>CM038670.1:775937912-777137912 GCA_021605145.1 Aegilops bicornis
AGGCGTTGGCTCTAAATGAACCCGAGCGAGGCGTTGGGCTCTAACTGATCCCGAGTGATTGCACTGCAGGCTACGTGTTACTCAACTCGAGCGATCAATCGATGGCTGTTAACTGAACCCAATCGAGCGATTCCTTCGCTACTGCTGCTAACTGAAGCCGATCGATGCTGCCTCTCTGGATGAATAGTGAGCGTTGCGGAGGGGGGGGGGTTGGATGAACAGTGAGCGGTGGCGTTGCCTCTGGATGAACGGGACCCCGATCGATCGAGCGTATTGGGGCTGGATGAACAGGACCGCGTGGAGGGCTGGATGAACAAGACGACCCCGTGGAGGGCTGGATGAACAGTAGACGGTGGAGGGGTTCCTGTGGAGGGGTGGTTGAACAATAGCCGGTGGAGTAGCGCGCGGTGGAGGCTGGATGAACAGGAGCCCGTGAAGGCTGGAGGAGGTCGACGACAGCCCGTGGAGGCTGGAGGAGGTCGACGGTGGAGATGAACAGTATCCCGTGGAGTCCGTTTTGCGATGCCACACCCTCCCGATGAACAGGACCCCCGTTTCAACCGTAGCGCTCCAACACAAGTTCGTTTCGTCCGTTTTGCGGTACGCCACACCCCTCCCGATGAACAGGACCCCCGTTTCGACCGTAGCGGTCCAACACAAGTCCGTTTCGTCTGTTTTTGCGGTATGCCACACCCCTCCCGGTTAACAGAACCCCCGTTTCGACCGTAGGAGGTCCGTTTTCTCCGTTTTGCGGTACGCCAGACCCTTCCTGATGAACAGGATCCTGTTTTGAACGTGTCCGGTCGAACAAAAGGCCGTTTCCTCCATTCTGCGGTACGCCAGGCCTCGTTTCCATTGCCTGTTCCGTCCAAGCCCTCCCGATGAACATGACGACGCATTCCATTCCGTCCCAGCCGGTTGGCTCCCCATGAACACGACAACGACGCTATTTCTCCGTTCTGACCCAGCCATGTACATAAGCCTTGGCCGTACGTATGCGTGAGTAGGCGTTCGAGACCCCGCCCGTATGTACACATACGTGGCCGTACTTTCTTTCTTGCACACTGGCCACTATACATACGTGTACATGCTACGTGTGCACCTCTATTACGACATGTATCCGCCTCTACTACGACACGTGCGCGCCTCTACATCGACCAGTATATATGTACGTACACGTTCGCGGAAAGAATGACAACGCTACGTACGCTTCGACCAGGTGGGTCCCGACTGTTAGGCACCTCCTTGCGTGCGAAGATGTAGCTGGTGGCTCCCAGCAGTTAGGAGGGCAAATCATTTTTTTGCCCGGACACACTTCCTTGCGTGCGAAGATGTAGCTGGTGGGTCCGAGCAGTCAGGGGGAAAATCATTTTTTTTGCCTCGACGCACTTCCTTGCGTGCGAAGGTGTAGCTGGTGGGTCCCAGCAGTTAGGGGGGAAACGATTTTTTCGTGAAATACGATGGCCCGTACGGTGGGTCCCTGCTGTCAGGTGGAGGGATCATTATGGAGGCACTTCCTTGCTGCGACCGTGGACCCAGCTGTCAGCCTCTCCATGTACAGTCCACGTCCGATGGAAGTCGTTCCTTGACCATGTTGACCACGCCGCGCCGGGAGCACTAGGGCGGTGGACGACGGCGAGGCCTAGGAAGGGGACGACGGGGAGCCGGGGAAGACACAACAGTGGAAGGCCGCGCAGAGAGGAGTACGAGGGTTCATTGGTTCGACCGCGGTGTGAGGCTGCCGTCGCCGCAAGGCCTGGCGAGCGGTCGGAATAGTAGGGGGCGGTGAGGCCTCCGCGGTAGCACAGCCGACCACGGGAGGCAGGAGCATGCGGCACGACCGGTGCTGCTTTGGGCGGCTGGAGCAAGAAGACCAGAGGTTGAAGAAGCACTACGGTCGTTGGATGGACATCGTACGGCAACTTGAGCTAGAATCGTTCATATTGACTAAGTTGACAAAGCCCTCTGTCCCCGTCAACTTAGTAGGCCCACAAGTCTGCCTCCCACCAAGGTGGGTCCCAGCTAGCAGGGGAGTATTCATTTTTTTGTGCCTAATAAGGAGGCACTTCCTGTGGGTCCGAGCTGACAGCGGGGGGACCATTTTTTTCGCGAAATACGGTGGACCGTCCGGTAGGTCCCAACAGTCATGGGCAAACATTTTTTTCACGAAATACAGGTGGCCCGTCCGGTGGGTCCCTGCTGTTAGGTGGAGGAATAATCATTCTCCGCATAATAAGGAGGCACTTCCTTGTGGCTGCCGTGGACCCAACTGTCAGCCTCTCCACGTACAGTACTCTTTCGATGGAAGTCGGTCGTTGACCACATTGACCACGCCGCGCCGAGAGCACCACGGCGGTGGACAACGACAAGGCCTAGGAAGGGGACGACGCAAAGCCGGGGAAGACGCGGCAGTGGATGCCCACGCGGAGAGGAGTACGAGGGTTCACTGGTTCGGCTGTGGTGTTAGGATGCCATGGCTGCAGAATAACAGGGGGTGTGGGTGAGTGGAGGGATGGCCTGGGCAGTGGTGGGAGTAGTATGGGGGCGGTGAGGTCTCCGCGGTAGCACAGCCGGCCAAAGGTGGCAGGAGCAGGCGGCATGACCGGCGCTGCTTTGGGCGGCTGGAGCAAGAAGACCAGAGGTTGAAGAAGCACTATAGCCGTTGGATGGACATCATACGGTCACTGGAGTATTGACTAAGTTGACAAAACCCTCCGTCCCTGTCAACTTAGTAGGCCCACAAGTCAGCCCAACAATATGGTGGGTCCCAGCTAGCAGGGGAGTATTCATTTTTTTGGGCGTAATAAGGAGGTACTTCCTTGCGTGCGAAGAGCTGGTGGGTCCGACCTGTCAGCGGGGGGAACGTTTTTTCGCGAAATATAGAGGCCCTTCCTGTGGGTCCTAGCTGTCTAGTGGAGGAATCATTATATTGCGCATAATAAGGAGGCATTTCCTTGCATGCGGCCGTGGACCCAGCTGTCAGCCTCTCCACGTACAGTACAACATTGACCAGGCCGCGCCGAGAGCACCAGGGCGGTGGACGACGGCGAGGCCTAGGAAGGGAACGACATGGAGCCTGGGAATACTTGGCAGTTGTTACTCACGCGGAGGAGTACGAGGGTTTACTGGTTCGTCTACCGTCCCCGGAGAATAACAACAGGTGTGGGTGAGTAGAGGGATGGCTAGGCCAGCAATGGGAGTACAGTGGGGCGGTGAGGCCTACGCGGCAGCATAGCCGACTGCGGGAGGAGGGAGCAGGCAGTCCCGCCGGCGCTTGTTTGAGCGGCTGGAGCATGAAGAGCAGAGATTGAAGAAGCACGACAGCCGTTGGATGGGCATCAAACAGTCACTGCTCTCATGTGTTGACTAAGTTGACAGGGCGTTGCGTGTGCATCAACCTTTTTTTATGAAAGCATACGCGTCAACCTGTATTAGGCGCACAAGTCAGCCTCAAATATGTGGAAAACAACATACAACCCATCTGCCATTATTTCTAATAATGTACATCCCATTTGCTAATTCTAAAGAATTTTTTTGGAGCCCATCTTCTTTTTGTTAGTATTACACCCCATATTGTGGCCACGGTAAAAAAGTATACGAAATTTTGCATATTTCGGTGCGATCAACTATTTTTAATCTAGAAATATCGATTCACATTCAAACTATTTTGAAAAATAATTTATATAAATATAAAATTCAAATAATTGTACATGCATAAAAATCAATGGAATTTAAAATCTTGTAATGAAAAATAATTGAAACTAATTCTCGGTTTGATGTGTTTTAAAAATGTACAGCCCATTTCTGGGCAAACCGAATGAAACTCTCCTCGTCTTGAAAGATTTGCAGCCAGTAGGCTGATAAAGCAAGTAGGCCTTCTTTGGGTATTTCTTTTAAAAAATAGAATCGGGCTAGCCATTTTCAGCAAGAAAAAAAAAAAAAAATTGGGAACATGATTTGGTAAACATAATTAAAACCCTGGCTAGACGGGCCACAGCCCCTTTAGACAGCCCGTTGTTACACTGATCCGTTGCTAAAACTAGTATAAATAACAACTGCTTGTTCCGAAAAAAACTGCACGACCTGCTGGGTCCCTGGTGTCAGCCGCTCGTAGTGTAATTCTCTCGTGTATTGACTATGTTGAAAATGGCGTGAGCCCCAGATGTCCAACTATTAGGAGGAACCATATTTTTGGGCTTGTAATATAGAGGCACTTGCTTGCGTACTGCCATGACGCTGGTGGGTCCCTACTGTCATCCTCTCCACGTACAGTCATCTCCTTGTTCCTCTCGGTTGTTGACGACGTTGACAATGCAAGAAGGCGGCGCACCGTGCACGGCGAGTGAACCAAGGACGCAAGGCGGAGGACAACGACGAGGCCTCGGATGGAATGGACATGAGCCATGGAAGATGCGCCGGTCTAGTCGCAGGCGGAGGGGAGTACGAGGGTTGACTGTTTCGGGTGCGGTACGTGTTGGGCCTTACGTCGCCGGAGAATAACATTACGTGTGAGGGAATAGAGGGAGGGACTGGCCAACATTGGAGGGTACGTACGGTAGGGCGGAGGAGGCGCAGCTAGTCATTGGAGGCGGGAGCAAGCAGATCCGACGGGGTGGTTTGGTTTGGGCGGCTGGAGGAAGAAGAAGACAAGAGATAGAAGATACACGACAGATGTTGGATGTCAATCCAACGGCTGGTAGGCAGAATCGTTTGTTGACTGGCTAGTAAGTTGACACCACCTTGGATAGGCTATTTCCTCACAGGTCTCAAATGTCAGAATCCAAACCTGTCACGGTCATGCAGCCTTTCCTATGAAAATTTACAGCCCATTTGATGTGCTAGTTCGAAATAAGTTTGTGGGTGCTGGTGGGGGCTAATTACTTGGCTTCTGTAATGCACAGTGAGCTCAAGCACCCGGGGAGAGTGATGTTATTTCCCTTGGTTGGGATTTGTTACAATATTTCACTCTAAATTAAATGGATGGCAAGCCATATGCCTTGTTTCAAAGAAAATATGACAGGCACAACCGAGTTGAAAAGGGAAGGAACATCTAACTCCAGCTTACAAACTGTACAAAAGCACGAGGGTTAATTGTTCATCAGGTTTACAAGAAATCCTAGGTTGAAAAGGGCAACAACATCTAACTCCGGCCTTTGTTTTCGGCGATCCACAGTCAAATGGATCGGTCAGGTCCATAGAATGAACATCCTGGGTTGTAAAATTTACTGGATTATGACCACAATATGTTGTAAATAGAAGCCCGACATGTTAAGAAGCTCTTTTGCCCACCTGAAACTTCTTTTTTTGCTCTTCGACATACCCATCCGTCAAAACCATGCTGCTGATAAACTTAAGCCTGATGGAGAATAGTAACCTCACATTCAGCAGAAAGAATGTGACAAATCTAGTGTTTGCACGGTTGGCTACATAACGTTCTAGCGTTATTGTCTTCAATCGAATCTCATGAGAAGTGAGAAAATCCCGATGCTTACGAATCCACCGACTGGTTATAATTTTCTTACCCCGTCCTGTTGCCTAAATAGACATGAAGATTGAAAACAGTTAAGGTCTAAAAGAAGAGTGTCGAAAGAGCAACAACTGAACAGTTAATTCTAGTACACTATATGCGGGCTTCCAATGTGCGTGAAATTATCACCTTTATATACAACTTCTCCAGACATGGAAAACATTGCAGCAAGCCAATAATCCTGTTTAGGTCAAAACTATTCATTTGGATATGTAAGATCTTGACAGAATCCAGCACCATTGATAGGCCATCCATGGAGAAACTCTTCATTGAGCATAGAACATAATATTAGTACAAAATGTGTACTCCAAGATGATATATAACTTATGCGCAGAAATTTAAAATGCAGCTTATGGTTACAAGTGTAGATGATAATATAAAGTACCTGAAGAACTGTGGAGCCAAACACCATATTGAAATGAGCACATAGATCATGTATTACAACCAAGGTCTCCAGTTTAGGCAGAGAGGACAGTCATTTGCAACGGTGAATAACTAGAATCAAGGATCAACCTTTGAAGTGAAGGGGCAACTTGGATGATGAGCTGCCTTCCGTCAAAAGAAATTCCAATTCTTACAAGGTTAGGTGACTTTATTTGGAGACAACCGATTCTAACTATGAAAACAGGCACCAAGCACTCCAGGGAAGGGTAACTGGAGTGGATGATGCTGTGCAATGAGGCCTCCGATATACGAACCCGCACAAGTGAAAGTTTCTTGAGAAATGGGAGTCGAAGGTTTAGTACCAGATTATCTGGTAGGTAGCACAGCGCAAAGGTGGCGGTGTGGAGAGAGGAGGAAAACCGCGAGATGGACATCGGTGCTGAGGGCACAAGTTCATGGCGTTGGGTATGTGGTATGTGATTTCCAGGGGAATAATAGAACTCAAGCAACTGTAGTTCTGTGAATTCAGGGGATTTCAGCCAGGCATCCACCGTGCTGGGCATGGTATTCTTGCTCAGGTAGCATGACGGGATGCAGAGGCTTTGAACGGAGCCCTGGTGGGAGGAGATGATGGCTCTGGGGATTTCAAAATCATTAAAGAGAGATAGCTGATGACAGTCGAGATTAAGGGGTACGGCGTGCCATAGAGGGCACCACCAAATTGAGAGGACTTGGGTGCGGCAGCAATCCTTGGTGGGGAGAAGCGAGATGATCTCCCCAAGGGCCAGCGTCAGGAGATCGTGATGCGGTCCACCCAAGATTCTCTGAGTTCTGGGATTCGGTGGGGCGGGTCGCCGCTTCTCCCAGCGCTGCCAGTCTTGGGATCTACAATAAAGGCGTCGCTTGTGGCGGAGCCTCATCTTCTTAGTGCTTTGGGGTCAGCCGACTCCATTTTCCTCGAGGCGTCGCGTCGCTCACGGATTTGAGCAGAGTAATGAATGACGAGCCTAGTTGTAGTGCGAGTGAAGAAGAAGGTAAGTTGGGGGTTTTCTGTAGGAGTGAGGAAGAAGGGGAGCTGGAGTTTTCTGTAGGAGGGAGGTGAGGAATTTGGGGGTACGAATGGAGTGAGATTACGTGAGGTGGGTGGGAGCTAGGAGGAAGAAGAGCACCCAGGATTTGGTGGGGGGGGGGGAGAGGGCGGTGTGCTGGGTGTGGGTAGCGCCTCTCATTCAGTAAATATATGGGCTTTTGAATTGATTTTACTATTTACTATTGTGGATGTGCTGTTTTGTCTTGGGCCCGGAGAAACAATTACTACTAATGCAGTGGAGACACTCTACAACTACCCAGAAAAACAATTACTACTAATGCGGTGGAGACACTCTACCGCTTGGCTCCTCCAAGGTCATTGAAACGTCTCCCTCTACTGAATGCCGTTATACTTTTGTTCACCGACATGCGGGCCATGCAGCACGCGGGCCCAAATGCCATCCACCAAATTAGAAGGCAGTATGCAGGCGGAGAGTCACCCCGGTCGTAGCGCGGCAGTAACGAGCCGTCGTATCACAAAACCCCACCTTCCCGTAGTCTAAGTTTGATGGACGAAGCAACCATGTTTTCACTCTTCGCTGAATTCCCTTCTCCCTCACCATCTTCAAGAAAGGCAACACTCGCATCTGCCACTGTTCTTCTCTCCGAACAAAGGGAAGGTGAGCGGATCTGTGATGTTGGTATATTTTCGTTCAGAGAAAAAAAAAGAACTTTTGTAAAGCAGTAACCGATCCTCACTCTCTTTTTTGTTTCATTGTCATTGCGATTGTGTTTTCCTTTCAGTGGTTTCCTAGTATTCGTCAGTTTCATGATGGACCAAGGAGAACCAGGCAAAGATCTGTCGATATTGGAGCAGATGCGGGAGGCCGATCCCCACGAGACAGAGAGCTCCAAGAAGATGGAGGCAGCCACCGAGCCGACCCCAGATACGCTCACGGCCACTACTGAGATGGTCAATGCCCCGTTTGAGGTTACAACCCCCGTGGCACTGCAGGAGCAGTTTTCCCTCTTCGAGGATGTGTCCCCCCCCCCACTGAGCCACCCAAGGTGATTTCTTCTTTGCCGATCTCGATTATGGTTTTTCATCTAAGTATGTGGTGATTAATAATGCAAAATTTTATTAGCTTCGATGCCATGCTATACATAGTGGATTAAATAACTTGTGTTTCTTATACTGAAAAGTAATTTGGAATTTATTTCTGTTTCAATTAGAGCCCTGATGCAGACAAGGATTGTGTGGTTGTACATGTCACTCGCTATGAGGCGGATGACCTGAATATACGCACTGGGAAAACAGAGTTCTTAGGCTGTTGGATCCTGGAAGCCATTTGCGGTTATACCAATGAAGAGTTGTATTCCAGCCTCACTGTTGTCACGCGTGTTGTCCAGGGTGTACTGAAGCACAAGAAGTTCAAAGCTACTCCTTCGTTTGTGACGCATACTGTTCTTGTCAAGCTTACGCAAGAAGATGATGTGGCATGCCTCCACAAACAAGTTTATCAGTGGCAAGGCCACAAGGTTGTCTTCGTGAAGGTTCACAGGATTGAGCTGCTGTGGGACGTCCTCGATGATGTTCATGGCAAGGTCCTTCTTGTGTCCAACCCAAATTAGACCGAGGCATGAAATAGTTGCCCCAGCTAGTGTTTAATAGTAGTTTGGATTGTGTCTAATTATCCGAACCTTGCCTGTTATCGACCCCTTTGGGGCTAGTACTCTGTTTGAATCCGTCTATCGGAACTGCTGCTAATTTTGTGTGCCCATGAATCATGTGAGAACCATCGTAATTGTTGCCAAAACAGATACGTCCTCGCTAGTTCTTTCATGAATATGGCATGGTAAGACATAAGTTGTCACGGTTTATCATACGAGCAGTGTGTGTTTTGATGAAATAGAGCACTCATTCGAGAACTGTGCGCCGATGTATACATAAGTACTTGTAAACACTGTTGGTGCTACCCCACTTGTAAGCAGTTGTGCAAAACACGGCACATTGGTTCAGCTTGCTTCAACACTAGGCTATCGACCAACTAACTATCAACAATCTGCTGTCTGAAATATAAGCAACTATGTATCTTGTTACAGTGGTTCATGCAGTTAACTGAGGCCACAATGTAATAAATTCCAAACGTTCACACGCTAGTCCAACGCTCATGTGGAACACTCACATTAAACTCGTCTTCATAAAAAACTTGAAAAGCATAAGTTAAGCAATTTTATACATCTCAATGATTCATATAACATAACAAACATATACTAGTTCACAGCAAAAGACAAAGTTGTGAGAAGGTTTACAAATCAGGAAAAAACAAGCAAGGCTTCTCTAAGCAAAGGGCCTCCCGGCAGGCTTAAATTTCCTGGAGTTCACTCTGGTTTTTGTTGTTGCCACCATCTAGGGTTAGGTTCTCTCATTCCAGAATAACTAATTATAATTGTGGTCTTAGCTGGAATGCTGAACTAAACCTTGCAGTATACTGACCAGGTGAAATTCTTGTGCATTCCACTAAATTTAAGCACCACTATTTACAGAAATAAGCAGACTACAATGCCTCTTGTCCGTGCACCTGTCCATAAAACTGCCGTGCAGCTGTGCCAGCTAGTCCTCGGTCCATGGATGAACTGGTAGAAAGTGCATTCCGGACTAGGATGCGATTGTTTTCGTCAAATCCTGCCTTTGCAATCGAAGTAAGACGTACAAATCAGCTTCTTTTAGATTGCGTTGGTCATTCTTCCTTAGTTACTACCAATGTAGGAATACCTTGAAGACGGGAGGTTAGACGACGGTAACAAGGGATAGCCATCTCATTTTGCGCAGTTGTACTAAAACCGAGGTGTGTGCTTTTGATTGCGCGGATAGAAACGATACGGAGACATACATCCCGAAACGATATGGAGACAGACATCCCTGTTTGCGCAAATACGAAATACAGTTATTTAAACAGTGACAGATATTTACAGTGGCGTATGATTAACAGAAGCATCTATTGTGTTATAATTGGCACTAGATTGTGATATGAAGAGTCCTTAAGTAAGTAGCATCACATTACATCAACAATGCCACTAGATTAACATGCAGAACAATAGCATTAGTATTACTGTCATGAGAGTAGCTCATGGTCAGTAAATGTGCAATCAAATTTGTGCAGTTCCACTGGGATGAAGCAATGTTAGCGGTGTGAGATTTAAGTGTAACTGCAAAAACACAATTCATGGGAAATAAAGCAAGACGGAAGCACTTCATGAAATGGTGGTAGCATTGCTTCAATTTATTGATGGCACTAGACCATTACTTATAGTGACATTAGGTGGCATTGCTTAATGCTTCATGTGATTTTACATTAACGGTAGCGATATGGGCGTAGGGACAGCAGGGGCATAAAGTGGTGAGGCAGATGTGGCTACCGAGAGCGGCAAACACTCGAGCGGCATGTACGCATTTGTCCCATTTTTATCTCCTCGGCGACATTTTCCTACGTGAGCATAGGAAATCTAGACGTGCTCATTCTCATTTGCGTTGTCCCCCAACACCCGTCAATTTCTTTCATTTTTCAACCAAGAGATAGGTCCACTTCCCCCCACCCTTCGCCATCCACCATGCTTTCTTCGTCTTTTCAACCAATAGACCGGTTGGGTAGCCAGTATCTACTACTTTCCCCCATTTCCTCTTAGAACCAAGTCCTAGATTCATGCTACAACTTTCACACTTTCTTCCCTGTTTGAACCAACGCTTAGAGTCGACTGTATGAACTAGCTTTACCTCTAATAATAGTAGAAGTCTGGGTGGCTTTGGAACAACGGACGGAAGTAGAAAAAGATCCACTCGAAGGGAGCTGGGCAGTAGATCAAGGCAGGTGTTCTATTTTGAAGGCATATATACCTGAGGGTCAACGGCATGTAGCAAAGACGGTGTCGGGAGGCCACATCTTGGCCACAATACCGCAGGGAGGAAGAAGGGGTTCGGAGGCCCTCCAGGGCAGCTCTCTCGGAGAGAACGGCACGGCCGCCGATCGGGACGCACGGGCAGCCATTGGTCTCCTCCATCGCCGCCAACGACAGCATGAACGATGCACCTACACCCCTGCCCCGGTCGAGGTTGTCCGGCCGGATTTGTGACTAGCCGTGAGATGAGAGAGAGTGTGGCCACCTATGCATTGCTTAGATCTGGAGAGCATGAGAGAGTGAACGAGAGGAACCCTAGTAAAGCAAGCGCTAAGGCTCCTGCTTATATATATAGTGGAGTGATTTTGTTGTACCAGCTTCAAAAAATGCGCTCCTACGTGTACCATGAGTGGGTGTGAGAGAACTAGTGCGTGCGTGCACTGCTTCTCTTCGTGAGAGTACAATATACTATGCCCAAAGAATGTTCGCCGCAAGAGTAATAGTATAAGTGTGTGACGTGTGAGCTAAAATAAAATGTGCGCGACGTCTTTTGTTTTTTAGAAGTTCTGAGGGGGTGTGTGAAGAGCACATATGTGCGGACGTCTACCTGCAGATAGACGGTGGGTGCGGCGTGTGAGTCTGTGAGAGGACTCGGGAGAGTCGTGACTCATGAGGGTGCGTATGCGTGAGAGAGAGGGGGCCACGTATCAATGCAATGCATGTGTCCGTAAATCATTATTCGACAAACGTTCGCCACAAGCCTTTTCCTGACGAACGCCGTAAGAACCGTTAGATCGGCATCCGACAGTGTCAGTTTTGCCATGTCATTTAACAGAACAGCCACTCCTACACAAAAATCTTCCACGTGAGTGTTAGCAACTGTCGTATGCTCCCTCTGCTCCGAAATGTAGTGCATATAGCTTTATTGAAAATTCGAACCTCGCAAACTTTTACCGAATTTTCGTGTACCAAATTGCACATGTAGAATACCCTGTATATATCATTTCATTCATCTTCGAGAGGTAAGTATAAAGATGGGTGAGGAGTCTACAAAGAAAGACCATCGTATCACCCGCAGCAATTTCAACCATCCTTTAGTGTCGAGGAATATCATAGGAACTCTATATGATATGATTTTTATAGGATTTTTTCCTTTAGAGCCAATTGGTTCATAGGAATCGATTCATATATTCCACATTTCAAAGGAAATAAAAATGATATCATTTCTATAGCTTTAGAGCCACTTGGTTCATATGAATGGATTCCTATACTCCCTTAATTTCAAAGGAAAATAAACATTAGCGTATATTCAATAGAAAAGTTCCTATGATGTGAACAAAATTACATCTCTTTTCTAATCCCTCCTCATAGGAATTGAGATACATGTCATCTCTAGATTCAATAGAAAAGTTCCTATGATGTGAACCAAATGACACCTCTTTTCCAATCCCTACTCATAGGAATTGAGATGCTCCATGTCATCTCTTTCCCTACAACTTCCATGTATACATCTTCTATTCCTAAATGGATAGTACAACCCACTAGTAGCTTTTTTACAAAACATGCAACTATGGCACAATAACTATATAGTGTGCCAATAACTTTGAAAGATGGTCGCCGGATGAAGCTAATCCGATAGTGCAGAGATGGCAAATCCGAGCACTACTGGTCGATGGATATCATCAACATTCCACCAGATCTGCCACATGTACAATTTAGAAGACTCCATGGTTGAACTTAAGCATAATGCACAAACCTCAAAACACAAGCACTTCTCCTTTGTTCTAGAATCTTCTGTATCATAATTGATTTTTCTTTTCTAAATGAATTGCCATTATTTCTTTTTTACTTTATGCTCTACAATGCACCCCATAAATCTTAACATTTTTATAAAACTAATTGATTTTGAATGAGATGAAATATAAGAACTAAACGAACATCTACATCATGCATATATGACTCAAAGCTTTACATGTTATAGTGTGTATTTATTCATAATTTGGTTTCAAAATCTCATGTGTTCAATGCATGTGTACCTTAATAGTTTTGAGTAGAGTAGCAAATTTCACGCGGCCCCGTGTATATCAAAAAGGAGGGCCCATGCATCATTGCCTTTTGGTCGAACCTAGGTCCACAATTTTTTGTACGTATACTATATCTCCACTGGTCCCCGAACCCAAAATGCTGCCTCGTTCCCGTAAAACCAAGCGGCCCACACATATTTAAGGCGTCGACTCGAACCCGTTTATTACGACGTGGCCTCACACGCCGTAGTACTCCTACAAACCGTACCGCCGCACTCATCATCGGTTTTCTTCAAGAGGATGAGGGAGAAGCCGATTCGTAGTGGAGGCGCTTTCAAAAAAAAGGATCTGTTGTGGAGACCCCTACCCTAGGGTGCCCTAGGTAGGCTACGCCACTACAAAAATACACTTCCGTGATGATACGTGTTTGTCACGATGGGCGCGTTTTTGTCATGCATGTACATCCATGGCGATTTTATGGCAGAATCAAGACAGTCATACATCTTTGTCGTTGAAATGTTCCATGACATTACCAAAATTATCATCACGGAAGTGTCCACTTCCATGACGAAATCGCCGTCACGCGAAGTGCTTTTCGTCAAGGGTGACCGACACAAGGCATCCACCGTAACGGAACGCCGTTAAGCTATCGGGTCGGGTTTTGGATCCGATAACCCGTTAACAGCCCCGACCAATGGGGATTTTCCATGTGTAAAAACATCATTGGCTGGAGGAAACACGTGTCGGCTCATCATTGGAACAGATGTCATCCACTCATTGGACGGAAGGCGCCTATGATACGTCGACACGTGGCACGGCCCAACAGAGGCCCATTCCTTTGAAAAGGCCAGCCCGTTTGACTTCGTCAAAAGGCGGCGGGCGACCATGGAAAGCTTTGTTAACGTCTGCTCGCATATAGCCCATTTACTGTTCGCTAACCCAAGGCCCATTCGCCCTATCCGAATTAGGCCCGATGGCGTCATCTGGGCCATCCAATATGATTCCAGACCGTTTTCACTTCTGGCGCATGTATGGCCCATGACGTCTTTCGGCCCATATGAGGCCCTATGTAACTCTTGGCCTATTAACGGCCCGTGGTGAAACTGGCCCGTAATGAACAGTGTATCACTTTACACCCATTAACGGCCCATGGTGAAACTGGCCCGTAATGAACAGTGTATCACTTTATACCCATTAACAGCCCATTATTCCGTTGGGTCATTTCCATCCCATGTTATCTTTCGGCCTTCTTAGAGCCCATTTATTATTGGGCCCATTTCCAGCATTCGTTTACTTACGGTCCGTTACTGTCATTTTCTGCTTGTGGGCCAAATTCAGCCCGTGGTTACAGTCGGCCCATTTGTGGTCCGTTAATACGTTGGGCCATTTTCGTAGCGTCATCAAATACGGCCTATTAACGATGGCCCATTATGGTCGGCCCATGAACGGACGATTCCAACTCTAGCCCGTTTACGGCCATAATGCGGTCTGTTTGGCCCATGTTTGGCTAATCGATCGTACGGACCGTATAAGGCCAATTGATGATACGGCCCGCAGAAGGCCCATTGTTTCAACGGCCCGTAGGAGGCCCATTGTTTCTACGGCCCATAGAAGGCCCACTATTTCTACAGCTAGTAGGAGGCCCAGTGTCACTACAGTAAATATTAGCCCATGGTTATTGTGGCCTAGTTTTAAAAATTAGGTTATTGCAGCCACTAGCAAACCGCGGAAAAAGAACTGCAATGACTACAAGCAAACAAATAAACAAGACAACAAGGAAATAAATAAGCAAGCAACTAACGCTAGGCTATCACAACTATTACACATATTACATCCACTAGGCATCAAAGTTTGCCACCAGTGCAAATATAGGGAACAAAGCAGCATATCATATACACTGGTTGTCAAAGTTGGAGACCAGCGCAAATAAACGCCGCAACAAAAAAAATCTAGAACTAAGACCACTTTAGAAGATATCAAGAAACAATATCCTGGGTGCCCATAATGCTGGCAAGATGCTTAGCAAGCTTATTAACTTTCTCTTGTTTGGCGCTTAAATCCTCCGGTAACTTCTTTGCACCAGAAAATATGCATCTGAATTCTGCAGGGACTTCCTCAGTCCTTCAGCTTCCTATCACAACACATCTGATTGATGTCTTTCAACTTGAAGTTGAGACTCAAGAAGACGAACTGATTCAGGCAGCAAGTTCGAAGAGCTTGTGCGGTGATGATGGCGATGCTTTCGAACACTACATCAAGACATGACTTTTGGGTTCTCTCACTGTCATCAAGATAGTTTTTATCATCTTTTTGGAGACCAACAGGCATGTCTCACTATCTTGAACCTTATCTGCATTACTTCCTTTACCATTGGATAGCAGTGATCTTTGTTCTTCAATATTTTGTCCGCATTCTAAAAGAGAAACAAGCAGACACATCACATGTTTACCATGTTGTATATGAAACTCATATTGGTAAATGAGTTCAGTAGTAAAGTGGATAGGATAATAACATGAAACAAACATATATCTATGTACCATGGTCACTTTATGGTCTATATCATTCTAGTTTTTGTTGCCAAATCAAGATAGAGACGCAGTTCAAATAATATTTGTTCAAGAAAAAGCAGAATAGACAGAATATAAGTGTGGGTAACTATAGAGCAATAACAACACTTGTAATGTGCATGACATGAGAACATAATTGTTTATTCAATTGAAACTGAAATCAACATAGAGCAGGTTACAATAGCAAACCAGTTAAAGAAACAGGTTTAAAACATACCTGTTGTGCTATTAGAGTTTCAATTCCATCCTCCGAATTTGAAAATAGTTGGTATGAGTAAATACAGTAATGCAAGAGCAAAGGAGTATGAACCATAGCTACAGAACCTGACCTGAGAACAAATCTTCTTCTCCTTTAAGCGTTGAGTTGGGATTCAGAGTGGTGGTCCTCGTGCTTTGGGCACTGCAGTTCCCTTACTAACTGCTCGTGTTTGGGTGCTCTGGGGTGGAGACGGTGCTGTGTCAATTGGAACTAGGTTACTATATGCCGGGGTTGGGGTTAGAAGGGGTGTAGCTGGTTCTCTGTCCAATTGGGTAGGGGTACAATCTGCGAGAGTCTGGGTTATGTGTGGTAGATCTGGTCCTTGGGCAAGTACAACCGTGGTTCTATCTGCATCAACTGGTAGCACTATCTTTTCTGAAGACCGTGTTGTTACTCCCTTAGATACTGCCATCACGCTCTCCAATTCAAATGGCTGATAAACAAGAAAAGTAATTGAAAGTATAGACATTGTATGATAGACAGGTGCAACGGATAGTGGGGAATAAAAGAGGGCATGAAATAATTCATATTTATGTTGTCTAACCAAACAGGATAGCATGACTCAATTTCACATATATGATAGCTAACTAAACAGGATAGCATGACACAATTTCACATTATGATGGCTAACTAAAAAGATGGAAAGACATAGTTCAAAATATGAGACTATGTAAACAGGATGACATGACATAACTATATAATGTGTTTATTAAATAGGTTGGCATGCCATAATTCACATACATTCACAGATAGAATGCCATAATTCAAAACATGATGACTGTAAACACTAAACATGATGAGATGATATAACTATATGATGTGTTTATTAAATGGGTTGCCATGCCATAGTTCAGATAGATGATGTGTATGTACTATGTAAACATGATGGCATGATATAATTCAAATATATGATTTATATAGTAAGCAAGTAAGCAGATGGCAATCCATATATGATGTAAAAACTAAGCAATGCAAGACAACATGCATGACATGGGTAATATAACCCTGCCAAGTTCGAGCATAGACCTTAGGGGGAAATAGGACCGGCCATCAGTCTCTGAATCCTCCTCTGGGGAGCTCGCTGTAACCAGCAGGTAGCATTGTCTGCTCTGAATACCTTGTTTTTACTCCATATACTTCCATCACCGCTTCAAATGGCTGATGCACATGAAGAGTAGTTGAGTATACAAACGTGGTCGACAAATGGAACACGTAATACAAAAAAATGATAGCATGATATAATTCACATACATGATGATTGGCTAAACAGCATGGCATTGCATAATTGACATATATAATGCCTTTGCAACAAGATAGCATTGTATAATTCGCATATGTAATGTCTTGCAACAAGATGGCAATGCATAATTCACATATATGGTAATTAGACTCTGAACAAGTGGCATTCACACAAAGCATGTCTAAACTAATCAAATGACATAGCAATGCGAGACATCATAAGCACGATATGAGCAACATAACCCTGCCAAGTTAGAGCATACACCTCGGGGATAGGACTGGTCATCACGTCTACGAATCCTCCTTTGAGTAGCTATCCGTAACCAGCGAGATATGCGCAGCCGTCGAGATAGCATAGTCTGCTCTGAAGACCTTGTTTTCACTCGTAGTTTGCCATCACCGTGTCAAATGGCTGATGCACACGAAGAAGCGATTGAATGTACTAACATTGTTGACAAATGTAATATGTAACGAAAAAAAGGATGGCTGATATAATTTACATATAAGATGGTGGCTAAGAAGGATGGCATTGCCAAATTCACATATATGATGCACGGCTAAACAAGATGGTGTTGCATAATTCACATAAGCGATGAATAAACTAAATAGATGGCATTACGCACAAAGGATGTCTAAACTAAGCAGATGGCATATTTGATGTATAAAGTAAGCAATGCAAAACACCATATGCATGATATAACCAACATCAGCATGCCAAGTTAGAGCGAAGACCTCAGGGGGTAAATAGGAGTTGTCTTCTCCTTCTGAATCCCCCTCAGAACAGATATCTTCCTCTCGATTACAATTCGAAATGCATGGAGGGGGGCTGCCTTTGCGCCTACCATGGAGCAATGCCTGCATGAAATTTTATTGCCACGCAAGGCTCGTCTCTTTTGCTCTACATGTTCAGTTCCATTGTTTACAATAACTGTCATGCATAGGAATAAAATATAGTGAGATTATGTAAGGAGTGCATGTAGAAATCCAGAGTGATGGTAGCAACCTTGTGGATAGACCCAAAACCAATAATAGCGAGCGGATAATGGCTTCACTTAAAAATACAGATAATGGCTTCTTTCTGTTTGTTTCCCACCCAACATGAAACTCATAGTAGACAGGAGATTAACGGATAGTAGATAGATACTATTGATAGCGGCCCGATATGTACCCCACAACCATTTAAAAACTCAAGTTTGACCATTAGTTTGGGTGACACGAGTCTAATCGGTGAACATGGCGATAAAGTAGCATGTAATATTGCGATGCATAACATAAGCGGAACCACGAAAGAGTGCGACCTCTCTTGCGGACCCGTGTAGTCCTCGAGGTCATCTGCTCGGTTGATGATGGTAATGCAGTTTTCATGGCTATAACAGTGGGGAAGAAGATCTGAGGCGGCGAAAAGACAGTCTGGAGGCGGATGCTGCTTTGTCTGGACCCTTACATCGTTGGAGCAGCTGAGCTAGGGTGGACTGACGGTAGCGCAGGCGAGGCCAGGACAAACCACGCAAGGTTTTCTTTGACAACTATATGTAAGAGAAGTAATTCTGTAAGGGCTCGTTTGAATTGGAGGATTCCAACAATGCAGGGAAAGAAATAGAGCGAGAATAGGATAGGAATGCACGTGCAAAATAGAGAATTTAAAAACACAAGATTTACGCCAATCTGGGTGTTTGATTCACAACAATTGGAAGATCACATGATGCAAAGAAGCATGGTGAGATTAAGTCAAACCACAAGAAAATGTACGGTTATAATGCTATTATGCTACTATCTCTTAGTCTTGTGCTTCATGAATAGGAATTTGAAAAGGAGGACAAGTGAAAATTAAAAATCCTACGTTTTTTTCTTTCAAGGAGACACTAAAGGAACAAATCCGTGTGCTCAGTGGACAATACATATAACATGTAGAGTAAAAAAGAGATGCAACAAGTGTACAACCTCTTTGGCGAAGCCATGTCGATCTCAGCGTGATTTAGATTTGGCGGTGAGGATGCTCCGACCGACTTTGCTGTCGGAGGAGGAGGAAGAAAGATCTTAGGCGTCTGGAGATGGAGCAGAGGTACTGCTCCGCTATGATGGAGGGTTTAAATCGTTGGAGCAGCTCCGACGAGTTGTATGACGCCGAGGCTGAAGCAGGACAAGAGAGACAACGAACAATGTTAACCTGAGTGGAATTCTAATAGCATCTCCAATACATGACGTAAAATACATAACCACAAAGTGCTAGATGTAAAATACATCAGCCGCTCATCTCTGAACTTAACTATCGAAACTGAACTTAACTGTCGAAACTGAACTTAACTGTCGAAACTGAATTTTGCTGTCGAAACTGAACGCACTAGCAAGGTGAGGCTACACGTCGGTCGACTGACTTTTTCATCTTTGGTCAGTCGATTTTGCAGCCGTTGGATACGAAATCAAGGGCCTACGGTTCATCTTCAACCTCCACCCCCTGAGCCGCTAGCCACCACCGGCCAAACAGCAGCCCCCCGCCGCCCGCGGCCGGCGGTGTGCTGCCCTGCCCACCCCGAAAACACTCCCCACCGCCGGTCCGCGCTTCCCAGGCCATTCTTCTAGGCCCCCTGTGCCGAGCTTTTTCTCTGGCGATCCCCACGCCACCGCCCCGCCACCTGAAACCTAAGATAGATAGTGTGGTACCTCTCCGGCGAGCCCCCCTCCCCACTGCGGCTGGTTCTTCCTTCACCCCGGTGAGCCCACCCCTTGAAAACCGACTGACCCAAAAGTTGATTCAGTCGACTGAAGTGTAGCCAAATTGGAGCAGCATCGCAAGCAAGAGCAAGAGCGAGAGCGGCAGCGTGAGCAAGAGCAGACCAGGCAGGGGACCGAGAGCAAGAGCAGAGCAGCAGCGTGAGCGATAGCTAAAGCAGCAGCAGCTCCTACTGATGTGGACATCGCCACTGAGGGAGCGACGCCGTGGAGGAAGTGGCCGGCGACACCGCCGTGTATGGAGCCGCGCCGTGTCGGCTCGAGACCGAGCGCCGGCAGCACCGTGAGATCGAATCAAGAAGAAAATGCGGCGATTAGTGTACAACCTCTTTGGTGGCGCCGATTAGGCCGTAGCTTCATCCGAGGAAACGGTGATGATGATGCTCTTCCGGTGGTGCAGGTGAAGACGGCAATGTGGGAATGGAGGTGGCGCGAAAGACGAGGGGAACGTCGGGGCACTCCTTGGAGGTGGAGGACGGGGTGTCTAAACCGGCGGGACGATGAGATCGACGACGGATCCTCATCCGGTATGGTGGATGAGGGACGTCGAGATGTTGCTTTGGACGACGTCGTCAGGGAAGAGGCTCCGGCTGGTTGGCGAACGGAGCAGGGTGTGGGGTTTCGTCGCGGGTTTTCGCGGCCTCGGTGTATGAATGGGTGGGCGGATGGGATGGCAGTGGGGAACCATGGCTTAGAGACGCACTTGTCCGAAATGTGGGGTAAGTTACGAAAGTACCCCCCGCCGATTTGAGGCGGTTCTTTCGGTTCAAGGGTACCACGGGCATTTCGCATGTCAGGATTTCACAGGAGGTGGGAGTTTTCGTGCGCGTTGTAATTTCGGAATAGCAAGGCGCGGGTTGAGATGGAGGGAGTTGTCGGAGCACAACGAGAAAAAGATATATCTTAAATATTTCGGGCTAACAAGGCGCGGGTTGAAATTTCCGGAAAAGCCTAACATGTACTGTACCAAATCAATGTGCATTACAAATGTCATTCAAAACTTTGAATTCATGTTATGTTCAATTAAAATATTTCGCTACGTGTATAATGCATGCAACCTACTACTCAAATGAACGTTTAGTGCATTCCAAACGTATATACTACCGCTTCAATATGAACTAAATTAGAATAAGATCTACAGTAATGATTGTTGTGAAGTCAAAGCATTTGAATTCGTTTCTCTATTTTAATAAGATCTACAATCATCATTATTGTCAAGTTAAACCATCGTTTGTGTATTATATTCACAGCACACCACATGATTAGTCTCGAGTTACATATGAACTATGTGTACTATATGAACTCGAACTAGATTTTTTGAATCCACTTTATTTTGATTTCAGATCACATTACATTTCTAGCTCTAGCTAGATCTTCATAATCTAAACCATGTCTCATATGTATAATGTGTTTATCACATTATGTACGGTGCCCCGCCCCCTACGCCTACAAGTATTTAGATGTGAATTGCAAACACCACAAATGAAAATAAAATGTGAGAATTTTTGATATGTAGTATTGTTTAGATTGCTCGATATTTAGTTGTAAGCTGCAAACGCCACACATTATCACAAATTCAAATAAAACGTGAGATTGTTTGATGTATAGTATGGTTTAGATTGTTCGGCATTTAGCTGTGAGTTGCGAACGCCATGCATTATCACATTATGGTATAACATGTGCACATCACGTGTATCACCGCTATATTCATGCATGAAATGTTTAAAACACTATGATCTCCTATTCAAATATATGAATCCGCTTTCATATCAAATTATGATCTTTGTTAGTCTCTTACACCCACACAATCCTCTAACCTTTGTAGCTACCACTAACTTTCTCTCGTGCATGCACACGCCATCCTTGCCCTCCCCCTCCCTCGGCATTCTATCCACCGGGCACATTCATTTTTTTACTTAGGTCGTTCTCCCAGAGTCTCCACAACTCCATTCCGACACACACCGATCGATAACCTCTCCAGCGATGCCTGCCTACAACATACACACACACCTTCAATCTCCTCCTTTATGTGTCCTTTGTCACGCCCAATATGCGACCCTATCCAAAAGGAACTCGAAGGTCCCACCAAGGATAGACCCGCATATTGAAACGCTTTTGCAAGGTGGATATCATTGCATCAACATTACATAATAGATGGGGATACATACAAAAGGCATACAATGCCACAAGAATACATCAACATCATATACAAGGAATCATAAACAGAAACTCAAACAATATCCACCCTGCTAGCCCAGGCTGCCGACCTGGAACCTATCCCCTGATCGAAGAAGAAGCAGAAGAAGAACTCCAAAGTAAGAAAACATCGCTCGCGCGTCATGATCATCGCATAACCTGTACCTGCAACTGTTGTTGTAGTAATCTGTGAGCCACGAGGACTCAGCAATCCCATTACCATGGGTATCAAGACTAGCAAAGCTTAATGGGAAAGGAAGGGTAAAGTGGTGAGGTTGCGATGGCGACTAAGCACATATGGTGGCTAACATACGCAAATGAGAGCGAGAAGAGAAACAAAGGCAGTCGTCAACTAGTAATGATCAAGAAGTGATCACGAACTCCTACTTACGTCGGACATAACCCGAAAACCGTGTTCTCCTCTCGATCAACCCGAAAAGAGACACTCACGATTTACGCACATGGTTGGTGTATTTTAGAAGAGTTTACTTCAAGTTTACTACAACCGGATATTAACAAATTCCCATCCGCCACATAACATGGGCACGGCTTTGAAAGTTCAAACCCTGCGGGGTGTCCCAACTTAGCCCATGATAAGCTCTCGCGATCAACGAAGCATATTCCTTCTCCCGGAAGACCCGATCAGTCTCGGAATCCCGGCTACAAGACATTTCGACGGTAATAAAACAAGAACAGCAAAGCCGCCCGATGCTCCGACAATCCAGATAGGAGCTGCACATATCTAGTTCTCAGTGCAACACCGGATGAAAACTACGTACGGAAACAGACGATACCACAAGATGCCTAGGGTCGGCACCGCAAGTGGCTCTGGTTTGGACCAACACTTAGACAAGCATTGGCCCGGGGGGCTGAATAAAGATGACCCTTGGGTTAATTACTCCCAAGGGAAAGGTAGGTGGTGGTGAGGCAAATGGTAAAACCAAGGTTGGGCCTTGCAAGAGGAGTCTTATTCAAAGCGAACTGTCAAGGGGGTCCCATAAATCACCCAACCGCGTTAGGGACACAAAATCCGGGAACATAATACCGATATGAAGGAAACTAGGGTGGCAAGAATGGAACAAAACACCAGGCATAAGGCCGAGCCTTCCACTCTTTACCAAGTATATAGATGCATTAATAATATAAGAGATATTGTGATATCCCAACATAAACATAATCCAACATGGAGCAATCATCATCTTCACCTGCAACTAGCAACTCTATAAGAGGGGCTGAGCAAAGCGGTAACATAGCCAAACAACGGTTTGCTAGGAAGGGTGACAAAGGTTAGAGGTTCATGGCAATTTGGGAGGTTTGAGCAGCAAGTGATAGGTAGCGCAGCATAGCGAAAGAACGAAGCAACTAGCATAGCAATGATAGTAATGAGATCCAAGGTGACGGTCATCTTGCCTGAAATCCCGCAAGGAAGAAGAACGAGTCCATGAAGAAGATGAAGCCACGAAGACGAACCAACTGTAGGCGAACGAATCCTCACGATCGCATAGCAAGCAGGGAACTATCGAGATAAGCACACAACATGGTAAACACTCCACATGTGAACAAGGAATGATGCACAACCAAGTATGATGCATGACGAGGCTACATGAAGCTACTCATGTCAATAGATGATGCATACAAGAGCAACATATCAAAGCAAGTTTAAATGAGGCCGGAAACAACATATAACAATTCCGGTAAGTCCTCATATGCAAATTTCGAAATTGGTCCATATCTGAATAAACCTTATGTTCAAGTTGTTAAACAGCAAGTTAAGATGCACCACGATGATCTACACGAAATTCTAGTCAAGTTACATATAAAGTTCATTTAATTCGGAGCTACGGCCTAGAAGATATGAGCAAAACAAGTCAAACATGGCATTGATGGAAAATGCACCCAAACATTATGCAAACACCTCAAAACATGAATGCAACATGATAATATGAAGCTACATGCAATTCTAATCAAGTTTCATATAGAGCACACTCAAAACGGAGCAACGGTTCAACACATACACATGAAACAAGTTGAAAGGACAAGCTGTCCAAAACAGCAACTAGGCAGCTAGCAAGCATCAAAACAACATGCTACGTCATCTGAACGTAATAACAAAAGGCATGGGCATGATGTACAGGTAAAGCATGACAAAACATAAACACTGAGATATCAACAGAAATCACTAGAACATGCTCAAAATGACATGGCAAGATTGCAAATAATAACAGTGTCAGACTTTAGCAGAAATAACATCAGATTGCAATGTTTAGAGCTAGCAAACAACATGGTACAGGAACTTATCATGGAAAAACAAAGGCATGAAATGAATCTACTAAAATCATAGAACAAAAGTCCTTTAGTGACCATGAGCCAAAAAGGATCAGAAGATATGATGGCACCCATGTAAACATGGCAAATTATATTACAGATTCATACATGGCAGGAACAACAATAAGTAGGCATGTTGGTGAGCTTGAACCAGTCACTACAGAGCAATAAATGGCATGGAAAGGCATTTCACAGTAATACGACATGTTTATGAAGCTAAGAATGGCAAGAGCAAGTTCATAGAGTGCATGGATCACTAACAACAATCATGGAAACATTGAACTTAAAGTTAACAGGCTGACAGCAACATTATATAGCAATTTGAGAGCAAGATTACAACAAGTTACAACAGACTATATTTGCAACAAAGGGCATGGATGGATAGATCAAGACATTTATAACAAAACATCCTTAGTGAACATCTCCAGATTATGCATAGAATGACTTGTAGAAGCAGGTTAACATAGCATCATGATATAGCAGATTCAGACATGCAAAACAGCAACAGCAAGTACCCTCATTAGTTGTGTCTCTCCCTTCCTCCGACAAACAACAATTGTTCTACCGATCTAGTTAGTTTTGCTTACCAAACACATGGTTCCCCTTCAGCATCCATGGATGCGTCCCGCCAGATCTATCACGCATAGGCACACACAGAAAGACATCCCCAATCTTATTGATAACATTGCAGTTCCACCCTCAGTTCGTCTAGTAGGCCTCTCCCAACATCTCCGAGAAGCAACTCCATCACCCATCCAGCACTCTACCCCTCTCCCTCCCTCTCCCTCCCACTCTCTCTCCTCTCTCTCTCTGTCCCATCATATTTCCCGTCCTTCAGTTATGTATGGATGTCGACCGATCTCCCTCAAGACATAGTTGGGTCTCTCCTTCTCAACACATATACAAGTCGTTCTACCTCTATAGTTAGGACAATGCCTACCCCTCCCCCCAGCCCCGTCCCCCCACACACACCGATACATCAAGCATTGTAGTCATGTCTCCCCGCCACACACAAACTTGACATGTGCCCTCTAACGTTCCGGTAGGCCAGTCACGCTATATCTTTGACTTGCACACACACACAATTTTGATGGCTCTCTTCATCGATCTCGCACCCACTCACTTGGTCCTCTCTTCGACTCTATCGATAGCTATGACCCCTCCCTCTCTTCTTGTGGATTGCCCGACCCTCTATGTATGATATGGATAGGCCTCCATTTCACACACATTGCATGCAAAATTTTGTTTGAGATGTCATCGACACATATTCCCACAAATAATTCACGAAATAAACCCCACCCCACCCGCACCCCCACCCCAAAACAAAAACACTCACGAACGCGGGTTTGTATCTCCCACACACACCCACGTGGGTGGGGACATGCACGAAGAGAAGAGGTGCATGCACGGTGCACGATTCTCCATCTCTTTCCCAACCACACCCGCGCGGGTACACGGTGGAGCTCATTTCTGTACGAAAAAGGCAGCCCACATGGTAATTTGGCACGTGTACTGGTTGCCCACTTGGTGGAGGGAGGATCGTCTACCACGGGTGAACAAACAAATTGTGACTTGACGCGTTATGTTAAATTAAAAAAAAGAGACAAACCATGTGGGGCCTAACTTAGAGGCAAGGCTCTATACACTGGAGTACTTTTGATGTGTCCCGTCAACTCGTGGAACGAGGAGAAGCTTGCTTAGTTCGCCGTCTCCCATGCAGGCGCGGTGGCTCATGAGGATGAGGTGAAGCTTGCTCCGCCACGCCCGCTCCTCGCCCATGCGCGGTGGCTCATGAGACGAGGAGAAAAATTTACTACTCCCTCCATTTACTCCTCGTCCCTACTACCTTGGTTATAGAGATTATATCATATTGTTTGGAATATATATGTCCTTTAGTAGATTTCAATATGAACTACTAGTACATACTCCAAACACTTATGTATATAGACGCATTTTAGAGTGTAGATTCACTCATTTTGCTCCGTATGTAGCACTCTCCTCGCCCTCGACCCTGCATACGTGGTGGACGTGCAACAATTCATTCGGTCTCATATAGCGAGCGATATATACCGCACTACCATTATTGCTCGACTTCCCGAAGAGGCGAAGAGCCAATCGCAAGGTTAATATTTTGGAGATGCCAAGCACAAGGTTATAGGAGAACGAGTAGTAGGTGCCGCGTCATTTATAAATTAAGTTTTTTTCTTCAGTGGCACGTACGCAATATGATAGGTTCATATGGAGAAAAAAGGAAATCGCTCCACTATATACATAGTCAGGACGGGCCAGCCTACACGGTTGCTTGCTGGGGTTGCTGTCTTCACACTCTCTCACACAAAACGACTGTGGCCACATCTCTAACATCCCGGCGGATCACGTCCGCTTGGGGAAGGGGTGGATGCTTAGTGTAGATGCGGTGGCCGTCGCCGACGATGAAAACCCACTGTCGGCATGTCCCGGTCAGGGGTCCCCGCCATTCTCTCTCACAAAGCCGGTGAGGTTGCCTTCATCCCTTGCTCACTACTGCGATGTGGGCAGTTGCCGCCTCCCACCGCCCTCCTCAAGGTTGAGCTACGTCCCTTAGGTACAACTCCCATTACAGCCGGCTTGCACCACTGCTCTAGCTGCCCACATCACTCCTTGTGGATATTTCTCTACTTCTTTGCCCCGCACATACCTGATACCTCTACTGGCTTCTAAGTACTGTATTTGTGATGAGTTTATGTCTCATCAACTAGTCCCAGTAATCTTATTCTAATCACGCTTCTTCAATTTCTTTGCCACAGGGATGCTCACCTCGATTTTGGTGAAACTGCACAAAATGATCCGATGGTCAAAAAGTTGCAAACTTCATTTATTAGGAAGCTTGAACGTTGCCAGCAAATTGAAGCCTGGTAAGGGTTCACGGTTCAAGGGCTAGGGACTGCATGGATCGTTTTTTCTTTAGCTGCCTCTGTTCCAAAATAAGTGTCAACTTTAGTAGTAGTACAACTTTGTACTAAAGTTTGCACAAAGTTGAGACACTTATTTTGGAATGCAGGGACTACATATTTGCTATGATCTGTCAATCATTGAGATGCAATAGCATGCATGTTAGTCTCCTTTGTATTTGATGAAATGTTGCAACGGGCAACCTTGGACGCGATATACATGTAACAGGAGCTGGAAGCTTCATAGCATTGTACAAATTTATCTCGCTGATAAATTACAGTACATACTGTACTAGTACTTCCTCCGTTCCTAAATACAAGTCTTTGTAGAGATTTTACCATGAACCACATGCGGATGTATATAGATGCATTTTAAGTGTAGATTCATTCATTTTGTTCCGTATGTAGTTCACCTAGTGGAATCTCTACAAAGACTTATCTACTAGTAATAGCTAGCCCCCACTACTAGGAATTCTCTATCCTCTCCTTGAGCCACATCATCAAAATTGATGTAGCTTTTACATGAAGTAAATCAGTCCATAATAGTCGTCTGATCTAGACATTGAGAGGCTCCACATTAAGCCACATGCAAGCATGTAGAAATACCGTGGCACATGCATGTGAGTGGGTTTTAAATCACATCAACATGTCTGCATGCGAGCATGCACCGGTAGCATGCATGTAAGTGAGCTTTCAAGTCCCATTAACATGTCAAAAAGAAAAATATAATCCCATTATGCAGTAGGAGTTGGCTAATCTTTTTTCCTTACGTGGGATGATCTAAATGATGATGGGAGTTTATTTAGTTTGGCTACCACATTTGTCATGCGGTTATGGAGTTTTTTTTAATTCTATGAAATCGATAATTTTGCGCAGAGAGATATACCGCTGTTCCGCGGCAACGCACGGGGACTCATCTAGTAATATTTAGGAACACAGGGAGTACTATGTAAAGAGTTAGGTGTCACACGGTGATAGTGTGAGGTGGGCCATGTAATCACTGAGCCTGCGTGTTTTCACTGCTCTTCCACTCCTCCGCTGTAAGAATGGAGAAAATTGTAATCTAGTAGTAGTAGTACCTCCTTTCGCCGAAAGCGTGGGAGATCGATGAGTCCTACCACCTCGGTAATAAAGACCAATGAGCCGTCAAATTACATAGACCCAGTGAAGAAGTTGGACGGATGAAGCAACCATCACTCTTGCGCCCGGTGAGAGGTCGCGTCCGCTCTGCCCGGGCATGAATGCGGCACCGATTCTTTGGGCGGCGCTGGCCGTTCGAGGCGGGAAAGCAGGCGATGGAGGGGCTTTGGGTGGGCCAGGCTGGTCAGGAGCGGGTGTGGCAGCTGTCCGCATGTCCCTACCAAACACGCCCAGAAATGAGAGGATGCACCAACTCTCGCGGCTAAAATCATACACTACACACCATCTCTCTGTAGGAGTAGGTCGATCTGTCGCGCTCTCTAACACACACATGTTGTTAAACACACACACGCACACGCACACACCTTGGTCCCGTTGCACCTTCTAACGTGGCTTATTACACCTAGATGGAGGGAGTAGTAAGTATACGAGATACGGTGGCACACTGACTTAAGTCGAATACAAGTGCCCAAAATTTGTGTGCATGTTATAATAAGGATTCAGTTAAAATAGTACGTGAGCGAACAGAGGGATCAATTGGACAGTGTTCCCAAGCAAGAGCAAGATGAGTGAGGTAAGATACACCGTTGGCGCTTTTAATTTTTCTTATTAATTTGTTTGTTTCACCCTCTGACTCGTGGGACCCAACATACTACATGGAGAGAGGTAAGGTGACTAAGGCTGCATTATTTATGCTCCACTGTGGATAGTCTTACCACCAAAGCCACATGACACGATTATGATTGAAATCCCAATGACTCCCACACACACACACAAAAAAACACGGCATGCTTGTCACACGAATGCATGAATGTATAAATGGTTATTTTCCTCTCGTTGAACATAACTGGAGGGTTGTGTAGCTGGTTAGCCTGTTCGCTCATCAAACTTGAGGTCTCGGGTTCGATAACTACACTTGAGCATAATTTTTGCCAGGAGGATTCTTTGACTGGTCAAAATGTTTTCTAGGGTTTGCACGCTTCACACTCTCTCTCCGGTATATATATACACGCTGGAGCCTCAGCGCTTGTAGTTGCTCTCTTCACACTCCCTCACCCTCTCCCGCTGGAGCCTCAACGCTTGTAGTTGCTCTCTTCACACTCTCTCGCCCTCTCCAGATCTAAACAAGATATCGTTGGCCTCTCTCTCCCCTCACTGCTGCTCAAAGAGCCGGCAGGATTTGTCCGTCGGGAAGGGAAGGAGGCTTAACACTGTCGCCATCGGGGAGGGAGGGAATCCACTACCGGCGCAGCTATTCACTTTCCACCCAGTGACAGCCTTGAGGAGACCTCCGACCCTTCTTCTTCTTCGCCGCCGTCCGTAAGCCCAATCGAACCACGCCCCAAGAACCTTAAGGTATATTTTACTTACTCCACATGCATTGCTCTAGCTGCATGTATACCATGAATCTAGGACGTGGTTCAAAGAGGAAAGGAGTGGGGGAAAGTAGTGGGGAAAGTTGTATAGCATGAATCTAGGACGTGGTTCAAAGAGGAAAGGAATGGGGGAAAGTAGTGGGGAAAGTTGTATCACATAAATCTAGGACGTGGTTCAAAGAGGAAAGGAAGGGGCAAAAGTACTAGTTCAAAAAGGAAAGAAAGGGACAAGGCTGTAAAGTTTGAGCAGGACTAGATTTGTTGCGCTCACATAGGGAAATGTGTCTAAAGATAGCAAAACTGGGACCAACACAAATATGCTCCTTGGTTGTTTGTTCTTTGTTGCAATAGACTGTGCATGACCACAGTACATCGGTAGATGCACATGGTGTCAAAAGGCCCACTTGTCTCGCAGTGCAACTCATTAGCTGTTGTTAATCTAAGGCCTGTTTGGTTAAAAACTCCCTAGTCCCTACCTTCTTGGTTCCAGGGACTAAACATGGACTAGAGGTTATTAAATGACATGCTAAAAGACCATGTTACCCCTAGTAATGAACTAATAGAAACAAGGTGCGATGCGTGGAAGGGGCAACTGTTGGAAAAAGTCCCAAAAAGACTCCCTCGGGGTCTTCTTTCTTTTGTCCCAAATGCCCACTTTTAGCCCCTAAAAGTCCCTCCTGTTTGGTTTAGATGGGACTGACACGGAGTTTTTTTAGTCCCTACACGAAAATGTCCCTGTAAACAAACACCCTCTAATAATGCCGCTGGAAAATTGATGCAATGCCACAGTTAAAAGAAAATTACATGTTTAACGAATTTTATTGTTAATATAATATATATTTTAATATTAATCGATGCCACCATTTGAGAAATGCTACTGTATTGCTTTCTTTCCCATTTAGATAAGGTAGATGCTTCTTTTTGTTGGCTTCTGTGTCATCCACCGTTATTGAACACTAATTGTTTCCTTTGCACCTCTCTGTAAACATGATTATCTACTTCACCTCGTTGCCATTGTGACCTTTTGTTGCACTGCACAAAACACTTTTGTTTTAAGAGTGTTTTGTGTAGTTCAACCAAAATGTCACACCGACAATGTTGCTTGATTGCTTGATCTTAGTGGAACTGCACAAGAGGAGATCTTACTTCCTATCCGTTAAGGCAAATTTGGTTCAGATCTTCTTCTTGTGAGTTGTTTGAATTCCGCATCATGAGAGGTCAGTACTAGCCTTCTTTCAAATGATTCTGCAGTGTGCTTTCATATGTTGTGCTACTTGTACGATAATGTTGCTTGATTTTAGTGAACTGCACAAATGGAGACAAGACTTCCAATTTGTACGTGCACCTTAATATCCCATTGAGGTAAGATAAGGATATTTCACAACTGTTGGCCTATATTTTGCCACTTTCATCAGAAAATTAAGTTTAGTACCATACTTTTGCTCCCTAATTGACATGCCAAATCTTACATTAGAGGCGAAGCTTGTCTATTATTGAATCAAGTGATGAAGGGGAAGAACAAGCGGAAGAAAAACAAAAATCAACTCCCGGTGCTGTAATGAAGCACTGGAACTGTGATTAAAGAAGTAATGATATAGTTTTGCATCTTAATTTATTACTATGGCTGGAACGAGCAATTGTTTTGCCACTGATTTGATGCCATACGTAATTATATCTACTTGTGCAAACAGGGATCTTCTTTGAAGATACCATATGTTTTAGTGGAACTGCGCAAGAAGATGTTGGAAACATTAAACTAATCGAGGAGTATATAGTAAGCATGGCCACCCCTGTAGATAGCAACAAATGGTTCCGGAGAAGTGCTTCATCTGTATGCTCTACACAATCAGCCTCCTAACAAAGGTTGGTACTCGCCCACTGATTTCATCCATATGATTGAGCTTTGTCATCTCTATTGGTGTTGTGCTACTGTTTAGATACTGTCATGAAAAAGTTGTATTGTCCTTGAGAAGTGCTTCATCTGTGCTGTTTTAAATATTTCCTTTCCTTTTTTTCGAGCAAACAGGGATGCTAGCATTTAGTAGTCCTCTTGTCTTTGCACAATAGGATCATCTTCCTTTGAAGAAGAATATGGAGTACGTGAAGTGACTAGCTCCGATTATGCCAGGATGAAGAAGCCCTGTCTATCTTCTCATCAGAAGGAGCAGTTGAAGGATGGTTACATTACTAACCACAAGACCAAACTAACATCAGCTCAGAAGGACTGACAAATCTCCATTTTTTTGCTGTGATGCACGAGTACAATGTTGTTCTAGGATTCTTTCTGGTGAGTTCCATTTTTCTAAAAGTGTGCTCTACATTGACCATGTATGTTTCTGTTGAAACTGTCAATGCATAGTATAGTTTGCTTTATACTAATCACTTTTTTGTACTTGTGCAAACAGGGGTGCTCAGCTTGATTTTATTGGGAACTGCACAAAATGTTCATGAATACATCGAATCATTCATTTCCACCACAAGAAAGGAGGTGCCCATAAGTTCAAGGCGTTGCAACATATAAGGGTGAAATCGTACAAGCTACGCGAGGATTTGGTTGATTTTGGTGGAACTGCACAAAAAGAACAGCTGGTTTATTTAGCACGAGGTGCCATGTCAATGTCCGAACTGATGGTAAACCCTGCCCATTCCACAATCGTAGGCATTTGATATTTTGGAATGGGACAACCTTGTCAAATTTTGCTCATTGATTTTAGCAAGATATGTGTTTGATATTTTCAAATGGGACGCCCTTTCCTGTCAGCAGCGTCGATCAATTTTTTCTTTATTCTTTAGTTGTGAAGTAAATATTGCCTTTGACATGTGAGTCGCTGAGATGCATAATCATCGATTGTTTTGAATGTTCTCTATGAATTGCCAGTCATGTGTGTTTTATTGCAATGTATAGAAACACTAAAAAGCTGCTCAAACTCTTTGTACTCCTTTTGTTCCTTTTTACTTTGCACATTGTGAAAGTGCATACTTTTTTGTATACGATTGGTCAAAGTAGAGATACTTTGACTGTAGACAAAACTTGTATGCAGACTACAAAGGACCGAAGGGAGTACATGTGAAACTGCTGCAAACGAGGTAATCACCCTAGGAATAATGCTAGTACGTATTGTTTTGCATGTTCATCCAATGCCAGTGATACAGGAATTCGAACTAATCGAAATAAATTCATTCATACATGGTCAGATTTCAGATAAACATGCTAGATTTCATTACATTTCATACATTCTTCAACTAAAAAGGGGTGCGCTGGAGGTATAATTAATTAACCCAAGCTACCCACCTGTGTCCCGCTGAGCCGAACAGAAGCTTCGTTGACTTAACTGTAGGTGTAGTTGCGTAACTGAAATGTGGCCTGTTGGGCCCACGTGTCAGTCAGCCAACTGCACCAGCAGTTAAGTAGAAGCAGCGTTCTTCTCCAGCGCAGCTCTCCGACTCCACGTCGCCGCCAAGAAGCTAATCGGCCGTCAATGGTCAACCCGCCTAGCTTGGCTTCAACCGAAGGGTAGCAGCGGTGGCCTTACTTGGACCCGAGTGGCGGCGACCTACCGTGTTCTACTCTTCCTCATTTTCTGTGTGGCGCGGCCTCGTTGGCAGCGGGGTGGGGCCTCGGCGGAGCCGGCGATGTCCTCTGTCTCGATGCCGGCGGGCGGCCCCTCAGAGGAGCGATGGAAATCCTCCCCCACGTTGCCGGCAGGGTGGGGCCTCAGCTGAGCCAGCGATGTCCTCTGCCTCGTTGTTGGCGGGGCGGGGCCTCGACGGAGCCGGCGGTGTCCTCTGCCTCGTTGTTGGCGCCGTGGGGCCTCAGCGGAGCCGGTCCTCGTCGACGCCAGCGGAGCGGGGACTCGTCGGAGCTGGCATTGTCCTCTGCCTCATCCTCGGTCTCGCCATACAACGCCTCGCCCGCTTCATCGCCCTCTTTGCTAGCCTCTTTGTAGGCGGCCGCAGCCTCCGTCACCCGCATGCAGTACCGCCAGCTCTCGAGGCGGCCCTTGCGGGCAGAGCGGTATGAGTCGAGCAGCGCCTGCTGCTCCGCCCGCTCCGCGGCGATCTGCTCCTCCGCCTGCAGGTGCTCCTGGAGGAGATGGTGGTTGTAGGCGGCGTCGGCCTGCGCCTCCCAAAACTGCTCCTCACGCATCTGGCTCACCCTGTCCATATATTGGGGACGGGCCTCGCCGATGGTCATGGTGCAATGCACCGGCGAGGATGGCGCGGAGGAGGGGGTTGGCGTCGGATCGTCGACTACCATGTTCTCCATTGGGACGTCGTCGTCCTCCGGCTACTGTCGGCCGGCCCGATCGGCAGCAATGGCTGCCATCTCCTTGTGATCTGTCGTCCGCCCTTCTGAAAAGAGCGGCTGGGCGCGAGGAGGCCATGGTGGGCAGTAGTGGTGTGGACAGGAGAAAGGAGCGGATGCCGATGGCTGGGGCTATGGCGGCGGCAGTTTATATAGCAATGGTGGGCGGGCGAAGGGACGGACGTATGGCGCCGGAGTAGCCGCCTCGGCAACCGCGTATCATTAATGTGTGCGGCAGATGGACGGATGGACGAACTTATGTCGTTTGAAGGCGGAGCAATTGCCTGCACCGGAAGCGGGGCAGCCGGCGCTGACTGTTTCGGGCAGAAAGCGCGCGCGGGCGAGGAGACGACTTTACTTGGAGAGGATGACAATGGGGACCCACCAGGTCCATAGCCTCACGTATGCAAGTGACTCCTTATTCTATATATATATATATATATATATATATATATATATATATATATAACTATAATTTATTTTGCTTCCTCCCGGTTTCACGACATCACGGTCCCACACCATTGTCAACCTATGTACTCCCTCCTTTACGGTTTATAGGGCTTATCTCAATATTTTAGTTTTTTCCATTTTATAAGGCTCAATTTGGTTGTTTTCCATCACATGTTCAGATTCCAAGGTGCATTAAATCATTGCATGCAAGTATTAAAAGAAAATTGACCAATGCATGTACTTTATGCAATCATGCATTGCAATTAATGCATTGATAAACATAATTTTTTGAGGATAACAAGAGCATTAATTAGGTGCTTTTGAAAAACTACAAAAAGTATTCCACCACTCGCCATCTACCTTGATTGATGAGATTTTTGATATGACCATTATAAACCGAAAAGGAGGGAGTAGTCAATAAACGAGAGAATTGCACAAGAAGCGGCCGGAAGCTGGTACCAAGTAGCTCGAGCCGTATTTGTGTTTTTGAGGTGTGAGCACTGCAGAGTTTTTCGATGTTTACCTCAGATATTAATTTTTCTCCTCTGAACAACAACGAAAACATCGCTGCAGGTATTAACTGGGCAGGCTGTGGCCCGTCTAGCCCAGGCCAGATATCCAGCCCAGCTATACTTTTTTTTAGGAATACCCAGGCAAGGTCAAGTTGTAATTCTCCGCCCCGATGGGCTGCAAATCTTTCCTAGGAGGGATGCATTAGGCTTAACAAGAAAATGGGCTTAAAGAAATAATAAATGGGATGTAATTATAAAAACTGGGTAATAACTATAAAAAATGCACCAAACAGTGTTTACTTTATAAAATATTATTTTTGGATATTGAAAATTTTAATTTCATTAATCGTTGCGAGCGCAATGTTTCGTTGGATTTTTAAGTAATATAAATTTATATTGAAATTGAATTTAATCTGACCAGAAATTTCGGGATAAAAATATTTGGATCCCATCAAAATGTGGGAAATTTTATTGAATTCTGTTTTGAACGGTTAGTTGAAATGGGCTGTACTTTTAACAAACTGTAAATGGGCTGTAGTAATTCCATTAGAATTCAAAAATGGGCTACACATTCTTACAAATATCAAATGGGCTATAAGTTCTCTGCCACACACTTCTGCCCTTACTAACTCGACGCGTCCCCTAAAAAATAGAGTTGACGCGTATGCAAGACTTTGTCAACTTACAGTCAACACACGGTTCTAGCACCAATGGCCGTTGGATGTCCATCCAACGGATGCAGTGCTTCTTCTTCAATCTCGGATATTCTAGCTTCACCTGCACAAAAAATGATTCCTCCCCCTGACATCTGGGGCGCACCGTTTTGGAAGCTGACCCGTGGGCCTACTAAGTTGACGTACCAAGGGCTTTGTCAACTTAGTCAATATAAACGATTCTAGCTACAGTGTCCATCCAACGGCCGTCGTGCTTCTTCAACCTCTGGTCTTCTTGCTCCAGCCGCCCAAAGCAGCGCCGGTCGTGCCGCCTGCTCCTGCGTCCCCATGGCGGTTGTCTTTGCCATGGAGGCCTCACCGCCCCCTACTACTCCCACCGCTGGCCAGGCCATCCCTCCACTCACCCACACCCCCTGCTATTCTACGGTGACGACAGCGCAGCCGAACTAGTGAACCCTCGCACTCCTCTCCGCGTGTGCATCCACTGCCGCGTCTTCCCCGGCTCCGTGTCGTCCCCTTCCTAGGCCTCGCCGTCGTCCACCGTCGTGGTGCTCTCGGCGCGGCGTGGTCAATGTGGGAAGGACTTCCATCGGACGTGGACAGTACGTGGAGAGGCTGACAGCTGGGTCCACGGCAGCCGCAAGGAAGTGCCTCCTTATTACGCGCAAAATAATTATTCCTCCACCTGACAGCAGGGACCCACCGGACGGGCCACCATATTTCACGAAAAAAATGATTCGCCCCTGACTGCTAGGACCCACGAGCTACATCTTCGCACGCAAGGAAGTGCGTCCAGAAAAAAATGATTCGCCCCCCTGACTGCTGAGTCCCACCAGCTACATCTTCGCACGCAAGGAAGTGCGTCTGAAAAAAACGATTCGCCCCCCGACTGCTGGGACTCACCAGCTACACCTTCGCACGCAAGGAAGTCCGTCCGGGCAAAAAAAAAACGATTCGCCTCACTCGATCTTTGGGACCCAGCAGCTACACCTTCGCACGCAAGGAAGTGCGTCCGGGCAAAAAAAATGATTCACCCCCTGACTGCTGGGACCCACCAACTACATCTTCACAGGCAAGGAAGTGCCTGATAGTCGGGACCCACCTGGTCGAAGCGTACGTAGCGTTGTCATCCTGGTCGCAAACGTGTACATACATAATGGTCGATGTAGAGGCGCGCACGTGTCGTAGTAGAGGCGTGCACGTGTCGTTGTAGAGGCGCGCACGTAGCATGTACACGCACGCATGCGCCGTGGTGCAAGAAAGAAAATACAGCCACGTATGTGTACATACGGGCAGGGTCTCGAACGCCTACTCGCGCATACGTACGGCGAGGGCTCGTGTTCATGGGGAGGCAACGGAATGCGTCATGTTCATGGGGAGGCAACAGAATGCGTCGTGTTCATCAGGAGGCAACAGAACGCGTGGGAGCCAACCGGCTGGGTCGGAACGGAATGCGTGGTCGTGTTCATCGAGAGGGCTTGGACAGAACAGGCGACGGAAACAAGGCCTGGCGTATCGCAATACGGAGGAAACAGACCTCCTACGGTCGAAACGGGGTTCCTGTTGATCGGGAGGGGTGTGGCGTACCGCAAAACGGAGGAAACAGACCTCCTATAGTCGAAAACGGGGGTCCTTTTGCTCGGGAGGGGTGTGGCGTACCACAAAACGGACGAAACGGACTTGTGTTGGAGCGCTACAGTCGAAACGGGGTCCTGTTCATCGGGAGGGGTGTGGCGTACCGCAAAACGGGACTCCACGGGATACTGTTCATCTCCACCGTCGACCTCCTCCAGCCTCCACGGGCTACCGTCGACCTCCTCCAGCCTCCACGGGCTCCTGTTCATCCAGCCTCCATCGTGCGCTACTCCACCGGCTACTGTTCAACCACCCCTCCACCGTCTACTGTTAATCCAGCCCTCCACACCACGGGGTCCTGTTCAACCACCCCTCCACGGGTACCCCTCCACGGGCACCCCTCCACCATCTACTATTCATCCAGCCCTCCACACCACGGGGTCCTGTTCATCTAGAGGCAACGCCACCGCTCACTATTCATCCAGAGAGGCAGCATCGATCGGCTTCAGTTAGCAGCAGTAGCGAAGGAATCGCTCGATCGGGTTCAGTTAACAGCCATCGATCGATTGCTCGGGTTCAGTAATGCGTAGCCTGCAGTGCAATCGCTCGGGTTCAGTTAGAGCCCAACGCCTCGCTCGGGTTCAGTTAGAGCCAACGCCTCGCACACACACGCATACGAGTACGAGAGAAACGTGCATCGCTCGGCCCCCGACCTCCCACCGTAACTGGGAACTCCCCGAAATTTTCCTCCCCCTCGCTTCTACCATGGTTTTTTCCGTCATGGACGGCCTAAAGAATGTCATACAGCTGCGTCTTCGGCCCACCCAGGACGAAAAGCCCATTTTCTACCATGATTTTTTGTCATAGAAGTAGGATCCCACCACATCTATGATGATATCGGGTTTTGTCACAATTATCGTCATAGAAGTGTCATATGTATGACAGAAAAAAATTTCATTTGGCCCAAAATGTCAAGGATGTGTCTTTTTTTTGTAGTGCGCACGCATCATTGTTTTCTCTTTTCTTTATTCTCTTGCGCCCTAGAGTGAAATGATGGTTGCTTCGTCCGTCCAGCTTAATGCGGGAAAGGTGGGGCTTTGTGATTTGACCCCTCATCTGTCATTTTCTACTACTACTGTGTTACGACCGGGGTGCCTCCAATTTCAACCGCTGCTCCGAACTGTAATTTGGTGCATCGCACGTGGAACAAGACGGTGGATGAGCCACAAGTCGGCCAAAGGGGTCTTTTTAAGTTTGTCGCCATTTCGTGTGCGGACTGACCCTGCTTGAGTTGCTACGCCAACACGACAGTAGCAGCCTACCACTTGGTTTTGCTCCTTGGTGAATCCCAACTATATTGACCTAAAAAGATACGTGCTGAACTACCCTCTCCGTCTCAGTTTTTTATTTTAGGGGTCTTGGTTTATAGGGCGTGCACATAGTTCTAGGTCATCCGTTTGACTAACTAAATATGAGTTACTATGTCACAAAAAGTATATCATTGGATTCTTAAGCGGATGTAGTTGTATTTAAAAGTCGAGGGCGGGGCTTTTCTGCTTGTAGGCGGGGCAGTTCCGCCAAGTCGGTTCGACAGAGACGCGAGAAGACGAAAGCGAGTAGGCTGCTGCAAACGTAGGGCTGTGTGATTTGACAATGAAGTTATCGCTGGACAGGTGGGGCCCCATGATTTGACTTGCCATTATCATTTTAACTGCGGCGCTACGACCGGCGTGAGTCTCCTGATTCCTGACCACCTCCATACAGGTGCCTCTCCCAATGCTCCACCATGTAGACTGTAGTAGAGGCCGGCTCTTGCATGAGAGCCCACTTCTCCACTTTTTCCTTGCCTCTCTTTCCTCCACATATGCAAAAATGCCATGTAAAGCGCACTATTGTACTTACTTGCTCCTACAGGTGCTAAGCTTGCCACATAGGCATAAAGTCTGATGTGGCAAGTTAATCAAGAAGTGAGAGACTAGTTTGGTGACCCAAGGAAGAAACGGTGCTAAGCGCGTGTTCCTAAGTGAAAAGACAATTTTGAGTCTATAGCTAATTAAATGAAGAAAACTTAGCAACAAAAAACTAATAAGCACACCATTTCATTAGAAGAGGTCACTCCTTGGCAAATGCAATAAATACTAGTACTCCCTGTGGCCCATAATATAAGAACGTTTTTGGCACTACATAGTGTCAAAAATGTTCTTATATTATGGGATGGAGGGAGTACGAAGAATGAGATAGAGAGAAGTAAAAAAAATACACTTATAGACAACCTTATAGCTAACCTTGTTGTAGTATGAGTGACTAAGTGATAACTATGTATGACATGCCAACATCAGATAGCCTAACGCACCGTGTTTGTTAGAATAAATCTGAGGCATACCGTTGATCATCCGAGGACCAAGCAATCATACGAGCATGACACCGAGATTTGTTAACGAGGTTCACCATCATGGCTACATCCCCGGGGCCTGACTATGGGCGCTCCTCCCCATGACACCGTCACAATACCGCACCCCGGCCGCCCGGGCGTCGGCTCCCCCGCGTCCCCGTGCTATTATGTTGGCATAGGTTACATCGTGTGTCTACCCTCGCTATATAAGAGAGGCCTTGGGTATAAGTGTGCGACTAGGACACGACTCCATATCCTATCTAAACACATTACAACTACAAGTCCAACTGTAACCTACCTCGTACACTATATATATTCGACACAACTCCAACAAACTCCACCTTGGCGAATATACTCCACTACCCTGGATTTGTCCATGCGTCAAACTTCCATGTACATTGGACTTGAGCTTATCCCATGAGTACCGCTGCTACTCCAAAGACTCCATGCGACTCCACCTGCAACTTGTAGTCCCTTCTTTTCTTAAGCACGATCAACACTCGAGAAAAATTAAGTTCCTTGTTACTCTAGCTTGTGCTCCCAACTTCCAGAGTACCCGTCCAACGCGATCACACACTGACCACTGACCTGCATGAAAGTGAACAACTCACATATTGGGTGTCACACAAAGAATTCCTGAACTCAACATCACCGCTCCTTTCTTAACCGCCTGTCTGAAACTTGAAAGAATTTCACCATTGCTTGTAGTCATCCCGAGTCAAATTCGTAGTTGTCTCACCACATGTATGACCACCAGAGCCCTGGCCCGTCTCCATTTCCCATGCATACCGCACGCCTCGCCGCTATTACCGCGTCGAGCCTCCGCTGTCCCGGTCGAGTCTTAAGGGTCGCGAAACCACACCACTCAACCTCCATTGCAGAGTACCACCGATCAACACCGACCGATGACGAGTTTCACGCTTTCATCAAACCACTGGGCTCCAGTCCGAACTGCATGTCACTCGCTTTCTCCCGCCGCTGAATAGGCTTCGCTTCCTTGGATCCTTACACCGTAGCCCCTCAATCCAGCTCCACCTTCAACATGACTCCATGGTAGATGATCAATCCACCCTGCGCCCCATCGACTTCAAGCTCTCATGTGCACCGTCTTGAATCAACCCTGCGCCATAGTCTTGTCGAAGCCACACAGGCCCTCGGGGCCTGCGCCATGTGTTTCCACGCCCAGAAGTCGGTCACCATCAGCATCATGCTCCTATGTCATTGTCGTCGATCCCTCCACCGTATTCTGTACCAACTGATTTGCGTCGATCCGTCATATTGCCTTGTCCAACCCAGCCGAACTCGTTCGACTGCATGACACGCTTGACGCTCCCAAATTGTCTTCCGCGAATTTCCATCCGTCACCTAATAATTCCATCTTAGCTGACATGACTTCCTGCAACGCCTTCAAGCATCCCCATTGTGCCAACAAATCTTTCACCCTTGTCTGTCATAACCGAAGGTTTGCAATTCCGTGAACTTCTCCACCTCAAACCTGGTACCCGTTGGCGCCATGGTTCTTTGTATGGCTGACCCTGCAAAAAATTATCTGAGCTCCCTTCTCACAAAATGCCCAAGTACACGAGGTTGTACTACTAGCAAATTCCAACCAAAAAACTTTTTGGTCTTCACGTGTGTACCGCTCCCTGGCACAAAATTGCAATGCTAAGTTTTGCTTTGCCAAAACCTGTTGCTACCCAATGGAATAGAACGATGGATCTTGTCTTCCGCTTAATCGATCTGTTTCACTTCTCGTCATGTCACGTGAGGTCTCAGTCCTCTTTTTGTCCAAACCAAATCCAGTTCTACTGCTCTTGCCTGTAGATGTACGCGACCGGATCCAGCACGATCCGCCGCTTGGTCCGTGTCTCGCCGACTACAGCCTTGCGGCTTCTGCCAGCTAGGCCGGTGCCCAGCACTCGCCTTTGGCCTCCGCAGCCAGCGCCCGTTGATAGATCGATCGACCTGCTGCCTGCCTAACTGCCCTGCACGACACATCGCCGCTGCTGCCTCTACGCTCGCTCGATCAATCCACGATCGCCGCACGTCGAGCCGTCGCACACGTACCTTCCTCCGAATCAACAATCCACAGCCTCTAAACAACCTAGCTCATGATACCACTTGTTGGAATAAATTCGAGGCATACCGTTGATCATCCGAGGACCAAGCAATCACACGAGCACGACACCGAGATTTGTTAATGAGGTTCACCATCATGGCTACATCCTCGGGGCCTGACTACGGGCGCTCCTCCGCATGACACCATCACAATACTGCACCCCGGCCGCCCGGGCGCCGGCTCCCCCGCGTGCCTGTGCTATTATGTTGGCATAGGTTACATTGTGTGTCTACCCTCGCTATATAAGAGAGGTCTAGGATATAAGTGTCCTACTAGGACACGACTCCATATCCTATCTAAGCACAATACAACTACAAGTCCAACTGTAACCTACCTCATACACTATATTCGACACAACTCCAACAGTGTTAAATCTCCAAGGGCGCGACAGCGCGTGCGACGCGACGGTCGTGGTAGGCGCGACCATGATACGGGCTGCTGGCAACCCTTGCATCTGAGATCAAACGGTCGCATGCTAAGTTGCTGAAAATTTGCAGAATAACACTCCAGGATAGGATATTGACCGATAGGTCTAGAATCGCGTCATGCAACCGTTCGATCTCAGATCCAAGGGCTCTCGGAAGCCCGTATCATAGGAGAATGGAAAGCCACTACCCTGCCATTCGCACGCTGGCAGTTCGCTCCTACTCGTCGCCGCACGTCCTTTAATACTACGGCGGTTCGCTCCTAGTCGTCCCGTCCTTTTCACATTAAGGCAGTTCCACTAATCCTAACCCTCCTCCCAAATCCATGGCGTCTCAAATCTCCATGATCGGTGGTGAGTACAAGGTTAGAACCATCACCAGCCATGAGTTCGACGTCATCTACACCCGTTCTTCCGCGACGGTGAAAGGATGCCTTTCTCGCTTCAGACGCATGTTCGAAATCTCAGATGATGAGTGGGTCGCTTGACTAGATGTTGAGTACACCACAGTCCTGGGACGAGATAAGGATCTAAAGGACGAAGATAGGAAGAATCCCGCCATGATCTAGGTTTGCGTGCATGACTTATGCTTGGTCTACCACATATGCAATGCCGACGTTGAATGCCTGGATTTTAAGAACTTCCTCGAGAGCAACCTAGTCAAATTCGTTACTGTAAACTTTAGGAACGACAAAGAAGTCCTGGGTCGGATAGGCCTCGTTGTAGGCAACCCCTTCGACCTCCAGAAGAATCGGCTGGTGTCCTCTCGTCAGCCTTCAATGCTGACCCTGGAAGGAGCCATGGTTCATCCTTCGTACCATAAACTGGAGAAACCTCATTACACGTTTCATCGTCATGCATGGCAGCGGAATGTACTAGATATAGACCACATCCACTATGCTGCAATGGATGGCTACCTTTGTTTCAATATCTACAAGGGTTGGATGAAGAGCAAGAGTCAAGTGTGCGGTTCAAGCAAAGAAGTATCGGCCAAGAGGAAGAGGGACAAGGACGAACTCGAGGACGTGGACAAGGACTCCGAGTGAGTAAGGTGTCAGTATCGTTGCTCATGGTGGTTATAATGCAATGTCTACCGGATTAGTGCATAGTTTAATTTCAGGCATGCTTAGTTTAATTTGAGAGGTGTGTTATGCTGAGCTCCCAGCAGAACTATGTTATGTTTCTTCTCGTTACTTTAACTCTTCAGTATGTACATACTACTATTATTTCTTTAATAGAATTTAGCACCCCAATTAAGCACGTACTAGCTCATTACTACTACTGGGATGGTACGAGTGGGGTGCGTCCCCCTGCTGTTCTGCACTGTTTTTTGGTGCTTGACACATCGACCCGGCTGCTATATGTCCCACTTGTCGGCGATAGGAAGTACATAATTCATGAAAGGGGGCGACTTAGTTTTGGAAAAATCTATTTTTACGGAGTACGTACCACCTAGGGTATATAGCTAGGGTCATCTAAAAAACATTCGTTTTTCCATTTGATAAGTCTCAATTCTACTACTAGTAGTAGTACCATTACATGTTGGATTTCGAGGTGCGTTAGATCACCCGATGCAAGCAGTGTCAAGAGGAAACTCACCAATGCATGTAGAAGTTCATGGAAATTTAGTGGTCATTCGTGCATTCGTTCTAATTAATGCCTCGGTAAACATAACTTCTTGAGAAAAACGAGTGTACTAATTACTTGTGCAAACTACGAAATTAATTCGACCACTCACTGTCTACCTTGGTTGGAGAGATTTTGAAATTGAGCCATAAACTGGAAAGGAGGAAGTAGTAACTTTTGTCTCGATTACTATTTGTGGCCTTGTATAGATGCAAAATGTATTTTTTATAGTGGCCTTGTATAAGTAAATGGAGGGAGTACTAGAGACATATATATTCCAAACAATACGATAATCTCTCTAACCAAGGTACGTAGTAGGGACGAGGAGTAAACGGAGGGAGTAGTAAAATTTTCTCCTCGTGCTGCAAGCCACCGCGCGCGTGGGCGAGGGAGCGGGCGTAAGGCGTATAGTAGTAGTATGTAGCGACCAGACCTCAAACAGTCTGATCTCTGTGCTCAGTGTCATCCCTGGATCAGTAATGCTGACACAACACAATACTTGGAAGATTTATAACAGAGTAGCACTCACACACTTATTACAAATCAAATGTCTCAAGAGAGAACTTAATAAAATAAATATGGCTTAAGGCCATCTAATAACGATAACAGCGGAAGGCTTGGAAGAATAAGCGAGTCCATCAACTCCAACGGCATCACTGAGTATAGAACCATGACCTAAGCACCTTACTCGTCGTCTGAAAAGTCTGCAACATGAAACGTTGCAGCCCGAAAACGGGTCAGCAAATGGAATATGCTGGCAATGTAACACATAGAGAACAATGAAATGATAAGCCTATACTACATGCATATATGGCTGGTGGAAAGCTCTATGGTTACAGTTTTGTAGAAAGCCTTTTATCCCTACTGCAAAGGAATAAATTTATTTAACTATCATGGTGGTTATTGAACATTGAGAATGGTTGACAGCATTCTCAATCCCAATTAAAAGTACTCATTAACAAACCCAACAATATTAAATTAGAAGTAACATGATGAGATTCACATGATATCCAAGTACTAGATACTCAAGACGTCCATAACCGGGGACACGGCTAACCATGATTAGTTTATACACTCTGCAGAGGTTTGCGCACTTTTCCCCACAAGACTCGATCGCCTCCGTTTGATTTCTCGCACTACATGGTGTTTGAGAGACGGATGACCGAGACATAGTCTTTCAGAAGCGCTAGCACCTTACATGTGGGTAGACCGTACCAACCTACATCCCCTACATTAGCTAGCCTACCCGTAAGAGTTCGCACAACTTAATCAACTACGCTAGAGCCCATAATGGCTTGTGGCTGCACACGGAAGTTTCTAGTTTGAATAATCTCATGATCCCTTTGAGCCTGGGTGGCGGTCCAAGAAATATGAGCAAGTCCTCGATAGAAACCAGGTGCCTCAATCCACCCAGGATGTGTGTTTAAGTTGCCAACTTAAATAAACCATTAAATAACAATCTCACATACATCATGGATACACTCACCCAATCCACGTCTACTAGCATATCATAGCATAATAAGCAAACGTAGAAGTAACTCCCAAGGGTTTGATAATAAAGCGGTAATAGGTACTACCTCATCTACTTCCCAGATCCCACAATTTAATTAGATCCTAATCATGCAATGTTTGAGGGTAGATCTAATGCATAAAAACTGGGTGGTGGAAAAGGTATGACCAAAGTGTTACTTGCCTTGCTGATGATCCGCGAAACCTAGAGACTCGAAGTAACAGGCGGCGCACTCCAGGTATTCTATCGCAGACAAACAAACAAGCATACAATAAGTACTCATCTAATGCACAGGTAAAACTCAAATAGATCTAACCAGATAGTTCAACTTAAGAACTCCGGTTTGCAAAAAGAATCAAAGCAAGCGAAGCAACGAAAGTCAAACGGTGGAAGAAAACAGCTTCGTTTTACTAATCTGCATCTAGGTCAAATTTTACAGAAGCAAAAACTTGTTTAAGTAGATTATTCGGAAAGAGGGTTTCGAGACGAAACTCTAGGCACTTGAATCACCTGATTCCGATAAACAAGCGAAAAGTTATACTGAAACGAAAATCGTAAAAGGTGAATTCTCAACCAAGAACGACGTGCATACCATGTAGTAAACCGATACGGAGGAAGTATAGTAAAAATGAGGTGATTTTACTGAGCTATCGGCGGGGGAGCATGGCCTATCATTCGGTCCCACGTGTCATGATGTACCAAGGCGATGCGTGTCCCTCTTGAGGAAGAAGCAATACTACATGGTTTGAGATGATGGTGAACCGAAGTGTGAAATAATGGTTGCTTCGTCCGTCTGGGAAGGTGCGGCATTGTGATTTGACGTCTCATTGCTCATTACTACTACTGGGACGGTACGAGTGGGGTGCGTCCCCCTGCTGTTCTGCACTGTTATTTGGTGCTTGACACATCGACCCGGCTGCTATATGTCCCACTTGACGGCGACAGGAAGTACATAATTCATGAAAGGGGGCGACTTAGTTTTGGAAAAATCTATTTTTACGGAGTACGTACCAACTAGGGTATATAGCTAGGGTCATCTAAAAAACATTCGTTTTTTCCGTTTGATAAGTCTCAATTCTACTACTAGTAGTAGTACCATTACATGTTGGATTTCGAGGTGCGTTAGATCACCCGATGCAAGCAGTGTCAAGAGGAAACTCACCAATGCATGTAGAAGTTCATGGAAATTTAGTGGTCATTCGTGCACTCGTTCTAATTAATGCCTCGGTAAACATAACTTCTTGATAAAAACGAGTGTACTAATTACTTGTGCAAACTACGAAATTAATTCGACCACTCACTGTCTACCTTGGTTGGAGAGATTTTGAAATTGAGCCATAAACTGGAAAGGAGGAAGTAGTAACTTTTGTCTCAATTACTATTTGTGGCCTTGTATAGATGCAAAATGTATTTTTTATAGTGGCCTTGTATAAGTAAATGGAGGGAGTACTAGAGACATATATATTCCAAACAATACGATAATCTCTCTAACCAAGGTACGTAGTAGGGACGAGGAGTAAACGGAGGGAGTAGTAAAATTTTCTCCTCGTGCTGCAAGCCACCGCTGCGATGTAGGGAGCGGGCGTAAGGCGTATAGTAGTAGTATGTAGCGACCAGACCTCAAACAGTCTGATCTCTGTGCTCAGTGTCATCCCTGGATCAGTAATGCTGACACAACACAATACTTGGAGGATTTATAACAGAGTAGCACTCACACACTTATTACAAATCAAATGTCTCAAGAGAGAACTTAATAAAATAAATATGGCTTAAGGCCATCTAATAACGATAACAGCGGAAGGCTTGGAAGAATAAGCGAGTCCATCAACTCCAACGACATCACTGAGTATAGAACCATGACCTAAGTACCTTACTCGTCGTCTGAAAAGTCTGCAACATGAAACGTTGCAGCCCGAAAACGGGTCAGCAAATGGAATATGCTGGCAATGTAACACATAGAGAACAATGAAATGATAAGCCTATACTACATGCATATATGGCTGGTGGAAAGCTCTATGGTTACAGTTTTGTAGAAAGCCTTTTTTCCCTACTGCAAAGGAATAAATTTATTTAACTATCATGGTGGTTGTTGAACATTGAGAATGGTTGACAGCATTCTCAATCCCAATTAAAAGTACTCATTAACAAACCCAACAATATTAAATTAGAAGTAACATGATGAGATTCACATGATATCCAAGTACTAGATACTCAAGACGTCCATAACCGGGGACACGGCTAACCATGATTAGTTTATACACTCTGCAGAGGTTTGCGCACTTTTCCCCACAAGACTCGATCGCCTCTGTTTGATTTCTCGCACTACATGGTGTTTGAGAGACGGATGACCGAGACATAGTCTTTCAGAAGCGCTAGCACCTTACATGTGGGTAGACCGTACCAACCTACACCCCCTACATCAGCTAGCCTACCCGTAAGAGTTCGCACAACTTAATCAACTACGCTAGAGCCCATAATGGCTTGTGGCTGCACACGGAAGTTTCTAGTTTGAATAATCTCATGATCCCTTTGAGCCTGGGTGGCGGTCCAAAGAAATACAGTAAGTCTGATAGAAACCAGGTGCCTCAATCCACCCAGATGTGTGTTTAAGTTGCCACCTTAAATAAACCATTAAATAACAATCTCACATCTGTCATGGATACACTCACCCAATCCACGTCTACTAGCATATCATAGCATAATAAGCAAACGTAGAAGTAACTCCCAAGGGTTTGATAATAAAACTGGTAATAGGTACTACCTCATCTACTTCCCAGATCCCACAATTTAATTAGATCCTAATCATGCAATGTTTGAGGGTAGATCTAATGCATAAAAACTGGGTGGTGGAAAAGGTATGACCAAAGTGTTACTTGCCTTGCTGATGATCCATGAAACCTAGAGACTCAAGTAACAGCGGCGCACTCCGGTATTCTATCGCAGACAAACAAACAAGCATACAATAAGTACTCATCTAATGCACAGGTAAAACTCAAATAGATCTAACCAGATAGTTCAACTTAAGAACTCCGGTTTGCAAAAAGAATCAAAGCAAACGAAGCAACGAAAGTCAAACGGTGGAAGAAAACAGCTTCGTTTTACTAATCTGCATCTAGGTCAAATTTTACAGAAGCAAAAACTTGTTTAAGTAGATTATTCGGAAAGAGGGTTTCGAGACGAAACTCTAGGCACTTGAATCACCTGATTCCGATAAACAAGTTTAAAAGTTATACTGAAACGAAAATCGTAAAAGGTGAATTCTCAACCAAGAACGACGTGCATACCATGTAGTAAACCGATACGGAGGAAGTATAGTAAAAATGAGGTGATTTTACTGAGCTATCGGCGGGGAAGCATGGCCTATCATTCGGTCCCACGTGTCATGATGTACCAAGGCGATGCGCGTGTCCCTCTTGAGGAAGAAGCAATACTACATGGTTTGAGATGATGGTGAACCGAAGTGTGAAATAATGGTTGCTTCGTCCGTCTGGGAAGGTGCGGCATTGTGATTTGACGTCTCATTGCTCATTACTACCATCGGGGCCAAAGTGGGGTGCGTCCCCTGCTGTTCTGCACTGTTATTTGGAAATTTAGTGGTCATTCGTGCGTTAGATCACCCGATTCAAGCAGTGTCAAGAGGAAACTCACCAATGCATGTAGAAGTTCATGGAAATTTAGTGGTCATTCGTGCACTCGTTCTAATTAATGCCTCGGTAAACATAACTTCTTGATAAAAACGAGTGTACTAATTACTTGTGCAAACTACGAAATTAATTCGACCACTCACTGTCTACCTTGGTTGGAGAGATTTTGAAATAGATCTAACCAGATAGTTCAACTTAAGAACTCCAGTTTGCAAAAAGTATCAAATCAAACGAAGCAACGAAACTCAAACGGCGGAAGAAAACAGCTTTGTTTTACTAATCTGCATCTAGGTCAAATTTTACAGAAGCAAAAACTTGTTTAAATAGATTATTCGGAAAGAGGGTTTCGAGACGAAACTCTAGGCGCTTGAATCACCTGATTCCGATAAACAAGCGAAAAGTTATACTGAAACGAAAATCGGAAAAGGAATAGCGATCCGAAAAATCGCGGAATAAATCCGAGAAAAAGAAAAACGACGAACGGGTTAACGAACGGACGTTCCTTAACTAAACTAATCTGACGAACGCGTTCGTTTAAACGAACTAACGAACGAACGTTCGCTATTTAACCTAACCGAAAAAAACCGAAACTAATAAAAAAACGAAAATAGAAAAAACCAAAAAAATCGAAATAAAACCGAAGAAAATCTGGCGCGGAAACCGAGGCGGCGGCGAACTTCGGGCGGCGGGTCACGGCAGCGGCGTGGCGGTTCGGCGAGGCGTGGCGGGCGTCCGGCCAAGCGGAGGCGGGCGGGCTAGGGTTAGGGTTAGGATTTCGGCGGGTGGGCCGGGCGGCGGGCGCTGGTGGTCAAGTGGCGGCGCTTTATATAAGTGCCCCCCGAGCGGAGTCCTGTCGGGCACGGCCCAAGGTCGGTGGGCGTTTTTTTAAATAATAACGCACAGAAAAATTATAAAAAGAAATACTAAACGGACTCCAAAAATCCTGAAATAAATTTTCCCCGTCTTGTAAAATCAAGCCGGATTGAATGAACATTTATTTGGGGCCTATATGCAATTTTGAAAAACGCGCATTTTTCCTAAATTCAAATAAAAAGGCGAAAAACTCGAAAATAAAATCTTATTTGATTTTATTATTAAATCATCATTATTTCTTTATTTTGGGAAAGTCATTTTATTCCCTCTCTCATATTTTTGTAATAGAGATAATTGAAGATAAAATAATTAAAATCAAATGATCCCTTTTTTTCAAAATTTGAGAAAACTCAAATATGAAAATAACGAAATCCCCAACTCTCTCCGTGGGTCCTTGAGTTGTGTAGAATTTTCTAGGATCGAGCAAAATGCAACGAAAAAATATGATATGCAATGATGCTCTATGTATAACATTCCAAATTGAAAATTTGGGATGTTACAAACCTACCCCCTTAAGATGAATCTCGCCCTCGAGATTCGGGTTGGCTAGAAAATAGGTGAGGGTGGTCCTTAAGCAAATCCTCCTCTCGCTCCTAGGTGGCTTCATCCTCTGTGTGGTGGCTCCACTGAACTTTGCAAAACTTAATGACCTTGTTGCGGGTGACTCGGCTGGCATACTCCAGGATCTTAACTGGTTTCTCCTCGTAGGTCAAATCATCATTCAACTGAATCGCTTCCAGTGGCACTGTATCTCTCAGTGCTATATCAGCCATCTCTGCGTGACACTTCTTCAACTCAGAAACATGAAACACATCATGAACTCCTGACAATTCGTCGGGTAGTTCCAACTTGTACGCAACTTCTCCCATGCGTTCCAAAACACGATAAGGTCCTACAAATCGGGGCGCTAACTTTCCCTTAACTCCAAAACGCTTAACTCCTCGAAGTGGCGATACTCGAAGATAAACTCTGTCTCCGACTTCGTATTCTCTCTCCTTGCATTTTGAATCCGCATAACTCTTCTGTCTTGTCTGAGCTACCTTGAGCCTATCGCGAATCAACTTTACTTTCTGTTCAGATTCCTTAATCAAATCTGGTCCAAACAACTGGCGGTCTCCAACTTCATCAAACAACAACGGGGTCCTGCACCTCCTTTCATACAAGGCTTCGAAAGGTGCCATCTTCAAACTAGTTTGGTAGCTGTTGTTATAAGAAAACTCCGCATATGGCAAGTTATCATCCCAACTTGATCCATAATCCAAAGCACAAGCTCTAAGCATATCCTCCAAAATCTGGTTGACTCTCTCGGTTTGTCCATCTGTCCGTGGATGAAAAGATGTGCTAAACTCCAGCCTGGTTCCCAAAGTTTCATGCAACTGCTTCCAGAACTTTGAGGTGAATTGGGTTCCTCTATCTGATACGATACTCCTCGGAACTCCATGCAAGCATACAATCCTGGTCATGTATATCTTAGCCAATTTGGCGCTGCTGTAGGTAGTCTTTCTTTGGAATGAAGTGAGCTACCTTCGTCAAACGATCGACTACAACCCAAATCGAGTCATAGCCTGAACGAGTCCTGGGCAATCTCGTGATGAAATCCATACCTAGTTTATCCCACTTCCATTCGGGTATAGGCAATGGCTGTAACAATCCTGCTGGCTTCTGATGTTCGGCCTTCACCCTCTGACATACATCACAAACTGCTACGTACTCTACAATATCCTTCTTCATTCCGGTCCACCAGAAAGTATTCTTCAAATCCAAATACATCTTGGTATTTCCTGGATGGTGAATCATGTGCCTCTTGTAGAATCAACTTCCTGATCTCCGGGTCATTGGGCACATAAAAACGGTCCTCAAACCATAGGGTATCGTGCTCATCCTCACGAAACCCCTTTGCTTTTCCTTCGCTCATTTTCTCTTTTATCGAGGCAACCTCTTTGTCAGTCTTCTGGGCTTCCCCGATCTTATCCATCAAAGTTGACTGAATCTCCAATGCTGCTACATAGCCTCTCGGAACTATTTCTAAACATAGCTCTCGAAGGTCCTCGGCTAATTCCTTTGGTATTTCTCCCATCATTAGTGTGTTGACATGACTCTTACGGCTCAACGCATCTGCTACAACATTAGCCTTTCCGGGGTGATAATGTAATCTCATATCATAGTCCTTAATGAGTTCCAACCATCTCCTCTGCCTGAGATTTAGCTCCTTCTGCGTGAAGATGTACTTTAAACTCTTGTGATCCGTATACACCTCACAATGATTTCCAATGAGGAAATGTCTCCATGTTTTCAACGCATGCACTACAACTACTAACTCCAAATCATGCGTAGCATAATTTAGCTTATGAGGCTTAAGCTGTTGTGAAGCATACGAAACAACTCTTCCCTCCTGCATAAGCAATGCTCCCAGTCCTGGACTTGAAGCGTCGCAATACACCTCATAATCCTTGGTCTGATCTGGCAGAATTAATACTGGTGAGGTAACCAAACGTTTCTTCAACTCTTGGAAACTAGCTTCACACTCCTCAGTCCAAATGAACTTGGTATCCTTCTTCAACAATTCTGTCATAGGCTTCGCAATCCTTGAGAAATTCTCAACGAATCTCCGGTAGTATCCTGCGAGTCCAAGGTAACTCCATATCTCTCCAACTGTTGTTGGTGCTTCCCAGTTTGTTACAGTGACAACTTTAGTGGGGTCTACTGCTATACCTTCTCCGGATATAACATGTCCAAGAAATCCAACTTCCTTCAACCAAAACTCACATTTGCTGAACTTGGCATATAACTGATGTTCTCTGAGCTTCTCGAGTACCAAACGAAAATGCTCCTTATGTTCCTCTTCATTCTTCGAGTAAACCAAACTATCATCAATGAACACCACGACGAACTTATCCAAAAGTTTCATAAACACTTTGTTCATCATGTTCATAAAATAGGCAGGTGCGTTAGTCAGACCAAATGACATAACGGTATACTCATACAGCCCGTACCTGGTGGTAAAAGCCGTCTTAGGTATATCCTGCTCTCGAATCTTCAACTGATGGTACCCTGATCGCAAATCAATCTTGGAAAACACCTTAGCTCCTTGCAACTGGTCAAACAAGTCATTGATCATCGGCAGTTGGTACTTGTTCTTAATGGTCACTTCATTCAATCCTCGATAATCCACAACCATTCTTAATGATCCATCCTTCTTCTCCACTAGAAATCTTTGGTGATCCCCAAGGCGAAGAACTTGGGCGAATAAAACCTTTATCCGGTAACTCCTTAATCTGCTTCTTAATTTCCTCCAAATCTTGGGCTGGCATCCTATATGGTCTCTTAGATATCGGCCCAGTGCCTGGCAATAGTTCAATCAGAAACTCAATGTCTCTATCCGGTGGCATGCCTGGCAACTCTTCCGGAAATACGTCTGGGTAATCCCTTACCACTGGTACTTCCTCCTGCACAACTCCTGTTAAGGAATTTACATGTGCTCTCCTCGGCTCATGCCGTGATACATACTTGATTCTCCTCCCTTCTGGGGTGGTAAGCAAAATTGACTTACTGGCGCAATCTATGTTCCCTCCATACTTCGATAACCAATCCATGCCTAATATCACATCCAATCCTTGTGATTCCAAAGATTATTAGGTCCGAGGAAAATACATAGTGTCCAATCCTTAATGGCGGTCGATCACACCATATACTAGCCATGTATTCTCGCTCTGGTGAGGTTACTAACATGGGTGACCTAAGGGCTTGGGTTGGTAGTTTATACTTATCCACAAATCCCTTGATATGTATGAATGCGATGCACCAGTATCAAAAAGAACAACTGCAGTAAAAGTCTTAACCAAAAACTTACCTATTACTGCGTCTGGCTGAGCTTCAACCTCCTCCACGGCAACGTGGTTCACTTGTCCTCTGTTGAAAGGGTTCGGTTTCTTTCCTGAGCTTCCATTTCCATTACCATTTTGGCCTTCTGGACAATCATTTGCATAATGCCCAGTCTTGCGGCACTAAAAGCAAGTGATGTGGCTCAGGTCTACCTTGGATGGTGTTGACGGGTTGGTGCAGTTTTGTCCATTGCTTCCTCCATTCGCGTTCCCATTATTGGTGCCATTATGGTTGTGCGAGTTACCTCCTCCGTGGGAATGCTGAAACTGTCCTCCCGTGTTTGGGGTAAATCGAAGTTTCTGCTGAGCTCCAGAGTTATTCTTCCCCTGTCAATACTTCCCCTTGCGATAGTCAATCTGTTGCTTCCCTTCAATCATAAGAGCACGATCTACCAACTCCTGGTAGTTGTTGAAGGTGGCTACCATCAACTACATGCTCAGCTCATCTTTCAGTCCTTCTAAAAACTTCTCCTGCTTAGCTGCATCTGTAGCAACGTCATCTGGGGCATAACGTGCTAACTTACTGAAATCATCTACATACTGGCCAACTGTCCGTCCTCCTTGGCGCAAGTTGCGAAACTCATGCTTCTTCATGGGCATAGCTCCTGCTGAAACATGGGATGTACGGAAAGCTTGCTGAAACTGATCCCATGTGACAGTGTCTACAGGGTAAGTGGCTGTAAAATTCTCCCACCATGCTGCTGCGGGTCCTTCAAGCTGATGTGCGGCAAATTTAACCCTTTCTCCATCTGTACATCCTGCAGTGGTAAACTCCCTCCCTATCTTACGGAGCCAATCATCTGCAACAATCGGCTCGGTGCTACTGGAAAACACCGGCGGATTCAGCCTTAAGAAACGGCTCAAGTGGTCAACAGGTGGTGGTGGCGGTGGGTTGTTGTTGTTGGTGTTGTTGTTGTTGTTGTTGTTGCCTTGGTTACATGCGATGTTTGAATCAAGGCATTCTTCTGGTGAATCAACTGAGTGATCTCTGGCGGGAAAACAAATCTGGGGTCGCGTCTCGGAGGCATCTGAGGGGTTTAAAGAAAAGACGAGAGTTAAGAATAGAATGAGGTCTAGAGAGAAACACTACCCATATGCTCATGAGACAAATCACACAATATCACTCCTATCAATTCAAACAAGGGCATACAACGGTCTATCTATCATTACAAAGTGCTGAAACTAAAACTAATATAAACTGGGGGAAATCTACTACTATTATGGTGGTCAACTAGAAAAACTGCTCCGATGAGATTCCATGATATCTGCTCCAGCTTCACCTTCGTAATCATCATCACTAGGATCGGAATCGGTGTCGTCGATGATGATGGAGTTCTCTGGACAGGTGCTATCTTCATCTTCTCCTCCGGGTGCTGAATTTCCCATGAGTTCTTCAATCTTCTCCTTAAGATTGTCGTTTTGTCCCACTAGAGCTACAATCTCCTCCATGTAGTCCTTGCGAGTGGCCTTCAGTTCTCCTTCTAGTTCGATAATCTTGGCTTTTGCTGTCTTCAACTCTATCATGTCTCACAAGACATCTGGTTCTCCTGGCGTCCGAATGTGCTTTGGTTTAACTCTGGATGAAAGCTGCAATGGATCGATACTTCTTAGTGCCAACTATCTCCCATTGTTCATCTCGGCACCCGCAAATCTGGTAGATAGTATCCTTGAGGTCATGTTTGTAAACTTCTCCAATGCGTCCCATGGTTACGTGAGCTGCCATGCTCTTTCCCAGACTCCAGGTTGGTGCATTGAAAACACAGTCTATGGGATCCGTGATTGGCGCAAACATCCTTCCGGGAACTTGAGCTTGAATCTTCCAGCGCTCTTCTTCGGGTAAAGTGGAATTGTAGGTCCCGGTGAAGCTTGGTAATCCAATGTTTAGGTACTTAGTGACTTCCTTCAGGTGTCGTCCAAAGGGTGTATCTTCATCCAGCTGAGTGAACTTGATCCTCGCTTCCGTCATCCTAAAAGAGTAGAAAAGATGAGGGGTTATAAATGAGAAGAGAGAGTAGTGATCTAGGGCTTTAGCTTAATGGTCGTGTCCTACAGTCAGCGTGTGCTCTGATACCATCTTTGTAGCGACCAGACCTCAAATAGTCTGATCTCTGTGCTCAGTGTCATCCCTGGATCAGTAATGCTGACACCACACAGTACTCGGAGGATTTATAACAGAGTAGCAATCACACACTTATTACAAATCGAATGTCTCAAGAGAGAACTTAATAAAATAAATATGGCTTAAGGCCATCTAATAACGATAATAGCGGAAGGCTTGGAAGAATAAGCGAGTCCATCAACTCCAACGGCATCACAGAGTATAGAACCACGACCTAAGCACCTTACTGTCGTTGCGAAAAGTGCGCAACATGAAACGTTGCAGCCCGAAAATGGGTCAGCACATGGAATATGCTGGCAATGTAACACATAGAGAACAATGAAATGATAAGCCTATAGTACATGCATATATGGCTGGTGGAAAGCTCTATGGTTACAGTTTTGTAGAAAGCCAGTTTTTCCCTACTACAAAGGAATAAATTTATTTAACTATCATGGTGGTTGTTGAACATTGAGAATGGTTGGCAGCATTCTCAATACCAATTAAAAGTACTCATTAACAAACCCAACAATATTAAATTAGAAGTAACATGATGAGATTCACATGATATCCAAGTACTAGATACTCAAGACGTCCATAACCAGGGACACGGCTAACCATGATTAGTTTATACACTCTGCAGAGGTTTGCGCACTTTTCCCCACAAGACTCGATCGCCTCTGTTTGATTTCTCGCACTACATGGTGTTTGAGAGACGGATGACCGAGACATAGTCTTTCAGAAGCGCTAGCACCTTACATGTGGGTAGACCGTACCAACCTACATCCCCTACATCAGCTAGCCTACCCGTAAGAGTTTGCACAACTTAATCCACTACGCCTGAGCCCATAATGGCTTGTGGCTGCACACGGAAGTTTCTAGTTTGAATAATCTCATGTTCCCTTTGAGCCTGGGTGGCGGTCCGAAGAAATACAGGCAAGTCCAGATAGAAACCAGGTGCCTCAATCCACCCAGATGTGTGTTTAAGTTGCCACCTTAAATAAACCATTAAATAACAATCTCACATATGTCACGGATACACTCACCCAATCCACGTCTGCTAGCATAGCATAGCATAATAAGCAAACATAGAAGTAACTCCCAAGGGTTTGATAATAAAACAGGTAATAGGTACTACCTCATCTACTTCCCAAATCCCACAATTTAATTAGATCCTAATCATGCAATGTTTGAGGGTTGATCTAATGCATAAAAACTGGGTAGTGGAAAAGGTATGATCAAAATGTTACTTGCCTTGCTGATGATCCGCGAAACCTAGAGACTCGAAGTAACAAAGCGGCGACTCCGGTTTTCTATCGCAGACAAACAAACAAGCATACAATAAGTACTCATCTAATGCATAGGTAAAACTCAAATAGATCTAACCAGATAGTTCAACTTAAGAACTCCGGTTTGCAAAAAGAATCAAAGCAAACGAAGCAACGAAAGTCAAACAGCGGAAGAAAACAGCTTCGTTTTACTAATCTGCATCTAGGTAAAATTTTACAGAATCAAAAACTTGTTTAAGTAGATTATTCGGAAAGAGGGTTTCGAGGCGAAACTCTATGCGCTTGAATCGCCTGATTCCGATAGACGAGCGAAAAGTTATACTGAAACGAAAATCGGATCAAGAATCGCGATCCGAAAAATCGCGGACTAAATCCGAGAAAAAGAAAAACGACGAACGGGTTAATGAACGGACGTTCGTTAACTAAACTAATCTGACGAACGCGTTCGTTTAAACAAACTAACGAACGAACGTTCGCTATTTAACCTAACCGAAAAAAAACCGAAACTAATAAAAAAAGAAAATAAGAAAAACAGAAATAAAACCAAAGAAAATACGCTTGGTTTTTATAAAAAAAACCGGCGGAAAACGAGGCGGCGGTGAACCTCGGGCGGCGGGTCACGGCGGCGGCGGGCGGCTCCAGCGGTGGGCGGCGGCTCGGCGGCGGGTGCGGCGTGATGGCGGCGTGAGCTAGGTTAGGGTTTCGGCGGAGGTCGGCTGGCGGCGCGCGGTGGGCTGGCGGGGTGGCTCAGGTGGACTGGGGCGCCGGGGCGGCGCTTTATATAAGTGCCCCCCGAGCGGAGTCCCACTCGGGCACGGCCCAAGGTCGGTGCGCGTTTTCTTTAAATAATAACGCGCAGAAAAAAAATAAAAAGAAATACTAAACGGACTCCATAATCCCGAAACAATTTTCCCCGGCTTCTAAAATCAATCCGGATTTAATGAACATTTATTTGGGCCTATATGCAATTTTGAAAAACGCGCATTTTCCTAAATTCAAATAAAAAGGCGAAAAACTCCAAAATAAAATCTTATTTGATTTTATTATTAAATCTTCATTATTTCTTTATTTTGGGAAAGTCATTTTATTCCCTCTCTCATATTTTTGTAATAGAAATAATTGAAGATAAAATAATTAAAATCAAATGATCCCTTTTTTTCAAAATCTGAGAAAACTCAGATATGAAAATAACGAAATCCCCAACTCTCTCCGTGGGTCCTTGAGTTGTGTAGAATTTTCTAGGATCGAGCAAAATGCAACGAAAAAATATGATATGCAATGATGCTCTATGTATAACATTCCAAATTGGAAATTTGGGATGTTACATAGTACTACTACTACTCTTAAGCAAGCTTCACCTCATCCTGCGAGCCACCGCGCCCGTGGGTGGGGGAGACGGCGTCCTAAGCAAGCTTCTCCTCGTTCTGCGAGTTGACAAGACACATCTAAAGTACTCCAGTGTATAGAGACTTGCTTCTAAGGTAGGCCCCACATGGTTTGCCTCTTTTTTAACATAACACGTCAAGTCGCAATTTGTTTGTTCACCCGTGGTTGACGATCCTCCCTCCACCAAGTGGACAACTAGTACACGTGTCAAATTACCACGTGGGCTGCCTTTTCGTACAAAAATGAGCGCCACCATGTACCCGCGCGGGCGTGGTGGGGAAAGAGACGGGAGTACATGCGCCGTGCGTGCACCTCTTCTCTTCGTGCATGTCCCCCACCTACGTGTCTGTGAGAGAGAGAGAGATACAAACCTAGACATAATGCGCCGTCCATCCCCATGCCTCCGCCCAGTCCAACCACCAGTCACCACCACGCCCCACTCCTCCTCACCTTATCTCTCATCTTTCTCCCTCCATTTTTATATACAAGGGGCCACTATCAAAATTACAATTTGCAGATATACAAGGACACTAACACTAATCGATGCAATATTAATGGTGTTCGCCTCGTGGTACTAGCAAAGGAGGACATTAATTATCCCTTGCATGCATGCCGGAGTTTGTAAAAAATGCATCTTGATGTTCCGTGCAATGCACGGGCATCTTGCTAGTCCATGAAAACAACACATGGCAAAATTCCACGGTGAACGAGCGATTTGAATATGTTGGGAGGGGCTGTTTGGATCTTGCCCAGGGTAGCCAAAATATTGGCGACCCTTTTGTCCACCGGTGCCTTTGCCACCGATGAACGAGGAATGGCTCGGGTGCTCATGCATCCTCCAGCGCACAGGTTGGAGAAAAGCTCGCACGAGCTGTGTTTTTTTGTCCTACAACGCCGCCCGAGCCGCCCGCAGACCGACCGGCGACCCGCAAATTACGCCATCCAACCATAGCCGCACACATTATGACAACAACTCAATCAACCGGACAAAATTTACGCAAACACGTAGACAAACTGATATTTCATATAACAACGACGGAAATCATATAAAATACCGGATTTTCATACAAACATGACGGATTTCATTACATTCAAATGAACTACGCGGTGCTAGTTCGGGACAGCACGGGTATATAATACCTGGCCTAAATGGTCGCCCGCCGATCGATTTGTGTTCCTCATGTCCGGCAGCACGATCATCGAAGTGCCGGGAGCCCCGGAGGTATATGCTTTAGCTCAAAGGACGTCTCGCTTTCCAACTGCCCAACTGATATCATTGGCTGATGCCGAAGATGATGGTAGCCGGCATCGGTTCGAGTTCATCAACGACCAGTACCTCGCCATGGCTGGCATGGGATTGAGTTCATCTTCGCATTCCCCTCTTCCGTGGAGCCCATGCGGGGACGACGAAGGTCCTCGAAAAAAAAGGATCCGGCAAGACACCTGCTGTGTACGCCGACGTCGCCTCCACGGTGGCCTTCATGGGACCCAAGCGGCGGTGGCCTCCCGTGTTCTACTTCTCCTCGATGATGGCAGCGGACGCAGAGGCGCTGGCCACCGACTCGTCGCTCTCCGTGCACCCTGCTTCTGTCGCTTCTTGCATGGCGCGACTGCCGGCATGGGAGTCTCGGCCACAGAAACGAGGGACGCGGTACGAGGCGGCGACGTGGACAGCAGCAACGACGCCTGCGGCGCCGCTCCTCGTCGAGCTGGCTCGAGCAGCGAAGTTCTTTGAACTGCGCGCCGGCTTGGGGCGGCAACTGGCTTCATCGGGCGAGGGGAGGGAGGTGGATCAGCGAGCTGCAAAGCTCGTATCCGGCGGACTACACAGCCGGTTTGGATGCGGAATAACTACTCTTCGTAAGCCATTTTAAGAGTGGACAAAATGGTGAAGGAGGAGATAGGGGAGCGGCGGAGGTGTGCGATTCTTGGCCGGCGTTTGGCCTCGTTTAAATAGGAGATTAAATAGATGGCGGGCGGGAGGAGCTCGGTCGGTGTTGCGTTTAATGCCGGCCCGATCATGAACGGACGTGTGTGTCCAGAGTGGGTTTCTGGGCTTCGACACGGGCGGGTTTCATGGAGGCATTTGAATGCAGGAAGGAGGCGTGTTCAGCCGGGCATGCAGCGAGTTGCGCCCTCGACTCTGACCTAGGACATCGTGTCATTCTTCCATTGACATGTGGGCTCTTTGGGTACAGGGCCTGCATGTCAGTGACCCAACGCAGGCAGCGCACAGCAGAGGAACCTTTGGTGGGCCAGGGCAGTCAGAAGCTGGCATTTCATAAACCGATGATTGTTCATTGTGTGATGTCATCTTTTTCATGTAGATAAGCCTACTATGTTTATAGCTCGTTCGATACGTTGTCATACATAAAGACCGCTTCAAACATCAATGTTCTGCTAATCACAGATTAGATTGATTAATACCCGTAACAATCCATGTCCTTAACAAAGGGTGCATGCACGTATAGGTTGAGCGTGTGTCTTGCGTCACGTGTTGTGTGCATGTAGGCATGCGAGTGTTGCGTGCGTGCAAGGGTACGTTTCAGTGTTGCATGCATGGGTGCGTACGCGCGTGTGTTAGTGAGTGCATGTGTACGTGTCAGTGTTGCACGCCAGCATGCATGCGTGTGTACGTGTCAGTGTTGCACGCCTGCATGTGTGCGTGTCTTGTGTGTGTGCATGTGTACGTGCGGGGTGAGGCTATACGTCAGTCGACTGGCTTTTTAATCTCTGGTCATTAGATTTTCCATCCGTTGGATACGAAATCAAGGGCCTCCAGTTTATCATTAAACTCCACCCCCGTGAGCCGCCAGCCACCACCGGTCGAACCGCCGACCCCCGCCACCCGCGGCTGGCCCGCGCCACTATGCTGCCCCGCCCTCCCCGAAACCACTCCCCAGCGCCGGTCCGCCGCCGCACCGGCCATCCCTCTAGGCCCCCCCGCGCCGAGCTTTTTCTCCGGCGATCCCCACCCCACCGCCCAATCAACGCCCCCCCAACCAGAGGTCTCACGACTTCGAATACCCACCGACCACTAATTTATTACCATTTCTGTCCTTCATATACGCGCTGACGGGTGGGCCCTATGGTAATGTGCACTGCTGAATGTGGACCGTTTGACTGGTCAATTGATCGTGTTATGAACAAATTACGTAGCTATATGGTGAGCCAGTGACCGTATGATCACCCTAAAATATACTCCTATTTTATTAACATAGTACATACTCAAACTACCTTTTTCTTTCTTTCATATATGGGCTGACAGGTGGGCCCCACGGTTACGCACCCCGATCGCGCAACACTAGTTGCGCCGCATGGAATGTTTGACTGGTCAATTGATTGTGTCATCAACAAAATACGGAGTTGTACGGGCGAGCCAGTGACCGTATAATCATGACATGTATTTATTTAACATGGTACAGATGCAAGGGCTCATATATACGCGCAAGCACTCACCGCTATAAGCGCACACACGCAGACCCTACCCCTATGAGCACCTTCGAGAGAGTGGGCCAGCATATATGATCTTGAGATTTTACGAAGTCACCATAGGTGCCTCATAGTCGAGTGGAACATCTCCTCCCACTGAACGCACGTCGCCGGAAAATACTGAATTAACACATTGGTGAGTTTAACATTGGTTAGGACGACAAAATGTATGTGGTGACCGTGATGAGCTTATTTTGAAGTCCAGTGACCATATCGTGCTTTCGCTTCAAATACAATGACCGTAAGTGTCGCCAACAAAATACGGAGAACGCATCAAATGTAAAGTCCGACAGTCTCATCAACAAAATATGGAGACGTATTGTGAGCTAGATACCGTTGTACTATTGTATATGCTTATTTTCCTAGTGGCTGATTGCGTGTGTCGTGTGGTGGGCACATCATTTCTAGTTGTGGTGGGTCAACATGAAGACTCATGGGTCGGTTCCATCCTGCGCCACATATAGGTTGGACCGAGACGCGTTATACGAAGACCCATGTGGAGGACTCGACGTACAACACGAAGCTACCAGAGTCGCGGAGGACTCTATCCCCACTGGTGACAAGCCGACTATATATGATTTGTAACCCTAGGCCCCCAGTATTTTACAGAAGCTTGGGGGCTAGTTCGTCGATAGTATACACACACACGCGCAATGCCTGGTATTCACGTGTACTTTGTACACACCCCTATCTCTAATATACAGTACCAGGAGTAGGATCTTTCTTCAACTGCAAGGGTCCAAACTAGAGTAATACTTTGCCTCGTATTAACATCCAGCCTAACAGCCAGGGATATCCTACCGAATGATATGATGAAATCATGTCTGCCAACTACTAAGAGAGAGGTGTGTCTGGGGGGGGGGGCAAATGTGTGCGAGAGAGGCCTAAAGATAATGTGCGTGCGGGAGACACGTAGGCACATATATGTGCGTATAGAGGGCTAGTAGAGACCATGCATGTGTATATATGCATGTGAGAGAAATAGTGTTTTCCAACTGAGATTAGTGAAAAGAGTGGTACATAGTAGTCAGAAAGAGAGAGAGAGAAACAGAGAGAGCATGTGCGTGAGACACCCCGAAACCCTGAGAGAGATTGTGAGCATGTGTGAAAGAGAAATGCCGATGCATATAAAGTGTGTGCACTTATGCGTTAGATAGAGAGATATATAACGCGTTTGTGAGCACAGGCCGAGGCATAGTGCATCTACGTGTAAAAGGCAGTTCTGCGCATTAAATTAAAATATAAATGGCATTATTATTTTTGGATGAGATCATGAATTTTGCAAATTGCGTATGGACGAAAATCGGTCTATCAGACACCCATACTCTATTGAATTTTAGCATGTGCTTGTGTTTATTTCATATTATCGATCCATAGAGTGAGAGCGGTTTGAAATATAGGCAATGGATGCTTTTGCAATTCATATATAAACATTAATTAGTGCACTCCATGTTGTTAGTGTGAAGCACTTTATACATTTGTCACTTGCATGGATACATTCGAAATTGCTAGCTACGAAATAGAATACATGTCGAATTCAACACAAAGGGGGTTTCGAAGATTCAAATTCATAGGAAGTGCATTCATCTATTTGAACCCTAGATAATGGCATTTGTAAATCAGATGTCAAAGGGGGCATCAATCTTTGTTGTGAGTTTGAACATGCTATATATATTCATACGCATATCTAACTTTTTTTTGCAACCAAGGAGATTATATCTGGAACCATGCATGAACTCAGGTAAGTTGCATATTTTTTAATATATACTCGTGTACAATGTATATTCAAATGTACCCCCTCCATTCCAAAATAATCGTAGCTTTAGGATTTTCAAGAGTAAAGATTTGTGAAGTTTGACAAATCCGGAAAGTTCAATTCAAGAGAACCGAAAACGTTAATGCTTCTGCTCCCAAATATTGAACGAAGGCCAAATAGGCCTGTGGTCACCTGAAACCACGCAAGACTAATATTTGGTGGTAGGAAATTACTGTCCTGACCGGCCCGATGTCCAACGGTCTAAACCGGGGTAGGTTTGTAACTTCACCAAGACGCCAGTCTTAACTGCCTCCGAGAAGCATTCATACGCCGTGGGCGCCTAAACACCCATGCGCTCGTCGGAAGTCTATCCCGCCCACATTTGGGACACATGAGATTACTGTCCTACCCCCAACCCGCAATATGTCCGAAATTTTAGATGGGGGCAAAGTTTGTAACTTTCCCCAAATTTCAAACAAGCGCGTCCCAAACCGAAACATTGTTTCCCCTTAGTTCCCCGCTTCCCCTCGTTTCCCCATTCATACTCCGTGGGCGCCAAAACACCCTCTCCACCAGCCGCAAAACCACAGCCTCCTCCATCCTCCATCCCATAGCGGCCAATCCACCGCCGCCCTCCTCCATCACGCCGGAGACGGTACCCTGACGTCGTCGTCCAACACAACCGCAACCGCAACACCCTCAAGGACTTAACAGCTAAAGCCGAGGCAGAGCTGCTTCCACGATGCCGACGCTGACATGCGCCATACCAGAACCACTCCGACCACGCCGTCCTGCGCCTCACTGCTGCCGCTCCACTGTTGCAACCGTCCACCGCACCGGAGCTGTTCCGGCTACGCAGTCGTTCGCCGCCTCGGATCTGGTTCCCCGCCGCGGACACACGGCTACCGCACCACACTCAACAACTTGTCCATGGGTTCGTCCAAGGCTCCACCGTCCTCCACAACTTCTCGTTTCCAGCGAACCACAAGAAGATCGTTGGAAAAACATAAGGAGGACACAACACTGCCAGTAGAAAGAGGTACTCCTCTTCCCTTATTCGTGCAAATATTACGTCTCTGCTCACACCGTATTCATCCCACGAAAGAAACTAGTTGAGTGCTTCTTACTGCATCTTCTTCATGATACTAAATGCACAAGGTTTCCTCCCTTTAATATTTCACCTTTGCTAGAGGTCAGTAGCCCGCCTGGATTTCAATTCAGGTTCAGTCGAACCGCAATTAAAAGAAGCAGCACCCGCTTAGGCGCGCGGAGCACCTAGTCTGCCTGTTCCTCGGGGAAGCAGCGCATCGGTGTATATCATAGGGGTGTGGGGTGCAGGAGCTGGTTGCGCCCGATCTGGAGGTCGGCGGGGCTTGAATGGATGGCCGAGGGGCGGTGCCAAGTACGGCGGTGCGGTGAGGTCGAGGGGAGGGCACAGGCAGGGGAGGAATATTGGGCCGGTGGTCGCTAGCATTTCGAGGAAGATTGTCAACACTGACTGGCTAGAGGTAGATGAAGGCGATCTGCCCGTTCTTTGTACATTGGACGGTGCAGAAAAAATGCATCTGCTTACTTTACACATTATACCTTTGATAATGACATGCCTTCCTGTTTTTTATACATACTACATATGTCTATTAACCATGTTCGTACATCAAACTAATGCTCTTTTGTATCCCTCGTCAATCACTTATGATGAGATAGTCACCCGAGTGGGTTACTGTGAGACGCTCTACTCGTTTAAAGAGTGCAGTGTCATCCTCCCCACATGATTATCAAGAAACAGCAAGGCTAAATGAAGATAGTCAACCTAGCACTCTAGTTGATCACCGCAATTCCCCCACACCACCATCGCAAGTGCTTGATCTTACTTGGCAGTGTGATATGTGGTTGCATGTTGCATATGGTGTCTCCCTTATAATGCTTCTAATTAGGGTAAATTGCATCTGCTTAGTTAACACATTATACCTGTGAATATGACATGCCTTCCTGTTTTTGGTACATACTATGTCTTTCTATTAACCATGTTCTTACATCAAACTACTTTTCTTGTGTATCCCTCATCAATCACTTCAGATGATAAACGTTCAAGTTAATGATGTAATATTGGTTGCATCTTGCATATCATTTCAAACATGTATTGCCTCTAATTTGTTGAAGTGACACTTATAATGAGATACATCTAACTTGGTAGAGTGATTTTGGTTGGATCTTTCATATGGTGTCTAGATTGCATTGCTTCCAATTTGTTGAAATGCCTTCTGCTTAGCTTTTGTCATTCATATTCCATCCTCCTACAATGTGGTTGCCATACATAAAAGTTGTGTTCGTCAGTATCATGTATCAACGAATTTGGAAGTGCGAATTTCATTCCTTTTTCTTGTGTGTTTACTTGACAAGGAAAAATCTGAAAGGACGAAGGCACGTAATGATGGTGGTCCTCTGGAGCAACCGAAACAGATGATCTCTGCAGATTCTCCTGCTACTCGTACTGCAGTGCTAGTTCCAAATCTCATCTCCCTACTCCACAACCCAAGGTGCTTGCTCTAACATGGCAGTGTGATATCTGGTTGCATGTTGCATATGGTGCCTAGCTTGTATTGCTCCTAATTTGTTAAATTGCATCTCCTTAGCTTACACATTATACATGTGAATATGACATGGCTTCTTGTTTTTGGTACATACTATATCTGCCTATCACACCATGTTCTTACATCAAACTACTGTTCTTGTGTATCCTGCATCTATCGCTTATGATGAGATAGTCAGGCGCGTGGGTTAATATGAGACGCAATATTCTGATAAAGAATGCAATTTCATCCTGTCGACATGATTCTCAAGAAACAACAAGCCTAAATGAAGATATTGAACGTAGCTCTATACTTGAAGACCGCACTTCCCCTACACCACCATCACAGGTTGCTCTAACTTCGCAGTGTGATATGTGGTTGCATGGTGCATACGGTGTCTAGCTTGTAATGCTTCTAATCAGGGTAATTACATCTGCTTAGTTTGCACACTATACCTGTGAATATGACATGCCTTCCTATTTTTCGTACACACTACATCTATGTGTTAACCTTGTTCTTACATGAAACTACCTCTCTTCTGTATCCTGCATCAATCACTTACGATGAGTCACCTTTATTCGTTGCATATTGCATATTATTTCTAGCTTTGTTGCCATGTATTGCTTCTAATTTGGTCAAATACATTTGTTAGGGCACCCTTTTAATTTGGCAGAGTGATATTGGTTTCATCTTTCGTATGGTTTCTAGCTTGCCTTGATTCTAACAAGTTCAAGCACCTTGTGCTTAGTTTACACTTTATACATCATACATGTCAATATGTCACGCCGTCTGCTTTTTCATACATATTCCATCCTCCTATCATGCGGCTGGCTTACATGAAAGTAGTGTTCACAAGATCATGCATCAATGAGTTCTAAAGAGCAAATTTTATTCCTTTTTCTTGTGGGTTTGACTTGACAAGGCAAAATCAAGAAAGAGAAAGGAAAAGAGTAAGGAAGGCGATGATGGTGGTCCTCTCTGACAACTTAAGCAGACATCTGTACCGATTCTCCTTGTACTGATAGTGCATTACAAGGTCCAAGTCTCCGCTCCCCTACTCCACCATCCAAGGTGCTTGCTCTAACTTGGCAGTGTGATCTCTGGTTGCATGTTGCATATGGTGTCTATCTCGTATTGCTCCTAATTAGTGTAAACTGCATCTGCTTAGCTTACACATGATACATGTGAATATGACACGCTTTCCTGTTTTTGGTACATACTATATCTGTCTATCACACCATGTTCTTACATGAAACTACTCTTCTTGTGTATCTCGTATCAGTCACTTATGATGGGACACCTTTAAGTTGGCAGTGTGATATTGGTTTTGCGTCTTGAATATGATTTCTAGCATGTATTGCTTCTAGTTTGATGAATGCCACCTATGACGAGACAATTTTAACTTGGCAGAGTGATATTGATTGCACCTTCCATATGGTGTCTTGCAGTGTTTGTAATTTGTTGAAGTGCCTTCTGCTTAGTTACCACATCATAGGTGTGAATATGTCAAGCCGTCCATTTTTTCGTACATATTCCATCCTCGTATCATGACTTTGCCTTTCATCAGAGTAGTGTTCGTCAGTATCATGCATGAATGAGTTCTGAAGAGCGAATTATATTCCTATTTCTTGTCGGTATGACCTCACAATGCAAAATCAATAAAGTTGAAGGAAATTGGCAAGGCATTGGATGATGGTAGTCCTTCCGAGCAACTGAAATGGAGGTTCTCTACAGATTCTACTCCGCCATCCTTCCAACAATATTCGCAAGACAACGCAAGGCTAGACAGTCAACGTAGCTGTGTAGATGATGAGAACATCTCCCCTACTCCACCATCACAGGTGCTTTCTCTAACTTGGCACTATTATATGTGGTTGCATGTTGCATATGATGTCTAGCTTCTATTGCATCTAACTTTGTTGAATTGCATATGCTTACTTTACACATAATGCCTGTGAATATGACATGTGTTCTTGTTTCTACATCAGACTACTGTTCTTGCATATCCCGCATCAGTCACTTATGATAAGGCACCTTTAAGTCGCCACTATGATATTGGTTGTGTCTTGCATATGATTTCTAGCATGTACTTCTTCTAATTTGTTGAAACGCCATATAGTCTGAACTTGGCAGAGTGATATTGGTTGCATCTTTCATATGGTGTCTAGCTTGCAGTGCTTCTAATTTGTTGAAATGCCTTCTGCTTAGTTACCACATCATAGGTGTGAATATGTCACACCATCCTGTTTTTCATACATATTCCACCCTCGCATCATGTGTTTGCCTTTCATCTGAGTAGTGTTTGTCAGTATCATGCATGAATGAGTTCTGAAGAGCGAATTTTATCCTTTTTCTTATCGGTTTGACTTCATAGTGCAAAATCATTACAGCTGAAGGAAATTAGTCCGACGGTGGATGATGGTGGTCCTTCGGAGCAACTCAAATAGGGGGTCTCTACAGATTCTACTCCGCCATCCTCCCAACAAGATTCGCAAGACAACACAAAGCTGGGCAAATCAGCGTAGGCTGTGTAGATGATGAGCACATCTCCCTACTCCACCATCACAGTGCTTGCTCTAACTTGGCACTATTATATGTGGTTGCATGCTGCGTATGATGTCTAGCTTGTATTGCTTCTAACTTGAATTGCATCTGCTTACTTTACACATAATGCTGTGAATATGACACGTGTTCTGCTTTCTAGAACATACGTGTACATGATGAGCATATCTCCCCTACTCCACCATCATAGGTGCTTGCTCTTACTTGGAACTGTTATATGTGGTTGCGTTTTCTGTATGATGTCTAGTTTGTATTGCTTCTGATTATGTTGAATTGCATCTGTGTAGCTTACAACTTATACCTGCAATGATCACTTACCCATAAGACACATTTAACTTGGGACTGTGATGTAGGTTGCATCTTGCATTGTCTTCTAGCTTGTACTGCTTCTAATTTCTTGAAATGGCACTTACAACGAGACACTTCTTTACCTGATAGACTGATATTGGTTGTATGTTCATATGGTGCCTAGCTTTCATTTCTTCTAATTTTGTTGAAATGCCTTCCGCTTACTGTTTTTCATACATCTTCCATCCTCCTATCATACGTGTGGATATGAAACACTGTCTTTTTTTGTATATATTCCATCCTCCTATCATGCGCTTGCCTTACATCAGAGTAGTGTTCGTTTGTATCATGCATCAACCAGTTATGCAGAGCTAATTTTATTCATCTTCTTGTGGTTTTGACTTCATAAGGCAATATCAGAAAATAGGAAGGAAAAGATTAAGGTAGGGAATGTTGGTGGTCCTCCGCACCGACACAAACAGAGACTCTCTAGATTTGCCACTTCTACTGCTAATGAAGTCGAAGTCCCAAGTCTACATGATGAGTTCATCTCCCGTACTCCACCATCGTAGCTGCTTGCTCTAAGTTGACAGTGTGATAATTGGTTTCATGTTGCATATGTTGTCTAGCCTATATTTCTTCTATTTTGATTAAATTGCACCTACTGAGTTTATACGTTATACATGTCCATATGACATGGCTTTCTGTGTCTAGAATACATTGCATCTATCTATCATACCATGTTCTTACATCAAAGTACTGCTGTTGTGTATCCCGCATCAGTCACTCATGATTGGACGCTTTTAACATGGTAGTTTGATAGTGGTTGCATCTTGCATTGATTTCTATGTTGTACTGCTTCTAATTTTTTGAATTGCCACTTATGACAAGACTCTTTTAACTTGGCAGAGTAATATTGGTTGCATCTTTCATATGGTGTCTAGCTTGCATTACTTCTATTTTCTTGAAAATCCTTCTACTTAGTTTGCACATCGTAGCTGTGAATATGTCATGTCGTCCCATTTTTCTTACATATTCCATCCTCATACGGTTGTCTTACATCAAAGTATTGCTTGTCTGTATCATGCATCAATGAGTTTTGAAGAGTGATTTATTCTTTTGTGTTGTGGGTACAGCTTGACATGGCAAAGTCAAAAAAGAGCAAGGTAAATAATATAGTAGGGAGTGCTGTTACTCGTCGGGTGAAACGGAAAAGGATATGCCATCGAGATTCTGCTGGTACTTATAGTGCATTAGAAGGTCCAAGTCCACCGGCTAAATCTACAAACACAGTATCACCTGCTCCACCAGCTGCAGCATCTGCTTCAACTATACCAGCATCTCAACGAGTTACTCGTTCGTTTGCTCCGGAACTGGCCAGTTCCCAAGCTGCCTTCACACCTAACACTACTTCCGAAGCATTGCTGACACAACAGGACTTGGCAAGATCAGACGAACCTCATGAGCATCAACACCAAGATGGTACCGGACCGAGTCAAGTTGCAGTTGCATGCTCCTTTATATGTACTTTCACAGTTTGATGTACACTAACACTTTCCATATTCGTTGTTGAACTAGCACCACGGCGCAAGCGGAAACAGACATCAGGGATAATGCTTGACAGATTAACAAAATCTAAAGGAGGAAGAATGAAGATCCATTTTGAGGCAGTTTTAAAAAGGCCACGTGATGCTACAGAGTCAGCCAAGTTAGAATCAGAGGCAGCCGTTGCCGTTAGGTGTCATGCACATATCCTCCCAACGTGGATCTAGTACAGGAATGAGAAAGACAATACCCAGTTTAACACCTTCCTTGACCATTTATCCATAAGTAATGTTATTCATCGCAATCAGTAATATTGTCTTGCTCTGTCCCATACTTTCTAGCTTCCTCCTAATAAGACTCACATTCTTTTTCAGCAGATGAGGTTCAAGTTGGATCCGAAAGATGATGCAACTAAACAAGCATGCACTCATGTTTTTCACCTGCTCATGACAAAGATCGGTACCACCTTAGAAAATCTCACTTTGAAGGCATGCCTAACAATGAAATCGCCCAAACATCTCCAGTGGAATATATTACGAGATGAAGATCGGACAACCCTCGTTAAACACCGGGTCGGATCCAAAGTATCAGGTAGGCTATATGTATTTGATCAGACCACATATTGAACTTGTATTTATGTATGTGCCTTACAAGTGTATCTTCTTCTAGGCTAACTGTTTGAAGAACAAAACCAACCGTTCTAAAGTGAAATGCCAACAGACAATAGGATCTCGTAGCTATATTGGACACTGGGAGGCTCTTGTAAATAGCTTCTACTTCCTTCTTTTTTGTGTGCCATATTATCGTATCTATATTGACTTGTTCCAAATATAGAGGAAAGCCCGTGCGGACCAAAAAGAACCTGAACCGAATGCAGTGCAAATCTTCAAGGATTGCCACACCAGCCAGATGAAGGGCATCAGCACACCAGTTCAAGCCACTGTTGTAAGTCCTTACTCCTCCTGCCTTGAACTGATTGGTATTGTGATGTGTTCATTTAACTAATTGGTTTGCAGCCAATGTCAGTTACATTGTTCACTTTTATACACAGTTGTCTTAATGTGTCATTTCACCTTACATGATTTAAAAGAGATGAAGGATATTCTTTTGGTTTTGATCAGTAATCTAGTTGTTATGTTCACGTGCGCACACAGTGATAAAATAGCATGTTTGTTTTATATCTGTTTGCCCATGATATGAGTGATGTCATGCTATGTTCATCCTACTTTAAACCATGTCTCTTTATCCTTAGATGTCAACGAATGTGAGGAAAGAGACAATACAGTAGGCATGCTACATGGACATATGTTCCGAAAGTGATTTTATTATGTAGTTGGCACTACAATACATGTTAATGTATTACAATAGTTCACCAAAATAAGTTATGTATAAACGTTTAACCTACTTTGTTTGTTTTTATCTCTTTAGTAACTTATCTGGCACACTAATCTACAAGTTCAAACTTTCAGGAAGCTATGGAACAAATGATTGAACAACCACAACCACCTGAAGGTGACGAGGCTACCACAGGCACAATGTCACCTCTTGCTGCATTGCGTCAATATCTCTCCACTAACAGTGCAAAAAGTTCCTTCCTGCGTAATTCTGGGTTGGTTGTCAAGCTAACCTCGTCCAAATCACCTACTGAACAAAATCTTCCTTCTAGACAGAGTGATATATTTGTGCTCCAGACACAAGTCCAATCCCTAATGGACGTTGTTTCGGAAACAAGAATAGTGGTTGACAAATGTCGTCAACATATGAATGGTTTTGAAACCAGACTATCAGACATTCGCTTCATTGTTCAAGAGCAATGGAGGAAAAAAGGTGGAGATCGTGCTGCTCCATCAGATTCTACAGCCTGAAACATTAGCACGCAGGTCAAATGATCTGTGCTTCTCTACATCAGATGGTGCTTTTATCTGGAAGGACTATAAACTTTATGCCAACAGGCCTTTTGTTGTATGGTTGGAATTTATTTTGTTGTGATACAACATTTATGATGCTGCCACAGGCTGCAGTAATTACGACGCTATTTTTGTATAGTGTAGGTTTATCTTAGTAATGTATTCGACCGAAAGCTTCATAGGAGCCCAACATGCCAACATTCGTCGGGCCCATTCCAATTCGGCTAAAAATGATTACGGGACGAAATTGGCATGTATCCCACTAACAATATCTTGGCCTAAATCAGCATAAGCTTTCATATTTTTCTGGTAGGCCTGTGCCCATAGTGGGCCTTTAACAGGCCTAAACATAATTTGGGACCTTAGTAAAAATAGGCCGTTTACAGGTGTAAATATCTCGAGCCCATAAAAAACATGGGCCTTTAATAGACCAAAAGTGAGATTGGGCCCTGATTGTGCCAAATAACCCACTAGTCTTAGCAGGCCGAAATGGTGGCCCATTTACGATGCGGATCTTTGATGAGCCAAAATTGGATGGGCCATAAATGCGCCGACCTAATACACGCCTTTAACAGGCGGAACTTCGGTCGGGCTAGATTATCGTCATTTTTATATGGGCCGTTAATGGGCCCGATATGACGCTGGGCCACATATGGCCCATGGTTTTCGTCCGGCGTTAATAGGCCGAAAATGACAACAGGCCGAAAGTGGCCCAAATCTATAGTGGGCCACTAACAGACCAAATGTCAGACATGGCCGAATATGACCCAAATCCTTCATGGTCGTTTATGGGCCGAAAGTTTTGATGGCCTGTAAATGGGCCCAAATGAAGCTGGACCTTTAACAGGCCAGAAATACACCGGGCCGTAATTCGGCCCGATTACTTAGCGGACTGTTAACAGGCCAGAAGTGACCATGGGCCGCGTTGATGACAAGTTTAGGACAGGCCGTTGACGGGCCGATTTGACAAACAATGTTGGGCCTTTAGCTGGGCCGGCCCATTATGGTCTACGGAATCTTGTGGGCCTTTAGCTGGGCCAGCCCATTGTGGTCCACAAAATCTTGTGGGCCTTTAGCTGGGCCGGACCATTATGGTATGCAAAATCGGGTGGACCTTTAGCTGGGCCGGCCCATTATGGTCCGCTAAGTTTTGTGGGCCTTTAGCTCCGGCCCATTATGGTCTGCAAAATCTTGTGGGCCTTTAGCTGGGCCAGCCCATTATGGTCCGCTAAATCTTATGGGTCTTCGGTTGGGCCGGCCCATTTAAACTTTATGGGCCACTATGGGCCTGTCCACATGTCAACATATCATAGGCCCATCTCGACCGTTGGATGAGTGACACCGTGTTAACGCCGAGTCGACGTGGATCCGTCAGCCAATGAGAATTTTACACGTGGAAAATCGCCATTGGTCGTGGCTGTTAGCGTTTATGTCGGTCACCCTTGACGAAAACACTTCTATGACCCGCGATTTATTGTCATGGAAGTGGACACTTCCGTGATGATAATTTTGGTAATGTCATGGAAATATTCTACGACAGCACAGGTATGACTATCTTGATTTTGTCATAAAATCGTCATGGATGTACATGCATGACAGAAAACGCGACCTACTGTGACAAACACGTATCATCACGAAAGTGTATTTTTTTGTAGTGATCAGATCTCACTTTCTCAAGTGGTCGTGAAGGGATTGACAACCCCTTTATTGTGTTGGTTGTGAGTTCTTTTTTGTTTGCGTAGGTGCGTGGGACTTTTGAGGAGCCTCCTACTGGATTGACACCTTGGTTCTCAAAAACTGAGGGAAATACTTACGCTACTATTGCTGCATCACCCTTTCCTCTTCAAGGAAAACCAACGCAAGCTCAAGACATAGCAAGAAGGATTTCTGGCGCCGTTGCCACGGAGGTCTTCGCTCAAGTCAAGACATACCAAGTACCCATCACAAACTCATCTCCCTCGCATTACATTATTTGCCATTTGCCTCTCGTTTTCCTCTCCCCCACTTCACCCTTGCCGTTTTATTTGCCCTCTCTTTCCCAATCTCCTCTTTCGTTCGCTTGTCTTTTGTTTGCTCGCCATCATGTCTGAGATTGGGGAGATTATCATCGATATGGACAATAATGAGAACATGGAAAATTCTGATGCTCTTGCTGAAGAACCCCCTATCTTACATACTAAAAAGTTTCGGATTGGTAGTGGTAATATTATTGGAAAAGGGGTTATTCAAGATTTCTTTACTTGTGCCGGTGCTTTACCTTCTACGGGTAGTTCTATCTTGCATAGAACTAGTAGTCTTGCGGATGCTATCGCCATGCTTATAGTTGAACTTGAAAGACAGTTTATGCGCATGCATCCTTGCATACAAAGAATTTTCCTAGAACTCTCTAATATTGAGCATTCTTCTGTTAAGCGCGCATCTACTATTTTTTTGGCACATGTGTTTAGATTTATAATAAAAGAAGCCAAAGAAATTTTTGCGCACTATAGGGTGGACGCTGGCCGTCCTCCCATAGAGGTGATCCTCTTCGATCAAGAGGAGATTATGCGTTTCCAATCTTTGGACTATATTGCTTTTAATGCAAACCTTAGAAAAAAGGTTCCTACCACTATTCTGGTTGATAAAATTTCTGAACTCTATAATGATTTTGCTATTCGTAATAATGAGTTGGGATACTCTATTGAGTGTCGACTCAAGAGGTTCTGCCAAAAGAACATTTATAATGATGAATTGGTTGTGCAATATGAACTGCCAAGGGAGGAACCCATACCTCCTGAGATTGATCTGGGGGACTTTTGTCCCATTAATTTTTTCCCTTTTGATTACTTTTGCTTGTCTCAAAGAAAACTTGCTGCTGAACATAGATATTATGAGATGAGTTTTCGTGATCTATCTTATTATTATGGCACTACTTAGATCTATCCTCGCTTTTATGCCTAGCTAGGGGCGTTAAACGATAGCACTACTTGGTAGACAACCCAATTTTATTTTAGTTTTTTGCTTTTGTTTCTGTTTATTAATAAATTTTTCATCTACCTTCTGTTTAGATGTGTTTATGTTTTAATGAGTGTTTGTGCCAAGTAGAACCTATAGGATAACCTATGGTGACAGTTAATTTGATGCTGCTGAAAAACAGAAACTTTGCATGCACGAAAATAATTTTAGTAATTCACAGAAACGTGCTTTTGCATTGATTCTTTTTATGTAGATAAATAGACAAATTGGCCAGGACTTCCTATTTTGGTAGGATTTTTAGAGTTCCATAAGTAATCGAGAGTTACAGATTGCTACAGACTGTTCTGTTTTTGACAGATTCTGTTTTTCGTGTGTTGTTTGCTTATTTGGATGCATCTATAGCTAGTATGTAGGGTATGAACCATAGAGAAGTTGGAATACAGTAGGTTTAACACCTATATAAATAAAGAATGAGTTTATTACAGTACCCTATGTGGTGGTTTTTCTTTCTTGCACTAACGAAGCGTATGAGATTTCCTATTGAGTTTTGTGTTGTGTAGTTTTCAAGTTTTGGGTAAAGACTTGATGGACTATGGAATAAGGAGTGGTAAGAGCCTAAGCTTGGGTATTCCCATGACACCCCAATATATTCAAGGATAACCAAAAGCCTAAGCTTGGGGATGCCCCGGAAGGCATCCCCTCTTTCGTCTTCGTCTATCGGTAACTTTACTTGGAGCTATATTTTTATTCGCCACATGATATGTGTTTTTCTTGGAGTGTCTTGTATGATATTAGTCTTTTCTTTTTAGTTTATCACAATCATCCTTGCTGTACACACCTTTTGGGAGAAACCCACCTGATTGGAATGTATTAGAATACTCTATGAGCTTCACCTATATCTTTTGAGCTAGATAAGTTTTGTTGTAAGTGCTTCACTTATATCTTTCAGAGCACGGCAATGGCTTGATTTTGTAGAAATTGTTGATATCTCATGCTTCACTTATATTATTTTCAGAGTCTTTTATAATAGCATGGTATTTTCTATGGTTATAAAATTGGTCCTAGAATGATGGGCATCCTGGAATGATCAATTTGATACTTGATAATTGTTTTGAGACATAGAGGTGGTGATATTAGAGTCATGCTAGTTGGGTGATTATGAATTTAAAGAATACTTGTGTTGAGGTTTGTGATTCCCATAGCATGCACGTATGGTGAACTGCTTTGTGATGAAGTTGGAGCACAATTTTATTTATTGATTGTCTTCCTTATGAGTGGCGGTCGGGGATGAGCGATGGTCTTTTCCTACCAATCTACCCCCCCTAGGAGCATGCACGTAGTACTTTGTTTTCAATGACTTGTAGATTTTTGCAATAAGTATATGAGTTCTTTATGACTAATGTTGAGTCCATGGATTATACGCACTCTCACCCTTCCACCATTGCTAGCCTCTCTTGTGCCACGCAACTTTCGCCGGTACCATACACCCACCATATACCTTCCTCAAAACAGCCACCATACCTACCTATTATGGCATTTCCATAGCCATTCTGAGATATATTGCCATGCAACTTTCCACCGTTCCGTTTATATGACACGCATCATCATTGTCATATTGCTTTTGCATGATCATGTAGTTGACATCGTATTTGTGGCAAGGCCACCTTCATAATTTTCATACATGTCACTCTTGATTCATTGCATATCTCGGTACACCGCCGGAGGCATTCTTATAGAGTCATATCTTGTTCTAAGTATTGAGTTGTAATCTTGAGTTGGTAAATAAAAGTGTGATGATCTTCATTATTAGAGCATTGTCCCAGTGAGGAAAGGATGATGGAGACTATGATTCCCCCACAAGTCGGGATGAGATTTCAGACTTTACAAAAAAAAGAGGCTAAAGAGCCCACCAAATAAAAAAAGACCAAAAAAGAGAAATGCCAACTAAAATAAAAAATAAAAAAAATAATAAAAAAATGAGAGAAAAAGAGAGAAGGGACAATGCTACTATCCTTTTTACCACACTTGTGCTTCAAAGTAGCACCATGATCTTCATGATAGAGAGTCTCCTATGTTGTCACTTTCATATACTAGTGGGAATTTTTCATTATAGAACTTTGCTTGTATATTCCAATGATGGGCTTCCTCAAAATGCCCTAGGTCTTCGTGAGCAAGCGAGTTGGACGCACACCCACTTAGTTTCTTTTGTTGAGCTTTCATACATTTATAGCTCTAGTGCATCCGTTGCATGGCAATCCCTACTCACTCAAACTGATATCTATTAATGGGCATCTCTGTAGCCCGTTGATACGCCTAGTTGATGTGAAACTATCTTCCTCCTTTTTGTCTTCTCCACAACCACCATTCTATTCCACATATAGTGCTATGTCCATGGCTCACGCTCATGTATTGCGTGAAAGTTGAAAAAGTTTGAGATTATTAGAGTATGAAACAATTGCTTGGCTTGTCATCGGGGTTGTGCATGATTAAATACTTTATGTGATGAAGATAGAGCAACAACCAGAATATATGATTTTGTAGGGATAACTTTCTTTAGCCATGTTATTTTGAGAAGACATGATTGCTTGATTAGTATGCTTGAAGTACTATTATGTTTTTATCATTTGGATCTGAACATTCATGCCACAATAAAGAAAATTACATTGAGAATTATGCTAGGTAGCATTCCACATCAAAAATTTTGTTTTTATCATTTAACTACTTGAGGACGAGCAGGAATTAAGCTTGGGGATGCTTGATACGTCTCCAACGTATCTATAATTTTTTATTGTTCCATGCTATTATATTACCCGTTTTGGATGTTTATGGGCTTTACTTTACACTTTTATATCATTTTTGGGACTAACCTACTAACTGGAGGCCCAGCCCGAATTGCTATTTTTTTTGCCTATTTCAGTGTTTCGAAGAAAAGGAATATCAAACGGAGTCCAAACGGAATGAAACCTTCGGGAGCGATCTTTTTGGAATAATCGTGATCCATAGGACTTGGAGTGGAAGTCAAGAAACAAGCGAGGTGACCACGAGGGTGGACGGCGCGCCCCCACCCTTGTGGGCCCCTCGAGCGTCCACCGACCTACTTCTTTCTATTACATATACCCACGTACCCCGAAAACATCAGAAGCGACCACGAAAAATTATTTCCACCACCGTAACCTTCTGTATCTGTGAGATCCCATCTTGGAGCCTTCGCCGGCGCTCCGTCGGGGGGAATCAACCATGGAGGGTCTCTACATCATCTCCAAGGCCCTTCCGATGAGTTGTGATTAGTTTACCACAAACCTTCGGGTCCATAGTTATTAGCTAGATGGCTTCTTCTCTCTCTTTGAATCTCAATACAAAGTTCTCATCGGTCTTCTTGGAGATCTGTTCGATGTAACTTTTTTTGTGATGTGTTTGTCGAGATCCGATGAATTGTGGGTTTATGATCAAGTTAATCTATGAGAAATATTTGAATCTCCTCGGAATTCTTTTATGTGTGATTAACTTATCTTCGCAAGTCTCTTTGAATTATCAGTTTGGTTTGGCCAACTAGATTGATCTTTCTTGCAATGGGAGAAGTGCTTAACTTTGGGTTCAATCTTGTGGTGTCCTTTCCCAGTGACAGCAGGGGCAGCAAGGCACGTATTGTATTGTTGCCATCATGGATTAAAATATGGGGTTTATATCATATTGCATGAGTTTATCCCTCTACATCATGTCATCTTTCTTAATGCGTTACTCTGTTCTTATGAACTTAATACTCTAGATGCATGCTGGATAGCGGTCGATGTGTGGAGTAATAGTAGTAGATGCAGGCAGGAGTCGATCTACTTGTCACGGACGTGATGCCTATATACATGAACATGCCTAGATAATCTCATAATTATCCGCTTTTCTATCAATTGCTCGACAGTAATTCGTTCACCCACCGTAATACTTATGCTATCTTGAGAGAAGCCACTAGTGAAACCTATGGGCCCCGTGTCTATATCTTATCATATAAGCTTTCAATCTACTTTTATTTGCATCTTTACTTTTCCAATCTATATCATAAAATACCAAAAATATATTTATCTTATCATACTATCTCTATCAGATCTCACTTTCGGAAGTGGCCGTGAAGGGATTGACGACCCCTTTATTGCATTGGTTCCAAGTTTTTGTTTGTTTGTGTAAGTGCGTGGGACTTTTGAGGAGCCTCCTACTGGATTGATACCTTAGTTCTCAAAAACTGAGGGAAATACTTACGCTACTATTGCTGCATCACCCTTTCATCTTCATGGAAAACCAACGCAAGCTCAAGACGTAGCAGACTCCCCCCTTTTGGTGCGCCCCCTCTAGGCCGGCCTCCTCTTCCTCCCTTCTTTATATGTCGGGACCAGACCCAAATGGATCTAGCGCTCTGTGCTCAGTGTCATCCCTAGATCAGTAATGCTGACACCACACAGTACTTCGAAGGATTTATAGCAGAGTAGCAATCACACACTTATTACATCGTTGTCCACAAGGGAACTTAATACAATAATATGGCTTAAGGCCATCTAATAATAACAGCGGAAGGCTTGGAAAGCAGTGAGTCCATCAACTCCAACGGCATCATCGAGTATAGAACCACGACCTAGCACCTTACTCGTCGTTGCGAAAAGTGCGCAACATGAAAAGTTGCAGCCAAAACGGGTCAAGACATGGAATATCTTGGCAATGTAACACATAGAGAATAATGAAGCAACAAGCCTATACTACATGCATATATGGCTGGTGGTAAGGCTCTCTGATTACATTTTTTGCATAAAGCTGATTTTTCCCTACATCAAAGGAATAATTTTATTTAACTATCATGGTGGTTGTTAAACATTGAGAATGGTTGACAGCATCCTCAATCCCAATTAAAATGTACTCATTAAAAACCCAATAAATTTATTATTAGAAGTAACATGTTGAGATTCACATGATATTCAAGTACTAGATACTCAAGATTTGTCCATAACCGGGGACACGGCTAATCATGATCAGTTTTTACACTCTGCAGAGGTGAGAGCACTTTTCCCCACTAGACTCGATCGCCTCCGCTTGGTTCTCGCACTACATGGTGTTTGAGAGACGGATGACCGAGACATAGTCTTTCAGAAGCGCTAGCACCTTACATGTGGGTAGACCGTACCAACCTACATCCCCTACATCAGCTAGCCTACCAGTAAGAGTTCGCACAACTTAGTCAACTACGCCAGAGCCCATAATTGGCTTGTGGCTGCACACGGAAGTTTCTAGTTTGAAAAATCTCATGATCCCTTAGAGCCTGGGTGGCGGTCCGAAGAAATGTGAGCAAGTCTGATAGAAACCAGGTGCCTCAATCCACCCAGATGTGTGTTTAGGTTGCCACCTTAGATAAACCATTAATTAACAATCTCACATCTGTCATGGATATTCACTCACCCAATCCACGTCTACTAGCATAGCATGGCATAATCAAGCAAACGTAGAGGTAACTCCCAAGGTTTCATAAGTACAACAGGTAATAGGTACTACCTCAATCTACTTCCCATCCCACAATTTAATTAGATCCTAAACAATCAAGTGTTTGAGGGTTTGATCTAATGCAATAAAACTGGGTAGTAGAAAAGGTATGATCAAAGTGTTACTTGCCTTGCTGATGATCCGCGAGTCCTAGAGATTCGAAGTAACAAGCGGCGCACCGGGTGATCTAACGCAGACAAACAACAAGCATACAATAAGTACTCATCTAATTCACAGTTAAATCTCTAATAAAAGATCTAACCAGATAGTTCAACTTAAGAACCCTGGTTGCAAAAGAATCGAATCAAATAAAGCATCGAAAGTCGAACTCGAGAGAGAACGACTCGATTTAGCAAATCTGAAATTAAGTCAAAATTTTACAGTAGCAAAACTCTGTGAAAATAGGTTAGTCGGAACGGCGGTTTCGTTACGAAACTCCAGGCGCTTGAATCACCTGATTCCGATAAACGAGCAAGAAATAAAACAGATTTGAAAATCGGATCAGAAATCGAATCTGAAAAATAACGGATTAAATCCGATTTAAAAGAAAACGACGAACGGATTAAATAACGAACGTTCGTTAACAGAACTAAACCAACGAACGCGTTCATTGAAACGAACGGTCGCTGAACGTTCGCTAAATAAGAAAACCAAAAAAAAACCAATCTAGGTTTTAAAAAAAAACGAACTTTGCAAAAAAAACCGGACCGGGTTTTTAGGGAAAACCGGATCGGATCGGATCGGATCGGGCGGCGGCGAGGGGCTACCTCCGGTGGCTCTCCGGCGGGGCTCCGGCGGGGTCGGGAGGGGCGGCGGGGTCGGCGGTTGGGCGGTGGGGTGCTCCGGCGACGAGGGCGGCGACAGCGGGGATCGGCGGGCGTCCTCGGCGGCGGGGGCTCGGTGGGAAGGCGTGGGTGTGGCGGGTGAGGAGAGAGAAGGGGGGGCGGGGTTTTAAGGAGGGGGGGCGAGTCGGCTTGGGAGGGGGCGGCGCGTGTCCGAGCGGGACTCGGGCGGCGGGCGGCGTCTTGTGACGGAGTCCGGCCTTGAGGAGGAGAGGGAGGCGGTGGGCCGGGGCGGCTGGCTGGGCCGGGGCCTGGCTGGCTGGGCCGGCTGGGCCTTGGCCCAGGGGGGGGCGGCGCGTTTTTTTTTTAAATTAAAACAAAACGAATTAAAAAAATATCAAACGAACTCCGATTTAAATAAAACAAATTTTCCCCGACTCCTAAAAATGAGTCGAACAAAATGAACTTTAAAAACGGCAATATGCATAATATTTTTAAAATGCTCATTTTTGCCTAAGCAAAATAAATCTTCAAAACCAAATTTTGATTTATTTATAATATCTTCATTTTTCCTAAATATTGGGAAAGTCATATTATTCCCTCTCTTGAGATTTTTATAGGAAAAACTTTATGAAGATAATTTTAAATAAATCCAAATGATCCTATTTTCAACATTTGAGAAATCCCAAATATGAAAATAATGAAACTTCCAACTCTCTCCGAGGGTCCTTGAGTTGCGTGAAATTTTCTAGGATCGGAAAATGCGAGAAAATATGATATGCATGATGACCTAATGTATAACATTCCAAATTGAAAATTTGGGATGTTACAAACCTACCTCTTAAGATGAATCTAGCCCTCGAGATTCGGGTTGGCTAGAAAATAGGTGAGGTGGTCCTTGAGCAAAACTTCCTCTCTTTCCCAGGTGGCTTCATCCTCAGTGTGGTGGCTCCACTGATCTTTGCAAAACTTGATAACCTTGCTGCGGGTAACTCTGCTGGCATAATCGAGAATCTTAACCGGTTTTTCCTCATATGTCAAGTCATCCTTCAACTGAATTGCTTCCAGTGGCACTGTGTCTCTTAACGGTACCTCTGCTATCTCGGGGTGACAATACATCATGAACTCCTGACAGTCCTTCTGGTAATTCCAACTTATACGCAACTTCTCCCATGCGTTGCAAAATCTTATACGGTCCAACGAAACGGGGTGCTAACTTTCCTTTAACTCCAAAACGCTTAACTCCTCAAGCGGGGATACTCGAGATATACTCTGTCTCCAACTTCATACTCAATCGCTGCGCTTTGAATCGGCATAGCTCTTTTGTCCGGACTGGGCTACCTTGAGCCTGTCTCGAACCAACTTAACTTTCTGCTCAGACTCCTTAATCAAATCTGGTCCAAACAACTGACGATCTCGGTTTAGTCCCATAACAACGGTGTCCTGCACCTTCTTCCATACAAAGCCTCGAAAGGTGCCATCTTCAAGCTGGTTTGGTAACATTGTTGTAGGAAAATTTTGCATACGGCAAATTATCATCCCAGCTAGATCCATAATCTAGTGCACAAGCTCTCGGCATGTCCTCCAAAATCTGATTGACTCTCTCGGTTGTCCATCGGTTACGTGGGTGGAAAGTCATCTTTGAATTCCAATCGGGTTCCCAATGTCTCGTGCAACTGGTTCCAAAATTTCGAGGTAAACCGGGTTCCTCTATCTGATACGATGCTCCTCGGAACTCCGTGTAAGCACACAATTCTGGTCATGTATATCCTTGCCAACTTAGCAATCGCTATAGGTAGTCTTGATCGAATAAAATGAGCTACCTTTGTCAAACGGTCGACTATAACCCAAATCGAGTCATATCCTGAACGAGTCTTTGGCAATCCTGTGATAAAATCCATGCCTAGTTTATCCCACTTCCATTCGGTATCGGCAATGGTTGTAACAATCCTGCTGGCTTCTGATGTTCTGCCTTTACTTTCTGACATACATCGCAACTGCTACATACTCCGCAATATCCTTCTTCATTCCGGTCCACCAGAAAGTATTCTTCAAATCCAAATAAATCTTGGTATTTCCTGGGTGAATCGAATAGAGTGAATCATGGGCTTCTTGTAAAATCAACTTCCTGATCTCTGGGTCATTGGGCACATAAACACGGTCTTCAAACCATAGGGTATCGTGCTCGTCCTCACGAAATCCTTTAGCCTTTCCTTTGCTCATTTTCTCCTTTATCGAGGCAACTTCCTTATCTGCCTTTTGGGCTTCTACGATTTTGTCCATCGTTGTTGACTGAATCTCCAATGCTGCTACATAGCCTCTCGGAACTATTTCCAAACATAGCACTCGAAGGTCCTCGGCTAACTCATTGGGTATTCCTCCCATCATTAGGGTATTGACTGGCTCTTACGGCTCAATGCGTCTGCTACGACATTAGCCTTCCCAGGGTGATAATGCAATCTCATGTCATAATCCTTGATAAGCTCTAACCATCTCCTTTGTCTGAGATTCAATTCCTTCTGTGTGAAGATGTACTTCAAACTCTTGTGATCCGTATATACTTCACAATGATTTCCAATGAGAAAATGTCTCCACGTCTTGAGGCATGCACAACGGTTGCTAACTCCAAATCATGAGTGGCATAATTCAACTCATGGGGCTTAAGTTGTCGTGAAGCATACGAAACAACTCTTCCTTCCTGCATAAGTACTGCTCCAAGTCCTCGGCGTGAAGCGCCGCAATACACCTCATAATCCTTAGTCCGATCCGGCAATATCAAACTGGTGAGGTAACCAATCTTTTCTTCAACTCCTGAAAACTTGCCTCACAGTCCTCAGTCCATATGAATCTATTTTCCTTCTTCAACAATTCTGTCATAGGCTTAGCAATCCTTGAGAAATTCTCAATGAACCTCCGGTAGTATCCTGCGAGTCCAAGGAAACTCCGAATCCCTCCAACTGTCGTTGGTGCTTCCCATTTGGTTACGATCTCAACTTTTGTGGGGTCAACTGCTATCCCTTCTCCGGATATAACATGTCCGAGAAATCCAACTTCCTTTAACAAAAACTCACATTTGCTGAACTTGGCATACAACTGGTGTTCCCTCAGTTTCTCCAAAACCAATCGCAAATGTTCCTTGTGTTCCTCTTCATTCTTCGAGAAAATCAAAATGTCATCAATGAACACCACCACGAACTTATCCAAAAACTCCATAAACACTTTGTTCATCAGGTTCATGAAATAGGCTGGTGCGTTAGTCAGTCCAAATGACATAACGTTATACTCGTATAGTCCATATCTCGTGGTAAATGCTGTCTTGGGTATGTCCTGCTCCCGAATCTTCAATCGATGGTACCACGATCGCAAGTCGATCTTGGAAAACACCTTGGCTCCTTGCAAGCGATCAAACAGATCATTTATCATAGGTAGTGGGTACTTGTTCTTGATTGTTACTTCATTCAATCCACGATAATCAACAACCATTCTTAACGATCCATCCTTCTTCTCCACTAGCAAACGGGTGATCCCCAAGGTGAAGAACTTGGGCGTATAAAACCTTTATCCAAAAGCTCCTTAATCGCTTCTTGATTTCCGCCAAATCCTGTCTTTGGCATCCTATATGGTCGCTTCGATATTGGGCTGTTCTCGCAAAAGCTCGATCAAAACTCAATGTCTCTATCCGGTGGCATTCACGGCAACTCTTCCTAAATACATCAGGAAAATCCTTCACCACCGGTACTTCTTCCCGCACCACTCACGATAAGCAATTAACTTGTGCTCTCCTCGGCTCGTGCCGTGATACATACTTAATCCTTCTTCCTTCTGGTGTGGTGAGCAAAATTGACTTTGTGGTGCAATCAATGTTTCCTCCATACTTTGATAACCAGTCCATACCTAATATCACATCCAATCCTTGGGATTCCAGAACTATTAGGTCTGAGCGGAAAACATAGTGTCCAATCCTTAATGGCAGTCGATCACACCATTTACTAGCCATGTACTCTGCTCCGGGTGAGGTTACTAGCATGGGTGACCTAAGGGCTTGGGTTGGTAACTTGTACTTATCCACAAATCCCTTGATATGTATGAATGCGATGCACCAAGATCGAAAAGAACAACTGCAGTAAATGACTTAACCAAAAACTTACCGACATCGTGCATCAGGCTGATCTTCAATCTCCTCCACTTCAATGTGGTTCACCTGTCCCCTATTGAAAGGGTTGGGCTTCTTTCCAGAGCTTCCATTGCCATTTCCATTCTGGCCTTCTGGACAGTCATTTGCATAATGCCCAGTCTTGCGACACTTAAAGCAAGTAATATGACTCAGGTCTACTTTGGATGGTGTTGACGGGTTGGTGCGATTCTGTCCATTACTTCCTCCATTCCCGTTCCCATTCTTGGTGCTGTTATGGTTATGCGAATTACCTCCTCCATGGGTATGTCAAACTGAATTCCTGACTTAGGGGTATAACGAGGTTTCTGCTGAGCTCCAGTTATACTTCCCTTGCCCATACTTCCGCTTATGTTCTCAATTTGTCTTTGCTTTCCTTCAATCATGAGGGCTCGGTCTACTAACTCCGGTAGTTATCGAACTGGCTACCATCAACGGCATGCTGAACTCATCATTCAGTCCTTCTAGAAACTTCTCCTGCTTAGCTGCATCAAGAGTAACGTCATCCGGGGCATAACGTGCTAGTTTACTAAAGTCATCCACGCATCGCCAACAGTCCTTCCTCCTTGGCGTAAATTGCGAAACTCACGCTTCTTCATGGCCATAGCTCCTGCTGAAACATGGGCGTGTGAAAAGCTTGCTGAAATTGATCCCATGTGGCGGTGTCTACAGTGGTAAGTGGCTGTGAAATTCTCCCACCATGTCACAAGGGTCCTTCAAGCTGATGTGCTGCAAACTTCACTCTTTCTCCATCCGTGCATCCTGCAGTGGTCAGCTCCCTTCCTATCTTGCGGAGCCAGTCATCTCACATAATTGGCTCGGTGCTACCGGAGTACACCGCGGGTTTAGTCTAAGGAAACGAGTCGATGATCCACGGTGGTGGTGGCGGTGGGTTGTTGTTGTTGTTGTTGTTGCCTTGGTTACGCACCAATGTTTGAATCAGGTATTCGCTGTTGGATCAGTTGGGTGATCTCTGGCGGGAAAATGAATCCGGGGTCGCGTCTCGGAGGCATCTGATGGGTTTAGAAAAGATGAGAATTTAGAATAGAATGAGGTCTAAGGGGAATCACTACCCAAATGCACATGAGCAAATACACAAAATCACTTCATTCAATCAAACAAGGCTTACAACGATCTAACTATCGCAAAAATGCGTGTACTATAATGTTTACATGGAGGGAAATACTACTAATAGGTGGGGGACTTCTACTAATTTGAACTGGTGGAAGACTCCATAATGTCCGCCTCGACTTCGTCTTCAAAGTCGGGTTCACTTGGATCCGAATCGGTGTCGTCGATGTTGATGTAGTCGCCTTGGTGATTGTCATACTGGTCTTCATTCCTGAGCGCCAACTTCTTCTTCAGTTCTTCAATCTCGTACTTAAGATCGTTATTGTGTCTTGCTAGAGCTACGATCTCGTCCATATAGTCCTGGCGAGTTGTCTTTAGTTCTTCTTCAAGTTCGATGATCCTTCCCTTTGCATTCTGCAACTCCAACATATCATTGCACATCTGGTTCTCCTGACGTCGAATGTGCTGGTTTAACTCCTGGATAAATGTTGCAATGGATCTATCCTTCTTGGTGCTGACGACGTCCCATTTGTCATCTCGGCGTCCGCAAATCTGGTAGATTGTGTCCTTGAGATCTTCTTGATAAACTTCTCCAATGCGTCCCATGGTGATGTGAGCTGCCATGCTCTTTCCTGGACTCCAAGTTGGTGCAATTGAAAACACTATCTATAGGCTTGGTGATTGGGGCGAATGTCCTTCCTGGAACGTGAGCGTGAATCTTCCAGCGCTCCTCTTCAGGCAGAGTGGTGTTGAAAGTTCCGGTGAAGCTTGGTAGTCCAATATTCAGGTACTTGGTAACTTCCTTCAAGTGAAATCGAAAAGGTGTGCCTTCATCTCGTTGGGTGTATTTGATCTTCGCGTCCTTCATCCTAAAGAGAGTAGAAAAGATGAGGAGTTAGAAAATGGGAAGAGAATAGTGACCTATGGCTTTAACTTAGTGGTCGTGTCCTCTGATCGGCGTGTGCTCGATACCATTCTTCGTCATGACCGGACCGAATGGATCTAGCGCTCTGTGCTCGGTGTCATCCTGGATCAAGAATGCCGACACCACACAAAGATTACTTTGAAGGATTTATAGCAGAGTAGCAATCACACACTTATTACATCGTTGTCCACAAGGGAACTTAATACAATAATATGGCTTAAGGCCATCTAATAATAACAGTGGAAGGCTTGGAAAACGAGTGAGTCCATCAACTCCAATGGCATCACTGAGTATAGAACCACGACCTAACACCTTACTCGTCGTCTGAAAAGTCTGCAACAAGAAAAGTTGCAGCCCGAAAACGGGTCAGCACATGGAATATGCTGGCAATGTAACACATAGAGAATAATGAAGCAACAAGCCTATACTACATGCATATATGGCTGGTGGTAAGGCTCTACGGTTACATTTTTTTTGCATAAAGCTGATTTTTCCCTACATCAAAGGAATAATTTTATTTAACTATCATGGTGGTTGTTAAAGATTGAGAATGGTTGACAGCATCCTCAATCCCAATTAAAAAGTACTCATTAAAAACCCAATAAATTTATTATTAGAAGTAACATGTTGAGATTCACATGATATTCAAGTACTAGATACTCAAGATTTGTCCATAACCGGGGACACGGCTAATCATGATTAGTTTTACACTCTGCAGAGGTTTATGACTTTTCCCCACAAGACTCGATCGCCTCCGCTTGGTTCTCGTGACTACATGGTGTTTGAGAGACGGATGACCGAGACATAGTCTTTCAGAAGCGCTAGCACCTTACATGTGGGTAGACCGTACCAACCTACATCCCCTACATCAGCTAGCCTACCCGTAAGAGTTCGCACAACTTAGTCAACTATGCCAGAGCCCATAATTGGCTTGTGGCTGCACACGGAAGTTTCTAGTTTGAAAAATCTCATGATCCCTTAGAGCCTGGGTGGCGGTCCGAAGAAATACAGGCAAGTCCTGATAGAAACCAGTAGCCTCAATCCACCCAGATGTGTGTTTAGGTTGCCACCTTAGATAAACCATTAATTAACAATCTCACATCTGTCATGGATATTCACTCACCCAATCCACGTCTACTAGCATAGCATGGCATAATCAAGCAAACGTAGAAGTAACTCCCAAGGTTTCATAAGTACAACAGGTAATAGGTACTACCTCAATCTACTTCCCATCCCACAAATCTGAAATTAAGTCAAAATTTTACAGTAGCAAAACTCTGTGAAAATAGGTTAGTCGGAACGGCGGTTTCGTTACGAAACTCCAGGCGCTTGAATCACCTGAATCCGATAAACGAGCAAGAAATAAAACAGATTTGAAAATCGGATCGTAAATCAAATCGAAAAATAACGGATTAAATCCGATTTAAAAGAAAACGATTTAACGGATTAAATAACGGACGTTCGTTAACAGAACTAATCCAACGAACGCGTTCATTGAAACGAACGGGTCGGTGAACGTTCGCTAAATAAGAAAACCAAAAACCAATCTAGGTTTTAAAAAACGAACTTTACCAAAAAAAAACCGGACCGGGTTTTAGGGAAAACCGGATCGGATCGGATCGGATCGAGGCGAGGGGCTACCTCGGTGGCTCTCCTGGGCTCCCGGGTCGGGAGGCGGCGGGTCGGCGGTTGGCGGTGGGGTGCTCGGCGACGAGGGCGGCGACGGGATCGGCGGCGTCCTCGGTGGCGCGGGCGGGGCTCCGTCCGGCGGCGTGGGTGGTGGCGGGGTGAGGAGAGAAGGGGGGGCGCTGGGTTTTAAGGAGGGGAGTCGGCTTGGGGAGGGGGGCACGGCGGCGCGTGTCCGGGCGGGACTCGGGCAAGGGGCGGCGGGCGGCGGGAGTCCGTGGGAGGGAGAGGGAGGCGGTGGGCGGGCTGGCCGGGCTGGGCCTGGCTGGCCGGGCTGGGCCTTGGCCTGGGGCGGCTTTTTTTTAAATTAAAACAAAACGAATAAAAAAAATATCAAACGAACTCCGATTTAAATAAAACAAATTTTCCCCGACTCCTAAAAATGAGTCGAACAAAATGAACTTTAAAAACGGCAATATGCATAATATTTTTAAAATGCTCATTTTTGCCTAAGCAAAATAAATCTTCCAAAACCAAATATTGATTTATTTATAATATCTTCATTTTTCCTAAATATTGGGAAAGTCATATTATTCCCTCTCTTGAGATTTTTATAGGAAAAACTTTATGAAGATAATTTTAAATAAATCCAAATGATCCTATTTTCAACATTTGAGAAATCCCAAATATGAAAATAATGAAACTTCCAACTCTCTCCGAGGGTCCTTGAGTTGCGTGAAATTTTCTAGGATCGGAAAATGCGAGAAAATATGATATGCATGATGACCTAATGTATAACATTCCAAATTGAAAATTTGGGATGTTACATTATATATGTGGGCAGTGGGCACCCCAAAGACAGTCCAAGATTTTTCTTACCCGTGTGCGGTGCCCACCTCCACAGTTACACAACTCGATGATATCGTCGTAGTGCTTAGGCGAAGCCCTGCGCCAGCAACATCATCATCACCGTCGCCATGCCGTCATGCTAATGGAACTCACCATTTTCCTCAGCTGGATCAAGAGCCTGAGGGACGTCATCGAGTTGAACGTGTGCTGAACGTGGAGGTGACGTACGTTCGGTACTTGATCGGTTGGATCGTGAAGAAGTTCGACTACATCAACCGCGTTATTGAAACACTTCCGCTTTCGGTCTACCAGGGTACGTGGACACACTCTCCCCTCTCATTGCTATGCATCACCTAGATAGGTCTTGCGTGATCGTAGAATTTTTTTTTGTAATTACTGCGGTCCACTACAGTGGTATCAGAGTCAGGTTTATGCATAGATGTTATATGCACGAGTAGAACACAATGAGTTGTGGGCGATAATAGTCATACTGCTTACCAACAACGTCTTACTTTGATTGGACGGTATTGTTGGATGAAGCAGCCCAGACCGACATTACATGACCGCATTCATGAGACTGGTTCTACCAACGTGCTTCGCACACTGGTGGCTTGTGGGTGCCTATTTCTCCAACTTCAGTTCAATCAAGTTTGACTATGCCCGGTCCTTGTTGAAGGTTAAAACAACACACTTGAAGAAAATCATTGTGGTTTTGATGCGTAGGTAAGAACGGTTCTTGCTAAGCCCGTAGCAGTCACGTAAAACTTGCAGGGCATGTTGTGATGTGATATGGTCAAGGCATGATGTGTTGTATGAAATGATCATCTTTTGTTAAAGTTATGGGGATCATGGTGTCACAGCCATGTGATGACAATAGTTGCAAAAGCAATAGTTGGCGATACGTCCATGTGATGACACGTTGATAAAGATCAAGATGATGGAGATCATGGTGTCATCCCGGTGACGATGGAGATCATGATGGTACTTTAGAGATGGAGATCAAAGGCACAAGATGATGATGGCCATATGATGTCACATATTTTGATTGCATGTGATGTTTATATTTTGTATTCTTATTTTTCTTAGTTGGGCGGTAGCATTATAAGATGATCCCTTACTAAAATTTCAAGGTATAAGTGTTCTCCCTGAGTATGCACCGTTGCAACAGTTCTTCTTGCCAAGACACCATGTCTTCATCGGGTGTGATAAGCTCTACGTTCACATACAACGGGTGCAAGCCAGTTTTGCACACGCAGAATACTCGGGTTAAACTTGACGAGCCTAGCATATGCAGATATGGCCTCGGAACACTGGAGACCGAAAGGCCGAGCGTGAATCATATAGTATATATGATTAACATAGTGATGTTCACCATTGAAAACTACTCCATCTCACGTGATGATCGAACATGGTTTAGTTGATTTGGATCACGTGATCATTTAGATGACAAGAGGGATGTCTATCTAAGTGGGACTTCTTAAGTAATATGATTAACTGAACTTTAATTTATCATGAACTTAGTCCTGATAGTATTTTGCAAATTATGTTGTAGATCAATAGCTTGAGTTATAGCTTCCCTATGTTTTTTATATGGTCCTAGAGAAAACTAAGTTGAAAGATGATAGTAGCAATGATGCGGACTAGGTCCGTAATCTGAGATGTATCCTGATTGCTGCATAGAAGAATTATGTCCTTGATACACCGCTAGGTGACAGACCTATTGCAGCAGCAGATGCAGACGTTATGAACGTTTGGCTAGCTCAATATGATGACTACTTGATAGTTTAGTGCACCATGCTTTACGGCTTAGAACCGGGACTTCAAAAATGTTTTTGAAACATCACGGAGCATATGAGATGTTCCAAGAGCTAAAATTGGTATTTCTGACTCATGCCCGAGTCAAGAGGTATGAGACCTCTGACAAGTACTTTGCCTAAAAGATGGAGGAGAATTTCTCAACTAGTGAGCATGTACTCAGAATGTCTGGGTACTACAATCACTTGAATCAAGTGGGAGTTAATCTTCCAGACAAGATAGTGATTGACAGAGTTCTCTGGTCACCATCACCGAATTACTGGAACTTCATGGTGAACTATAGTATCCAAGGGATGACGAAAATGATTCCCGAGCTCTTCGTGATGCTGAAATCGATGAAGGTATAAATCAAGAAAGAGCATCAAGTGTTGGTGATTAAACAATAACACTATTTTCAAGAAAAGGGCAAAGGGAAAGAAAGGGAACTTCAATAAGAATGACAAGCAAGTTGTCACTCTCGTGAAGAAGCCCAAAGCTAGACCTAAGCCTGAAAATGAGTGCTTCTACTGCAAAGGAAATGTTCACTAGAAGTGGAACTGCCCCAAATATTTGGCGGATAAGAAGGATGGCAAAGTGAACAAAGGTATATTTGATATACATATTATTGATGTGTACCTTACTAGTGCTCGTAGTAATCCTTGGGTATTTGATACTTGTTGGGTTGCTATGATTAGTAACTCGAAACATGAGTTGCAGAATAAATAGAGACTAGTTGAGGATGAAGTGATGATGTGTGATTGATATGATCATCATCGAGCACTCCCTATACTTTCGGGATTAGTGTTGAACCTAAATAAATGTTATTTGGTGTTTGCGTTGAGCATGAATATGACTATATCATGTTAATTGCAATACGGTTATTCATTTAAGACAGAGAATAATTGTTATTCTGTTTACATGAATAAAACCTTCTATGGTCATACACCCAATGTTGATAGTTCATTGAATCTCGGTCGTGGTAATACACATATTCATAGTATTGATGCCAAAAGATGCAAAGTTAATAATGACAGTGCAACTTATTTGTGGCACTACCGTTTGGGTCATATCAGTGTAAAGCGCATAAAGAAACTCCATATAGATGGACTTTTGGAATCACTTGATTATGAATCATTTGATGCTTGCGAACCGTGCCTTATGGGCAAGATGACTAAAACTCCGTTCTCCAGAACAATGGAACGAGCTAGTGAATTATTGGAAATAATACATACCAATGTATGCAGTCCAATGAGTGTTGATGCTCATGGCGGGTATCGTTATTTTCTGACCTTCACAGATGATTTGAGCAGATATGGTATATCTACTTAATGAAACACAAGTCTGAAACATTTGAAAAGTTCAAAGAATTTCATAATGAAGTGGAGAATCATTGTAACAAGAAAATAAAGTTTCTACGATCTGATCGTGGAGGAGAATAATTGAGTTATGAGTTTGGCCTTCATTTAAACCAATGTGGAATAGTTTCACAGCTCACGGCACCTGGAACACCACAGCATGATGGTGTGTCCGAACAACGTAACCGCAGTTTAGTGGATATGGTGCGATCTATGATGTTTGTTACCAATTTACCACTATCGTTTTGGGGTTATGCATTAGAGACAGCTGCATTCACGTTAAACAGGGCACCATCAAAATCCGTTGAGATGACGCCTTATGAACTGTGGTTTGGCAAGAAACCAAAGTTGTCATTTATTAAAGTTTGGGACTGCCATGCTTATGTGAAAAAGCTTCAACCTAATAAGCTTGAACCCAAATCTGAGAAATGCATCTTCATAGGATACCCAAAGGCAACAATTGGGTACACCTTCTATCACAGATCCGACGGCAAGATATTCGTTGCTAAGAATGGATCCTTTCTAGAGAAGGAGTTTCTGTCGAAAGAAGTGAGTGGGAGGAAAGTAGAGCTTGATGAGCTAATTGTACCTTCTACCTTATTGGAAAGTAGTTCATCACAGAAATTAGTTCAAGTGATTCCTACACCAATTAGTGAGGAAGCTAATGATGATGATCATGAAACTTCAGATCAAGTTACTACCGAACCTCGTAGGTCTTCCAGAGTATGATCCGCACCAGAGTGGTACAACAATCCTGTTCTGGAAGTCATGTTCCTAGACCATGATGAACCTACGAACTATGAAGAAGCGATGATGAGCCCAGATTCCGCAAATGGCTTGAGGCCATGAAATCTGAGATGGGATCCATGTATGAGTACAAAGTGTGGACTTTGGTGGACTTGCCCAATGATCGGCAAGCCATAGAAAATAAATGGATCTTCAAGAGGAAGACGAACGCTGATAGTAGTGTTACTATCTACAAAGCTCGACTTGTCGCAAATGGTTTTCGACAAGTTCAAGGTGTTGACTACAATGAGATTTTCTCAACTGTAGCGATGCTTAAATCCGTCCGAATCATGTTAGTAGTTGTCATATTTTATGAAATCTGGCAAATGGATGTCAAAACTGCATTCCTTAAATGGATATTTCTTAAAGAAGAGTTGTATATGATGCAATCAGAAGGTTTTGTCGATCCTAAAGGTACTAACAAGGTGTGCAAGCTCCAGCGATCCATCTATGGACTGGTGAAAGCATCTCGGAGTTGGAATATACGCTTTGATGAGTTGATCAAAGCACATACACTACAGGAAACAAGAAATTTGCTGTCTCTGGGTCACAAACGGCAAAGACCTAAATCCAGACGGCAAAGACCTAAATCCAGACGGCAAAGACTTTGCCGTCAGGAAGCAGACGGCAAAGTCAGACGGCAAAGATAAATCGGCAAAGAATACTTTGCCGTCAGCTTTTTATGTGACAGACGGCAAAGAATTTGCCGTTAGCCGAAACTGCTTTGCCGTCTGCCTTACATATCACAAACGGCAAAGACAAGTGATTTTGCCGTCAGCTAGACTACATATATGCCGTCTGCTATTCGCGTCTTTGCCTTCAACCTCGTATATCCCAGACGGCAAAGAATGGGGTAAAATAAAAAAAAAACAGCGGCGTTGCTCCCGAAGGATGCGGTCAACGCATGCAAGTGCACCTTATCTAATCTTTTTTCATATTTTTAAGAGGGAAAGAACTGTCCGTGCCTAGTGCCTTTCATTCAACATTAGGAGTACAAAATGTAAACAGGACCGCGAGACAACTGAAGTTACATAATAGTTATTCAAATTTACACAAAGGAGCCTAAAACATAAAATGGAAAAGCAATCGGGTACTTTTTCTTCGCTGCAGAGGTCTGCTCGCCCAACCTTCCAGCCTACTGCCCGCCGCGCCACTCTGTCATGGTCAGCTTGCCGAGCCACCGCCCTGTCCTGCTCGTCGCGCCGCCGCCCTGTCCTGCTCGTCGCGCCGCCGTCCGGACCCGCTTTCGATTCTGGCTTCGTCCCCCAGCCGGGAGGCACGCAAGGTGTGTCGGGATGGGCGGTGCATGAGGCGGAGTCCTCGGCTGTTGTCGTGGCGGAGCTCAAAGCGCACGCGACAACGAGGCCAGGCCGATGTCGGGGTTGACGGCGGCGGAGGCCTGCGGGGTGATAAGATGGGGCCGCCGTAGGCGGTGGAGGCGACGGGCGCGGAAGCCGTCGGGCGACCAGCGGCAGGCGTGGCCGGGCGGCCGGCGAGATGGTGGCCCGACAAGGTGGTGGCGGGCACCGCAGGCCTATGGTGGCGACGGGAAGTGGCTGCGGCCGCCAGAAAGTCGCCACGGCGAGGCCAGAAACGTGGGGCGAGGTGTTGGCCGGGGCCGGTGAGGCGAGGTGGGGCGAGGTGTTGGCCGGGGCCGGTTGTTCTGCTCGATTTGGATCAGAGAAACGAGAGGGAGAGAGAAAGAGATGTGCGGTGGGGGTGGGGATAAGGTAGATAGGATGTGGGGCGTGTCGGTGCTGCCCTAGGGGCGCGTGCATCGTGGGTGGGTGGGGTGTGGACGGCCTGGTGGGTGGGGATTTGCGTCTAAGATGTTGCCAAGTCATCGATCCATGTGATCAATCCGCGTGATGTGCTTTCTCTTTGCCTTTTGCGAAAAAATACAGACGGCATAGAGCTTACTTTGCCGTCTGCAAAATAAAACACAGACGGCAAATAATCTTTGCCGTCTGCTGAAAAAAATATAGACAACAAAGAATCTTTGTCGTCTGTGATTTTTGTTGCAGACGGCAAAGTGAGCTCTTTGCCGTCTGTGATTTTTCTCGCATATGGCAAAGTCTATTTTCCCTTCAGTTTTTCTTTGCCGTCTATTGATGCCGGCAAACCCTTTCTTTGCCGTCTGCCCGACAAAAAGCTGACGGCAAAGACGCCCCCTGACGGCAAATTATCTGTTTCCCGTAGTGATATACTTTTATACAGACTTGTGGTGAAGCTTGTATTTACAAAAACTGAGTGGGAGCACTACAACCGTTCTGATAAGTATATGTGAATGACATATTGTTGATCAGAAATAATGTAGAATTTTCTAGAAAGCATAAAGGAGTATTTGAAAGGAGTTTTTCAAAGAAAGTGTTGACACACGAACACGTCACGTGTACCCTCGACGTCGGGGGTGATGCACCGCAGCTTACGTTGAAGGAGACCCGACCGACGGTAGCGACACGCAAGGCGGTCGACGGCGCTTTTGCGGACCGAAACCCACGCCCGGGAGGGACCTCACGTCGGATGGGCGGCTTTGGGCTGCTCTAGGTCGATTCACTCGCCCCTAGAGCCTCGTGGATCGCTGCCCTCCAACGCGAAGAACGAACGAAAAACGAGAAAGAAAGATACAAGGGTAAGGGATAAAAGTAGATAAACACAAAAGTGTAATAGATTGATTGGTTCGATTGGTGTTGTTTAATCGGCCATCACCCCCAACATATATAAGAGGCGGCTGGACTTCCCGTCCAAGCAAAGGATTTATGTAGGCTTTCCTTACAAGAAAATTACATCAATTCACGTCCTAGAGTCCTAGTTCTGGTCCCACTCGGATTCAGCCCGAATCTGCTCCAATCTTCTGTCTAGCTCCTTGCGTGGGCCGAGACGGTTCAAATATCAATTTTGTGTGCTTTGACGAGGCCAACAATCCGTATGTTGATCACTTTTCCAAATAAGGCCATCTTGAATACTCCACGGGGTCATCTCTAATTTCGAGTCGGACTCGTTCATGTAGCTGACCGGGCCGTCCGACTCTTGCAGCGTCTCTGCATGTCATATACTACGTCGGATGATGATGACTCCAAAAGCACAGTTGACCGTTTCGATGTTACGAACAACTCCCGTGTTGAACACTTTTTCATCGGAAGCCATCTAGATAAGTATTTGAGCCCATCTTCAGCATCTGGTCGGATTGGCCTCGACAGTTTCTACTGTTCACGGCGGCAAGCTTTTCCCGGCAAGGTTACTGTTCACGGCGGCAAGCTTTCCCCGGCAAGGTTACTGTTCACGGCGGCAAGCTTTCCCCGGCAAGGTTACTGTTCACGGCGGCAAGCTCTCCCGGCAAGGTTACTGTTCACGGCGGCAAGCTTTCCCAGGCAAGGCTACTGTTCACGGCGGCAAGCTTTCCCCGGCAAGGTTACTATTCACGGCGGCAAGCTCTCCCGGCAAGGTTACTGTTCACGGCGGCAAGCTTTCCCCGGCAAGGTCTTTGAGGCAGTAAACAACCTCGGATGAGAATGTGCCCAAAAGCAAAGTTGATTGTTTTGACGAGACGAAAAACTTTCGTGTTGAACGTTTTTCAATTCAAGGCCGTCTTAAGGGCCGAATTTCTCACGCATTGCATCAGACACTCATCAACATGTGTCTGGTGTCAAGCGTAATATTTTGGTCTCTGGCCTGTCCAGACCGTATTAACTGTAACTTTTGCATATGAACTCGGATTGAGATGACTTATATATCAAAATCGATTGCCCCGACGAGATGAAGACAATTCCTTAAATGTGCTCCTTCATCCGAGGTCATCTTGAAGACGTGATTGTCCAAAAACCATTGGGAACATTGAATTATGCCACTCGTAGTATAGTTTCGGTCCGTAAGATAAGGTTGAATGAATATAACCGAAACATCAAAGTTGTTCCACTCGGCGACGTGAATCTTTTCCCGTTCACTCGAGACTATCTTCATTGCAATCTGTATCTTGCCAAAATCAGGTGTCAACACATGCCCCCGCTTTTTCGGCAAGAGCTTGCGTGCGAGAAAATACCTTGCTTAGGGTAATGTTTAAGCACGATGTCAACACTCCATCGGCTGTGCATGTTGAGTATGATAATTTTAATAGTCCATATGATCATGTTTGTTGCTTCTTCGGTAGAGCCTCTTAGATAATAGTCGTCCGAAAACAACAATTGGATGTCACAAAGGCTTCCACGTAAGTTTCTTATGTCAATCCGGACCTTGCATTTGTCCAGGCATTCCCTGGGAATATTAGAACCCTTCAACGAAGACGGTTGCCGAACGATTATGACCATGCACCTCAAAGGAATACTGTCAACTATTCGGCGACTCAACTCGGTATCAAAGTACACAATCAAGCCTCCGCTGAACAACGTTTGTCTCCTGACTTGGATCCTGCAAATAAATAACATTTGGAGTCGGGGCTCTTTTATGCACTAGACCCTTGATTGTTGGTCGACTCAATAATTAATTCGGCCTCGCCAGTATTGGCAAACACTGAGCATCGGCTATAGGAGTAAGAAATCAACCATGGTGAACATCGTTAGCCAGATGCCAGGTTTTGCCAACACAATGAATTATGAGGGCGATATGCAAATATCGGCCATGTGTTCTTATCTCAAAAGTGCTCGGGAGTCCGTCCACCAAAGTGTGAATAGCCGAAATAAGTTAGATGTTTGGTGAGGATAAATTCCATAGCGTTGATTCTGATGGTACGATTGAAGAATATGGATGAGACGCCTCTGGAATCTCCTATATGAAAATTGTCGTCCTCGCCACGGGCTTTACACTTGTACTCCCTTATTTCGCTGGCCGCCATGAACAGGAGATGTGATGCCGCTCTTGACTCGAGGATTTCCCTTAGGAACCTGTGCCATGTTCCTCTTCTCCAGCTCTTTGGCCCTAAGCCGTTTTAGCTTCTTACATTGCGAATATGGTAAGCCGAGTGAGCGTCCATTTGGGACTTTGGTTTATGCACTGGCAAATTCTTCCTGACTTTGGGTATCTTTGGCTTGGCCTGTCCAAACTTGACTATTGGATCCTTGAAATCTACTTGCTTCACTTTCTTGTCCTTAGCAGCCAACATAGGCTCGGCTGGCTTTTTGTCATTCGGAGTCGGATCTGAAAGAGCACTCTTGCGGCCATCCTTTTCTTTCTTCACCTTTTTAACACTTGTTGCAATAGAAGGTCGGACATCATTTCTATTTTGAGTGCTCCTCTTGGGAACCCATGCCATGTTCTTCTTTCTCAACTCATGTGCACTAAGTCTTTGTAATTCCTACTCTTGCCAATGTGCTAAGCCGAGTGGGCACCTCGGCTGTGATTCTATTTCAACCAATGCCAACACTTTTTTGGCATTGTGCACTCTCAACTTCTTCCCTTCAGATTTGGCACTTGATTGACTTGCCTCGTTGCCTTTTGTAGCCAATGTCAATACTTTAATCGCTCTTTTTTATTTGAGAACAAATCTGAAGTAGCACACTTACGACCATCTTTCTTGACCTGGTACACTTGCTTGACCACCTCTTTCTTGTTCCTTGAGCTCCGGACCGATTCCCTATGATTGAAACGGTCTTTGACGTGTGATTGTTCATCAAATGTTGATCTTTTTGGAGCTGCATACTGTTGGCGAGATGATCTAAAATAAGATGGATAATCTGCCCTTGTATCATACCTGCCCCATGATGGATATGGATGTACATGAGTGTAGGGAGGCATCCACGACATTGGCATTGGCGTCCCAAAAGGAGGATATGGAGTGTGTTTGCTCAACTTCTTCCTTTGCCAATCCCAGTCTTCAAATTTATGACTTGGGGTTGACTTGATGCTTTTGTTTCACTCGGCCGACAAGCACTCTTTGCCTCACTTATCTTATGATATTTTTCTAATAAGCTGCTTGAAAGTGACTTTCGGCTTTTTACCTTTTGTGCTTACCATTAAATACGCTTTCTTTAGTTGTGCGTGCATCAGTCTTTGAATTCTCTCGTTGCGCCCCAGTGCTAGATGTCGCCATTGTACCTTTATTGAAACTTCCGTCTTCAAGATTGTTCTTGATGCACTTTTTAACAATATCCTTGCTCAAAGACCTGACCCCGTTATCATTGGTGTGTACCTGTCCACTTTTAGATGAATCGGCTGGAGATAGCAGAGTCAACATTTGATTGCCGTCAAAACCAATCTGATCTGACTGGCCAAATGATCGCGCCTCAACAAACTCCAGTCGTCCTATGTTGGCCGATTGCTCGACTTGATGGATCATGTTGCAGTCTTTGACATTTTACTTGAATGAACATTGCATTCGCTCTAGCCTTGGCGGCTCGACATCGTGATCAACTATAATAATAGGATTAGTTAGTGATGCACCAACGATGTGATCACTTATGCCCATACTGAAGGTAAACCGCTTGTCCAATAAGCGATCTTGTGATACCGTCTTTGAAAATAAACAACCGAGTGGTGCTGTCTTAACGTCATCCGACTCGACCATGCATCGATTTTTGTCCTCCTTTTCCGATGATCTTGAGTCGGCTATCACGGAGAACTTTGAACCTGGCATGTTTCTGCAACCAAAATAACTACAGAATATATGTCTCATCTGAGACCAAATGTTAGCCAGGCATGAAATAAACAAAGTTATCCATATGAATATAAAGTTCGGTTGGCATGACAGGAACAACTTTGATTGCGATGAGTTGTCACTATTAGCCTCTACGAATGATACCATGTGTTGACTATCATGATTAGTGACAAGATTATTCCTAACAAACAGATTACTCATTTCGATTGGTCTTTCAAAATTAATTAGAATCTTATTAACAGGTGCATCAATATGATTTTGACCGAATCGAAAATTGAATAAATTGTCTGCTAGGTGTACCTTTGTGAAGACGTTGGAAGGAAGAGATGGTTGCACCACTGGAACAATACCTTGCTCCACTTATGAATAATTCTCCAACGCCTCGTCCTCTTTTTCTGGATCTCGTGCCTCATCACTTAGATTGCCTGAGTAGATTTCACTCGGATTGCCTGAATATATTTCAATCGGATTGCCCGAGTATATTTCACTCGGATTGCCTGAATATATTTCATTCAGATTGCCCGAGTATATTTCACTCGGATTGCCTGAATATATTTCACTCGGATTACCCGAGTGGATTTCACTCGGACGCTCTTTGTCAGTTGAACTTTGCTCGGCTGCATTTTCTTGTTCTTGATATTCATCATTAAATAAACTGTGTTCGTCCATATTACTTTGTTCTTGATGCTCATCAATATCTTTAGCACGAAACTCATAGCGTAGCATGTAAGCTCCCTTATATCTAGAAAAATCGAGCATGAGCAATTTGCTGCATTTGCCGTTTCTTTGCTCAGTGAAGCTTGCATCTTCTATTTTGATACACTCGGTAATAATTGTCTTGATGCACTCGGCTTTAGCCGGCAATGCACTCGTCTGGAACGATGCACTTGGCTGGCATGATGTACTCGGCTGGCACGATGCAACACACTCGGCCTTAAACGTCTCTGTGCTCAATCCGGTTTCAACCGAATCCACTGTTTTAGCAGAGTGAATCATTTTTTGTTGATTTGCTTGCAAAGCTTCTTTTTTATCTTGCCTCAACAGTGCAGAAGGGCCAACATGGTTGCTGCATGGAGGAAGGCACTTGACGTATTCTCGCAAATCTTCCTCTCCACGCTTCTTCTTGAGTGCTTCATAAGCCTCTCGATATTTTGCTAGTAATTCTTCAAGAGTTGGTGTAGTAAATTCATTGACGCTATTCCCTGTGAGCTTTGGCTTGATCTTGTCCACTTGGGCCACATGTTATTCTTTAAACTCAGCCCTGCTTGGATCATCTTGCCCCCCAATACTTTTATTATCTTTCGCCGATGAATTGATGTTGCCGAAATTTTGCGATTGTATAGGGGGTGTATAACATGCTGCAATGATAGGTGAAGGCGTGTGCATTGTTGTTGAATATTTTCTCTCAATCGGCAACACTTCGTCTTCTTTCAAAACCCTAGCTCTTATTGCCTCATAATCAGGAACCAAACCTTTATCATGTTGCTCAAGGCAAAGAGCGGTAATCTTCTTATTTTGCGCTAAGCTTTTTAACGCAACCAAAGTCACCTCATTTCCTGCAATATTAGACACATACACTCCTGTAGAATCTCCATTCACTCGGCCATAAAAGTGAGCCGAGTCATGAATACTTTTAGTTGCATATGATGCTGAAAAATTAATACCATGAGGTGTATTATATGATGACTGAGGATAACCGGCCAAATAGCTAATGGAAGCATGGCCGATTGCCTCATTCATCGGCATGTTTGGGGATAAACCCACATATTGCGAGTTGGCTGCCGATGGATAAAACTGTGTGATGCCCTCCTGCACATGAGGCTTCATATATTGATCACTCGAACAAATCGTGTTGTTCACCGGCATATTGGAAGATGTTGCCAATGCACGAAAGTTCATATTCATAAGTTGCATGTCGCGATTATGTAAATTCCAAGTTTCTCCAACGAAATAACTAGTCGGCCTTTGCTCGTTAGGGCTAGCCGACATGACACGTCCATTGAAAGATCTAGCAACATCAACATAATGGCTATTTGCATCTACGTAAGGAGATTGACGATACATGTTACCGTTGTAGATTGCAGCCGCTCGATGACGCTCTCCTCGTAGCAAGAACAGGCTGGAGACTGTTCAAAGCTTGATCCCCAGCAGAGTCGCCAAAAAGTGTGTTGACACACGAACACGTCACGTGTACCCTCGACGCCGGGGGTGATGCACCACAGCTTACGTCGAAGGAGACCCGACCGACAGCGGTAGCGCATAAGGCGGTCGACGGGCGCTTTTGCAGACCCGAAACCCCGCACGCCCGGGAGGGACCCCGTCAGGGCGCGCGGCGGCTATGGGCTGCTCTAGGTCGATTCGCTCGCCCCTAGAGCCTCGTGGATCGCTGCCCTCCAACGCGAAGAACGAACGAAAAACGAGAAAGAAAGATACAAGGGTAAGGGATAAAAGTAGATAAACACAAAAGTGTAATAGATTGATTGGTTCGATTGGTGTTGTTTAATCAGCCGTCACCCCCAACATATATAAGAGGCGGCTGGACTTCCCGCACAAGCAAAGGATTTATCTAGGCTTTCCTTACAAGAAAATTACATCAATTCACGTCCTAGAGTCCAAGTTCTGGTCCCACTCGGATTCAGCCCGAATCTGGTCCAATCTTCTGTCTAGCTCCTTGCGTGGGCCGTGGAATCTGCATATGACTTCCGATGGAGACGGTTCAAATATCAATTTTGTGTGCTTTGACAAGGCCAACAATCCATATGTTGATCACTTTTCCAAATAAGGCCATCTTGAATACTCCACGGGGTCATCTCTAATTTCGAGTCGGACTCGTTCATGTAGCTGACCAGGCCGTCCGACTCTTGCAGCGTCTCTGCAGGTCATATACTACGTCGGATGATGATGACTCCAAAAGCAAAGTTGACCGTTTCGATGTTACGAACAACTCCCGTGTTGAACACTTTTTCATCCGAAGCCATCTAGATAAGTACTTGAGCGCATCTTCAGCATCTGGTCGGATTGGTCTCGACAGTTTCTACTGTTCACGACGGCAAGCTTTCCCCGGCAAGGTTACTGTTCACGGCGGCAAGCTTTCCCCGGCAAGGTTACTGTTCAGGGCAGCAAGCTTTCCCCCGCAAGGTTACTGTTCACGGCGGCAAGCTCTCCCGGCAAGGTTACTGTTCACGGCGGCAAGCTTTCCCCGGCAAGGCTACTGTTCACGGCGGCAAGCTTTCCCCGGCAAGGTTACTGTTCACGGCGGCAAGCTCTCCCGGCAAGGTTACTGTTTACGGCGGCAAGCTTTCCCCGGCAAGGTCTTTGAGGCAGTAAACAACCTCGGATGAGAATGTGCCCAAAAGCGAAGTTGACTGTTTTGACGAGACGAAAAACTTTCGTGTTGAACGTTTTTCAATTCAAGGCCGTCTTGAGGGCCGAATTTCTCACGCATTGCATCAGACACTCATCAACATGTGTCTGGTGTCAAGCGTAATATTTTGGTCTCTGGCCTGTCCAGACCGTATTAACTGTAACTTTTGCATATGAACTCGGATTGAGATGATTTATATATCGAAATCGATTGCCCCGACGAGACGAAGACAATTCCTTAAAAGTGCTCCTTCATTCCAGGTCATCTTGAAGACGTGATTGTCCAATAACCATTGGGAACATTGAATTATGCCACTCGGAGTATAGTTTCGGTCCGTAAGATAAGGTTGAATGAATATAACCGAAACATCAAAGTTGTTCCACTCGGCGACGTGAATCTTTTCCCGTTCACTCGAGACTATCTTCATTGCAATCTGTATCTTGCCAAAATCAGGTGTCAACAGAAAGACCTCGGTGAATATGCTTACATATTGAGCACCAAGATCTATAGATCAAAACGCCTGATAAGTTTTTTCAATGAGTACATACCTTGACAACAGTTTGAAGTAGTTCAAAATGGAACAGTCAAAGAAGGAGTTCTTGCCTGTGTTTCTAGGTGTGAATGTTGGTGAACACGGTAATTTAAAAAAAATTCCTACGATCACGCAAGATCTAACTATGTGATGCATAGCAACGAGAGGGGAGAGTGTGTCCACATACCCTCGTAGACCAAAAGAGGAAGTGTTATGACAACGCGGTTGATGTAGTCGTACGTCTTGACGATCCGACCGATCTTAGCACCGAACGTACGGCACCTCCACGATCAGCACACGTTCAGCTCGGGGATGTCCCTCGTACTCTTGATCCAGTTGAGGCCGATGGAGAGTTTCGTCAGCACGATGGCGTGGTGACGGTGATGATGAAGTTACCGGCGGCAGGGCTTCGCCTAATCAATACGATGATATGACCGAGGTTTGTAACTGTGGAGGGGGGGCACCGCACACAGCTAAACACTGTCAACTTGTGTGTCTATGGGGTGCCCCCTGGGCACATATATAAAGGATGGAGGGAGGAGGAGGCCGGCCCTCATAGGGCGCGCCCAAAGTGTGGAGTCCTACTAGGACTCCCCAGTCCTGGTAGGATTCCACATCCCACATGGAATAGGAAAAGGGAAGGGAGTAGGAGAAGGAAGGAAGGGGCCGGCCCCTTCCCTAGTCCAATTCGGACCAGTCCATGGGGAAGGGGCGCGGCCACCTTTGAGGCTTTTCTCTCCTTTCCCGTATGGCCCAATAAGGCCCAATACGAATTCTCGTAACTCTCCGGTACTCCAAAAAATACCCGAATCACTCGGAACCTTTCTGATGTACGAATATAGCCTTCCAATATATCGATCTTTATGTCTCGACCATTTCGAGACTCTTCGTCATGTCCATGATCTCATCCGGACTCGAACTACCTTCGTACATAAAATCACATAACTCATAATACAAATCGTCATCGAACGTTAAGCGTGCGGACCCTAGGGGTTCGAGAACTATGTAGACATGACCGAGACTCATCTCCGGTCAATAACCAATAGCGGAACCTGGATGCTCATATTCGTTCCCACATATTCTATGAAGATTGTCGGTGTCAAAACCGGCGGATCTCGGGTAGGGGGTCCCGAACTGTGCGTCTAGGCGGATGGTAACAGGATACAAGGGACACAATGTTTTTACCCAGGTTCGAACCCTCTCGATGGAGGTAATACCCTACTCCTGCTTGATTAATATTGATGATATGGGTAGTACAAGAGTAGATCTACCACGAGATCAAGGAGGCTAAACCCTAGAAGCTAGCCTATGGTATGATTGTTGTTCGTCCTATGAACTAAAACCCTCCGGTTTATATAGACACCGGATAGGTTAGGGTTACACAGAGTTGGTTACAATGGTAGGAGATCTACATATCCATATCGCCAAGCTTGCCTTCCACGCCAAGGAAAGTCCCATCCGGACACGGGACGAAGTCTTCAATCTTGTATCTTTATAGTCTTGGAGTCCGGCCGTGACGATAGTCCGGCTATCCAGACACCACCTAGTCCAGGACTCCCTCAGTAGCCCCTGAACCAGGCTTCAATGATGATGAGTCCGGCGCGCATATTGTCTTTGGCATTGCAAGGCGGGTTCCTCCTCCGAATACTTCATAGAAGGTTTTGAACACAAGGATAGTGTCCGGCTCTGCAAAACAAGTTCCACATAACACCGTGAGATGAATAAATTTTGCACAGATCTGGCGGCGTATTCCGCGGCGTGACATCAAACCACGGCCGGGCCTTTATATGAATCGTTTTTATTGTTCCACCTCAGCGTGTTTAGCGAGGCGGTTTCCTTGGCACGTCTTATCAAAGCGTAGATCGTGCCCCCTTATTCCGTGATTCTCATCAATACGGACGTGGGTAAACCAACCGTTCCCGTTGGCCTGCCTTCTCTATCAAAGGCGAGTCCTAATCGACCATGGGGTGGGCTCTTGGTATTCAACCTCTTTATAATGAGACCAAGGCCCTCTTCTTCTTTACACCCTCCATCGAGTTCACCTCGCGCTTCGAGTTCCAACACCCAAAGCTTCAGATTCAGGCGCTTCGGACTTTCGACGATGTCCGGCTCCGACCAGCACGGCCGATGGATGTCTTCCTCCGTCACAGAAGAAGATGTGTTAAAGCTGCGAGACGCCAGGTATCTAACCGACAAGATCTCGCATAGGCCGCCTGCTCCAGGGCAGGTCATTCCCACACCTGAGCCTGGCGAGAACGTGGTGTTCGTGTCCCACTTCCTTCGGGGTTTAGGCTTCCCGACGGATCCCTTTGTGCGGGGGCTCATGTTTTATTATGGGCTTGATTTCCATGACTTGAATCCGGAGCCCATCCTCCATATCTCGTCATTCATTGTCGTATGTGAGGTCCTCCATATTACCCCCCACTTTGGATTGTGGCCCGAGACCTTCAAGGTGGATCCAAAGATGATCAAGGGGCAGCAAGCGGAGTGAGGGGCGGTCATAAGCAAATGTGCTGATGCTCCGTGGCGAGGGCTCTTTTCAAGAGGAGCTTGGTTTGTGGCAACAGGAGTGGTTTTATATCACCGCTCGGGGGCACCAAATGGGCGGGGCTCCTTATACCTTTCGGAGTCCACCACAGCGGCGTGCATCATGGGTCAACAAGGGGCTCGACTGGGGGCCGTCCAAGGACGTTCCCCTGCTGCAGGGCCGTGTTCGAGATTTCCAGGAAAGTGGGATCAATCTGGTTGCAGTGGCGCAGGTTATGGTGATCCGGCACCTTTAGCCCTGCAAACGTCGCCCCCTCCTCCTGTGGGAATTCAATCCGGAGGGACCACGAGCTCTCCAAAATTTTATGGGCACGACGCCCGTGGAGATGTATAAACTGTTCTTCGGATCACAAGAGAAGTGTCCGGACTTGACTGAGGACGCAGGACTAAGCTGCAATCGCCCAGATACTCAAGTAAGTAGTCATGTAACCGGACAAGCTGTTCATTCATTTATTTCATATATATATATATATGCCCTTTAAAGGATCCGTTTCTTGAACAGGAGTGGATAGCCAAGGCAAAGTTAATAAGGTGTCCGGCTCCCCTCCCAGAGACCACGCCGGATCCCATGATGACCAAGATGTTGAAGGTCGCGCCTTTTGAAGAAGGCGAAGGGTGGAGCGGGGAAGCAACTGCCTCTGTGAAGGAGGCTATCAAGGAAGGAGGGATTAAGAGTCCCACGTTCCGAGGAGAGAAGAGGACCGCTTCAGAAGATCCGGAGGTCAAGGCCTCAAAGAGGGGGAAGGAATCTTTGGCAGAGAGTCCGGCGCTGGGAAGTAACCCAACCGCATTATTTCACCAAGGGGATCAACCCTCCAGCCAGTCGTAAGTAAAAAGAAGGGGTCTTGTAAATAAGGAACATCCCTGTGTTTATTCATGAGGATAACCAAAATTGTACCTTGTAGTTCGGACTTCAGCCCTTCTCAGGAGAGCTCGTCTTCGGGGGATCTTCTTCCGGAGATGATGGAGAGCGAAACGCCTCCACCTGTCGCACCCTCATGTGAGGCGGACGACCCAGAGGTGTCATCGCGGAGGGTTCCCCCAAGTCCGGCGGGGCCGGAAGGTCCAGCGCCAAGTGGCGTGCGGTCGGAGGAGCTGAAGGATCTGCTCGGTCGAGCGGCTATTTCAGAGGATCACCGTGCTCTAATGGGTACGGTGATTGAAAGAATTGCATCGACGGAAAGCGGATTGCATGAAGCCGTCGAAGCTTCTTGTGACGGGTTTGAGGTACGCAAAAATGATGTACCTTCTGACAGTTATGCATATAAAATGTGCCCTGTATAGATAGTAGCCCCTGAGACTCGATATGTTGTCAAAATTGACAATGTGCCGAGGATCAAATTCTCAGTTATAACATATCGCCCTTCCTGAACAGGTGGCGGGGCGTCCGGAGGACAGCCGGACTGCTGAATATGCCGAACTAAAGCGGCAACTTGACGAGGCGGATGCGGACATCGCGCTGGTCAATAAACGGTTTGACGAGTCACAATGTATGCGACCTCTATGCGGACACCTTGTAAGGGAGCTTGACGCCCATGTCTTACTGTTCGTATGCTTAATGCAGATGGTGCCGCTGCCATGTAGGAGCTACGGGCAGAACTCGCCCGAGCGAAAGAGCAAGCCAGAATAAGTAATGCGGCCGCTTTAAAGGCAGCCGAAGAGCTAGAAGCTGAATGGGCTGCTCACTGCCGAAGCAAAGAGGAGATGGCCGATATGGCCAAAAAGTTACGGAATACTACCGATCGCTGCGAGGTTCTTGAAAAGGAACGTCAAGCGGAACAAGAGGGCCTAAAGAAGGCCGCCGCCGAATCCAAGAATGCCCAATCGTCTTTGAGAGCTGCCAAGGAGGAGCTGAGTCAGGCCGGGGCTATTGCAGCTGGAAAACCGTTTCTGCTGCGGAGGAAATATACAGACCCAAAGTATGCTCAGTTGGATAAGTTGTGGAGTTCAGAGGATGCTTATCTGGACTTGGCGGCGAGCGCCAGGACGCAGTTGAGCACTTCCGGGGCCAGAAGGGGCACAGAAGGGAAGAGCTATATTGGTCGCAATTCCATAGTCCGGAGCGTCCTCTGTCGATGACCGATCGGTTGGCCAAATGGGCCGAGCTGAATCGATTGTGCAGATTTGCCATGAAGCATGTCTTGACTCACTTGTGGCCGGACGGACCCCAGCCGAAGAGCTATGTTGGTTTAGTGCAGCAGTTTCTTGGTGCGGTGCCGCGTATCGACACAATGAAGCGATCGGCGTGTATTGAGGGAGCGCGGATGGCTCTTGCCCGTGTCAAGACATACTGGGCAGAGATGAAGGCCACTGACGTTGCATCCCAAGATTCGGACAGAAGCCGAGTACTTGCCGAGCACTACTTTGAAGAAGTCCTGCCTGGCGCTCGTTTAATAGAGATGCAGTGCTCGAAGGATATTATGTTCAAATGTCAGGACCCCGATTCCAAGTCACATCGACCTAGCCGGTAACACCTCATATCACTTTGCGGCCTCACGCACGGTATTCCCACAGGTGTCGCCTTACCATGGCCCGGGACCGTTTGCGCCTTTAGGCTCACGTATATGATAGTGTCGCTAGCATCCATATGACAAAGAACCCGGGCCGACATGGCTAGTCGTGAACCCAAAGCGGCACTAACCCATGGGGACAGGCATACATGAATCACATCGAGCATGTCGGTCATCAACGACTGAATTCGGGCTGTAGCACTGGGCTAACAGTACTCCGGTATCCCGGGCTGTAGAAGGCTAGGCAGGACTCCGAATATCACCGTGTGACACTTCCCCGAAGGGACAGACACAGGAACGAAGTGAAACACATGCCGATACCAAGTGTCCAAAGCAGTAGTGTTGGGCTAGCAGGACTCCGGTGAACCGGTATGGCGGACTACTATCGCTCAGGAAGCACTAGACTACATTTCCCCATATGAGAGGCTGCCAAGGATAAACAACTAGATTGACAGATCCCACACATACCAAGCATTTCAAACATACACACAATATGCTCAATATGTGTAAATACAACATGGCATCACGACATAACTCTACGACTCAAATATTTATTCATTAGGCTCCGAGGAGCGAGATATTACAAACATGGGTCTCATGACCCAACACTCGTGAGCATACAAGTCAAAGCACAAGCGGAAGCTTAACATGTCCAGTACAGACATCTACAAATGAAAAAGGCTGAGAAGCCTGACTATCTACCAGATCCTGCCGAGGGCACAAGATCGTAGCTGAGGTAACAAGCTAAACGTCGAAGCCCAAGCGGAACTACTAGCGAGACTGACGTCTCTCTGCAAAAACATAAAATAAGCAAACGTGAGTACAAACGTACTCAGCAAGACTTACATCAGAACTAACTACATATGCATCATTATCAACAAAGGGGGTGGTGGAGTTTGACTGCAAAGAAGCCAGCTTTGACTCGGTGGCTATCCCGAACTACATCGCAAGTAACTCTTTTGAGGTGGCGCACACGAGTCCACATATTCACCATATCAATACACCACTATTGATCCGACCCCGTCTTCCTACGAGAACGCCATCCATAGCACTCACGCTTATCTTGCGCATTTTAGAGTATCCACTTTCACTTGTCTATGAACTGTTATAGGCAACCCAGAAGTCCTTTTCCGCGGACACGATTATTCGAATAGATCATATTAACCCTGCAGGGTGTACTTCTTCACACACGCTCACCACTTACCGCCGTTTACACGACATGTACTCGGCAACCTTCAAGCGGAAGCCCAACGTGGGTGTCGGCCACGGCCTACCTAAACACACGAGTCCCGAGTCCAGGTTTATCGCCTATTCGGGTTCCATCCGTAGGGAGTCCGACTGAGGTTTGCACTAACGGCCCCGAACGATGTTTGCAGGGTTCCCGAGACACCAAGCAGGCGACCAGACACCGGCCACGTGCCTACCGCAACACAACCCACCCCTATGGTCAGCGTTGCTATGGCGCTCCCCAAAGATGCTACAAACACGAAACTACTTGCAACTCCCGGACTGAGGACAAGAGTGGTTAAGAAGCCGAGAGGGTCCATTGGTTTCGGGCCCAATGCGTGGTAGTAACTGTTTCATGGATCACAAACACAGAACTCAGTTCATGAGGACGGCTGCAATGAGACAACCCACCATGTACTCCTACATGGCCTCTCACCACTACCTTTACCAAATCGTGTTCTCACACTTAGCTCACACACAGTAGGACATGTTCACACACCTCCGATTCATCCCCGATGAATCAGACCTGACTCAACTCTAAGCAAAGAGCAGGCATGACAAACAAGCATGAATGAGTAGGCACAACATGGCTCAAGCAACTCCTACTCATGCTAGTGGGTTTCATCTAATTACTGTGGAATGACAGGTCATGCAGAGGATAAAGGGGTTCAGCTACCGCAGCAAGTAACAAATGAATCGTTGTTGTCCTAATGCAGTAAAAGAGAGCAGGAGTGAGAGAGTGGGATTGTATCGGAATGAACAAGGGGGTTTTGCTTGTCTGGCACTTTTGAAGATATTATAGTTCTTCATCGGTGTCATCGAACAATCGTCGGAACATCGTCTACTGAGAGGGGACAAACACCGGCAACTGAGAAAGAACATAATGAATGCAATGCACATTCACATGAATGACATGTCATGTTAAGGTACTGAATTCACCTAATGCAATATCTAGCCAGGTTAATTGAAGTGGAACTCAAACAAGAACAAATTCCAACTCCAAATGTTATTTCATAAATTGCCCTCATCATCATTTGTCCTATTCAGTGAGGTTAACTTGTTCAAACATGCATAATGATTGTATAAACAGATTCTTCATATTTTTCTGATCATTTTTCATATATAACTTATTTCCATTGGAGTTACGGCTGAATTTCTAAGAATTTTAGAAGTTTTGGATATATTCTGGAATTTCCTGAATTAAATTAAATCCAAAAAATAAATAATTGCCTCAGCACTACGTCACTATGACGTCAGCGGTCAACAGGCGTCGACCAGGTCAAACCTGACCAGTGGGTCCCACTGGTCAGTGACCCAGTCAACTAACTAAGTTAGTTAGCCCTAACTAATTGGTAGGCCCACTAGTCGATGTTGTAGTAACTAACCTAACTAGCTAATTAGTGCTAACCAGAGTAATTAGTCAAGGGCCCCAAGTCACTGAGAGAGAGGGGGAAAGTCAAACCGGGCAGTGGGGTCAAACCACGCCGGTCAACGGGTCAGCGGTCACCGGCGTTTAGCCGCCGGCGAGGCCAGATGCGGCGGCGGGCTTCGGGTTTGGTCCTCCGTAGACCAAATCGACGGCGGAGAGGCGCTACGTGCTGCTGGTGGACTTGCGCGTCGAGTGGTGCATGTGGTGTGTGCGGGGGTGGCCAGAGATGACGCCGGCGTCGAGCCAGGCGGCGGCCGGAGTTCGGTTGCGCTCGGAACCGTCGTTGTGGTGCACGGCAGGTCGATGGGTGGGGTGCTAGGTGCTCCTGCAAACGTGCTGAGCACGGTGATGCTCTCAGACGCGGCGGAGGTGGGCTCTAGCCACGGCGGCGACGAAGCGCAATGGCGGCGAGCTTCGGTCGGGGTGGCCAAAGGGGCTAGAGGAGGAAATCGACAGATGGAAGAGAGGGGTTGGGAGCAGGGGCTCACGGCGAGTCAGACGAGCGGGTCGGAGGAGTCGGGGACGAGCCGGAGCAAGCGGGGCGGCGTGAGGGATCTCCGGCAGCCGATGACGGAGATGAAGACGACGGCGCTGCTTCAGGTGCCCCGCGGGCGCGTGCTTCATCCTGGTGCTCCATGGCGTCGAGGAGGAGCGCCTGGACACGGCTGGGAGAAGAGGGGTGGCCGGTGAGCACGGCTATGGCGAACAGCGGCGGCGGTTGCTCTCGGTGAGCTCGAGAGAGCGAGACAGAGGAGGGAGAAAGGTCCAGGGAGAGAGGAGAGGGGTGCAGGGGGTCCAGAGCGGCGCCGAGGAGGGGCTTCAAGACGTCGCGGTGGCCTCGGTGACGCAGGCGAGCAGGGAGGTGCGTGGCGCCGCGGGCGCGCGTGCGCTGTCTCCCTCCTCTGCCTACTGGCAGAGGTAGGTGATGACTGGCACTTGCCAGGTGGGCTGGGCCGGCTGGAGGATCTGGGCCAGGTGGGGCGCCAGGTAAGTTCTCTCTCTTTCTCTTTTAATTCCTGTTTTCTATTTTTCTGCAGCTTTGTGGCTTTATTAAAATACTAAATCAATCCCAAAAATCATGCAACTGCTCATGACCACTGTTGGAAATATATCCTACAGTAAACATTTCAGTTTGGGATTATTTGAGCATTTAAAATATGATTTAGCAATTAAATGCCCAAATTGCAAATACTTTATGCATTAATCCAGTGACCAAATATGTCATGAAAATTGTCCAGCACCTCTGGTTATGGTTTATTGCATTTTTCCAGAAATGATGAACATTTTCTAAAGCCATTTGAATTCACTGGAAGATATTTTTGGTTGAACCTATTTGAATTCCTTTAATGCTAGGGTTTCAACATCCCCATTTCAAATTTCATGAAAATTAAACATGATGCATGGATGCAATGCCACTAGTTACAAGCAAGCTCTAGGGCTGTGACAACTCACCCCCACTAAACAAGAATCTCGCCCCGAGATTCAAGACGTGAGGTAAGAGGAAAAGGGAAGTCACAAAACTATCACAATCTTCATGATCCATTTGCCCTTCTCGAAGAGGTTGATTCATTCCATCATCTTGGTCTTGACGTCTTTGCTTTCGATATCTTCACTCGACACGACAACAGAAAGAAGGGGAAAATTTAATCTTCTTGAAGATCGAGCAACTCAAGATCAGTTCATAGAGTGAGACGTAAGAACAACTCTTGAGTTGAGACACCAAACACACATTAGGAATGATGGTAAAGAAATGGATGACGAAGGTTCAAATTGGTAGGCAACCATTTCATGCTTAAGTAGGATGGTGCATGGTTTCAAAGTAACAAGGAGATTGTTGCCATGATTCCATAATGGAACACCTTAGGAAAGGTGACTCGAAGAACTACTCCCTTAAGTGGCAAAAAGAATTACTTTTGATTAAGAGATCATTGAAACTCTTCATACCAGCCTAAGGCAATTCACAACGATCGTTTTGGCGGAGTGCAAAGGAATGGCATACCCAGACTAGAATGGATGATGTGGACTACCTTGTTGAAGACAACGCAATGGATGATTTTTGCTTATCATCCGAGGTGGAGGGAACCAATGGTAGGACCACTTTTGAGGATGATCTTGAACAGGAATTACTAAGAAGGCAACCCATAGTGAAATGGCGCAAGGACGGTGCAAGCTGGGAACGAAATACAACTGTTGGAATGTTCCAACCATCATATCTGCCTGAGATTCAGATCCGATTGGTGATAGGATACTTGGACTCGGCATGTCCAAAAGAAAGGTCGCAACACAAATCGACGAGATGACGTTGCGAGATTCTCGGGATATGAACTACGATAGCAAGCTCCAAAACATGAGCTGGTTCTTCTACACCCATGTGAACATGCTGCCCTAGACAAGCATGACCACCTAGTAGTCTTATAATAAAACACTACCGAGTTCAGGTTGGGAACCATCATCGAGGATAACGAAGTCCTAACATAACTCATGACTAGTTGTTATGAAGGAACTCCTTCTCCTTGAACAACTCAATCAGTGGCTTGGTGTGCTATGGAATTCATATGGAATGAAGATGATCAGTCTATCAGACCATAGAATACTTCGCACGTGCATGACTGACTTGGGATGATTCCAAAGGAAACAAAACAAACCTTTCTCAAATTCATGGCGGCAACTTACACCTAAAGCACATGAATTAGAGGAAGTCACTACTTTCATCCAAGCATATGCTTCATGAACGAAACACGAAGAAATGCTTACACAAGTTTCCAACACTAGGTTGATGTTCAACATGACTCATGGGGGGAGACAAAATGTTGCTGATGGGCTCAACAACAACTCATCGAAATTTCCATATCACTGGACTTCCACCATCATGTGAACACGGTGATAGCATTGGTCAGACCAAAGATGTAATGGTGTATGCTCAAGGGATCAACCACGAGTAAGACAACATCACGAATATCGTTGGTTCTGATTTGACTTGACGATAGCCCACACTCAAATCAAAGGATTGATAAGACAATAGGTCCAAAGAACTGATCACAGGGACCAATCGATGAAGATATCATCTTTCTTCAACACACACTACACAAAATATATCCCTTTGGAACGAACTAAGTTAGGCAAGCTTGTATCTTCCAACTCTCCAAGTTGTTGTCTAGCTTAACCAACTAGCTCAGGGGTATCCAACACAGATTCTTGGAGAAAGGGTGGTTCACAAGAAAACAACTTGATCACGAGCTCAACATAACAGTCAGGAAACAACCCGGTAACACTTCCAAGAAGATATTTGGAAAGTCACGAACCACCGGTATGTTACTAATCTCGAGAACAATCTTGGTTTTGAGGGCAAGACGATATGATCGAATGAGTGAGGACTTGACAAGATCCTAACTCATAGATCGAAGAGTGCACCAGAACTAAGGACTAGGTAGTACGATTAATCTTAGGATGATGATTCAGTAACCAACACACTAAGAATGAGAATATTGTCCATTTACTCTCAAGCAACGAGTTGCTCGAAGTATTGATTTCGCACATCACGGTATACTTGTCGGTATTCCGGTTACAATAACATGGGAACCGAGGAATGAACAATGATGGCAAGAAGTATTACTGTGTCAATAATTCATAAGAGAAGGTGCAATTCTCATGACGTTCCGGACATAAAGTGGGTAATACTTCAGGATAGAACAGAATCAAAAGCTTGATTGCATTTGATCTGCGGATTACAACTGCTTTGACCCAATCCTATATATGGATGAGGCACTGGAGTTTGTTTCTCCTAGTCATTCCGAAATAGAATGGATTGACGGACCACAAGGATAATAGATATCGATAAACGAATGCACACATACTCTTGGTTATCAACTGATAGAGGATGGTCGGGATACAACTAAAGAGAGTAACTCAAAGGAACATACAATTTTCTGAGTTGTGGATGCACAGATTAGTATATCGAGCAAAGCTCAACATTTCTCCCGGATAACCCATGCAGAGAGGTAGAATTGGCAGATTCACAATTTTGAATGGAGAACTCCTCAAGAGCACTCTTATTTGATCTTTTAATTCAAAGAACTTCTGCCTTATTGGTTCATGGCATTTGGAGAAAGGAAATACCACGGACATCGGGGACTATGGCAAGGTTACTAATATCCTAAAGGAACTAGCAAACACTATCAACAGGAGGTAAGTAGGGTGAATCTCGGGTTCAAGAAACCAGGAGTAGAGTACCTACTACTAAATGGCATCACGGGATGCTTTCGAGAATGATGGCCAGAATCATCACACTGGGGACACAAAGCATGGCTGGATTACTAAGTGATACTCTAGACACCTAGGGTCATAATAATAACTCCAACATATATGTCGAGGTACTGGAGTACCTCAACTCAGCAATTAGTGTGCTTAATCTGGCCCAAAAGGACATCAGGAACGGGAGGAAGGAATTTGCAAATGCATCAGATAGTTTAGAAACCTGGGATGACTCGGACAGCATAACGGCTGTAAATGCTCAAAAAGATTTGAGACATCATGCAAAATGGTGGCATAGCCACTTAACAACATCATATCAAGGTTCCGAGATCAACAGTTAACATATAGAAATAGTAGGAACTGAACTGAGGCTTGAAACCAACAATCTTAAAAGTCTATGGATTAGTAACACGTCATCCTAATAGATAGATGAGAAGCCTAGTTCTTAACCCCGTAGAAGAGAAGAGGTTAACTCAGATCAGAAGGCCATGAGGTATAAGGAGTAAAAAGAGCCTTACGTTCCCTTCCACAATCAATTCCCTTACATAACTAAAGCATTTCTAGACACAACTTCGACCAGTTTGGCTTGGTAATCCTAAAGGCAGTCAGGCTCTGATACCAACGCTGTCAGGACCCCGATTCCAAGTCACATCGACCTAGCCGTAACACCTCATATCACTTTCCGGCCTCACGCACGGTATTCCCACGGGTGTCGCCTTACCATGGCCCGGGACCGTTTATGCCTTTTGGCTCACGTATATGATAGTGTCCCTAGCATCCATATGACAAAGAACCGGGCCGACATGGCTAGTCGTGAACCCAAAGCGGCACTAACCCATGGGGACAGGCATACATGAATCACATCGAGCATGTCGGTCATCAACGAATGAATTCGGGCTGTAGCACTGGGCTAACAGGACTCCGGTATCCCGGGCTGTAGCAGGCTAGGCAGGACTCCGAATATCACCGCGTGACATTTCCCCGAAGGGACAGACATAGGAACGAAGTGAAACACATGCCGGCGATCAAGTGTCCAAAGTAGTAGTCTTTGGGCTAGCAGGGACTCACAGTGAACCGGGCATGTAGCGGACTACTATCGCCAGGAAGCACTAGACTACATTTCCCCATATGAGAGGCTGCCAAGGATAAACAACTAGATTGTCGGATCCCACACATACCAAGCATTTAAAACATACACACAATATGCTCAATATGTGTAAATACAACATGGCATCACGACATAACTCTACGACTCAAATATTTATTCATTAGGCTCTGAGGAGCGAGATATCACAAACATGGGTCTCATGACCCAACACTCAGAGCATACAAGTCAAACCACAAGCGGAAGCTTAACATGTCTGAGTACAGACATCTACAAATGAAAAAGGCTGAGAAGCCTGACTATCTACCAGATCCTGCCGAGGGCACAAGATCGTAGCTGAGACAACAAGCTGAACGTCGAAGCCCAAGCGGAACTACTAGCGAGAATGACGTCTCTCTGCAAAAACATAAAATAAGCAAACGTGAGTACAAACGTACTCAGCAAGACTTACATAAGAACTAACTACATATGCATCATTATCAACAAAGGGGGTGGTGGAGTTTGACTGCAGCAAGCCAGCTTTGACTCGGTGGCTATCTTGAACTACGACTGCAAGTAACTCTTTTGAGGTGGCGCACACGAGTCCACATATTCACCATATCAATACACCACTATGGATCCGCTCCGTCTTCCTACGAGAACGCCATCCATAGCACTCACGCTATCTTGCGCATTTTAGAGTATCCACTTTCACTTGTCTATGAACTGTTATAGGCAACCCAGATGTCCTTTTCCACGGACACGGCTATTGAATAGATCATATTAAGCTGCAGGGTGTACTTCTTCACACGCTCTCACCACTTACCGCCGTTTACACGACATGTACTCGGCAACCTTCAAGCGGAAGCCCAACGTGGGTGTCGGCCACGGCCTACCTAAACACACGAGTCCCGAGTCGGGTTTATCGCCTATTCGGGTTCCTTCCGCAGGAGTCCGGCCGAGGTTTCCACTAACGGCCCCGAACGATGTGTGCAGGGTTCCCGAGACACCAAACGGGCGAATCGGTACATCAAGACCCACGTGCCTACCGCAACACAACCCACCCCTATGGTCGGTGTTGCGTGCGGCCTGACATGCTACAAACACGAAACTACTTGCAACTCCGGATGAGGACAAGAGTGGTTAAGATGCCGAGTGGGTCCATTGGTTTCGGGCCCAATGCGTGGTAGTAACTGTTTCATGGATCACAAACACAGAACTCAGTTCCTGAGGACGGCTGCAATGAGACAACCCACCATGTACTCCTACATGGCCTCTCACCGCAACCTTTACCAAATCGTGTTCTCACACTTAGCTCACACACAGTAGGACATGTTCACACACCTCCGATTCATCCCTGATGAATCAGACCTGACTCAACTCTAAGCAGTAGCAGGCATGACAAACAAGCATGAATGAGTAGGCACAACATGGCTCAAGCAACTCCTACTCATGCTAGTGGGTTTCATCTAATTACGGTGGAATGACAGGTCATGCAGAGGATAAAGGGGTTCAGCTACCGCAGCAAGTAACAGATGAATCGTTGTTGTCCTAATGCAGTAAAAGAGAGCAGGAGCGAGAGAGTGGGATTGTATCGGAATGAACAAGGGGGTTTTGCTTGCCTGGCACATTTGAAGATAATATAGTTCTTCATCGGTGTCATCGAACAATCGTCGGAACGTCGTCTACTGAGAGGGGACAAACACCGGCAACTGAGAAAGAACACAATCAATGCAATGCAAATTCACATGAATGACATGTCATGTTAAGGTACTGAATTCACCTAATGCAATATCTAGCCAGGTTAATTGAAGTGGAACTCAAACAAGAACAAATTCCAACTCCAAATGTTATTTCATAAATTGCCCTAATCATCATTTGTCCTATGCAGTGAGGTTAACTTGTTCAAACATGCATGATCATGGCATAAACAGATTCTTCATATTTTTCTGATCATTTTTCATATATAACTTATTTCCATTGGAGTTACGGTTGAATTTCTATGAATTTTAGAAGTTTTGGATATATTCTGGAATTTCCTGAATTAAATTAAATCCAGAAAATAAATAATTGCGTCAGCACTACGTCACTATGACGTCAGCGGTCAACAGGCGTCGACCAGGTCAAACCTGACCAGTGGGGCCCACTGGTCAGTGACCCAGTCAACTAACTAAGTTAGTTAGCCCTAACTAATTGGGCAGGGCCCACTAGTCAGTGACTGTAGTAACTAACCTAACTAGCTAATTAGTGCTAACCAGAGTAATTAGTCGGGCGGGGCCCGCAAGTCAGTGGAGAGAGGGGGAAAGTCAAACCGGGCAGTGGGGTCAAACCACGCCGGTCAGCCAGGTCATGATCACGGCGTTTAGCTTGGCGAGGCAGATCTGTGGCGGGCTTCGGGTTTGGTCCTCCGTAGACCAAATCGACGGTGGAGAGGCGCTACGTGCTGCTGCTGGACTTGCGCGTCGAGTGGTGCATGCGGTGTGTGCGGGGGTGGCCGGAGATGATGCCGGCGTCGAGCCAGGCGGCGGCCGGAATTCGGTTGCGATCGGAACCGGTGTTGTGGTGCACGGCAGGTCGAGGGGTGGGGTGCTAGGTGCTCCTGCAAACGTGCTGAGCACGGTGATGCTCTCAGACGCGGCGGAGGTGGGCTCTAGCCACGGCGGCAAGAACGGCGAACGGGCGGCGAAGCTTCGGTCGGGTGGCCAAAGGGGCTAGAGGAGGAAATCGACAGAGGGAAGAGAGGGGTTGGGAAGCGGGGCTCACGGCGAGTCAGACGAGCGGGTCGGAGGAGTCGGGGACGAGCCGGAGCAAGCGGGGCGGCGTGAGGGATCTCCGGCGGCCGAAGACGGAGATGAAGACGACGGCGCTGCTTCAGGTGTCCCGCGGGCGCGTGCTTCTTCCTAGTGCTCCATGGCGTAGAGGCGGAGCGCCTGGACACGGCTGGGAGAAGAGGGGTGGCCGGTGAGCACGGCTATGGCGAACAGCGGCGGCGGTCGCTCTCGATGAGCTCGAGAGAGCGAGACAGAGGAGGGAGAAAGGTCCAGGGAGAGAGGAGAGGGGTGCAGGGGGTCCAGAGCGGCGCCGAGGAGGGGCTTCGAGACGTCGCGGTGGCCTCGGTGACGCAGGCGAGCAGGGAGGTGCGTGGCGCCGCGGGCGCGCGTGCGCTGTCTCCCTCCTCTGCCTACTGGCAGAGGTAGGTGATAACTGGCACTTGCCAGGTGGGCTAGGCCGGCTGGAGGAGCTGGGCCAGGTGGGGTGCCAGGTAAGTTCTCTCTCTTTCTCTTTTAATTCCTGTTTTCTATTTTTCTGCAGCTTTGTGGCTTTATTAAAAATACTAAATCAATCCCAAAAATCATGCAACTGCTCATGACCACTGTTGGAAATATATCCTACAGTAAACATTTCAGTTTGGGATTATTTGAGCATTTAAAATATTATTTAGCAATTAAATGCCCAAATTGCAAATACTTTATGCATTAATCCAGTGACCTGTGCAGCACCTCTGGTTATGGTTTATAGCATTTTTCCAGAAATGATGAACATTTTCTAAAGCCATTTGAATTCACTGGAAGATATTTTTGGTTGAACCTATTTGAATTCCTTTAATGCTAGGGTTTCAACATCCCCATTTCAAATTTCATGAAAATTAAACATGATGCATGGATGCAATGCCACTAGTTACAAGCAAACTCTAGGGCTGTGACATCAAATGACATGTATGATTTGTGAAAACAATGTTTCAATGTAATATAAGGGTTTTTATACTTGTGCGTTCAAGTAGTAAACTACTCCCTGTGCGGCCGTTTATGTATATGTGTATATAACCTGAAAGATGGCAGTCCTTGGCTTCAGCCCCCACGCACATCACTACTAGGAAAAGGGCTATAGATGGGATTGACACTAATGGCGCACCAGAAAGATGGTGCGCCATTAGTATATTCTAATGGCGCACCACCATCCGATGCGCAATTAGAGTTTAAACTACTAATGTCGCACCTTGCAATGGGTGCGCCATTAGTATGAAAAAAAATTTAACTCGTGCACCTGTCCAAACATACTAATGGCGCATCCTGCCAAAGTGCGCCATTAGTAGTTGTAACTACTAATGGCGCACTGAGCGGTGGAGTGCGCCATTAGTATAGAATTTTTTTTTGAACTAGTGCGCCTATCCAAACATACTAATGGCGCATCCTGCCCTAGTGCGCCATTAGTAGTCCGCCGCCGCCGCTGCCCTGACCCTCGCCCTCACCCTCGCCCTCTCCCTCCCTCGCCCTCTCCTCGCCTTCCCTCTCCCTTGCCCCGCCTCCCTCGACGCCATCGTCCCCGCCACCTCGACGCTGCCCCGCCGCCTCGACGCGACCCCGCCGCCCGGACGTCGCCCAGCGCCCGCCTCGACGCGACCCGCCGCCCAGCGCGCGCCTCGACGCGACCCGCCCGCCCGGACACCGCGGCGCCGCCTCGGCGCGACCCGCCGCCTGACGCGACCACTGCCCGGACGCCGCCCGACTCCGCCTCGATGCTTTGCCCGCCGCCCAGCGCCGCCTCGACCCCTGCAAGCCGCTGCCCCACCTCGACCCGCCCGTCCACACCACCGTCGCCGGAGCACCACCACCCCGTGAGCTCCCCTCCTCCTCCTCCTCCTCCCCTGCATTTGAATGAAAATAACATTGTCTGATGATGTCCTATACATGTGAATTGCAGTTTGTAAACATTCATTTGCCGAAGAGATCATGGGATTTGGTTATATCTATTTTCTCATATTGATTCTTCATGCTATAAATCCATAGAATAAACAAAGCAGATTGATTAAATACCACTATAAGCAGTTTTTACCAAATCCTGTTACAACTAAGTGAGCACGACATATTGCAGCAAAGAATAATCAAGAAATTTGCAGCATGATATATAAAAAAATTAGAGAGGAGGGAAAAATGGAAAGAACTTTCTCAAAAAAATATATGTAGGTGAACCCAATAGGAGAAGTTCAATTCTGAACCATAGCTTGATGTTGCTTTCAACCTATACAAGGCTATCTGTTGAAAGTATGTAGAGATTGAAATGGAATTCTTGACACTATGTAGCTTTGGTTTCTCAAGTAATTAAAGAAATGCTCCAAGAATAAGGCCACCATCGATATATTTGTTCTTTTATGGACAAAAGAGTTTACATGCTAATTATCACTTTTTATTTCTTGACAAGTTTCTTACCTTTGTGCTGGTCAATTCTTTTTATGTAGATTTTGATAATATATATTTAGCTAAGATGCATTAGATCATTGTAGTATAGTCGAAGGGGATGTTATAGATGAACATTTGTGTACAATTTGTGGCGAACATATCTCCAATTGTATTATTGGAAATTAAGGAAAATTTTGGCATTTTCTCTGATTGATTTGTTCACTCATGGAGGCTATAACTTTTAACTTTTCGTTTTAACTTTATGCTGGGGCTCTGCCAAATCCGATATATAATACACATAGAGTATTCTGACATTTGGATCTGTGTATGTATGATTGGTGCTTTACAAGATGTTGAAATGATGCATGGTCTGGAACATGCATATATTCTCTCTTGAGAATATTATTACCAAAGTCTTGGCAGCACTGTTGGACACTAGTACTATCATCTTGTACTATCTTGTGGCAGGCAATGGCCAAACAGTCTTTCGAGCACAAGCCCATGCTTGGTCAGTTCTTGGGGTCTAGGTGCCCGATTCATTCATTTATAACTGAAAAATAATCTGGAGGGTCTTAACAAAAACAAAAGTAATCAAGAATAAGAAAATAAATACTGAACCTACAGTTACTAGTAAGTATCTCGTGAATCAGATTGCACATTTTCAGGTTACGAAGAAACATGCGATCATTCTTTGGAAAAATGAATAGGCACATCACTTGCACTTACACAGAGTTAATGTAAACGTTTTGCACAATAACGTAGCATGTATCTTCAGTTTTTGCACTTAAAAAAGCCAATCTTCAGCTTGTCCACTTCAAAATATTATAAACTCTGTTTCTGCACTGAATATGATCAAATGTTTAGTTTCTTCAATTAAAAGAGTGCAAGGGTTTGACAGAGTCCAAGAGTGCAAGGGTTTGACAGAGTGCAAGAGTGCAAGGGTTTGACAGAGGGCATATATTTAGTTTTTGCCTTTGTATAGGAATATATGTTCATTTTCTTCTAGTTTTGACAGAGTGCAAGGGTTTAGTTTTTGCACTGTGTTTGATGTGTTCTTCCACTGTAGAGAAGATTTTCACACGTGTAAAAGTTTTTTTTCAAATATATTTTCAGTTAAAAGCAGTGAAGATTCAGTTATTTGCTGCCATGGTGGTTTCTTCAATCAAATAATCTTTTCATTCTTGCTTGGCGATTTATTATTTCTAAGAAAAGAGAGAGCTAGGATCTTACTAACAACTCTACTAGATTGTTAAGTTGGGTGGGATGTAAAAGCAAGTCTTCTTCTAAGTGCAATATACTTAGTGCTGCTATCGTGATGACCGCAGCTCTCTTCTATGTGATGGTAGTTTAGATGATCGATATCGACTTGTAATGTGAAGACAAACTCGCTACTCGCGGTCTCGAGACTTGTAATATAATGTTCTATCTTTGTTCGGTCTTTTCAATTCGGAGACTAATATGATGAATTGTATTCGGAGACTAATATGATGAATTGTATTCAAAGACTAATCTTCTATTGTATCGATGAATCTATTGTTGATGTGTGCTATCTATATTTTGTCAAATTATACATTTTGTAACCTGTGCAAAAAACAGAAAATAAAAAATAAAAAAAACCTAATATTCATACTAATGGCGCATCACATGACAAAGGCGCCATTAGTATGACAAAGGCATACTAATGACGCATCACTAGGTAGTGCGCCATTAGTATGTCATGATTACTAATGGCGCATCTGCAGGTGGTGCGCCATTAGTATGCCAAAGCACTGGGTATACATGCCCCACAGGGAGGCATACTAATGGCGCACCCTCGCATATACTAATGGCGCACCGGGTGGTGCGCCATTAGTCTCAGATACTAATGGCGCAGGTGGTGCGCCATTAGTAAAAATTACTAATGGCATTCTATTAATGGCGCACCAGTGATGCGCCATTAATGGCCAAATTAGGTGCGCCATTAGTAGTGGTTTTTCTAGTAGTGCATAGTGCGGGGGTGTTTGCAAAAAAAGCGCTTTGTCACACTTAATCCAACGTCTTGGTCCTGTTAAGGAGGTGATAGCGTAGCAAACCAGGCAACCGGACTATAATGCTTTATCACTTTCACTTAGCCATAGGAGTTCGAGGGTGGGGCTACTATATCGCCCCTGGGGTACCGCACTCTCCCGAATTCGGGGTGCGTATGTGCCTGACCGAAAACCGGTCCTTCGTTAATGCGGAGGAATCCTAAACATTCATGTGAGTCATCGAGTGGTTGACCAGTCTCTCGCTATATCATGATAGTCAGTTTTTGGCTTTCTCTACTGAGGTGCTCGCCCGGCCGAACCGTGGCACAATCGCAGTAGTTCTCCTGGTGCCGCGTTAGGCATGAAAACGGAACGTAAGGCAGCAAAACACAGGAGCCGGGCAACCCAACATTTGACCAAAGACATGATTCGGAGCTGATGCATATAAGGCCTAACTCGAGACGACGAATACTCCCTAAGGTATTCGGTATTTATGAAAATGGGCAGAATAATGCCCTAAGCCCCTGGTGTCCAGGTACGCGCAAAAATTATGGTGCGGCCAATGCCAAAGCACCAGCCTCCTCCTCGGTTAAATTAAGGAACAGGGGGGATGTATATCAACAAGAGACAGTGAAAAAAGGTTTACGCAGGGTCTTAATCTGAAAAGAATCCTTGCAACGGGTCCCTACTACACGTCTGCGCCTGTGTCTCCGTTGTGCCGTATCCTGGACGGGTGTAGCACGTTGTTCATCTGTAAAAGAGAGGAACTTAGTTTGAAAGAAAAAGGATCATGCGAAAGGTGTACTTAATATTAAATAAACAGAGTACGGTTCGAAGAATTGAATAAAATTGAGCTTTATTGTCTCTTGTTATACATGTATGCGGCCCCTCGTATGGGGGTATGCCGCTAGTAGGCGCCGGACTCGTCTAACCGTGTCCGGGGTTTGAATGACCGATTCAGGTTCTTTGCCTAGCAGAGCCGGATAGCTGTGGGGCTGTCAAGGCAGTCTCCCGTTCTTCCGTGCTCAAGTGACACTTAATACTTCCTTTTAACGAGATGATGCCGCGTGGACCGGGCATTTTAAGTGTTAGAGATGCATAATGCGGTATTGTGTTAAAGCGGGCGAAAGCTTCGCGTCCCAATAGTGCTTGATGGCTACTTTTAAGCAGGCGACATGGAAGAGTAACCTTTCGCGACGGAAGTTGTCGGATGAACCAAACACAACTTCCAGCAGTATGGAGCCCGTGCAAAGGGCATATGGGCCTGGCATTACTCCTTTAAAGGAGGTGTTGCTACGGCGAATTTTGTTTGGGTTTATCCCCATCCTGCGGATTGTGTCCTGATATATCAGGTTTATGTCACTGCCGCCATCCATGAGGACATGTGTAAATTGGAATCCGTCGATTATAGGATCCAATTTCAAGGCAGTCCATCCTGCGTTCCGGATATTATCGGAATAGTCCTGATGGTCGAAGTGATTGGTTTCGACAACCAGTGTGCGACCCGCCTTTTAGGGGGCGCCGCTCTGTTTTTCCTTTTGATCACGTGAAGTGAGTTTACTGTTTTGACCTCCTCTGGGAAAGTTTTTTGATTTCCGAGGCTCTGCTTGTTGTGCTCGTCGTCTTCTTCACTTGGTGTGTCGAGCCCCTTGTGTTCGGCGTTCAGTCTGCCGGACTGTTTGAAGACCCAACAATTTCGTGGGTATGGTTGGCGAGCCTCCCGGAGTACTATGGATTTGACATATCTTGTCCAAGATTTTGTTGAAGTTGGATAGCTCATCGCCATCGTCCTTAAGGGCAGTTTTTGTTGTTCTGTCGTGAGCTTTTTAATCCGGTGTTGACTGCCGTGCTCTTTGGACTGTTCCTTTTAATCCGGCGCTGGTCCTTGTTGCGCCGTGGTTTCCCGTTTCCATCCCTGATTTCGGATGTATTTGGGTCGCTGGTGCTGCATCTTGCTAGCCAGCTATCCTCTCCCGCACAAAAGCGGGTCATGAGGCTTGTTAATGCGGCCATTGTTCTTGGCTTTTCTTGGCCGAGGTGTCTGGCGAGCCATTCGTCTTGGACATTGTGTTTGAAAGCTGCTAAGGCTTCCATGTCCGGACAATCGACTATTTGGTTCTTTTTAGTAAGGAACCTGTTCCAGAATTTCCGGGCTGACTCTCCGGGCTATTGAGTTATGTGACTTAGATCGTTCAAATGCTGCGGAGGGCGGACATAGGTCCGAAAATTTGCTCGAAATGCATCCTCCAGCTCTTCCCAGCTTCCAATGGTATTTTCGGGGAGGCTCTTAAGCCAATGCCGAGCTGGCCCTTTGAGTTTAAGGGGTAAGTATTTTACGGCGTGGAGATCATCTCATCTAGCCATGTGTATGTGGAGGATGTAATCCTCAATCCAGACTCCAGGGTATGTTGTTCCGTCGTATGCCTCTATGTTTACGGGTTTGAATCCCGCTGGAAATTCATGATCCAGCACCTCATCGGTGAAACATAGGGGGTGTGCGGCGCCCCTATATTTAGGTGTGCCGTGTTTTTCGGAATTTTGGCGTGTTGCATTGCTTTGACGAGCGTGCTTTCTTGGCCCATAGATGGACCTAACTGGGCCATCCTTTTGATGTGAATCCTTAAGCGGATCGCATATTGGCTTGTGTGCGGCACCATTCGCCGCTCTCTTTTTGCCGTGAGGTCGTCCATCCGACCGGGTGGCCTTCTTGCTTTTTAATTGTGGGGGCTCTAAGGCCTCCTCGTCAATTCGGGTAGTAGCTTTCTTTTGGGTAGCTCTTTGTTCGGCGATCGTCGCCCGTACTTATCTCTGCGTTCTTGAATACTTTGCTCCATCTAATCCTGAGTGCATCTTCCGTTGTTTTGAGCTTCCGCTGCTTTTTAGACTCGGCTAGCGATGGCGACGAGCCTTTTCTGGAGGTCATTTTGCTCCAATGGTTTATCTGGCGTGAGATCGTGCGAACTGTTGTCTTCGCTGGGGACAGATTGTTTATCCAAGTTGTCTTGTTCGGTCGATTGCTCGATAGCTTGTTCGTTGTCCACCGGTTCGCCCTGCTCTATGGCTGGGTCTTTGTTGAGGCGGGACTTTATTCGGCGTTTACGTTGCCGTTTTGACTGCTTTTCGAGGGATTTATCCTTCGTGGCGTCCCGTTGTTCCTCGTCTTCATTTCCTTTAGGAGTATCCACCATGTATACATCATGGGATGAGGTTGTCCAGCATCCTATAGGTGCTGGTTCATTATTGTCTCCTACATCGTCGTCCATACCGTCGATGTCTTCCGAGTCGAAATCGAGCATGTCGTGTAAGCTTTCGACAGTGGCTATGAAGTGGGTGGTGGGTGGGCATTGAGTTTCTTCATCGTCTGCATCCCAACCTTCCTGTCCGTAGTCCGGCCAGGGCTCTCTGGATAAAGAGAGAGAGTTTAGTGAATTCAGGATGTCGCCAAAGGGCGAGTGCTGAAAGATGTCCGCGGCCGTGAACTCCATAACGGGCGCCCAATTGGATTCGATTGGCAAGGGCGCGGAGGGTTCGGAGTCCGGAGATGAGTCCGGCACCCTGGAGTCGAGGTCTTCGCAAAGGACAGGTATGGAGTTCGGCTCGATCGCCGTAGAGATTGTAGCCCCCGAGGTGGTGTCCAACCACTCATCCTCGATCGGGGAATCCGGCTCCGGATTAAGGGTCGGAGCGGATTACAGTGCGGCCTCGAGCCTTTGACCGCAGAGCTAGATCATGCCCATCGAGACAAGGCGGCGGCGCTTGGGCTGCGGCTCGAATCCGTCGAAGATCAAGTCTCCGCGGATATCGGCCGTATAGTTTAAACTTCCAAATCTGACTCTGACGGCCAGGGCGTAGCTTCGATCTGCTCCGGATGGCCAGCGAATTGGCCCGCAGCAAAAGCCGCCGAACACGAAGATCTGTCCGGGGAGAAAAGTCTCACCCTGGACCGCGTCGTTGTTGATGATCGAAGGGCCATCGGGCCTATTGGTGACGACACAGAGGAACTCTCAATGAGAGCACCAATGTCGGTGTCAAAACCGGCGGATCTCGGCTAGGGGGTCCCAACTGTGCGTCTAGGCGGATGGTAACAGGAGACAAGGGACACGATGTTTTTACCCAGGTTCGGGCCCTCTCTATGGAGGTAATGCCCTACTCCTGCTTGATAAGTATTGATGATATGGGTAGTACAAGAGTAGATCTACCACGAGATCAAGGAGGCTAAACCCTAGAAGCTAGCCTATGGTATGATTGTGTCCTACGGACTAAAACCCTCCGGTTTATATAGACATCGGATAGGTGAGGGTCACACAGAGTCGGTTACAATGGTAGGAGATCTACATATCCGTATCGCCAAGCTTGCCTTCCACGCCAAGGAAAGTCCCATCCGGACACGGGACGAAGTCTTCAATCTTGTATCTTCATAGTCTTGGAGTCCGGCCGTGACGATAGTCCGGCTATCCGTACACCCCCTAGTCCAGGACTCCCTCAAAGATCTTTATCGGTCAAACTTCATAACAACATACATTGTTCTCTCTGTCATCGGTATATTACTTGCCCGAGATTCGATCGTCGGTATCTCAATACCTAGTTCAATGTCGTTACCGGCAAGTCTCTTCACTCTTTCCATAATACTCCATCCCGCAACTAACTCATTAGTCACAATGCGTGCAAGGCTTATAGTGATGAGTATCATCGAGAGGGCCTAGAGATACCTCTCCGAAACACGGAGTGACAAATCCTAATCTCGATCTATGCCAATTCAACAAACACCTTCGGAGACATATGTAGAGCATCTTTATAATCACATAGTTACGTTGTGATGTTTGATAACACACAAGTTCCTCCGGTATTCGGGAGTTGCATAATCTCATAGTCTGAGGAACATGCATAAGTCATGAAGATAGCAGTAGCAATGATACTGTAACGATCATAATGCTAAGCTAACGGATGGGTCAATATCCATCACATCATTCTCCTAATGATGTGATCTCGTTCATCAAATGACAACACATGTCTATGGTTAGGAAACATAACCATCTTTGATTAATGAGCTAGTCAAGTAGAGGCATACTAGCGACTATAAGTTTTGTCTATGTATTCACACATGTACTAAGTTTCCGGTTAATACAATTCTAGCATGATAATAAACATTTATCATGAATTAAGGAAATAAATAATAACTTTATTATTGCCTGTAGGGAATATTTCCTTCAGTCTCCCACTTGCACTAGAGTCAGTAATCTAGTTCACATCACCATGTGACTTAACACCAATATTCACATCTGTATGTGATTAACACCCATAGTTCATATCGTCATGTGATCAACACTCAAAGGGTTTACTAGAGTCAATAATCTAGTTCACATTGCTATGTGATTAACACCCAAAGAGTACTAAGGTGTGATCATGTTTTGCTTGTGAGAGAAGTTTAGACAACGGGTCTATCACATTCAGAGCAGTATGTATTTTGCAAATATTCTATGTCTACAATGCTCTACACGAAGCTACTTTAGCTAATTGCTCCCACTTTCAATATGTATCCAGATTGAGAGTTAGAGTCATCTGGATAGGTGTAAAAGCTTGCATCGATGTTAGTCTTTACGACGAGCTCTTTTATCACCTCCATAATCGAGAAATATTTCCTTAGTCCTCACTAAGGATAATCTTGACCGTTGTCTAGTGATCTATTCCTAGATCAAAATTGTACTCCCCTGCCAAACTCAGGGCAGGGTACACAATAGGTCTGGTACACAACACAACATACTTTATAGAACCTATGACTGTGGCATAGGGAATGACTTTCATTCTCTTTCTATTTTCTGCCGTGGTCGGGCTTCGAGTCTTACTCAACTTTACACCTTGTAATACAGGCAAGAACCCTTTCATTAACTGATCCATTTTGAACTTATTCAAAAATTTACCAAGGTATGTGCTTTGTGGAAGTCCAATTAAGCGTCTTGATCTATCTCTATAGGTCTTGATGTCGAATATGTAAGCAGCTTCACCGAGGTCTTTCATTGAAAAACTCTTATTCAAGAATCCCTTTATGTTATCCAGAAATTCTATATTATTTCCAATCAACAATATGTCATCCACATATAATATTAGAAATGCTACAGAGATCCCACTCACTTTCTTGTAAATACAGGCTTCACCGCAAGTCTGTATAAAAGTATATGCTTTGATCAACTCATCAAGGCATATATTCCAACTCCGAGATGCTTGCACCAGTCCATAGATGGATCGCTGGAACTTGCAGACCTTGTTAGTACCTTTAGGATTGACAAAACCTTCTGGTTGCATCATATACAACTCTTCTTTAAGAAATATACATTTAAGGAATGTAGTTTTGACATCTATTTGCCAGATTTCATAAAATATGGCAACTGCTAACATGATTCGGACGGATTTAAGCATCGCTACAGTTGAGAAAATCTTATTGTAGTCAACACCTTGAACTTGTCGAAAAACCTTTTATGACAAGTTGAGCTTTGTAGATAGTAACATGTAACATCCCAAAATTCTAAATTTTGGAATGTTATATTAGATAAATAACTATGCTTGTTGTCTGATTGTTTGTTTGATTGATTGAGTGAAATTGAGTGGAATTTGAAACTTTTGAAAGTTGGATGAGAGGGAATAAAATGACTTTCCCAAAACTATCCCTTTGCCCTTTTTGGATCTCAATGAATTCAATTCCATTCCAACACCAAAACCCTAGAGTGAAGATGAAATGACTTCTTCCATTTGAAATGAAAAGGGTTTTGAAAAGATTTGAATTTCATTTGAGAATATTTCAAATTCAAAGCTTTATGCAACTCAATGATTTTCATGAGGCAAGATAAAATGACTTCTTCAATTATATGAAATATGAGTTGGAAGTTAAAAATAATCAAATTGAAAGTCATTTGAAAGTGCCTTGAAACCCCCTTTCAAATTTGAGTTTTATTTGGAATTTTAAAAAAAATGATTTTCTATAAAGTTTGGATTTTGCCCCTGGAAAAATGTTCAAATGATAGGGAATATTCCCCTGATCATTTTGATATATATATATGTCCTATATAAAATATTTATATTTTATATATTTTCTCTCTGTTTTTATTTTCAAAAAAATTTAGAAAAAAAAAGCCCCTGGGCGCCGGCCAGGCCAACCGGCCCAGCCAACACCCAGGCGGCCCAGCCAGCCAACGGCCCAGGCGCGCCAGCCACGCCGGCCCACGCCGAGCCGACCGAGCGACCGAGCCGAATCGGCTAGCCACCGGTCGCCCGACCGCAACGCGCTCCCCTCCCTCTCACCGACAGGTGGACCCCCACCCGTCTTCCCCCTCGCGCACGCCACCCGCAACACCGCCGCTCGCCGGAAACCCCGCGATCCCCGGGATTTGCCCCGATCCCCTCACCGGATCTTTCCCCTCCTCCAAGTCGAGGCCGCCCGCCTATATATACCTCCCCGACCCCGTTCCCCCCCTCGCCCGCTCGCCCAACCCCTCCCTCTCGCCGCACACGCTCGCCGGAGCCCGAGTGCGCCGCCGCCATTAACGTCGCACCGACCGCCCCGGCCACCCTCGACCTCACCCGACCCCACCCCCGAGCTCCCCTCGCCCGTCCGCACCCGGACCTCTCCGCCGACGTCCCCGACCACCGGAGTCGCCGGAGCCGTCGCCGCCCGAGCCGCCGTCGCCGTCGCCGCCTCGGTAAGTCGCCGGAGCCCCCGCCACCGTTGGATCTAAGCGTAGGGCTTAGATTAGACCCCGAAGGGGTACGGTTTTTTTAGGGTTTAGTTTAATTAGCCGGTTTAGTTCGGTCTAGATCGGTTTATTTAGGGTTTTATTAGACCGGCCCGACGCGGTTATTTTCTTTTATTCCCACGGCGCGTTTTAGTTATGTTACGCCCAGGGCGTTAGATAGGCCCATTAGGCCGTTTTTTTCTTTATTTTCGTTTTCTGTTTTAACAGAATAGTTTCAGATTTGAAAAATTCATATCTTTTAATTTACTTAATATTTTTAAGTGATTCTTTTTTTTGTTGGTTTGCAAATTTCTTATATTTTCTGTAGAAAATATAATTAGCCATGTTAAAATTATTTAAAATTGCTTTATTTTAGATTTAGACAGAATAGTAAATCTGCTATAGAATGAGTTAGCAATATTATTTTTGGGTGATTCTTTTTGTCACCACTTTGTTTTGACATTGCCTAACCGTAGGAATTTATTTGGGCATTTTAAGATTAATAAAAAAATAGTTTTAATCAGAATCATGTTATTCTTAATTAATTAACTAGCTACTGTTTTCCTATTGTTTTACTTAGCAAATAAATTTATTTTTCATGAGAGATAGATTATTCTAGGTTAGTTTCTGTAACTTTAGAGCATGAACTTTTATTTATAATAAATAAAAAATTTATTTTATTTTCTTACTAGAATTTGCTTTAGGCCTAATAGGAGTTTTATAATAGATTTTAAGGTGATTCTTTTTGCTCCTAGTTGCTTGATGAATTCTTTTCTTTTAGGTAGCATAAACCCATGCTTAGGTTCTGTTAAGAAAAATTTTGTAGTGCAAAACTATTTCTTGATTGTTGTTGGATATGGGAAAACTTTGAGTTGGATTTCTTTGAGTTTTTCTTTGGGTTTTGGTTCAAGTGCTTTGTGTGTTATGTTAGCATGCTATTATGTTAAGTGGTCATATGTTGTATGCTTATTATGATTGTTGTTTGTCTCGGTAGAATTTTGAGTCTAAGCTTGCTACCACGAGTCCCTAGTTTTCGAAGATCGTCGACAAGGCAAGTTCACTTTGACCATGCTTTCATATCTATGTTTTTATTGCATTTAGTGGCATCTTTGCAACAACCCTACAGTAGTGATATTGAATTCTTGTAGTTGAGTAGTATGCATGAGGTAGGAACCCATCACCCTGTTACCAAGCCCCGGACGATATTTTATTTTAATGCTACGCTATAGTAGACGGGGTTGGTATGAGTGCATGAGATTGGTGTGAAGAAGGAGGACTCTACGTCAATGACGACAACTCCATGATGGCATCTGCAAGGACTGCATTTTCAAGGCCTCAAGACTTCAAGACTCGAGACAAGAATTCAATACACACTACTGGGTGAAGGATGGTTGACGGGCACCTGGAGAAACCAGTGGTTGGCGGGATGCATGGAGAAGCGCCATGACATCTTGTGGAAAGCTTCACCCAGACTCGAAGAGACGGAAGAATACTTCATGCCCGTAAGCTTACCTGTGCAACCGCAAGTCAATATGGGCTCTGGCTTGGTTGACCTTAGTTGTGACTCTGGCTGGGACGGTGCTAGCAGATGTAGAACTACGGTAGGATTTGGATGAGCACCGGACAGTGGTCAGGGGAACTCTTCGGAAGACCATGTTTCGGTCATCTTGTTCTCAAACACCCTGAAGTGCGAGAACGTAAAAAGAGGGATCGAATCTTGCGAGTAAAGTGTACAAACCTCTGCAGAGGGTTTAAACATAATTGATTAGCCGTGTCCCCGGTTACGGACAATTTGAGCCTCTGGACTTGGATCTATCTCGGAACTCTCAACACCGGATTGATAACTTAATTGTGGGCAACTTATGATGATTTTGGGCTATGAGACATCGGTTGGCGGAACCATGTTATGTTAGAAAACTCTATAGTACAGACTTCATTTATTCCTTGATGTAGGGAAAAATAAAACCAGCTTTTACGCAAACAAAACTCAGATACAGAGCCACAAAGCCATATTGCATATAGTATAGTTTTATCATCTGTTTTCTCATGTTGTGATCTTGCGGTACATTCAATGTCTTGACCTACACGGCTGCAACGTATCATGTTGCAGATATTTTACTCCGACGAGTAAGAGTACGGTGCAGTGGTTACGGTCTACACTCAACCTGCCGATGGCGTTGATGGGACTCCACACGACTATTTGTTTCATTGTGACTTATGAGGTATATATCAGTTTTACGTTAAGTATACATGTGATTGCACTTTGATATATACATTGATGTACTTGTGTGCCAAAGACATACTGATCCGTGGATGGCACAAAGAACACGTAGGCTTGACCGTCTGAGGTCGGGTCGCTACATAACACTACTATTAGCGCCCGTCTTCCTCTTGAAGATCCATTTATATTAATTCTATGGCTTGCCGATCATCACGCAAGTTCACAAAAGTCCACACTTTGTTCTCATATATGGATCCCATCTCAGATTTCATGGCTTCAAGCCATTTCGCGGAATCTGGGCTCATCATCACTTCCTTATAGTTGGTAGGTTCATCATGGTATAGTAACATGACTTCCAGAATAGGATTACCGTACCACTTGGTGCAGACTGTACTTTGGAAGACCTACGAGATTCTGTAGTAACTTGATCTGAAGTTTCATTATCATCATCATTAGCTTCCTCACTAATTTTTGTAGGAATCACTGGAAATGATTTATGTGATGAACTACTTTCCAATTCGGGAGAAGGTACAATTACCTCATCAAGCTCTACTTTCCTCCCACTCACTTCTTTCGAGAGAAACTTCTTCTCTAGAAAGGATCCATTCTTAGCAAAAATATCTTGCCTTCAGATCTGTGATAGAAGGTGTACCCAATAGTTTTCTTTGGGTATCCTATGAAGATGCACTTCTCAGATTTGGGTTCGAGCTTATTAGGTTGAAGCTTTTTCACATAAGCATCGCAGCCCCAAAGTTTAAGAAACGACAACTTTGGTTTCTTGCCAAACCATAGTTCCATAATGCGTCGTCTCAACATATTTCGACTGTGCCATGTGTAACGTGAATGTAGCTGTCTCTGATGCATAACCCCAAAACGATAGTGGTAACCTGGTAAGAGACATCATAGATCGCACCATATCCAATAAAGTGCAGTTACGACGTTCGGACACATCATTACGCTGTGGTGTTCCATGTGGCGTGAGCTGTGAAACTATTCCACATTGTTTTAAATGAAGGCCAAACTCGTAACTCAAATATTCTCCTCTACGATCAGATCGTAGAAATTTTATTTTCTTGTTACAACGATTCTCCACTTCACTCTGAAATTCCTTGAACTTTTCAAATGTTTCAGACTTGTGTTTCATTAAGTAGATATACCCCTATTTTCTCAAATCATCTGTGAAGGTCAAAAAATAACGATACCCGCCACGAGCATCAACACTCATTGGATCACATACACCGGTATGTATTTTTTCCAATAAGTTATTAGCTCGTTCCATTGTTCCGGAGAAAGGAGTTTAGTCATCTTGCCCGTAAGGCACGGTTCGCAAGTATCAAATGATTCATAATCAAGTGATTCCAAAAGTCCATCTTTATGGAATTTCTTCATGCGCTTTACAACGATATGACCCAAACGGCAGTGCCACAAATATGTTGCATTATCATTGTCAACTTTGCATCTTTTGGCATCAATATTATGAATATGTGCATCACTACGTTCAAGATTCAATAAACCATCAACATTGGGTGTATGACCATAGAAGGTTTTATTCATGTAAACAGAATAACAATTTATTCTTTGTCTTAGATGAATAATCGTATTGCAATAAACATGATCTAATCATATTTATGCACAACGCAAACACCAAACAACATTTATTTAGGTTCAACACTAATCTTGAAAGTATAGGGAGTGTGCGATGATGATCATATCAATCTTGGAACCACTTCCAACACACATCATCACTTCACCCTCAACTAGTCTCTATTTATTCTGTAACTCCTGTTTCGAGTTACTAATCTGAGCAACCGAAAAAGTATCAAATAACTAGGGGCTACTATAAACACTAGTAAGGTGCACATCAATAACCTGTATATCAAATATACCCTTGTTCACTTTGCCATCCTTCTTATCCACCAAATATTCATGGCATTTCCGCTTCGAGTGACCATTTTCTTTGAAGTAGAAGCATTCAGTTTCAGGCTTTGGTCCAGCTTTGGGCTTTTTCACGGGAGTGACAACTTGCTTGCCATTCTACTTGAAGTTCCCTTTCTTTCCCTTTGCCCTTTTCTTGAAACTAGTGGTCTTGTCAATCATTAGCACTTGATTCTTTTTCTTGATTTCTACCTTCATCGATTTTAGCATCACGAAGAGCTCAGGAATCATTTTCCTCATCCCTTGCATACTGTAGTTCATCAGGAAGTTCCAGTAACTTGGTGATGGTGACTAGAGAACTCTGCCAGTCACTATCTTATCTGGAAGATTAACTCCCACTTGATTCAAGCGATTGTAGTACCCAGACAATCTGAGCACATGCTCACTGCTTGAGCTATTCTCCTCCATCTTTAGCTATAGAACTTGTTGGAGACTTCATAACCCTCAACCCGAGTAATTGCTTGAAATATTAACTTCAACTCCTGGAACATCTCATTTGATCCATGACTTTCAAAACGTAGGATTTGCAACATTTCAAAATCAGGAAATTGGTCAGTCAGCGAAAGAAAGAATCTCACCAGTTCATCTTCCCAATCCTTCGAAACGTACCACTAGTTCGCGAAGCATCTGGCTTACAGGTAATCGCCTGCCCGTATCGATCCTTCTATTGAGAAGCACCATTCGAAAAATGAATTACCCGTAGAGCCTTTACTACAGAGGAAGACATACAAATCTTACCCCCATCGAGTCCGGTCTCTTGGGGTGGGGGGGGGGGGGCAAACGGGTTACCTACTCCTAAGGACTTTAATTCAATTCCCATATTCCTCTTCTGAGTCTTTCTCTAAAGTCCCATATTGGTTCTCCGGGTTCCCATATTCATTTTCTGGGCTCCCATATTCGTCTTCTAGGGTTTCATATTCGTATTCGTCTTCTAGGGTTCCATATTTAGATTCTTCTACCCTATCACGTCAATCCCACAAGCCTCTAATCCATTCTTGTTCGCTTGTGACGGGGAGTAAGTCAAAATAGAAAAAACTCACATTGGGCTAATGACAGAGAAGAGTCAATCTCCTTTACTCCTCCCGACACCTCAAGTGCCTCATAACCGTCCTAATAGAGATAATACCACGTTCGGAAGTCCATTAATGCTGGCCAATAGAATTTATAAGCTTCGTATGGATTTGAAGAAAAAACTTATATTAATTTTCATTTTCCAGTTTAAAACCAAAGGGTGAATCAAAAGGCACCGGTATTCTCTAATCTAACTCAAATTTAGACCGTCTTCTAGGATTCCATATTTAGATTCTTCTAGGGTTTCATATTCATATTCGTCCCCTCGGGTCCTGTATTCGTCTTCTAGGGTCTCGTATATATTCCTCTTCTGAGTCTTCTGCTCAAATCCTATATTGTTCATCTAGGGCTCCCTTTCACCGCGTGCGCCATCCAATCCAAAACAATTTTTACTATTTACGATTTCATATTCTTGTTACTAGATGTTTTTAGTCCATCTCCCCTACTTAGGGTAGTAAGGGGAAGTAGCGATATTCCAATTCCATTTTCAAATTTTGAATTTGAAATACTTTAATTAATTTTTAGTCCTTTTACACCGACCCAATCTACAATCAACAAAATGTAATTTTATAAGAAAGAAATCAAGCAAACAAAACTTTTGTTCTTGTATATATAAGAGGAGGTTTTTTGTTCTAAGAATATTGTACCAATTAATTCGACACATGAAAGTACATTCAAAGAAGAATCAAAATTATTAAATAATTGGAATTCTTTTTTGATAAGTCAATTCATATTATTCCAAAATCTTATTATTTGTTTATTTCCCAAAAAAACCATTTGGTTTTGGATGCTCATTACTGCTCGAAAATGATCTTGATTTTACTAAAGAATAAGATTGTACTATGGAAAAATAAGTCTTTTTCTTCCAAATATTTTTACAAATATGCTTTTTTGACATTGAAGTACATTTTTTGGAACTGCCATTCAAAAAGGAATTAATTTTTTCCACGTGAAGTCGTGTAAACCAGAAATGAATTAAAAAATATGAAGCAAGACCTACTACCTCCCATCCGAGGAATAATTTAAGAAAGTTATCTGTAGTCACCAACATTAGCATAAAAAAGTAAAAATGGAGAAATAACACATAAATCAAGGGCTATGCGGATCCTCAGACATAAATGAAATGGAATAAAGATGGTGGATCTTTTTTTCTCTGCCAGGAACTAGATTTGAACTGGTGACACGAGGAGTTTTAGTCCTCTGCTCTACCAACTTAGCTATCCAAGGACGCCTACAAAAAGGTTGTTTAGATTTACGAAAAGGTTGCTTGAATTTACGAAAAGTTTGCTTGGATTTACTCCCGCGTTTGTTCCTTTGGAGCCAAATGGATCCGAATTTCGGTAAGATAATACAAGAATCGTATTTTGTTGGGTTCTAACTCTGTTGTTCATTTTGGCGCGGGTGTGATACCGGTGAAGAAGCGAGTAGTTCAAATCATGTCATCCCTACCTATTACCTCTTTCTTCTTTATAGGCAGTAGCGACGAGATCAATTAAAGTAAAGTGGGTATAACTTGAATTTGTGGCGAAATGCTCTCAAAACCAATTCACTAGAGTGAGATACAGGGGAGTGGAGTTTGTTTCTCCGTCACTAAATTCTGGTCAAAACGCTTGGTCCACCCAAGCTCTTCCTCTCCATTTTACGGGTTTCCTTTATAACTATACCAAATTAGCTATACAACAGAATGCCCTTCGCCTTTAGTACTTTTCTTATATATATTATGTGCATCCCACTAAAAAAAGAGGGTGCTCCGGAGGCGGAAATAGAACTCGCCAATAGAGCTCCAAAAATTGGGTGTGGAAAGTCTTTCTCACCAACCTCTTCCATCCAAAACCGTTTTTCCACATTATGATGGATTCTCTAATCGAAATACAGGAAAACTCCATCAAATTCTTTATGGAAACGGAGTTTTGCGAATTCTCCCCGGAACTGGAAGATCATTTCGAGATCTCCTAGCATATTCGAGGGTTCAATGTGACTATTATCACCAGACATTCAAATAAACCATATATCTAGAAATCCATCATCCCTGTTTTGCAACTGTACCAAGGAATAATAAAAGAGCCCATCACAAGGAAAGCAAAAAGCTAGATTTACTTTATCATGTATCAAATGGGAACTCTTTGTCCTCCGTTTGTAGGGGCAATTCCTGAGAAAAGTGCTACTAGTGAAACTTCGAGTAAGAAATAACGACCTTCTACTACCTTTTTATTGGGGCATTGTTTTAACAACTTTAGCTGATTGATCTACGAATGGGCGCTCCTAAAGTCGATTGGATACTTTCTTTTTATTGAATTAAGTAGCTAGTGTTTCTGGTGAACTTCACTTCACACCTAAAAAATCCCGATTGGAAAGAGGGAAACTTGACATGCTATAGTGATAGGCGAAATAACAAGCCTTCTATTATCTATATTCTAGTTAATACGTGTGCTTGGGAGCCCTTGCAGTCTGAATAAACCAAAATTTTACCATGACAAATCAACTAGAAAAAATCATTGCCAAAGAAACCATTTGTTTAAGCTTATTCTTTCATGCTAGGCTTCCTTTCTTCTTAGATACATTTCATTCATTCCATTTCTCTATGGTTTACACCAGAACTTCCAAAGCATACGACTTTCTAGATGTATATGACAATCTTTAGACGGATGGATCTTATATGAATCATATGATGAAGTACCACATGAGTGGATATATAGGAAAGGAATCCAAACCTACTTTTTAAAGAAGATATTCTGCCATTCCGAGGAGATATTTCTGGTTTAAAGAAAAGGGACGAGATGGATCGAATTAAGTCTTTTCCCTTTGTTTGATGATTTTAACACATCTATTTGAAATTCCCTACGAGTGAAGGATTTCTCGTATGGAGAAAAACCTCTTGAGTGCTATCTGATCTTATTTTTGTATATCAAATATGGGACCTGCCTTTTTAATGGGACATCCCCCCCCCCAAATAGTCCTATTTTTCCTCCACGTTGATAAGGAGCTAAAAGATCAATGACCCACTATGGTCATCTATATGATAAGACCGTGCCGCTTCACTAGACTTTCTAGAACCATCTATTTGATCCCCTCGGTCATGACACCACTTTCTAAACAAAAGTTTCCAAAATCCAACGCGAAACCAACAGAATGAAGAGGAATTTGTTTCATTTCAAATACTTCTTCTTATTGAAAAGAGGCATTTCTAAATATCTGATCATACAACCGGCACAGGGTTTAGCGGATCTAGGTCAGAGATCAATTTGAATTGTGATCTTTCTCTTGAAGCATCGAAAGTGAATCGAAGTAATATGGTTAGGATTTAACACTACGGCTTGGAGTTGGGTTAGGGTTGCTTGAGTCACCTTAAACACCATCATTTAATGAAGTAGTAAATTCAAATGACTGCAACCTTGATCAATCTGATCACAAAGTGAGTTTTTCATGCTTATGCACTGGTATCCTCTAGTGCGGATCCAATCAGATTTTATAAAGCCAAGGCCTGACATCCATTGTGGAGATCATCTTTTATCGGGAGACATGGCCTCATAGTTTTGATCGAGATTCCTAATCAATATGGCTAAGAGCTCTTCTGAAAGTGTTGAATGTATTGCTCCTTGCCAAACAAAAAAAAGATAGAAATTTTGGAGAAGATCGATAGGTTTCAAAATTGTAACCCTTCCCCCGGCTTATAAGCTACTAATATGTTTTTTTCCTAAAGCAAGTTAAGGATGAGGTTTCTTTTCCCGTCCTACAAATTGAAACTGTTCTAGCTTGATTCTGCCATCGGAGCCAGAACGAATCCCAGTAAAATCTCTAAATACTTTTGGCAGAGGTCGAGCTTTGAGATGAGAAGAGTGCTGAGTCGTCTAGCTTTATTCTAAAATCATGTATCATCGATCAGCCCACTATTTTTTAGTATTATTAGATCGAATTTGTTATTTCGTATAGAAATAACTGAACAGAGTGGAATAAAAATTCGTGGTTGGGAAGGTTACTATAGCAAAAGCCATTGGAATTAATATTTTATATATCGGAATAATTATTTTTGTTAGTCGCGTAGCTTAATAATAATTTTGCAAAGCTTCCGCATAATTTCCTTCGGATTGAGCCAACATCTGTTATGGTCATTAATTCTATTAAAAAAAATCTCCGTTCCAAAACCGTACATTTGCGGTTGCTGAATAAACCAACTTTAAGACGGGATAAGATGCTTGATAGGGCATGATTCCCACTTTTAATAGCAACGCCCAGATCAATGGAAAATGGACGTTTCTAGAATTGCTGCTCTATTCTGTTCAAGAAGTCTTTCCCCAGGCTTCGTATCAGTTTATCCTCAAGGACGTGATATTATATTGTTGTATGTTGATGATATCAAATTGACTGGTGATTACTCCATTACCATATTGCTGATCAAGTGTCGCCTTCATCATTTATTTGTTATGAAGGCGCAGACGCGCCCACCAACCTAGAAAGTCAAAATTGGTCAAAAAGTAGGTTCCATTAATGCCGGATGCACTACCTATCAAAGGAGGGAGGTGTCGGTGTCAAAATGGCGGATCTCGGTAGGGGGTCCCAATCGTATGCGTCTAAGGCTAATGGTAACAGGAGGCAGGGGACACGATGTTTTACCCAGGTTCGGGTCCTCTGATGGAGGTAATACCCTACTTCCTGTTTGATTGATCTTGATGATATGAGTATTACAAGAGTTGATCTACCACGAGATCGTAGAGGCTAAACCCTAAAAGCTAGCCTATGATATGATTTGTTTTTCCTATCCTACGAACTAAACCCCCCGGTTTATATAGACACCGGAGGGGGCTAGGCTTAGACAGAGTCGGTTATAGAGAAGGAAATCTACATATCCGAATATCCAAGGTTGCCTTCCACGCAAAGGAGAGTCCCATCCGGACACGGGACGAAGTCTTCAATCTTGTACCTTCATAGTCCAACAGTCCAGCCAAAGTATATAGTCCGGCTGTCCAAGGACCCCTTAATCTAGGACTCCCTCAATAGCCCCTGAACCAGGCTTCAATGACGATGAGTCCGGTGCACAGATTGTCTTCGGCATTGCAAGGCTGGTTCCTTCTCCGAATACTTCATAAAAGATTTAGAACACAAGGATCGTGTCCGGCTCTGCAAAACAAATTCCACATACCACCGTAGAGAGTATAATATTCCACAAATCTAATCTGCTGACAGCTTTTTACAGCATGACATCACGCCACGGTCCGGTCATTATTCAAACCATCTTTTCTACTGCACGTAGTGCGAGGCGGTTTCCTTGACATGTCTTGTCGAAGTAGAGATCGTGTCCCCTTATCATGGGATTATCATCAATACGGGTATGGGTAACCCAGCCGCGCCATCAATAGTGGCGCTTGGGAAACAAGCGATTTTAACGGGCAAGTGGGGAGGCACACAGTTTCTACCGCCTTTATAAAGAGATAAGGATTATCCTCTTTCACCCACGCCTCCTTCCTCCTTCGCTCATCCATTCTCGCACGCTCAAGCTCCAGCGCCCTAGTTCTCACCTTCTCCGCATAGCCAAACATGTCCGGAGCGGGAGGAAAGTGGATGACCTCCTTCGTCAGGGAGGAGGACATTACGAAGCTCCGGGCTGCCGGATACTTGGCTGCAGACATTGTGCACCGGCTCCCGGACGCATGGCATATCATTCCGACTCCCGGACCCCATGAGAGGGTCGTGTTCCTCGCCCACTTCATCCGCAGACTGGGATCCCCCCTCCACCCATTTTTCCGCGGGCTCGTGTTCTATTACGGGATGGATTTTCATGATCTGGCCCCTAATTTCATCCTCAACATCTCTGTATTTATCGTCGTGTGCGAGGCTTTTCTCCGCATCAGGCCCCACTTTGGCCTGTGGCTGAAGATCTTTAACGTGAAGCTGAAGATAGTGGTCGGCTAGCAGGCGGAGTGTGGAGGTGCCATGGTGGGCAAGATGCCCAGCGTCACCTGGCTCGAAGGCTCTTTCGTGGAGATCGTGAACGGGTGGCAATCGGGGTGGTTCTACATCACCGAGCCACGCGACGCCAACTAGGCGGCGGCCCCCGAATTCTGATCCGGCATCCCCGTGCGGCTCACCTCCTGGAAGAAGAAGAGCCTAACCTGGGGCGCATCCGCGGAGCTGACCGGATTCCAGAGCTGCGTCAAAAACATGACAACCAAGAAGATCAAGCTTGTCAACGTGGTCCAGGTCGTGCTATTTCGCCGGATTCTCCCGTGTCAAAGACGGGCATTCAACCTGGGGGAGTTCGAGGCGGCCCAACACCAGACACTGCAAGAGCTCTTCGACACGATGCACACAGACGTCTGGAAGGTGTTGTTCAAGGCCAGCAAAGTTCCTCCTCCCACCACTGAGGACCGCGGACTCAGCGCCAAGCGCCATGCCAACGCGGTAAGCATTCTACATTTCATAAGATGTGCCTTTCCTCAGTATGTCCGTGGGAGGGACTTAAGCCATCATACTGATCTAACAGGATTATGTGGCGACGGCGGAGCTGATCGACTGTCCGACTCCATTGCCTAACGATCCAGCAACCGCTCTCCTGACAGAGATGCTGGTTCCGGTGCCCTATGAGGTGCCGGAGAAAAAGGCCAAGAAGAAGGCTATGGGGACTAGGAAAAGTCTCCGATGCAAGGTGGTGTCGGACTCATCATCGGAAGACATCGAGGCGCACTGCTCCAACGACAATGAGGAGGAGGAAGAGGAAAACCCTCTCCCCCAAACCGAGGGGGAGAAGAAAAGGAAGGCCGCCCCTTCCAGGGAGGCCGACGGGTCCAAGAAGGGAAGGACCCTCCCTCCGGACCACTCCACAACCGTCGCCTATAGCGAGGAGGAGTGGCTACCCAGGGCCAAGGCCCTGGCGAAGTCGTAAGTATTCGGATGCCATAATACCTCTTGCATGTTTTTAGCTTTACTTATTATGTCAAGATTTGCTTATGCAGTCCGCCCAAAGCCCACATCAACTTGTCCTCCTCGGATGATTACTTGAGCTCGTCGGAGATGAACAACTATTCGCTCCCGACGGCTTTTACCCCCCGGCCCGCGGATGACACCGAGGTGTTATCTCAGAGGATACCAGGCCAGGAGGAGGTAGTCCTGGAGACACCTCAAGGAGAGATGCCCGATGTCGGGTTCATGGGGGGGGGGGGAGATCCCCATGGATTTGGGTGAGGGGGGCCGTAGCAGGCTTGGCAGACAAACAGCCACCCGCCAGACAGCCACCCGCCAAGGGGAGCGAGCCGTCTGTGCCGATGACCTCTGTCCATCCAGAGGCATCAGATAACTTTGTGGAAGCGCTTCAGAGCGTTTCCCTTGACGAAGGACACCGTACTCTTATGAGTACGGTGATTCCGAAGGTTCAGTCCGCCAAAAGCGGATTGACCGAAGCCTGCGCCAGCCTCTTGACACGCTTTGAGGTATGTATTTTAAATTATGAGAAAGTACCGCAGTGTAGATAGTAGCCCCTGATGCTCTGTTTGGTGTTCGGGAAGAAAAGCCGAACAGAGGATCAAATATTATTCCCAGGAGTCTAATCATATTATGTCATCGTGAATAAGCAGGCGTCGCTACTGGCCGCTGCCGCTGCCACTGCGGAGGTCTCCGGACTGAGACATAGCATGCAGAGGTCTCGTGAAGAGGCAGCTCGAGGAGAACAAAGGTAAGAAATACCCCGGCTGAATGTTATATATAAAGGAAAACATCATTGACGCTAATAGAAGCACGATGAATTTTACTAGGGGCCACGACCAAAGTGGCGCCCTTAAGAAGGCGCTGTCCGAGGCCGAAAACCAAGCGGCCAAGGAGCGCACCGAGTTTGAAAAAAAGAGGCGCGAGTTGATGAGGTCCAGCAAGAGCTTCAAGACTTCGTCCAAAAATTCGGGTCCTTGGAGCGTGACTCCAAGACGCAATAGTCGGAGCTTGCGAAGGCCCGTTAGAGCGCACTAGACGCAAAGGCCAAAGCCCAGAGGGCCCTCCAGAAAATTGAGGTGGCCAAGAAGATAGCTGCGGGTAAGGCTTTCATTATGCAAAGCAAGCATGTGAAGGAGACTTTCATTTTACTTACCTGAATTCGGAGCTCTCCAGGAGCATTTGTAGATCTGCCGCGCAGCATCTCTGATGCCGCAGAGTTCTACCAGAGTGAGGAGGGGAGCTCGACGAATAAGCTGTTTTGGTCCCAATATATTAGGGTCGAACATCCGATGCCCTTGAGCGACCAGCTAAAGCAACTGGTCGAGCTTCACAAGGCGACCGAACTGGCCATGAAGGACTTCATAGTCCCGCTGTGGCCTGGCGAGCCCCTGCCCAGCAGCTACTTCGGCTTTGTCAAGCAGATGGTGAATGCCTGTCCGCGGCTTGAAGTTGTTAAGCGGTCCGTCTGCATTGAGGGTGCACGCAGGGCTTTGGCCCGTGCGAAGGTGCACTAGGGGAAGATGGACGCTGAGAAGCTGGTGACAGAGGGGCCGCCGAAGGGCAAGGAGCATCGCCACCCCGATTAGTATTATGAAAATGTCATTAAGGGTGCCCGCTGTCGGTGTCAAAACCGGCGGATCTCAGGTAGGGGGTCCCGAACTGTGCGTCTAGGCGGATGGTAACAGGAGCCAAGGGACACGATGTTTTACCCAGGTTCGGGCCCTCTTGATGGAGGTAAAAACCTACGTCCTGCTAGATTAATATTGATGATGTGTGTTACAAGAGTAGATCTACCACGAGATCAAAGAGGCTAAACCCTAGAAGCTAGCCTATGGTATGATTGTTGTTCGTCCTACGGACTAAAACCCTCCGGTTTACATAGACACCGGATAGGGTTAGGGTTACACAGAGTCGGTTACAATGGTAGGAGATCTACATATCCGTATCGCCAAGCTTGCCTTCCACGCCAAGGAAAGTCCCATCCGGACACGGGACGAAGTCTTCAATCTTGTATCTTCACAGTCTTGGAGTCCGGCCGATGATGATAGTTCGGCTATCCGGACACCCCCTAATCTGGAACTCCCTTAGTAGCCCCTGAACCAGGCTTCAATGACGATGGGTCCGGCGCGCATATTTTCTTCGGCATTGCAAGGCGGGTTCTTCCTCCGAATAATTTATAGAAAATTGTGAACACCAGGATAGTGTCCGGCTCTGCAAAAAGAAATTCCACACACTACCGTAGAGAGAATAATATTACACAAGATCAATCTGCTGACATATTTTGTGGCGTGATGTCGCACCACTACCAAGCCTTTATTCAAATTGTTTTTACTGTTCCACCTCATCGCATTTAGCGAAGCGGTTTCCTTGGCACGTCTTGTGGAAGCAGAGATCGTGTTCCCCTCATTCCGGGATTCCCATCAATACGGACGTGGGTAACCTAACCGCGCCATTGATTGTGGCGCTTGGGAGATAAGCGAGTTTTGTCCGCCCATATAAGGGGATAAGGATCCAGCCCCTTTTACCTGCGCCTTCTTCCTCCTTGGCTTATCCATCTCCACGAACTCGATCTCCAGCGCCCAAGTCCGCACTTCTCACCTCAACCTTCTCCAACTACGTCTGGAGCGGGAGGCAAGTGGATGGCCTCCTCCATCACGGAGGGGCAGATCCGAAGCTGCGTGGCGTGGGATATCTGTCCAGCAACATCACAGATCGGCTCCCCGACGAGGGAGAGCTCGTCCCCAACCCAGGCCCCATGAGAGGGTAGTATTTCTTCCCCATTTCCTCCGCGGACTGGGCTTCCCGCTACATCCCTTTGTCCGGGGGCTCATGTTCTACTACGGCCTAGATTTCCATGATCTGGCCCCGAATTTCATCCTCAACATCTCGGCGTTTATCGTCGTGTGCGAGTTCCTCTGCATCCAGCCCCACTTCAGCTTGTGGCTCAAGACCTTCAGTGTCAAGCCGAAGGTTGTGAAGGGCATCCAAGCGGAGTGCGGAGGCGCCATGGTGGGCAGGATGTCCCACGTTACGTGGCTGGAGGGTACTTTCGTGGAAACCATCAAGGGGTTGCAATCGGGGTGGTTCTACATCACCGAGCCGTGTGACCCTGATTATGTAGCGGCCCCCGAATTTAGATCTGGTATTCCCACACGGCTCTCCTCCTGGAAAGAGAGTGGCCGAATTTGGGGGGATTCGGAGGAGCTGACCGGACTCCAAGCCTGTATCCAGAAGTTGGTGGACAAGAGGCTCAAGCTTGTCAACGTAGTCCAGGTCATGCTCATCTGCCGGATTCTCCCGTGCGGCCGACGGGCTTTAATATGTGGGAGTTTGATCCGGCGCAGCACCGGACTCGAGCGGGCTCTTCGACACTACGTACGAAGATGTCTGGAAGGTGCTATTCAAGGGCGCCGAAGCTCCCGCATCCGCTACCGAAGATCGCGGATTCTGCTCGCAGTGTCCAGCTGACGAGGTAAGTGATTTCACCACTTGTTTTCAAAAGTTTGGCTCTATGCAGGATGTAAACTCCCCTTGCCTTTGATAGGAATGGCTGGCGAAGGCCGAACGGATTACCTGTCCGACCCCATTGCTAGAGGACCTAGCGGACGTCCGCCTAACGGGGCTGCTGGCTCCGGCACCCCACGTGGTCCGGAGAAGAAGGCCAAGAAGACGGCCATGGGGACTCGGAAGAGTTCCCGTTTTCAGGTGCTATCAGATGATGAATCCGAGGCCAACTCATCCCACCAAGGTGAGGGGGGGAAGAAGAAAGCCTCTCCCCCAGCGGGGGGAGGAAAGAAAAGGAAGGCCTCCCCAACAAGGGAGGCCGAAGGGTCCAAGAATGGAAAAACTCTTCCTCCGGACTGCTCCGCCAGCGCCAGTGACGACGATGAAGACTGGCATCCAAGGGCCAAGCCCCTGGCGAGATCGTAAGTATCCGGACTCCCGAATAACCTCAAGGTTTTTGTTTTCGCCACATAACGTCTTTCTAATGCCGCATACAACCCTGCAGTCCGCCCAAGGATGATCTTCCCGTTTCGTCGAGCGGGTCCTTGGGTGCGTTGGATATGGAGTCCCTTCCGACTGCCTCCACCCCCCGTGCCGCGGACGATGCCGAGGTGGGATCCCAGAAAAGGACCCACCAGAGGGGAGGCCCGGAGGTGTCGCCGACACCCTCTCGGACTGTGCACCGGACTCAGCCTCGAGGCCGCGGTGGCTCGGAGTCCGGCGGGCGACCCCATCGTAAGAAGGGCAAGACTGAGACGCCGGCTGCCTCCGTCCAACCGGAGGTGCCGGATAATTTTCTGGAGGCGCTCAATGGCGCCTCCATCAAAGAGGAACACCACACTGTTATGAGTGCGGTGATTCAGAAGGTTCAGCTCGCCAAGAGCGGGCTGAACGAAGCCTGCAATAGCCTTCTAACAGGCTTTGAGGTAAGAATTTCAATATATGTAAAATGGTACCACATAGCAGACAAGAGCCCACGATGCTCGGTTCGGTGTTCGGAAAGAACAGCCGACCGAGGATCTTTAGAAAGATAAACGCAGGAGCCATAAAAATATGTCAATATGGGATTGCAGGTTGTCTGCTGACCTCCGCCAAGACCGATGCGGAGATCAATACTTTGAAGAAAAACCTCGAGAGGTCCGAGAACGAGCTCGGCCATGCCAAGAAGCAGCTCGAGGAAAAAGAAGGTGAGTAATACCTTATGAAAATTGTACCTTAGAGAAAAGGATTTGGTTGCAAGAAAAATGACACGGATAACGTGGGTATTGTAGGGGCCGCTAACGAGGTGGCGACCCTGAAGGAGGCGGTGGCCGCGGCCGAGCGTAATCTTGACATGAACGCACCGAGCGAGAGAAGCAGGAGGCGCGGGTGGCGGAGGTACAACAAGAGCTCCAGGATCTCGTGAAAAACATGAGAACTTGGAGCGTGACTCAAGACTTCGAGAGTCCGAGCTTGCAGCAGTTCTGAGAGTGCCAAAACCGCTAAGGCCGAAGCCTACAAGGCCCTCCAGGAGATTGAAGCGGTGAAGAAAATAGCAGCAGGTAAGGCATTTTTCATGCAGAGTAAGCATGTGAGTGTTAATCCTGTTGCTTACCCGAATTCGGAGCTCTCCAGGGGCGTTCGCAGAGCTTCCTTGCAGCGTGTCCGATGCTGCCGCATTCTACCGGGCCGAGGATGGGAGCTCAACGGAGAAGGTCTTCTGGTCTCAGTATGCTGAGGCCGGACATCCGGTGCCCCTTAGCGACCAGCTGAAGCAGCTGGTCGAGCTCCACAAGGCGGCCGAACAGGCCATGAAGGGCCTCATAGTTCGGCTGTGGCCTAAGGAGGCCATGCCTGGGAGCTACTTCGGCCTGGTGCGGCGGCTGGTGGATGCGTGCCCGTGGGTTGAACTTATCAAGCATTCTGCTTGTATCGAGGGTGCCCGTTGGGCCCTTGCCCGCGCAAAGGTGCACTGGGGCAAGATGGATGCCCAGAAGCTCGTGACGTACCCGCCACCAGAGGGCAAGGAGCATCGCACGCCCGAGATGTATTATAAGAGTGTGCTGAAGGGCGCCTGCACTATTGCGGGTGAGTGCTCCAAAGATGTAATATTTCAGCAGACTCGCATTTTGTTATCCTGTGCGCTGAAAATTTAGTTCATATGCGCTAAGCAACGCTTGTTAATTTAAAATATTACCTTTTGTGCGGCTGGTTGTCAAATCTGAGAGATGGCACGTCGTCGGCTTCAGCCCTCATGCCACGAGTGCTGGGGTGTTCGGGATAAACTTGAGTGCTCTTGTTCCCATTTTTGGGTCCATCTAGGGAGGCGCTCAACACAACGAACAAGGCAACCGGACTTATAATGCTTGAACACTCTCACTTAGCCATAGAATTCTATAATTTTAAATTTCGTGAAGCCCCTAGTCTTCGGAAGGTCAATTTGGGGCGCTTATCCACGCCTTGGCCGGACAGTATCCGGCTCCTCGCTCTAAGCGGCATCAGTCTTTAAGGACTCATGAAAACCTCTCGAACAGCGACGGTCTCTCGCTTCATCATGACGGTCAGTTTTAGCTTTCTCATCGAGGCGTTAACCCAGCCGAACTGGGCGGAATCGCAGTGGTTCTCCCGGTGCTACCTTAGCCGATATAACGGAACGTAAGGTACCAAAACACGGGAGCCGGGCAAACCCAACTATTGACCCAAGACATGATTCGGAGCCGATGCATATAGTGCTATAAGTTCGGGGTGCCGCACTTGTGGAAGTGTTCGGACTCATCACACCATAACGCGGGAAACATAAGCCCCTGTGTGTATATTAGCCGTACCAAAGTGTACGGATGCAACATGTCGTGAATGAACATATGTATGAAAAAGAAATGCAATTATAAGCAAAAAGGTGCTGCATTGTTTTATTCAATAAGTGCTGCTACGAATGCAGAACGATACAAATAGTGCGATAAGCAAGGTAGGAGACTGTTAAACATGTCCCCTTCCAGGGGTAGGCTGCAGATTGGTGTATGAAAATGCTCGTAATGGAGACCACCTTTATATTCGTTCTAGCCTTTATCCTTCCCTGGCTGTTGCATCGTGAGTTCGGCAGGTCTGCTGCCGGACAGGGCTTCTGACAAACGGAGTCCTGTGGTTAAAAAGTAAAAGGTAAAAAGAAAAGAAAAAGGAACGACACACTTGAGAGCCCCTTGTGTGGTTGAGCCGCAGTCTGGGTGTATTATGGTCGTGCCCCCATCCCCATGCCCATGGTATCTTCAGAGTGTAATGGTGTACGCGAAGGACCTGCTTTGACGTTTCGCAGGAGCTGGGGGTTTGGGCCGCACTGCTACGCGTGCTCGGAACGTGCCATGTGGTCTTGTTGTAAGTTACTCCGGGCGCGCTTGGCTGTGTCTGGCCGCTTAAAGGCCATATTCGATAATTTCCTTAAGAGGCTGCATTGCACTTCTGCCGCGAGAGCCGCTGTATGTTCCTCCATGCGGAGGGAACGTTCAGTGTTTCCGTTGACCGTAATGACTCCTCGAGGGCCTGGCATCTTGAGCTTGAGGTATGCGTAGTGCGGCACCGCGTTGAACTTTGCAAACGTGGTTCGTCCGAGCAAGGCATGATAGCCGCTGCGGAACGGGACTATGTCAAAGATTAACTCCTCGCTTTGGAAGTTATCCGGGGATCCGAAGACCACTTCCAGTGTAATTGAGCCTGTACAATTGGCTTCTACACCTGGTATGACGCCTTTAAAGGTCGTTTTGGTTGGTTTAATCCTTAAGGGGTCTATGCCCATTTTGCGACCTTGTATCCCGGTAAAGCAGGTTCAGTTGCCGCCGCCGCCCATCGGGACTCTAGTTAGGTGAAATCCATCGACGATTGGGTCTAGGACCAGTGCGGCGAATCCGCTGTGGCGGATGCTGGTGGGGTGGTCCCTTCGGTCAAAAGTGATCGGGCAAGAGGACCATGGATTGAACTTCGGGGCAAATGGCACCATCGCGTAGACATCCCTGAGTGCACGCTTCCGCTCCCTTTTGGGTATGTGGGTTGCGTATATCTTGTTCACCGTCCGCTTTGTGGGGAAACCCTTCTGTCCTCTATTGTTCGGCGGTTGGGTCTCGTCCTCGTCATCGCTATGCAGCCCCTTGTCATTGTTTTCGGCAATTAACTTGCCTTCCTGCTTGAATACCCAACAGTCCTTGTTGGCGTGGTTAGCTGGCTTTTCGAGGGTGTCGTGTATCTGGCACAAGCTGTCGAGTATTCGGTCCAAATTGGACGGACCCGGAGTAGTTCGTTTGAATGGCTTTTTTCGCTGACCGGGTTTAGAGCCTTTGAATCCAGCATTGACTGTCGTATCCTCAATATTGTCGCCATTAGTGCGGCGTTTGTTTTTGTTATGACGCGGCCTGCCGTTTTGGTCCTTGAAGTCCGGATTGCCAGAATTTTTGCTGAGGTTGTTGCTGCGTGCTAGCCAGCTGTCCTCACCTGCGCAGAAGCGGGTCATGAGTGATGTGAGGGCTGCCATGGATTTCGGCTTTTCCTGTCCTAGGTGCCGGGCAAGCCACTCGTCGCGGATGTTATGCTTGAAGGCCGCGAGGGCCTCCGCATCCGGACAGTCGACAATTTGGTTTTTCTTGGTTAAGAACTGTGTCCAGAATTGTCTGGCCGTTTCGTCTGGCTGCTGAATTATGTGGCTTAGGTCATCAGCGTCTGGTGGTCGCACATAAGTGCCCTGGAAGTTATCAAGGAATGCGGCTTCCAGGTCCTCCCAGCTCCCAATTGACTCTACTGGCAAGCTGTTGAGCCAATGTCGGGCTGGCCCTTTAAGCTTGAGGGGGAGGTATTTGATGGCGTGAAGATCGTCACCGCGGGCCATGTGGATGTGAAGGAGATAGTCTTCGATCCAAACCGCTGGGTGCATTGTGCCATCATAGGATTCAATATTGACGGGTTTAAACCCTTCGGGGATTTGAGGATCCATTACTTCGTCTGTGAAGCATAGTGGGTGTGCGGCGCCTCTGTACTGGGCGATATCACGACGGAGCTCAAAAGAGCTTGATCTGTTTTGTTCGGCCCGACCGACTTACTGTTTCCGGCGCGACGGTTGTCGTCATGTACCGTGGGGCGCCCACGCGATCCATGGATCGATCTTGATTGTCTTGCCTTGTCCTCCAATATATCTCGCAGGTCCGGAGCATTCCCCTTTGGCCGTGTGCTTTTTGAGCAATGCCGGGGTATGGTTCTAGTGAAGGGCCTAGAGGCCTCTCTGTCGCGGCCACGGGGTGGTGGGTCAGCCGTATTGTCTCCTGGTGATGCGGGTTCGTAAGCCTCCTCCTCTAATCGAGGGAGCATCTTGCGTTTAGGGTAGCTTTTGGAGGGGCGTTCGAGCTCATGCTCTTGACGCGAGGACTTCGGTCCATCTGTCGGCTAGCAGATCCTGATCAGCTCTAAGCTGTTGCTGCTTTTTCTTTAGGCTGTTCGCCGTGGCCATAAGCCTACGTCTAAAACGCTCTTGTTCGACGGGATTCTCAGGCACGACGAATTCATTGTCGTCGAGGCTTGCTTCGTCTTCGGAGGGAGGCATATAATCCTCTACCGCTTCTTCTGCCGCTCTCTCTTGAGGGCTCGCGTCTTCATCCTCCTGCGATGGATCTTGCTGGACTGGATTGTCTTCAGCGTTGTCCGGTGTATTCTTATCTCCGGTGCCGGAATCTTCATTCTTGCTGTGGCGGGATTTAGAGCGGCGCCGCTGACGACGGTGCTTGGGCTGCTTCTTGGAGGGGTCATCCTCTGTTGTTCCATCGCCGTTCCCATCTTTTGGGATGTCCACCATGTATATGTCGTATGACGAGGTGGCCTTCCAGTGCCCTGTAGGCGCTGGGTCTTGGTCATCTCCGGCATCGTCGTCCATACCGTCGATGTCTTCGGAGTCATAGTCTAGCATGTCGGTTAGGTCGTCGACAGCGGCTACCAAGTGGGTGGTGGGTGGGCGTCGAATTTCTTCGTCGACCGTATCCCAACCTTCCTGATCATAGTTCGGCCATGGCTCTCCGGATAAAGAGAGAGACTTTAGTGAATTCAGTGTGTCGCCAAAAGGCGAGTGCTGAAAGATGTCCGCGGCCGTGAACTCTATAACGGGCGCCCAATCTGATTCGACCGGCAAGGGCACGGGGGGTTCGGAGTCTGGATAGGAGTCCGGCGCCCTATAGTCAGAGTCTTTGCAAAGGATAGGGATGGTGTTCGGCTTGATCGCCATATAGATTGTAGCCCCCGAGGCGGTGTCCAACCACTCGTCCTCGGTCGGGGAATCCAGCTCCGGATTAAGGGCCGGAGCGGATACTGGTGCGACCTCGAGCCTTTGTTCGCAGAGCTAGATCATGCCCATCGAGACAGTGCGGCACGCTTGGCTGCGGCTCGAATCCGTCGAAGATCATGTCTCCGCGGATCTCGGCCGTATAGTTTAAACTTCCAAATCTGACCTGATGGCCAGGGGTGTAGCTTTCGATCTGCTCCAGATGGCCAAGCGAATTGGCCCGCAGTGCAAAGCCTCCGAACAGAAAGATCTGTCCAGGGAGAAAAGTCCCACCCTGGACCGCGTCGTTGTTGATGATCGGAGGAGCCATCGGGCCTATCGGCGATGACACAGAGGAACTCTCAATGAAAGCACCAATGTCGGTGTCAAAACCGGCGGATCTCGGGTATGGGGTCCCGAACTGTGCGTCTAGGCGGATGGTAACAGGAGACAAGGGACACAATGTTTTACCCAGGTTCGGGCCCTCTTGATGGAGGTAAAAACCTACGTCCTGCTAGATTAATATTGATGATGTGTGTTACAAGAGTGGATCTACCACGAGATCAAAGAGGCTAAACCCTAGAAGCTAGCCTATGGTATGATTGCTGTTAGTCCCTACGGACTAAAACCCTCCGGTTTATATAGACACCAGATAGGGTTAGGGTTACACAGTCGGTTACAATGGTAGGAGATCTACATATCCGTATCGCCAAGCTTGCCTTCCACGCCAAGGAAAGTCCCATCCGGACATGGGACGAAGTCTTCAATCTTGTATCTTCAGAGTCTTGGAGTCCGGCCGATGATGATAGTTCGGCTATCCGGACACCCCCTAATCCGGAACTCCCTCACCCGCCTTGTGGCGGATGAATGTACTAAGGATGTGATATTTGAATGAATGTACTCATGTCAGCCTGTGTAATGAAAACCAGTTCATGTGCACTATGTAGCGCTTGTTAATTTAAAATATTGCCTTCTATGCGGCCGTTTAAAAAATCTTGAGAGTTGGCCAGTCGTCGGCTTTCGCCCCCATGTAACTAGTACTGCGGTGTTCGGGATAAATATAAACACTCTTTATCAGGGTTTTTGGTCGTTTTAGGTGTTTAGCACCACGAACGAGCCAATCGGACTATACGGCTTTATCGCCCTCACTTAGCCATAGAAGTCTACAATTTTAAATTTTGGCGAAGCCCCTAGAATTCGGAAAGCCGAACTCGGGGTGCTATACACACCTAAATCGGACGAGGCCGATTCCTCGCCTGAAGCGGAAAAAATATTTAAGTATTTGAGACCTCTCGAACAGCGACCAGCTCTCGCCTTATCATGACAGTCAGTTTTCGGCTTTCTCTACTGAGGTGCTCGTCTGAAAGAACCGGGACACAATCGCAGTAGTTCTCCCTGCGCTACCTTAGTCGATATAGCAGAATGTAAGGTACCAAAACATAGGAGCCGGGAAAACCCAACTATTGACCCAAGACATGATTCGGAGCTGATACATATAGTGCTATAAGTTCGGGTTGCCGCACTGTCGAAAGTGTTCGGACTTTTCTTGCCAGGTTATGGGGTACTAAAGCCCCTGGCAAACTGATCGTGCCAAAATGCACGGGTATAATAAATAAGCAGTAAAGAAAAAGGGGCAAATAAACTTAATAGCAAGCTGACGCTGTATACTATTTTCCCTTGTTATTCAAATGATACGTCAAAGCATACATATACAAGTAGTGCGATAAGCAGAATAGGACTGTTTGACACATCCTGACCAGGAGCGGGCGGTATGCGGGTATGTAAAACAGGTATAACGATCGTTATTAGAGACCACCTGAGGGTTCCCTCGTACGCCAAAGCTTCTTGTCCTCCTGGTGTGTCCGTCCCGCTATGTGTCTGATAGCCGGACTTTCGGAAGAGCCTCCTGAAGATATGGACCTGAAAGAAAAAGGGGTGCAAAAATGCGTGTGTCCTGGGGCGGTCGAACCGCATTGTGGACCGTGTTATGGCCGTGCCTCCGCCTATGCCCAGGGTATTTTAAGTGCGTAGTTGTGTAGGCGCGGCACAAATTTCACCGTTTGAATGGGGCTAGGGCTGAGGCCGGATTGCTAGTCGAGCTCTGGATGTGCCGGATGATCCTGTTGCGGAGTACTCCGGACTCGCTTGACGGTATCCGGGTTATTTATCTCCGAGTTGGCTGTTTGCCTAAGAAGGATGTTTTGTACTTCTGCCACGAGGGCCGCAGTGTGCTCCTCCGTGCGGAGCGAGCGCTCTGTGTTTCCATTAACTATGATAACCCTGCGAGGTCGTGGCATTTTGCGCTTGAGGTAGGCATAATGCGTTACCGCATTGAATTTGGCTAATGCGGTTCATCCGAGCAGTTGCGGAAGGGGACGATGTCTAAGATTAACTCCTCACTTTGGAAATTGTCCGGAGATCCGAAGACCACTTCCAGTGTGATTGAGCCCGTGCAACAAGCTTCTACACCGGGTATAACACCCTTAAAGGTTGATGCGGAGCATCCCTCGCTCATCCCCATGGACGTTCCTACATCTCCCTCAATGACACTAGGACCCATGACAAGAGCCCGAGCTAAGGCTATCGAAGATAAGGTGAATTCGCTCCTCTCCGAACTCCCTCTTCCTACTCACGAGACATGGCTACTACCTCATTCGAAGACTCTATGTGTAATCAGGTACAGGGAGGTGAGCCAAGGATCAACTACTTGAGAGAGCCAAGACAGCGAGGACTCCAAGCATATTGAAGAAGAAGAAGAGATGCTGCTGAAGGCACAGGCACCGGACGTCCGACGCCTTCCGGACGTCCGACGAGTCCCAGGACCCGGACAACCGGACTCTCCGGACGTCCGGCACTTTGCCACCCGAACCAAAACTACGGACGACCGAATCCTCCGGACGTCCGACCAACGCACGCCCGAACCGAATCTACGGACGACCGACAACTTCCGGACGTCCGGACCGTCACGAATCTCCGGACGACCGACCCTCTCCGGACGTCCGACGCGCCCACGACAGAACTGATTCTACGGACGCCCGAGCCCGTCCGGACATCCGGACCGTCCCGAGCCTCCGGACGTCCGACGCCTGTGTGTTGACTTCGTTTGGGCCGCAACCCTTGTACCCCTTCGTCCCCTAGACTATTTATACTCCTTCTTCCCCAACTTTTTAGGGTTAGCTTTGGTTTAGCTCATGTTTGTGTGAGAGCCTTGCTCATCCACTTGGTTACTTCTCCTCGGAGCTCAGGACCTCTACGGAGAAGATCCCCCAAGCGGATTCAAGACCCCCTTCTAGGGTGGACCCCATCAAGACCTCCTCCCGGAGAAGAACGGCTACTCGTGTATCCTTACCTTTGTTGATTGTGGATCATATGTATCTCTTTGTGTTCGGTGATCTAGCACTTGTGTGATCGATTCCTTGTTGGTTGAGTGATTTCTCTCTCGTTTCCTCCGTATTCCCCGATGTGCTTCCGCGTGTTCTTTGTGATTCCCCGTAGGATCCACTCCAAACGTGAAAGATCGTCCACATAGGGTTCCACCCTACATCAAAGGTGGTGTCGGTGTCAAAACCGGCGGATCTCGGGTAGGGGGTCCCGAACTGTGCGTCTAGGCGGATGGTAACAGGAGACAAGGGACATGATGTTTTTACCCAGGTTCGGGCCCTCTCGATGGAGGTAATACCCTACTCCTGCTTGTTTAATATTGATGATATGCGTAGTACAAGAGTAGATCTACCACGAGATCAAGGAGGCTAAACCCTAGAAGCTAGCCTATGGTATGATTGTTGTTCGTCCTACGGACTAAAACCCTCCGGTTTGTATAGACACCGGATAGGCTAGGGTTACACAGAGTCGGTTACAATGGTAGGAGATCTACATATCCGTATCGCCAAGCTTGCCTTCCACACCAAGGAAAGTCCCATCCGGACGCGGGACGAAGAATTCAATCTTGTATCTTCATAGTCTTGGAGTCCGGCCGTGATGATAGTTCGGCTATCCGGACACCCCCTACTCCAGGACTCCCTCAGTAGCCCCTGAACCAGGCTTCAATGACGATTTAGTCCGGCCAAGATATTGTCTTTGGTATTGCAAGGCGGGTTCCTCCTCCCAATACTTCATAGAAGGTTTTGAACACCAGGATAGTGTCCGGCTCTGCAAAACAAGTTCCACATAACACGTAGAGAGAATAATTTTTGCACAGATCTTCTGACGTATTCCGCGGCGTGACATCACACCCCGGCCAGGCCTTTATATGAATCGTTTTTTACCGTTCCACCTTAGCGCGTTTAGCGAGGCGGTTTCCTTGGCACGTCTTGTCAAAGCATAGATCGTGCCCCCTTATTCCAGGATTCTCATCAATACGGACGTGGGTAACCCATCCGCGCCATTGATTACGACGCTTGGGAGATAAGCGAGTTTTACCAGGCTGGTGGGGGACGCATAGCATCGTCCGTCCATATAAGGGGATAAGGATCCACCTATGGCTTCTTCCTCCTTTGTTTATCCATTTCCGCGCACTCGAGCTCCAGCGCACAAGTCCGCATATCCCACCTCAACCTTCTCCAATCATGTCAGGAGCGGGAGGCAGGTGGATGGTCTCCTCCGTCACGGAGGGGCACATCACAAGACTGCGGGAGGCCGGATATTTGTTCGGCGACATCGCGCACAGGCTGCCCGACGCGGGGAAGCTCATTCCAACCCCCAGGCCCCATGAGAGGGTGGTATTTCTGCCCCACTTCCTCCGCGGACTAGGTTTTCCACTTCACCCATTTGTCCGGGGGCTCATGTTCTACTACGGCCTGGACTTCCACGACCTGGCCCCGAATTTTATCCTCAACATTTCAATGTTTATCGTCGTGTGCGAGGCCTTCCTCTGCATCCAGCCCCACTTCGGCCTATGGCTGAATATCTTCAATGTCAGGCCGAAGGTAGTGGGCGGCCGTCAAGCGGAGTGCGGAGGCGCCATGGTCGGCAAGATGGCTAAGGTCCTATGGCTCAAGGGCGCCTTCGTGGAGACAATAAAGGGCTGGCAATTGGGGTGGTTCTACATCACCGAGCCACACGACCCCGAATGGGTGCCGGCCCCCAAATTCAGATCTGGCTTCCCCACACGGCTCTCGTCATGGAAAGAGACGGGCCTGACGTGGGGGAATTCGGACGAGCTCTCCGTACTCCAAACATGCTCTCCAGACGTAATCCAGGTGATGCTCATCCGCCGGATTCTCCGATGCCAACAACGGGCCTTTAATTTGTGGGAGTTTGATCCGGCACAGCACCGAACCTTGAGCCGGCTCTTCGACACTTCGTACGAAGATTCTTGGAAGGTGCTGTTCAAGGGCGCTGAAGCCCCAGCATCCACTAACAAAGATCGCGGATACAGCTCGCGGCGTCAAGCCGGCGAGGTAAGTTATTTTACCCTTTACGGGACTCTTTTTTCATAGATTGACTCTATGTGGGATCTAAAACTCCCTAATCTTTGACAGGACTAGATGAAGACGTCCGGACAGATTAACTGTCTGGCTCCTTTGCCGGAAGACCCAGCGGACGCCCGATTGACGGGGCTGCTGGCTCGGGTATCCCATGTGGTGCCGGAGAAGAAGGCTAAGACGGAGGCCACGGGAACTTGAAGGAGCTCCCGATGCCAGGTGCTGTCAGATTCTGAAGCAGAATCTTCTCCTGAGGACGACGAGGAGGAAAAAGAAGCTTCTCCCCAGTGAAGAGGAGAGAAAGGAAGGCCGCCCCAAGCTGGGGAGGCCGGAGGGTCCAAGAAGGGAAGAACCCTTCCCGGACTTCTCCTGCGTCGACGAGGAGGAGGAGGATTGTCCAACAAGGGCCAAGCCCCTGGCGAGATCGTAAGTGTCCGGATACCCATGGCTTTTTATCATTGCATAGTGTTCTATAATGCCGAACAATCATGCAGCCCGCCCAAGGGCGAGTTCGCCACTTCAACGAGCGGGTCCCTGAGTTTAGTCGGAAATGGAGAGTACTTCACTTCCGACCGCCTCCTCGCCTCATGCTGCGGACGACGCCGCGGTGGAGCCCCAAGGGGGGCTTGGTCAAGAGGAGGTGGCGCAGGAGGCGCCACAAGGCAACCTCCCGGACTCCAGGCGCGTGGGGGGCAAGACCCCCAGGGGCTCCAAGCCCGACCCTTGTCCGGACTCCATGCCGGAACCTTCAGCGGTTCCGGAGTCCGGCAAGCGGTCCCTTCGCAAGAAGGGCAAGACGCCGGTGTCCTCCGTCCAACCGGGGGCACCAGATAGCTTACTGGAGGCGCTTAACAGCGCCTCCATCGAGGAGGAGCACGGCACTGTTATGAGTGCGGTGATCCGGACAGTTCAGTCCGCCAAGAGCAGGCTGATCGAAGCCTGTACCAGCCTTCTAACAGGCTTTTGAGGTAAGTTTAGAATATGTAAAAATATTACCGCATAGACAGTAGCCCCTGATGCTTAGTTCGGTGTTCAGAAAGAAAAGCCGGACTGAGGATCTAAAAAGATATACACAGGAGTCTAACATAAGTATGTCAATATGGGAATGCAGGCTGCGCTGCTGAACTCTGCCGCACTGACTGCGGAGGTCAATGCATTAAAGCAGAGCCTGGAGCGGTCCGAGAACGAGCTCGGCCAAGCCAAGAAGCAGCTCGAGGACAAGGAAGGTAAGTAGTACCTTATTAAAGAAATACCATATAGAAAGGTTTCGGTTGCAAAAAATAACAGGAATAACATGGGGTACTGCAGGGGCCACGAACGAGGTGGCGACCCTGAAGGAAGCGGTGTCCGTGGCTGAAAACAAAGCGGCTGCGGAACGCACCGAGCGAGAGAAGGGGGAGGCGGAGCTGGCCAAGGTACGACAAGGGCTCCAAGCTCTCGTGGAAAAACACGAGAGTTTGGAGCGTGACTCGAAGACTCGAGAGTCCGAGCTCGCCTCTGCTCTTGAGAGTGCCAAAGCTGCTAAGGCCGAGGCCCAAAAAGCCCTCCAAGAAATTGAGTCGTTAGAGAAGATAGCGGCGGGTAAGGCATTCTTTATGCAAAGCAAGCATGTGAAAGTGAATTACCTATTACTTACCCGGATTCGGAGCTCTCCAGGAGCATTCGCAGATTTGCCCCGTAGTGTGTCTGATGCTTCCGCATTCTACCGCGCCAAGGAGGGGAGCTCGACGGAAAAGGTGTTCTGGTCTCAGTATCTTTGAGGCGGACATCCGTGCCTCGAGCGACCAAATGAAGCAGCTGGTCGAGCTCCACAAGGTCGCCGAACAGGCCATGAAGGGCCTTATAAGCGGCGGTGGCCATTGGAGGCCATGCCCGGAGCTACTTTGGCTTAGTGCAGCGGCTGGTGGACGCCTGTCCACGGATTGAAGTCATCAAGCGCTCCGTCTGCATTGAAGGTGTCCGTCGGGCCCTTGCCCGTGCTAAAGTGCACTGGGGCAAGCTGGATGCGGAGAAGCTTGTGACGGATGGGCCACCGAAGGGCAAGGAGCATCCTGCGCCCGAAATGTACTATGAGGGCCCCACGAAGGTGCCCGCCTTGAATAAGCGGATGAGTGCTCCAAAGATGTAATTTTTGAATAGACTCGCATTTGTTATCATGTACGCTAAAAACTTGTTCATATGCGCTAAGCAACGCTTGTTAATTTAAAATATTACCTTCTGTGCGGCCGTTTATCAAATTTGAGAGATGGCAAGTCGTTGGCTTCAGCCCCCTGGGGTGTTCGGGATAAACTTGAGCGCTCTTGTTCCCATTCTTGGGTCCATCTAGGGAGGCGCTCAACACAACGAACAAGGCAACCGGACTTATAATGCTTGAACACTCTCACTTAGCCATAGAATTCTATAATTTTAAATATCTGCGAAGCCCCTAGTATTCGGAAGACCGAGTTAGGAGCGCTATCCACGCCTTGGCCGGACAATTCCGGTTCCTCGCTCTAAGCGGCATAAGTCTTTAGGGACCCGAAAAAACCTCTCGAACAGCGACCGGCTCTCGCCCTATCATGACGGTCAGTTTTAGCTTTCTCCACCGAGGTGCTCGACCCAGCTCAACTATGGCACAATCACGGTGGTTCTCCGGTGCTACCTTAGCCGATATAACGGGCGTAAGGTACCAAAACACGGAGCCGTGCAAACCCAACTATTGACCCAAGACATGATTCGAGCCGATTCATATAATGCTATAAGTTCGGGGTGCCGCACTTGTGAAAGTGTTCGGACTTACCACACCATAATTTTGGGATACTTAAGCCCCTGGTGTATTGGCCGTACCAAAGTGTACGGTTGCAACTTGTCATGAAATGAACATATGTATAGATAAAGGAAGTAGTGCAATAATAAGCAAAAGCTATGTATTGTTTATTCAAAAAGGTACTGCAATGAAAGCAGAACGATACAAATAGTGTGATAAGCAAGGGATGGGACTATCTAACATGTCCCCCTCCAGGGGTAAGCTGCAGGATGGTATGTAAAACAGGTATAATGCTCGTAATAGAGACCACCTGAACACTCGTCGTGGCTTTCTACTTCCCTAGTTGTTGTATCGTGAGTTCAGCGATTCTAGTGCCGGACAGGACTTCTGAAAGACGGAGTCCTGAAAGTAAGAAAGAGGAAGAAAAAGGAAAAAAGAAAAGGAATGACACAATCGGGAGCCCCTGGTGCGGTCGAGCCGCATTCTTGGCGTGCCGTGGTCTTGTCCCTCCCCATATGCCCATGGTCTCTCCAGAGCGTCAGTATGTACGCGTACTACTAGTTTCGCAATTTCGCGAGGGCTGGGGTTGGGGCGGATTGCTATGCGTGCTTGAATCGTGCTGTGAAGTCTTGTTGTAGGTTACTCGGTAGCGCTTAGCGATGTCCGGACGCTTAGTGGCCGGACTCGAGAATTGCCGTGAGAGGCTGCTTTGTACCTCCGCTACGAGGGCCGCCGTGTGCTCCTCCGTTCGGAGAGAGCGTTCGGCGTTTCCATTGACCGTGATTACTCCTCGAGGGCCTGTCATCTTGAGCTTGAGGTATGCGTAGTGCGGCACCGCATTGAACTTTGCAAATGCGGTTCGTCCGAGCAGCGCATGATAGCCGCTGCGGAATGGGACGATGTCGAAGATTAACTCTTCGCTTCGGAAGTTATCCGGGGATCCGAAGACCACTTCGAGTGTGACTGAGCCCATACAACTGGCCTCTACACCCGGTATGACGCCTTTAAAGGTCGTCTTTGTAGGCTTAATCCTGGAGGGGTCTATGCCCATTTTGCGCACTATATCCTGATAAAGCAGGTTCAGGCTGCTGCCGCTGTCCATCAGGATTCTTGTGAGGTGAAATCCATCAATAATTGGGTCAAGAACCAATGCAGCGAACCCGCCGTGACGAATGCTAGTGGGGTGGTCCCTTCGATCGAAGGTGATCGGGCAGGAAGACCACGGGTTGAACTTTGGGGCGACTGGCTCCATCGCATATACGTCACTTAGTGCACGCTTCCGCTCCCTTTTGGGTATGTGGGTTGCGTATATCATGTTCACCGTCCGCACTTGTGTGGGAAAACCCTTCTGTCCTCTATTGTTCGTGGTCGGGCTCTTCCTCGTCATCGCCATGCAGCCCCTTGTCATTGAGTTCGGCACTTAACTTGCCTGCTTGCTTGAACACCCAACAATCCTGTTGGTGTGATTGGCTAGTTTTTCGGGGTGCCATGTATCCGCACAAGCGATCGAGTATTCGGTCCAAGTTGGGCCGGGCCTGCGTATTTCTTTTGAATGGCTTCTTCCGCTGACCGGGTTTAGAGCCTCTGAATCCAGCATTGACGGCCGTATCTTCAGTATTATCGCCGTTAATGCGGCGCTTGTTCTTGTTGTGACGCGACCTGCCATTGATGTCCATGGTATACGAACTATCACGATGTTTGACCAAGTTGTTGCTTCGAGCTAGCCAGCTGTCCTCTCCCGCACAAAAGCGGGTCATGAGAGTTGTGAGGGCTGCCATGGATTTTGGCTTTTCCTGTCCTAGGTGCCGGGAAAGCCACTCGTTGCGGATGTTATGTTTGAAGGCTGCAAGGGCCTCTGCATCCGGACAGTCAACGATTTGATTTTTCTTTGTTAGGAACCGTGTCCAGAATTGTCTGGCCGATTCTTCTGGCTGCTGAATTATGTGGCTAAGGTCATCGGCGTCTGGTGGTCGCACATATGTGCCCTGGAAGTTATCAAGGAATGCGGCTTCCAGGTCCTCCCAGCAACCTATTGATTCTGCTGGCAAGCTATTGAGCCAATGCCGAGATGGTCCTTTAAGATTGAGTGGGAGGTATTTGATGGCATGTAGGTCATCACCGTGGGCCATGTGGATATGGAGGAGATAGTCCTCGATCCAGACCGCAGGATTTGTGGTACCATCGTATGATTCGATGTTTACGGGTTTGAAACCCTCAGGGATTTGATGATCCATTACTTCATCTGTGAAGCATAGTGGGTGTCTTGGCGCCCTGTATTGGGCTATATTACGGCGTAGCTCATATGAGCTTTGTCTCATCGTGTTCGGCCCGGCGGGTTTCTGTATCCGCGGGACGGTAATCATCCTGTCGTTACGCCCGCGATCCATAGATCGATCTTGTATATTTTGCCTTGTCCTCCAATATATCTCGCAAGTCCGGCGCGTTTTCCCGTGCCTTGGTACTTTTTGAGCGGCGTCAGGGTGTGGCCTGAGCGGAGGGCCAAGAGGCTTCTCTGTCACGACCACGGGGTGGCCGGTCTGCCATGTCATGCGCTGGTGACTTGGGTGCTTCCTCCTCTGATCGAGGCAACGGCCTGCGTTTGGGGTAGCTTTTGGAGGGGCGTTCGAGTTCATACTCTTCGGCTGCAAGGACTTCAGTCCATCTGTCAGCTAGCAGGTCTTGGTCAGCTATAAGCTGTTGCTGCTTTTTCTTGAGACTGCTTCCCGTGGCTATAAGCCTGCATTCGAAACGCTCTTGTTCGGCGGGATCCTCAGGCACGACAAATTCATCGTCGAGGCTTGCCTCATCTTCGGAGGGAGGCACATAATTATGGTCCCCGACCTCTCTTTCTGCCGCACTGTCGTGCAGACTTGCTTCTCCCTCCTCCTGCGCTGAGTCCTGCTGGAGGGGGTTGTCTTCGGTACTGTCCGGGGTGTTACTATATCCCGTGCCGGAATCACCGTTTTTGCTGTGGTGGGATTTAGAGCGGCGTCGTTGACGCCGGCGCTTCGGTTGCTTTTTGGAGGTGTCATCCTCCGTTGTTCCATCGCCGTTCCGCTCTTTTGGGATATCCACCATGTATATGTCGTATTACAAGGTGGCCTTCCAGTGCCCTGTAGGTGATGGGTCTTGGTCGTCTCCGGCATCGTCGTCCATACCGTCGATGTCTTTGGAGTCGAAGTCGAGCATGTCGGTTAAATCATCGACAGTGGCTGCAAAGTGGGTGGTGGGTGGGCGTTGAATTTCTTCGTCGTCCGTGTCCCAACCTTCCTGTCCGTAGTCCGGGCAGGGCTCTCCGGATAAAGAGAGAGACTTTAGTGAATTCAGGATGTCGCCAAAGGGCGAGTAATCGAAAAGATGTCATGCGATGAACTCCATGACCGGCGCCCAATCGGATTCGATTGGCGGTAGCGGAGGGTTCGGAGTCCGGAGAGGAGTCCGGCACCACTGAGTCGAGGTCTTCGCAAAGGGCGAGGATGGAGTTCGGCTCAATCGCCGTGTCGATTGTATTACGATCACGGTGTCCAACCACTCGTCCTCGATCGGCGGCTCCGGATTAAGGGTCGCAGCGGATTCTGGTGCGGCCTCCAGGGCACTGTTCGGCTGCAGAGCTAGATCGTGCCCATCGAGACAGTGCAGCACGCTTGGCTGCGGATCGAATCTGTCGAAGATCAAGTCTTCGCGGATATCGGCTGTATAGTTCAAACTTCCAAATCTGACCTGATGGCCAAGGGCGTAGCTTTCGATCTGCTCCAGATGGCCAAGCGAATTGGCCCGCAGTGCAAAGCCGCCGAATACGAAGATGCATGCGGGAGAAAAGTCTCACCCCGGACCGCGTCGTTGTTGATGATCGAAGGAGCCATCGGACCTATCGGTGCCGACACAGAGGAACCCTCATTGAAAGCACCAATGTCGGTGTCAAAACCGGCGGATCTCGGGTAGGGTGTCTCGAACTGTGCGTCTAGGCGGATGGTAACAGGAGACAAGGGACATGATGTTTTTACCCAGGTTCGGGCCCTCTCGATGGAGGTAATACCCTACTCCTGTTTGGTTAATATTGATGATATGGGTAGTACAAGAGTAGATCTACCACGAGATCAAGGAGGCTAAACCCTAGAAGCTAGCCTATGGTATGATTGTTGTTCGTCCTACGGACTAAAACCCTCCGGTTTATATAGACACCGGATAGGCTAGGGTTACACAGAGTCGGTTACAATGGTAGAAGATCTACATATCCGTATCGCCAAGCTTGCCTTCCATGCCAAGGAAAGTCCCATCCGGACGCGGGACGAAGTCTTCAATCTTGTATCTTCATAGTCTTGGAGTCCGGCCGTGATGATAGTTCGGCTATCCGGACACCCCCTAGTCCAGGACTCCCTCAGGTGGTTTTTGTGGGCTTGATCCTTGGGTGGTCGATGCCCATTTTGCACACTGTATCCTGATAGAGCAGGTTCAGGCTGCTGCCACCGTCCATGAGGACTCGTGTGAGATGGAATACGTTGATGATGGGGTCAATGACCAATGCGGCCGAACCGCCATGACGAATACAGGTAGGATGGTCCCTGCGACCGAAAGTGATCGGACAAGAGGACCATGGGTTGAATTTTGGGGAGACTGGCTCCATCGCATAGACGTCCCTTAGTGCATGCTTCATTTCCCGCTTGGGGATATGGGTTGCGTATATCATATTCACTATTTTCACTTGGGGAGGGAATTTCTTCTGTCCTCCCGTGTTCGGCAGTCGGGGCTCCTCATCGTCGTTGCTATGCAGCCCCTTTTCCTTGTTTTCGGCATTCAACTTGCCGGCCTGTTTAAACACCCAGCATTCCCTGTTGGTGTGGTTGGCTGGCTTATCGGGGGTGCCGTGAATTTGACATGAGCGATCGAGTATGCGGTCCAAACTGGATGAGCCCGGACTGTTTCTTTTGAATGGCTTTTTCCACTGATCGGATTTAAAGCCTCTGAATCTGGCATTGATTGTTGTGTCTTTGGCGCTGTCGCCATTATTGCAACGCTTGTGTCTATTCCGTCGCGGCTTGCCGTTGCTATCCTTGGTGTCTGAATCGCCTGAGTTTTTGGGTGTGATGTTGCTGCGAGCCAGCCAGCTATCCTTGCCCGTGCAGAAGCGGGTCATGAGTCTCGTGAGGGCTGCCATGGACTCTGGCTTCTCTTGGCCGAGATGTCGGGCGAGCCATTCGTCGCGGATGTTGTGCTTGAAGGCCGCTAAGGCTTCGACATCGGGGCAGTCGACAATTTGGTTCTTTTTAGTTAGGAACTGAGTCTAGAATTTCCTAGCTGACTCTCCGGGCTGCTGGGTTATGTGACTTAGGTCATCAGAATCTGGTGGTCGCACGTAAGTGCCCTGGAAGTTATCGAGGAACGCGTCTTCCAGATCCTCCCAACTGCCAATGGAGCTTGCTGGCAGGCTATTCAGCCAGTGCCGAGCCGGTCCTTTGAGCTTAAGTAGTAGGTACTTTATGGCATGTAAGTCATCGCCGCGGACCATGTGGATGTGGAGAAGAAAATCTTCGATCCATACCGCGGGGACTGTTGTGCCATCATATGATTCAATGTTTACGGGTTTAAACCCTTCTGGGAATTTGTGATCCATAACTTCATCAGTGAAGCATAGGGGGTGTGCGGCGCCTCTATGTAGGGCTACATCCTGACGTGTTTCAAATGAATCCGGTCTATTTTATTCAGCCCGGCCGGACTTCGGTTTATTGTGTCCGGCGTGACGGTCATCCTCACGTCTTGTCGCATGCCCCCGTGATCTGTAGATCGATCTTGACTGTCCTGCTTTGTTTTCCAATACATCTTGTAGGTCCTTCATGTAGCCCGGGGCCTTAGTGTTATTGTTTGATTGGCCACGGGGTGCGGCCTGGACTTCGGACTGGTACGCCGTTTTGTCGCTGCCACGGGGTGGCCGGTCAGCCGCACCATGCATTGGTAGCGGGGGCTTTAAAGCCTCCTCCTCGAGTTGAGGTAGCAGCCTGCGCTTTGGGTAGCTTTTCCTAGGGCGCTCGAGTCCGTATTCCTCGGCAGCCAAGACCTCGGTCCATCTGTTAGTTAGCAGATCTTGATCAACTTGAAGTTGTTGCTGCTTTTTCTTCAGGCTTTTTGCAGTGGCTATAAGCCGGCGTTTGAAGCGCTCCTGCTCGACGGGATCCTCTGGCACGATGAATTCTTCGTCGCCAAGGCTCACTTCGTCTTCGGAGAGAGGCATGTAATTATCGTCCTCTGATTCTCCATCAGTTGCTTGTTCTTTAGGGCTAGCTTGCCCATCCTCTTGCTCGGCCTGCTCAAAGCCTAGCTAGGTAGAATTGTCTTCGTCTCCGGCACCAACCGGATTATTATCTCTTGTGCCGGTATCACTATTTTTGCTATGGCGGGGCTTGGAGCGGCGCCGATGACGCCCGTGTCTAGATTGCTTCCCCAAGGGGTTATCTTCCGTTGCCTCATCGCCATTGTTTCCTTTAGGGGTGTCCACCATATAGATGTCATATGATGAGGTGGCTGTCCAGCGCCCTATAGGCGGTGGTTCCTGTTCTTCTCATGCATCGTCGTCCATACCGTTGATGTCTTCGGAGTCGAAGTCAGGCACGTCGGTTAAGTCGTCGATAGTGCCTATAAAGTGGGTGGTGGGTGGGGAACGAATTTCTTCGTCGTCCGCTCCCTACTTGAGCCGAACATAGTTTGGCCAAGAATCTCCTGAAAAGGAAAGAGACCTTAATGAGTTCAGCACATCACCCAAGGGCGAGTTCTATAAAATATCCGCGACGGTGAACTCCATGACGGGTGCCCAATCTGATTCGATAGGCACAGACGCACGCGGTTCGGATCCGGTAGCCGGAGACGAGTCCAAGGGTCCGATAACACCACCCTCACAGGAGGTGGGATCGGTGTTCGGCTCCAACACCGATGAGTGTGCGACCTCCGTGGCGGGGTCCATCCACCCGCCCTCGGAAGGCACGATCTACTCCGGATTGATTCCCGACGCCACCACAGGTGCGATCTCCCGAATACTGTCCGACGGTAGATCAAAGTCATGCCTTCATGACCGTTCGGCGCATCTGGCATGGGCTCGAATCCGTCGAAGATCAAGTCTTCGCGGATGTCGGCAGTATAGTTTAACCTTTCAAACCTGACCTAATGGCCAGGGGCATAGCTATCGATCTGATGCAGATGGCCAAGCGAATTGGCCCGCAGTACAAAGCCGCCGAATACGAAGATTTATCTGGGAAGGAAAACCTCCCCCTGGACCACATCGTTGAAGATGATCGAAGGAGCCATCAAGCCTTACAGCGACGACATAGTGGAACTCTCAATGAAAGCACCAATGTCATTGTCAAAACCGGCGGATCCCGGGTAGGGGGTTCCGAACTGTGCATCTAAGGCTAATGGTAACAGGAGGCAGGGTACACGATGTTTTACCCAGGTTCGTGCCCTCTCGATGGAGGTAATACCCTACTTCCTGGTTGATTGATCTTGATGATATGAGTATTACAAGAATTGATCTACCACGAGATCGTAGACGCTAAACCCTAGAAGCTAGCCTATGATATGATTTGTTGTTCCTGTCCTACGGACTAAACCCTCCTGTTTATATAGACACGGATGGGGCTAGGTTTACACAGAGTCGGTTACATAGAAGGAAATCTACATATCCGAATATCCAAGCTTGCCTTCCACGCAAAGGAGAGTCCCATCCGGACAGGGGAAGAAGTCTTCAATCTTGTATCTTCATAGTCCAACAGTCCGGCCAAAGTATATAGTCCGGCTGTCCGAGGACCCCTTAATCCAGGACTCCCTCAGGAGGCGCCTATCAAAAAGATACTCCGAAGGCTTCGGGATCGAGGTCCCTATTTATTCCGATTTACAAATTTTATTAACCACTGAATTTAGTGAGTGGCGCCAAATCCTTCTACAGATTGCTTTTTTCGCCTCTTTTGCCGTCAGATTCTTATCCTACCCAACCAATGAACAAATTACCAAGGAGAATTCAAAGAATTCTCGCGGATACTGACTTCTATGGCCTCACAATCATAAGCTCTTGCAATAAATATGTAAATTCGTTTGACAAAAATTCATAAATTTTTGATCTCCTCGAAAGAAAATGAGGATTCATCAACATAGTCATCATAATCATAACTGTACTCATCAGGATGTTCTTCTGCATCCCGAAACAAATCAAATGATGTATCAGCGTCATCCTCTAGAGGCTCGCTATTTTAAATAGTGGTTGTTCCTGAACGAGCTGCTCAGGCGGCATCCCATTAAGATCAAAGTCGTGGTTGTTCATCATGGAGACCTGGACCACTGCAGGTACCATTTCCCCGCTGCGAGGCTCCCACCAGAACTACTGACTAAAATGTAGCGAGCTAATACCTAAACTTGAACTCTGATATAGAACTCATTCATTCAATTATTTGAGAAGAAATGCCTAGATACTCGGTATGAGGAGAGCTTGGTAAGAAGGCAAAGAGTAGGGTATTCGCGAGGAAATTGCTCTATTTGTTCCAGCAATGAGTGATTGAGTAAGGTCTAACGGCTCACGCTTTTTTGATGACCTTTTTTATGGTTATGCCGACGATGATAGGTGGATTTGGTAATTGGTTCTAAAACCCCAAATCCCTTTTGGTGGCCAAATACCTCTGATCTCTACCGTAGGTGCCAAATAAGAATGAGAAGAAGCGGGAGAGTTCAAGATTGGATTACTCAACAAAAGTGAAGTGCCAAGCGATAAAGAAGAACACTTGAAACCGACCTTTGAACCCTAAATGCTTTGCCTGGCTAACAAATCATCAGAGCAGAAAATGGAGAAGCGAAATATACTTGAAATTGTTTTTTTCGAAATGATAAAGCCTTTGGAAAACTCCTTGCAAATCTGTTTTTGCCGGGCACAATAGACATATTTGCTCAGCGGGGCAGTTGTTAGACAATTCGTGCAGGTCATTTCAAAGATCATAACAACTAGGACTTTTTGGAGATTGGATGCTGTTCTAATTCCTGATTTGACATGTACAGAATGAAAACTTCATTCTTGATTCTACGAGAATTTTTATCGACTCTTCAGGTTCAAACTGATATTATTTGTATACTAAGACCTATATTCCATGAAGGAGTCACGAGGAAAAAATAAAACAGGATCCTAATCCTAGGGTTAATCAATTTTAGCTAGTTGATGGGAAAATACGACTTGAGCAAGCAAGTATGCCACCTTCTGATATGATTGATTATGACAACCAATTGCTTTCTCTTGACTCTTCCAATAAAAAAGTATAGTGAGTGGTTTAAGGAAAGCGAAAAGGAATGGCTTTTTCATGTACCATATCCGGTGAGTGATACGTCTGCAACGGATTTATAATTTTTTATTGTTCCATGCTATTATATTACCCATTTTGGATGTTTATGGGCTTTACTTTACACTTTTATATCATTTTTGGGACTAACCTACTAACCGGATGCCCAGCCCGAATTGCTGTTTTTTTTGCCTATTTCAGTGTTTCGAAGGAAAGGGGTCCAAACGGAATGAAACCTTCGGGAGCGATCTTTTTGGAACAAATGTGATCCAGGGGACTTGGAGTGGACGTCAAGCAACAGAGGAGGCGACCACGAGGGTGCCCGGCGCACCCCCCACCCTCGTGGGCCCCTCGAGCGTCCACCGACCTACTTTTTCCTCCTATATATACCCATGTACCCCGAAAAAATCCAGGAGCACCACAAAAAACTATTTCCACCGTCGTAACCTTTTGTATCCGCTAGACCCCATCTTGGAGCCTTCGCCAGCGCTCCGCCGGAGGGGGAATCGACCACGGAGGGCCTCTACATCATCTCCAAGGCCATTCCGATGAATTGTGAGTAGTTTACCACAGACCTTCGGGTCCATAGTTATTAGCTAGATGGCTTCTTCTCTCTCTTTGAATCTGAATACAAAGTTCTCCTCGATCTTCTTGGAGACCTATTCGATGTAAATCTTTTTGCAGTGTGTTTGTCGAGATCCGATGAATTGTGGGTTTATGATAAAGTTTATCTATGAGAAATATTTGAATCTCCTATGAATTCTTTTATGTGTGATTAAATTATCTTTGCGAGTCTCTTCGAATTATCAGTTTGGTTTGGCCTACTAGATTGACCTTTCTTGCAATAGGAGAAGTGCTTAGCTTTGGGTTCAATCTTGCGGTGTCCTTTCCCAATGAAAGAAGGGGAAGCAAGGCACGTATTGTATTGTTGCCATCGAGGATAAAAAGATGGGGTTTATTTCATATTGCATGAGTTTATCCCTCTACATCATGTCATCTTTCTTAATGTGTTACTCTGTTCTTTATGAACTTAATACTCTAGATGCAGGCAGGAGTCGGTCGACGTGTGGAGTAATAGTAGTAGATGTAGGCAGGAGTCGGTCTACTTGTCACGGACGTGATGCCTATATACATGATCATGCCTAGATAATCTCATAATTATTCGCTTTTCTATCAATTGCTTGACAGTAATTTGTTCACCCACCGTATTACTTATGCCATCTTGAGAGAAGCCACTAGTGAAACCTATGGCCACTGGGTCTATCTTTTAGCATATAAGTTTTCTATCTACTTTTATTTGCATCTTTACTTTTCCAATCTATATCATAAAAATACCAAAAATATTTATCTTATCATATTATCTCTATCAAATCTCACTTTCGCAAGTGGTCGTGAAGGGATTGACAACCCCTATATTGCGTTGGTTGCGAGGTTCTTGTTTGTTTGTGTAGGTGCGTGGGACTTTTGAGGAGCCTCCTACTGGATTGATACCTTGGTTCTGAAAAACAGAGGGAAATACTTACTCTAGTTTGCAGCATCACCCTTTCCTCTTCAAGGAAAACCAACGCAAGCTCAAGACGTAGCAAGAATGATTTCTGGCGGTTGCCGGGGAGGTCTTTGCTCAAGTCAAGACATACCAAGTACCCATCACAAACTCATCTTCCTCGCATTACATAATTTGTCATTTGCCTCTCGTTTTCCTCTCCCTCACTTCACCCTTGCCATTTTATTCGCCCTCTCTTTACCGTTTGCCTTCCCGTTGCCATGGCCGAATCGAAAAGAACTAAGGGTTCTTTCCAGGGTTTTAGTACCTTGTATAGTCCCTCTATCCTCTCTAATCTCATAAATAATGTTGCTATGGAAAGACCTACCAGTGTCACCAATGAGAGTTTGAATAATTTTGATGAATATGACTCCGGAATTTTTCGTTATTTACTTGATGAGTCTTTGAAAGATGCTTGGGATAGGTTATTAAGGATTCGGGCTAGCTATGTGCCACAATATCAAATTGAGGTTTACTTAAAAAGTTTCTATGTTGGCTTACCCGCTTCTTTCAAGCAAGTTCTAGGCTCTATTTTTGAAGGAGGTTTTCTTGAAGGGGATGCTATAGATACCTATGAAAAAATGAAAACTATATTTGGGCATCCCATGAATGATAAGGTTGAATCTACCACTCTTTTATGCATTTATCAAAATGAAATTATTAAAGAGATGAAGTCTAGCTTAGATGCAAATTTCCATAACGTGCTTAATCTTACTTCCTCCATTAATGGCAATGTACTTTCCGAAAATAGAAGGATTAATGCCATAGAAAGGAAATTCTCTCTTTTCTTTCCAAGTGCCAAAGATGGCACTACTTAGATCTATCCTCGTTTTTATGCCTAGTTTGGGGCGTTAAACAATAGCGCTTGTTGGGAGGCAACCCAGTTTTATTTTTGTTTTTTGTTTTTGCTTCTGTTTAGTAATAAATATTTCATCTAGCTTCTGTTTAGATGTGTTTTCATGTTTTAATTAGAGTTTGTGCCAAGTAGAACCTATAGGATAACCTTCGGTGAGAGTTAATTTGATTCTGCTAAAAAACAGAAACTTTGCACGCACGAAAATAATTTTACTAATTCACAAACGTGATTTTGCGTTGATTCTTTTTGCTATAGATCAATAGACAAATTTCCCAGGACTTCCTATTTTGGTAGTATTTTTAGAGTTCCAGAAGTATTCGGGAGTTACAGATTGCTACAGACTGTTCTGTTTTGGACAGATCCTGTTTTTCGTGTGTTGTTTGCTTATTTTGATGCATCTATGGCTAGTATTGGGGGGTATGAACCATAGAGAAGTTGGAATACAGTAGGTCTAACACCAATATAAATAAAGGATGAGTTCATTACAGTACCTTATGTGGTGGTTTTTCTTTTTGGCACTAACGGAGCTTATGAGATTTCCTGTTGAGTTTTGTGTTGTGAAGTTTTCAAGTTTTGAGTAAAGGTTTGATGGACTATGGAATAAGGAGTGGCAAGAGCCTAAGCTTGGGGATGCCCATGGCACCCCAAGATATTCAAGGATAACCAAAAGCCTAAGCTTGGGGATGCCCCGGAAGGCATCCCTCTTTAAATCTTCGTCTATCGGTAACTTTACTTGGAGCTATATTTTTATTCGCCACATGATATGTGTTTTGCTTGGAGCGTCTTGTATGATACTAGTCTTTGCTTTTTGGTTTACCACAATCATCCTTGCTGTACACACCTTTTGGGAGAAACCCACTTGATTGGAATTTATAAGAACACTCTATGTGCTTCACTTATATCTTTTGAGCTAGATAGTTTTCCTCTAGTACTTCACTTATATCTTTTAGAGCACGGCGGTGGCTTAATTTTGAAGAAATTGTTGATCTCTCATGCTTCACTTATATTATTTTGAGAGTCTTTTATAACAGCATGGTATTTTCTATGGTTATAAAATTGGTCCTAGAATGATGGGCATCCAAGTTGGGTATAATAAAAACTATCATAGGAAGTGAATTGGATGCTATGATTAATTTGATACTTGATAATTGTTTTGAGACATGGAGGTGGTGATATTAGAGTCATGCTAGTTGGGTAATTGTGAATTTAAAGAATGCTTGTGTTGAAGTTGGAAAGTCCCATAGCATGCACGTATGGTAACCGTTGTGTAATAAATTTGAAATATGAGGTGTTCTTAGATTGTCATCATTATGAGTGGCGGTCGGGGACGAGCGATGGTCTTTTTCTACCAATCTATCCCCCTAGGAGCATGAGCGTAGTGCTTGGTTTTTGATTACTTGTAGATTTTTGCAGTAAGTATATGAGTTCTTTATGACTAATGTTAAGTCCATGGATTATACGCACTCTTACCCTTCCATCATTGCTAGCCTCTTCGGTACCGTGCATTGCCCTTTCTCACCTTGAGAGTTGGTGCAAACTTCGCCGGTGCATCCAAACCTGTGATACGATATGCTCTATCACACATAAACTCCTTATATCTTCCTCAAAACAGCCACCATACCTACCTATTATGGCATTTCCATAGCCATTCCGAGATATATTGCCATGCAACTTTCCACCATTCCGTTCATCATCATGACACGCATAATCATTTTCATATTGCCTTGCATGATCATGTAGTTGACATCGTATTTGTGGCAAAGCCACCATGCATAATTTTTCATACATGTCACTCTTGATTCATTTCCCATCCCGGTACACTACCGGAGGCATTCATATAGAGTCATATCTTGTTCTAGTTTTGAGTTGTAATTCATGAGTTGTAAATAGATAGAAGTGTGATGATCATCATTATTAGAGCATTGTCCCCAAATTAAAAAAATAAAGGGAAAAAATGCCAAAGAAAAAAAATAGAAAGGCCAAAAGAAAAAAAAGAAAGTCCAAAGAAAAAAAGAAAAAGAAAATAAAAAAGGGGGCAAATACTATCCTTTTCCACACTTGTGCTTCAAAGTAGCAGCATGTTCTTCATATAGAAAGCCTTTTATGTTGTCACTTTCATATACTAGTGGGAATTTTTCATTATAGAACTTGGCTTGTATATTCCTACGATGGGCTTCCTCAAAATGCCCTAGGTCTTCGTGAGCAAGCAAGGTGGATGCACACCCACTAGTTTATTTTGTTGAGCTTTCATACATTTATAGCTCTAGTGCATCCGTTGCATGGCAATACCTACTCCTCATATTGACATCAATTTATGGGCATCTCCATAGCCCGTTGATTATCTTCTTAAATGTGAGACTTTCTTCCTTTTTGTCTTCTCCACACAACCTCCATCATCATATTCTATTCCACCGATAGTGATATATCCATGGCTCACGCTCATGTATTTCCTGAAAGTTGAAAAAAGTTTGAGATTACTAAAGTATGAAACAATTTCTTGGCTTGCCATCGGGGGTGTGCAAGATGAGAGCATTCTTGTGTGACGAAAATGGAAGCATGACCATACTTTTCGTGGAATTGTCACGTCAGATGTCCTAGTGTGAGGACTTAGTCGTGAGGCCAACGCATCTATGTGGTAGCTTGAGAGGGGTTGAGCGGAATCGAGAGATGCAACACAAGACAAGGATTTAGACAACTTCGGGCCCCGGTAAACATCATCCGGTAACAACCCTACATGTTGTTTGAGGCTAGCTAGGTCTCATTATCATCACGAGGGGGGGCCGTAAACCGGCTCTTTCTGTCTAGCCCTAAGATTGTTTCTTCTTGCTTGTGCCCCCTCTTGGGGTGCCCTTCCCCTCCTTATATAAGTTGAAGGGGTGGGTTACATGTGGAGTCCTATTAGGATTATGACTAGTCTACCTTCTAATACAAACCGGATACAAGTCTGGGTCTTAACTCCTTGTAAGGTAAATATTCTTCATGCATGCCTTTCCTCTTAAACCGTCCCACAATTAATATAAACCGGCCTTCTGGGCTTTGGGTGAGAGTGCAACTATCCCTAGGTGGTTTTGGTAATTCATAACAACATATAGCTCATTGAGCTAATACTATTCCAAGATATATATTTCAGGAAAGCTCAGTGAATGGCATGGCATGGATGATGAAAGTGGATCCCTCAAAATACTAAGGACAAAGGATTGGCTCAAGCTCATTAGCTCAAGACTCTTCATTTTATATTTTAGTGATCCAAGATCACATTGAGGCTACATGAATAGCCAATACTATCAAGGAGGGATGAGGTGTTGCTTAATGAGCCTCTTGCTTCATGTGCTTAGTGATATGCTCCAAAACCCTCAGCTACTTCCTCACATCCACAAATGACCTAAACCCAAAGCCAAAATCGGTCACACCGATTCTTCCTATCCGGCGCCACCGATTTCAAATGTCATAGCCATCGCCACAAACCCTAGGCAAATCGGTTCTACCAATAGGGATCTCGGTCTCACCGAGATGGGATTGTAATCTCTGCTTTCCCTTCAGAACGCTTCGGTCAAACCAAGTGAGCGATCGGTCCCACCGAGATTGCAATGTAAACTCTCTGCTTCCCTTTTGTAACATTTCGGTCTCACCAAAAGAGCAAATCGGTCCCACCGAAGTTTACTCCGACCAACTCTCTGGAAAGCTTATTACCAAGATCGGTCTCACCGAGTTTGTGTAATCGGTCTTACCGAGATTACATTGTGCCCTAACCCTAACCGAATCGGTCCTACCTAGTTGCATGTCTGTCCCACCGAAAATCACTAACGGTCACTAGGTTTACTAAATCGGTCCGACCGAGTCTGTTGAATCGGTCCCACCGAGTTTGGTAAATTGTGTGTAACAGTTAGATTTTGTGTGGAGGCTATATATACCCATCCACCTCCTCTTCATTCGCAAATGCGAGAGCCATCAGACTAAACCTACACTTCCAACTTACCTTTTCTGAGAAAGAACCACCTACTCATGTGTTGAGGCCAAGATATTCCATTCCTACCATATGAATCTTGATCTCTAGCCTTTCCCAAGTTGCTTTCCACTCAAATCTTCTTTCCACCAGATCCAAATCCTATGAGAGAGAGTTGAGTGTTGGGGAGACTATCATTTAAAGCACAAGAGCAAGGAGTTCATCATCAATGCACCATTTGTTACTTCTTGGAGAGTGGTTTCTCCTATATTGGCTAGGTGTCACTTGGGAGCCTCCGACGAAGATTGTGGAGTTGAACCAAGGAGTTTGTAAGGGCAAGGAGATCGCCTACTTCGTGAAGATCTACCGCTAGTGAGGCAAGTCCTTCGTGGACGACGGCCATGGTGGGATAGACAAGGTTGCTTCTTCGTGGACCCTTCTTGGTGGAGCCCTCTGTGGACTCGCGCAACCGTTACCCTTCGTGGGTTGAAGTCTACATCAACATGGATGTACAATAGCACCACCTATCGGAACCATGCCAAAAACATCCGTGTCTCCAACTGCGTTTGAATCCTCCAAACCCTTCCCTTTACTTTCTTGCAAGTTGCATGCTTTAATTTCCGATGTCTATATACTCTTTGCATGCTTGCTTGAATTGTGTGATGATTGCTTGACTTGTTCTAAGATAGCTAAAATCTGTCAAACTCTAAAATTGGGAAAAGGTTAAGTTTTTAATTGGTCAAGTAGTCTAATCATCCCCCCTCCTCTAGACATACTTCAAGGTCCTACAAGTGGTATCAGAGCCAGGTTTCCATTTGCTTTGATTTCCATAGCTTTTGGTGGTCATAGCCTTGGTTTCACAACCTGGGAGAGTATGGCGTCTAGCGAGGGAAATCATCACCGTAGAGGTCCTTACTTTGATGGTACTAATTTTGCTAGTTGGAAGCATAAGATGAAAATGCATATTCTCGGACATAACCCCGCCGTTTGGGATATTATTTGTATTGGCTTGCAAGGTGAATTCTTTGATGGGAGATAGCCGAACCGTGAAGCTAATTAATGCGGAAGAATTGAAGATGCTGCAATACAACACTCAAGCTTGTGATATCATCTTCAACGGATTGTGCCCCGAAGAATTCAACAAAATCAGCCGTCTTGAGAATGCAAAGGAAATTTGGGACACTTTGATAGATATGCACGAAGGTACCGAATCCGTCAAGGAATCCAAGTTGGATGTGCTCCAAAGTCAGCTTGACAAGTTCAAAATGAAGGATAGTGAAGGTGTCGCTGAAATGTACTCTAGGCTTGCTCTTATTACAAATGAGATTGCCGGCTTAGGGAGTGAAGAGATGACCGACAGATTCATCATCAAGAAGATCCTAAGAGCATTGGATGGAAAGTATGATACCGTGTGCACATTGATCCAAATAATGCCAAACTACAAAGGTCTCAAGCCAACGGAAGTCATTGGAAGGATTATTGCTCATGAGATGTCACTCAAGGATAAGGAGGAACTTCACAACAAGTCAAGTGGTGCTTACAAAGCCTCAAGTGAATCCCCTGCATCATCAAGTGAGAAACAAACCTGCAATGAAGAATTGAGCTTAATGGTGAAGAACTTCAAGAAATTCTACAAGAGTAGAAGCAAAGAAAGAAGCTCCAAGTCAAGGTCTTACCATGACAAAAGATCTTCCAGTCGAGAGCGCAATTGCTACAGTTGTGGGAGGCCTGGACACTATTCCAATGAGTGTACGACACCCTACAAAAGAAGAGAAGATTCTCCAAAAAGAAGAAGCAAAAGAGAAGAATCACCACCAAGAGAGAGGAGGAGTAGAGATGATCGTTATGAACGAAGATCCTCATGGAGAAGCAAAGATTCAGAAAGGAAGGACAAGTCATCAAGGAGCTAAACAAAACAAAGACATCAAGCTCATGTTGGTGAATGGGTTTTGGCTCCGACTCCGACAAACACTCCGAGAGAATCTATCACTCCGACTCCGAATATACTCAAGATGAAGGTGTTGCCGGTCTAGCACTTGTGTCAACCAACTCCTACGACATATTTGATTCACCAAATGAAGGAATTGGAAGATGCTTCGTGGCCACAGGTCCAAAGGTAACACATCCTGAGTATGTTGATTTCAATAGTGATGAAGATGACTTGCTTGTGGATGATGATTTACTTGTTGACAACTCTAGTGATAAATACTATGATGAAACGTCAATTAATCATGCTAAACAAGATAAAACGAATGACAATGATAAGGAGAAGATTGAGCTTCTAACTAAAGAACTAAACACTCTTAAGTTAGCTCATGAAACTATCGTCGAAAATCATCGAGAACTTTTAAGGGCTCATGAGAAGTTATGCTTTGAAAAGCTCAATCTTTAGCAAGAGCATGAGTTCTTAAAAGCAATCAATGATGATCTCCGTAAGAAAAGTTCTTCTTACATTGCCAAGCGTTTACTCCTATCTACTTGCATGCCTCAAGTCAAGTCTAGTAACAAGTACAAGAAAGATACTTCCTCTAGTAGTAACAATAATACTGCTAAATCCAATATTGTTGCTTCTAGTAGTTCTCTTGATTCCACTAATGATTCTCTTAGCCAAGTTACACTTGAGCAAGAAAATAGCTTATTGAAGGGAATTATAGAGAAAGGTGTTTACAAGAGCCTTGCTAGGAGTAAGCAATTCAAGGAAATTGTACGCAAGCAAGGAAGACACCGGAAGAATCAAGGTGTTGGTTTTGAACGAAAGTTCAATGCCAATGGAGTTGAGTGGGAAGAAGATCAATACCCCAAGACGAAGTTTGTTCCTCAACAAGAGAAGTATGATCCTACTTCCTTAAAGGGAACACAAGCTCAAGATGATCTTCCACCACAAGACCATAAAGGCAAGGACAAGCTTCAAGAAGAGATTGATGCATTTGAAGAAGCACCCAAGGCCTCGGTCAAGTGGATTCCCAAGACTACGTCAAGTTCTACTTCATAAAGTACAATTACAACTCCAAGGATTCCCATCAAGATGATGTGGATCCCGAAGAAGAAGAACTAGAGAGTTCTTGAGGGTGACTCCGCCAACATTCTTCACTCATATTATTATGGCAAGGACAAGTGCAATCAACCTCCACATCTTGCACTAGTTCAAGGAGTCACAAACCCTCATGTTGGTAAGGCAAGGAACAAGGTAACCTAATGTTTTCATGGACATCATCTTGTGTGTGCATCACTCTATGTCTATGGATATTCTTGTTTGTTCCTTGTGGGACTAACCCATGTAGGTATGTTGAAAGTACAACTCACTCCAATGGATTGCTCCAAATGATCTACATCAGCATTGAGCATCCACATCTTCAACACCTACATGAAGTCATCAGCGACAAAACCCAAGGTTAGTTCATCCCTCTAAAAGGGGATCTCACATCTAGGGGGAGCTTAACTCTAAGACTTGAGTCAAAGCAACTCTAATGGTGTGAACACATCAATGCATTATGTAAAAGTGGTAACCCCACTTGGGCTTAAACGATCAGTATGACCTATGATCAAATGTTTATCATTTGACTCCTAAGTCAATATACTCATATATAGATGACCTAGTCATCGCAAATTGTTTGATAGATACTAGAATTGGTTGTGCATGCTTTGCCACATATTTCATTTGCCATCTTATTGTGTGAGCATGTTGGTGAATATTTTACTCATTCAAGGACATCCACTTGTTGTTTTGATTGTTTGGTTCTTCCTTCTTTTGGCCAAGTGGATGGACAAGAATGCCTAAGAACTTTCTCTAGCTATCTATGCTTTTCTCGTCTCAAACTCTATTCATGCTACATCACAAAATTTGACCAAGTCAGATTCGAACCACTCTGTGTGAGGATCACTCGGAGTCCGCGATTCGTCATAGACTTAAACTTCCAAAATTTGTTTGTGATTCTCGGTCTGACCGATTCCTCCATTTCGGTCCTACCGAGATCACTAAGTCAATCTAGGTTTTCAATCTCGGTGCAACCGATTTGACTTCGGTCACACGGAGTTGTCAGAATCGAACACGATTATGCATCTCGGTGCCACCGAGTTGTTCCACTTTCGGTCACACCGATGTGGTCGGGCTATATATAGTCACGGCAAAATTTGGAAATTTCTCCAAAACCCTTCGCCCGCGCAATAGCTCGCTCTGCCTCCAAGGTCTCCGGTCGTCTCCCGTCGCCGCCGCCTCGTCAGCCGCTGGTCTCCGCCGTCAACGGAATTCAACCCCACCGTTGCCGCCGTTGCGAGTTCATCGCCAAGCTAGGGTATGGACTCGATCACTGTGCCATCCTCGTCCGATTCCTAGCACATTGTGTTCTTATTGATTCTTGCCATGATTGAAACACTCCGATCCAGTCAATGCAATCCGTAGATTAGATGAGATTTAAAAATTTAGGGTTAGGTTTCCGCCAAAACCATCCCGGACCCACCGAGTTGAAAAACTCGGTCCCAGCGATTTGGCTTATGCCATTGCACTAGTAACTCTCGGTCTGACCGAGAATTGCTAATCGGTGCGACCGATGTTAGAACTTTGTGAAACCCTAGTAGTCTCGGTGCATCGAATCGTGACTCGTCCCACTGAAGTTCATCAGTTTAGGTTCCAAAAACTGCTTCGGTATCACCGAGTTTGAAAATCGGTTGATCCGAAATGCTTTCTGTGGAAAACTAAAACTGAATTTTTGAATCATTCTTTTGAAAAAATCTCTGCATTTTGTGATGCTCATCCACTCCATCTCATCTATAACTCTTCACAGGGTCAGCAGTCAAAGTTTGCAGCATGTCAGACCAGAATGACAGTCAGAACAGGTCAGAAGGGCAGATGCAAATGAGTGAGGGCACTAGTCCCTCCAGCACTTCAGATGAAGGCAGCAGGAGCACTCCTAGCAACCTGCCAAAGGCTGCTACCAGGCAAAGGAAGAAGAAAACTTCAGACTCTGAAGATGAGGATTATAGAGCTGAAGAGGATGAAGCTACTTCCAAGAAGGCAGTGCATAAGAAGGTGCTTAGTTCAACTGTAGTAAAGCCAGGCATGAAGATCAAAAGGCCTGCAGGGAGACAATCAATTTCCAAAGCCAGAGCATCAACTCAACTGCCAGAAAATCCTGATCCCAAAGAGCCAGCTGCTGAAGGAAAGAAAAGGAAGGAAAGGGTCAAGAAGACCATGGCCAGAGTAGTTGGGCAACCTTCCATGATGGAAGAAGAAGAGCTTGCTACACCAGCACCAAAGGCACCAAAGCTTATGGGAGATGCTATTAGATTAGGGGCTGCAACATCTAAGCCCAAGGAAGCACCCAAAGCTGCCCCCAAGGCCAAGTCTGCATCAAAGAGGAATACCAGGAGTATTCCAGCTGCTGAGAAGAACAAGGCCCTGGTGCCTGAGGTTGCTGAGGAGGAAGATGAAGAAGGACAAGTTCTGAGGAAGCTCAAGCCCAAGATACCAGACCATAATGATGCCCATCCTATAGCTGAGGACATGAACATCAGAAAAGATTCAGGGTTGAGGCTATGGAGGATGGCAGATCCATATGCCACAAGGAGAAGAACTGTTGTTGATTATAGGTTCCATACAAAGGAACAGCAGGACTTCTATGAGACAATCTTGTTGGACAAAAAGCCCATTGTGTGTAATATGAGGTGGGTCGACTGGACCTACATGAAGGAAAAATGAAGAACACTATCCAGGAGTTCAAGACAGTTTTGTTGCTTGTGGAGTTGCATATTTTGTTGGGCAAAAGCTCACCAACTGGAATGATGAACTTATAATGCAATTCTACTCCACATCACACTTCTATCCAGATGGAAGGATAGTTTGGATGTCTGAAGGTACAAGGTACCAGTCAACTGTTGAGGAGTGGGCAAAACTGATAAATGCCCAAAGGAAAATGATGATGACCTGGATGTATATGCCAAGAAGAAAATGGGACACAATACCATGGCACATATGTACAAGGAGATCCTAGACAAAGCCCTAGAGACTTTCTCTTTTGGATCAGTCCACTTTCTTATGTCAGGGCTACCTACAGTCAACTGGATCACTAGTAGAAAAAGGGCCTATAGTCCCGGTTCATAAGGGCCTTTAGTCCCGGTTCGTGAACCGGGACTAAAGGGTTGGTACTAATACCCTCATCCTTTAGTCCCGGTTCTATCAAGAACCGGGACAGATGGGCCTCCACGTGGCCTGTCCACGAGCTCAGTAGAGGGCCTTTGGTCCCGGTTGGTGGCACCAACCGGGACCAATAGGCATCCACGCCACAAGATTTCTTTGGCTCTGGTTTTTGTTTTCTTTTCAAAACAGGGGGGTTTGGGGGGTTTGGGGGTTAATTGAGGTGGGTCATATATTGTGCTATAGCTAGCTAATTAATAGAGAAAAGTGTCCTTTCTTTTGTCCGTGCTTGGTCGACGCTACGTACTATACATACGTGATAGAGAGGACTAACTAGACATGCTAGCTAGCTAGTAATTAAGCAAAATGTAAGATCGTCATGAACATATATATGCATACAGAGAGAAGTGATATCGACCACCTCTCCTTCTCTGAGAGATTGGTCGAACAACAAGTTCTCGTATATCTATCTGACGCTACCGGCTACATATATACAATAATTATATTTTACAATACGGATGCGTGGTCCACATAGTATTCTCCGTCTTCAGCGATCACGTGGTCAAGAAAGAATGCCGCCAATTCCTCTTGAATTGCTCGCATGCGATCTGGTGCTAGGAGTTCATCCGCCGAAACATCTAATTTTAAGAAAGGGGTCAATACATATATATATATATATATATATATATATATATATATATGAATGAATGAAACTCAACACAAATGATGGTAATAAAATAAAATTGTGAATATTTTTATTTACGCACTTCGTATTGTTTGTCGGAGTAGCCCCTCTCACAGGTCGTGTGGCGGATGGACTCGCAAACGTAGTATCCATGTAAATCATTCCCTTGTTCCTGCCACAACCACTTTACAAGAAACAGAGGTCAATCAAACTTATAATTAGCAAGCATGCTAAATGGTATTGATGAAACTAGTGCTTGAATCACTAGGAGATGCGCGTGGAATCTGCTACTATATAGTACTTACTGGTGTCTAAATTGCAGCTTCTTTGGTAGTCCCGGAGCTTTTTGGTGAATTTTCCCCAAGCCCTACCATACAAAGAAAACAATTACTTGATATCAGAAATGAACAAAGTTCTTGATATGGTGGATAATGATCGATTTAACTTACTTCTCGAGCATTTCAGTCATGTCCGCATACTCCTTGGGATCTTTTCGTCTCGAGTCAAAGACAGTTACTACTCCCTTCTCAAGCTTAATCTCTAGGAGCATATAGTGGTAGCTGCGCACACATGCATAACTCATCAATATTACATTACTATAACCTGGACTAATAAGGAAACTGAATATGCCACAAGACAAGAACACTCACTTGAAGTTGTAAGGAAAGAGTATTATATCTTTGTGTTCATTTATTACCAACGATTGTAGCAAGTTGGCCTCGGTATCTTTGGCACGAAATTCAACCTCATTTGCATCTATGAGATATGTGTTAATGAACCCAATATCACCCACTTGTCTTTTCTTCAATTCAGCGATCTTCAATCTGCATAATATAGTGCGGATATTTATAAATACATGCAATGAAAGGGCTGAGTTATATAGAGATACTTAATGATGTAAGTAGTACTACTTACAGACGATAGCAGGTGACCGTTGTTTTATCGAGGGCCAATTGATTGAAAACTGATAGAACTCCTCAAATGGAATAGGCAACAGTTCAATTCCAAGGAGGTCATGCTCCTTTTAATCACAAATACAAAGTACTCCTCCCTCAGACTCTTTGCAGGTTTTCATGTACCAATCATGCAATCTTCGCATCATCGTTGATAGAGAGCTTTCATCTTTGACGAGAGGCTTCCCGTACTCGTATCTTTGTATCTGCACCTCCAAGAAATCAAATTGTACATCGTCCGGCAAGTAATCTTCGTGATTGCCATAACCGGCACCATCCTCGGATCGACGATGTCGCTAGTGTGCACCTTGAGCGGGGGCACGATTCCTTCATTGTTCGCCGAGCTGGGCAATTTGTTTCCCAGCTCGCCGCTCATTCATCCTTTGATCACCGACAAGATTTCCCGATCTCTCCGCCTCGGCAAATGCCTTTCCAATAATGCGCTCATAGTTGCCTTTCGGCGGAGACTTGGGTGGTTTTGTCAGGACAGCCAGAGTGCGCTTCGCTTTGACCGGATCTACCTTCTCCTCCGGAGGTGGATGTCTCTTTGCTTTCAACCATTGAAACCAGTCATCCACTTCGGTCTGCGCGACCTTCGCGTTTTCCTCCTCGCTCCTCTCGTACGGTAACTTCTCTGGAGTCTTTAGAGAAGGACCGAATCTGTATCTCCTCCCGCCTGTGGCAAGATTGCTAGACGCCGCAGAGCAGACGGAGCGGATGTCTTCTTTCCTTGCTTACAAGGCGGAGGAGAAGGACTACGACGCTACGGAGCAGCCGGAGCGGGCGGCGGGTCTCTTCCGCCTTTGCCGACGAGGCGGAGAAGGAGGAGGCTGGCTGCCGGACGCGCCGTGCAGGCGGAGAAGGAGACGGAGTGCCGCCACGCCGCCGGAGAAGGAGCCGGCCGAGTGCCTGATCGTCACTCGCCGGAAGAGGAGGCGGTGGAGGAGGCGGAGTGCCCTGACTCACGGGAGGAGGAGGAGGAGGCGGTGGAGGAGGCGGAGTGCCCGACTCACCGGAGGAGGAGGAGGAGGCGGAGGCGCCCAGCCTGGAAGGTTGATGAGATCCTTCCGCCATAGGCATGGAGTCTTGAGCGTAACCCAGCCGATACTCCCCTTCACCGGTAGGGTGGTCAAGCCGGAGCTCCTCAAATCCCTCCGTTATTTCATCGACCATCACCTTAGCATATCCATCTGGAATCGGCCGGCAGTTAAAAGTTGAGTCGGGTTTAGTGGGATAAACAGAGCTAACAGCCGCCTTGACCTTTAAATTGCTCCATTGCGCCATAAGGTGGCAACTTTCAGCATCCGTGATAGCATCCACGGGATAGCTGGCAGGAGCCGTCAAGGCATGCTGCTCGTCAAGCAGCTCGGTGGAAGCCACGCTACTTCTCCGCCGAGATGGCGGGGTAGCTTCGGGAAGCTTCGCAGGTCGCTTTGTTGTGATCGGCTGCTTCGCTCCTCTTCTCGTTCCTCTAGCCCCATTACCCTTTCGTGCAGCGCTTTGCATTAGGCTCGCCCAGCTTTCTTCCTCCTCTCATGGGTTTTGTAACCCTCGCGTCCGAAATCCAGCCTTCCACGAAAGGGAGCTCGGCGTGCCTCGTGTCCGTCTGTGGTGCCTGTGGATTCCTGAGGGCCATTGTGAGCTCGCCCTTCTCCCCGTCTCGAATGAACTTCCCTTGCTGCGCTGCTTCAATATAATGCTTAAGCCTCTTGACTGGTATGTCCAATTGTTCGTCCGGCCCAAATGCACTTCCCGTTATAGGGTCCAAGGATCCGCCGCCCTCAAGAACCAAGTCCGGCAATGGTCCGCCAGTTCATTGTCTCGGTTCGATCCCTTTATCAAGCAGATCATTCTCAGCCTTGGACCACTTAGGCCGGGCTATGAGGTAGCCACCGACCCGTGCGATGATGAAGCTTCTTCTTCGCAGCATTTCTCTTGTTTGTCGCTGACATCTTTTTACTCTTTTCCGATGTCTTGTAGGCCACAAATGCGGGCCAGTCATCGCTCATCTTCTCATATTTGCCCGTGAATTCTGGTGCCTCATTTTTTTCGACATACGTATTGAGGTCTTTCTTCCAATTCCTGAATAGTTCTGCCATCTTCTTAAGAGGAAAAGACTTGATTAATGGCTCTATTACTGGCTTCTCCGGATCATCCTCTGGGCGGTAGGGTAAAATTTGACTTCAGCTCAGTCCAAAGATCATTTTTCTGCATATCATTGACATAAGACACCTCGTGGTCTTCGTTCTTAGGCTTATACCATTGGTGGATGCTGATCGGGATCTTGTCCCTAACCGTAACCCAGACCGAGCAACAAATGCCTTCTTTGTTCGGTAGGGTTCAATCGGTTGGCCGTCGTAGCGTGATTTCTATGATCTCAAACTTTTCATCTCGAGCTCAACTTTTTCTTCGGGCCTCGTCTCTTTACCGAAGTTGTGCTCGATCCGGAGGGCTAGAAAAATAACAAAGACGAGAGTTAATTAATATGTGTACATATATATATACCAAAACAAAGACGAGAGCTAGTCAAGACAGGCTTAACTAATATATATACCTGGCCGGACTCGGTTTGGTGATCATCGAGCCGCCCTCACGGTCTACTTCTTGCACCGCATTGGGTCATCGGAGCCATGTAAATCATAGCCAGCTGCTTCTTCACCCTCTCCTTCCAGACCATCGTTATCGACGCTGAGAAACATCATCGAGGAGACGACATCACTTCCGTGTGATTATGTCCCTCAACAACGCTTCTTGTGCTTCGTCTCGGGGTGTCCATAGTTTCTACAAATATTTACAACATGGCAATTATTATTCAAACATGACAGATATGGATATATTAGTGCCAACGTAGAACTGGCTAGCTAATCACAATAAGGAATCATATTAGTGGCCTCGACGCTGCTTCTCTAGGGTTTGGGGTGGCCTCGACAATGCTTCAAGGGTTAGGGGTGGCCTCGAGAACGCTTCAAGCTAGGAGGGGGTACGTAGACATCGACCCCCACGTGTTTAAGCTATCGGGAGGGGGTCGGCGTTGAACAGTACATCTATGTCCCACAAGTAGGGTAGAGGGTCGTGGATCGCCGAGCGGTCGAGGGTCAAGGGTCGAAGATCGCCGAGGGTCGGGAGGTTGCCTAGTGTCAAAGGATTCAACAAAACAATGTCTTCATCATTAGGCTAGTAATAGGTGCATGATGGTACGAAGCTCTCCAAAGTTGTTTTGGAGCGGAGTCTCAGATAGGATAATTCGCTTTTGGTACAAAGTTCAGCAAAAGGCAAATTATCCTATCCGGACTCCATTCCGTAACAACTTTGGAGGACTTCGCACCATCATGCCATGGTTACTTCCGCTAATGATGAAGCCATGGATTTCTTCAATACTTTGACACTATAGGGACCTCGACCTGAAACCTTCGACCCTTTGACCCCTTAACGACCTCGACCCTCTACCCTAGTTCCCGACCCTCGACCCCTCGGCGATCCTCGACACCCTCGTTATATCGACAACGACGCAACATACATATACATGGGAAAATAATGTTATCGGGGAGGGGTATCGTACCCCCCTCGTGTCAAAGTTTCTTCTTTCTCCTCTATTCCTTTCTTTCTTCTTCTCCTCTTCTTTTCTTCTTATCCCTCGAGAAAGGAAAATAAGGAAAAGGAAGAAAAGAGGAAGAAGGAAGAAGGAAGAAGAAGAAGAAAAAGAAGAAAAAGAGGAGAAGAAGAAGAATAGTGGAGAAGCAGAAAAAATAGAAAAAAATTCTATTTTGTCTTCTTCTCCTCTATTCCTTTCTTCTTCTCCTCTTCTTTTTCTTCTTTTTCCTCTCATTCTTTTTCTTCTTCTTCTTCCTTCTTCTTTCGGATCCTAAAACCCTCGAACCCTCGACCCTAGAACCCTAGAACCCTTGAACCCTAGAACCCTCGAACCCTCGACCCTAGAACCCTCGAACCCTCAAACCCTTGTGCCTCGAAACCTCGACCGGCCTCGACGACCCTCGACCCTCAAAACATTGACCTCGATCGGCTTCGACGACCCTCGACCCCACTGTGACCCTCTCGACCCTCTAGCCTAGTTTCCAATCACGACCCCTCAGCGATCCTCGACACCCTCGTTCCCGATAAAAAGAAGAAGAAGAAGAAGAAGAAGAAGAAGAAGAAGAAGAAGAAGAAGAAGAAGAAGAAGAAGAAGAAATGAGAAGAAGAAAAAAGAGAAGAAGAAGAAAGAAGAAGAAAAAATAGAAGAAAAAAAGAGAGGAGAAGAAGAAGGAAAAGAGGAGAAGAAGACATTTTTTTCTTCTTCTGCTCTATTCCTTCTGCGTGTCCTGTTTTGTTCTACTTCCTCTTCTTATTTTTTTCTCCTCTTCTCCTTCTTCCTTCTTCCTCTTTTATTCTTTTCCTTATTTTCATTCTTCCTCGACGACCCTAACTCTAAACAGTACAACTTCCTCGCCGACGTCCCGCCTCTCTCATGAACAAAATAAAAGCATCATACATATGAAAACAAAATAAAAAGCATCATACATATATATGCAGAAAACAAAATAAAAACATCACATATATATGCAGAAAAAAACATTAGATCAACACATATGCAAAAAGCATCATACATATATCCATACATCAATATATATACATGAAAAAACATTAGATCAACACATATGCAAAAAAAATCATGGCGGGCGGCGGCAGGGGGGCAGGTGTGCGCTGCTGGGGCTCATCAGGCGGAGGCGACGGCAGGTCGCGCGACGGGCGGGCGGGGAGGCGGAGGCGACGGTGAGGTCGGGAGGCGGAGGCGACGGCGAGGTCGGGAGGCAGGGCGGCGACGGCGAGGTCGGCGAGGTCGGCGAGGTCGCTGGAGGTGGGGCAGCGACGGCGAGGGCGCGGCGACGGGCGGGACGGGCGACGACGAGGCAGGGCGCGACGGCGTTAGGGGCAGATGCGGCGGCGACGACGGGGCAGACGGCGGCGACGACGGGCGCGGGCGACGGCGGGCGATAACGGGCGCTGGCGACGGGCGATGGTGACGACGGGCGTGACGATGACGGCCGGGCGGCGGCGAGGGCAGCTGGCGGCGTCTGGGAGGGAAAATGCGCGATGAATCTGAAATTTCCCAAGTGTTCTCTTATATAGCAAGGGCATTAGTCCCGGTTCGTGCCACGACCCGGGACTAATGCCACCCTTTAGTCCCGCTTGGTGCCACCAACCGGGACCAAAGGCAGTCCCGGTTGGTGCCACGAACCGGTACCATTGCCCCCTTTAGTCCCGGTTGGTGCCACCAACCGGGATCAATGGCCTTGTGCTGCCCCGCGCCCAAAAGTTTAGTCCCACATCGCTAGTCAAGGGCGCCAAAGACTGGTTTATAAGCGCTGGTGTGCCTCCCCTTTCGATCTCCTCTCTAATGCAGGCTTTCGGGCCTAAACTTGCTACTGCCGGTGGGCCTATTGGGCCTCTGCGGGCCTGAATCCTGACCCATGTAGGGTTTCTAGTCGTATTCAGGCCGTGGGGGCCTAGTAGGTGGCAGTTTTTTTGCTTTATATTTTATTTCTTTTTGCTTTTAGTTTTAGAAAAAATATAAACTTTCTATTAGTGCCATTAGTTTTAAAATTTGAAAACACTTTTTTTGTTTTCTTTGTTGCTTTATTTATTTTATTTTGTTTCTACTTACAACCAAATACTTATTGTTGCTATTTTTATTTTTTTCAAGTTTTTTGTTTTGTTTTCTGCATTATTTATTTTCTTTTGGTTTTTGCTTTATTTTTAATTCTTTTTGCTTTTAGGTCAGCAAAATTATAAACTTTCTGTTAGTGCTTTTAGTTTTAGAAAAATATAAACTTTCTGTTTGTGCCATTAGTTTTAAAATTCAAAAACACTTTTTTGTTTTCTTTGTTGCTTTATTTATTTTATTTTGTTTCTACTTACAACAAAATGCTTATTGTTGCTATTATTATTATTTTTTCAAGTTTTTTGTTTTGTTTCCTGCATTATTTATTTTCTTTTGGTTTTTGCTTTATTTTTTAATTCTTTTTGCTTTTAGGTCAGCAAAATTATAAACCTTCTGTTAGTGCCATTTGTTTTAGAACAATTATAAACTTTCTGTTTGTGCCATTAGTTTTATAAAATTTGAATTCTTTGAAATTTGTGTGAATCACAAGTTTGTGAGCTCAACAAGGCGTAGAGGGACGGGCTTATAAACCGGTGTGAGCGCCCTTGATTGGCGAGGTTCTCAAAGTTGGCATAGTATGTTCATGAACAAAAGCGGACAATGGTATCATACTCGTGTGTTACAAAGTTGGCATGGTATCATCATAATAGTTATGGAGAAAGTCTTCACTTTTTCTTCGCTTGTGTCGCTTTGCTTATTGCGCCGTAACCATGGATAATCTTCATCATTTATCGGGATGCTTGGGTCAGCCTTGACTTTGAAGGGGAATTTCATGAAACTTTTCATACTCTTGAGACATGTCTGTCTTGCCCTCCACTCCTGTGGATGTCCCTTTTTCCCGAAAGAACTATGTGGCGCTTTGGCTCATTGTATGATGTATTCGCTTCCTTATCTTTTCTTTTCCTCGGTCTGGTAGACATGTCCTTCACATAGATAACCTGTGCCACATCATTGGCTAGGACGAACGGTTCGTCAGTGTACCCAAGATTTTTCAGATCCACTGTTGTCATTCCGCATCGTGGGTCTACCTGCACCCGCCTCTGACAGTTGACCCACTTGCACTTAAACAAAGGGACCTTAAAATCTACTCCGTAGTCAAGTTCCCATATGTCTACTATGTAACCATAATATGTGTCATTTCCCTTGTCGGTTGTCGCATCAAAGCGGACACCGCTGTTTTGGTTGGTGCTCTTTTCATCTTGGTCAATCGTGTAAAATGTATTCCCATTTATCTCGTATCCTTTCCAAATCATTACAGTCGAAGATGGTCCCTGGACAACAAGTACAACTCATCACAAACAGTGCTGTCACCTCGAGATGTGTTTCCAACCAACTGCTGAAAGTCTGATGTGTTCACATGTAATCCAGTCATCGCCTTTGCCCGGGTGTTTGGAGCGCAGGCTGTTCTTGTGTTCATCGACATACGGGTCACCAAGGTAGAGTTCTCAGAGAACTGTAGTGTGCTTGAGACCAAGAATATCCGTCCCTGCATATTATTGAGTCTCTTCCAAGCGTGCCTTTTCCAGACACTCTCCCCTCATACCGCGATTTAGGGAGAGCTACCTTATTAAGGCCAGGAATGAAGTCAACACAAAACCCGATGACATCCTCTGTTTGATGGCCCATGGAGATGCTTCCTTCTGGCCTAGCACGATTCTGAACATATTTCTTTAGGACTCCCATGAACCTCTCAAAGGGGAACATATTATGTAGAAATACGGGCCCCGTAATGACAATCTCGCCGACTAGATGAACTAGGACGTGCATCATGATATTGAAGAAGGATGGTGGGAACACCAGCTCAACCCGACAAGACATTGCGCCACATCACTCCTTAAGCGTTGCTACGATTTCTGGATCGATCACCTTACGAGATATTGCATTGAGGAATGCACATAGCTTCACAATGGCTAAGCGGACGCTTTTCCGTAGAAGCCCTCTCAATGCAACCGGAAGCGATTGCGTCATAATCACGTGGCAGTCATGAGACTTTAGGTTACGGAACTTTTCTCTCGACATATTTATTATTCCCTTTATATTGACGAGAAGCCGCCAGGACCTTCATATCGAGCAGGCATTGAAAGAATATTTCTTTCTCTTCTTTCGTAAGAGCGTAGCTGGCGGGACCTTCATATCGCCGGAGGCATGCCCTCTTTTTCGCAAGCGTTGCAGGTCCTCTCGTGCCTCGTGTGTATCTTTTGTCTTCCCATACACGCCCAAGAAGCCTAGCAGGTTCACGCAAAGGTTCTTCGTCACGTGCATCACGCCGATCGAAGAGCGGACTTCTAGGTCTTTCCAAAGAGGGTAGGTCCCAAAATATAGATTTCTTCTTCCACATGGGTGCGTGATTCTCGGCGTCATTCGAACAGCTAGTCCGCCGGGACCCTTTCCAAAGATTACGTGTAAATCATTGACCATAGCAAGTAATGCGTGATCACCGGTGACGCATGGCGGGCTTCTTCCGGTGATCTCGCCTCGCTTTGAAATGCTTGCCTTTCTTTCGACATTGATGGTTGGTCGGAAGAAATCGACGATGGCCTGTACACATTCTTCCTGCAGCTTCCCGGTATATACTATCGGTGTCAAGTAAATAGTGCGTGCATGCGTGGTATCCCTTGTTTGTCTGTCCCGAAAGGTTATCGAGAGCGGGCCAATCGTTGATTGTCACGAACAAAGCAACGCCTTCAGGTCAAATTCCTCCTTTTGTGCTCATCCCACGTCGTACACCGCTTTCCATTCCACAGCTGTAAAAGTTCCTCAACTAATGGCCTTAGGTACACATCAATGTCGCCGGGTTGCTTAGGGCCTTGGATGAGAACCGACATCATAATGAACTTCCGCTTCATGCACATCCAAGGAGGAAGGTTATACATACATAGAGTCACGGGCCAGGTGTTGTGATTGCTGCTCTGCTCCCGAAAGGATTAATGCCATCCACGCTTAAAGCAAACCATACGTTCCTTGGGTCCTTTGCAAACTCATCCCAAGATTTTCTCTCGATTTTTCTCCATGCGACCCGTCAGCCGGGTGCCATCGCATCAACTTGGCATGCTCTCCGCTTCTGAACAGACGTTTCAACCGTGGTATTATAGGAGCATACCACATTACCTTCGCAGGAACCCTCTTCCGGGAGGCTCGCCGTCAACATCACTGTGGTCATCTCGTCTCGATCTTATATCGCAATGCACCGCATACCGCATGCGTTCAGATCCTTGTAGGCACCACGGTAGAGGATGCAGTCATTAGGGCATGCATGTATCTTCTCCACCTCCAATCCTAGAGGGCATACGACCTTCTTTGCTGCGTATGTACTGTCGGGCAATTCGTTATCCTTTGGAAGCTTCTTCTTCATTATTTTCAGTAGCTTCTCAAATCCTTTATCGAGCACAGCATTCTCGCCTTCCACTGCAGCAATTCGAGTCACGGTACCGAGCTTTGTGTTGCCATCTTCGCAATTGGGGTACAACCCTTTTTGTGATCCTCTAACATGCGATCGAACTTCAGCTTCTCCTTTTGACTTTCGCATTGTGTCCTTGCATCGACAATGACCCGGCGGAGATCATCATCATGGGGCACATCGTCTGGTTCATCTTGATCTTCAGCAGCTTCGCCCGCTGCAGCACCATCGTGCACATCGTCTGGTGCAACTTGATGTTCAGTAGCATCACCGTATTCAGGGGGCACATAGTTGTCATCGTACTCTTCTTCCTCGCCGTCTTCCATCATAACCCCTATTTCTCCGTGCCTCGTCAAAACATTATAGTGTGGCATGAAACCCTTGTAAAGCGGTGGGTGTGAAGGATTTTCCGGTCGAGTAAGACTTCGTATTCCCACATATAGGGCATGGACAACACATAAAACCATTCTGCTTGTTTGCCTCAGCCACTTGAGAAAAGCATGCACGCCTTAATGTACTCGGAGGTGTGTACATCACCGTACATCAATTGCCGGTTCATCTGCGTGCATTATATATAATTAAGTGTGTCAAAAATCATTACAGAACATCATGAATAGATAATTAAATGACCAAATTAATAGAAGTTCATCATCACATAAAAACCAAAGTACATACATAGTTCTCATCTAACAACATAAAGCTCTGCAGAGCATCTAAATTAATTAAACCATACATTGAAACTATGTAAAACATTTCAATGTGAAAACAAATACGATCATAATCGCAACCAAGGTAACAACTGATCCAACGGCATAATGATACCAAGCCTCGGTATGAATGGCATATTTTCTAATCTTTCTCATCTTCAAGCGCATTGCATCCATCTTGATCTTGTGATCATCAGCATTTACATCCGCAACATGCAACTCCAATATCATCTTCTCCTCCTCAAGTTTTTTATTTTTTCCTTCAAGAAATTGTTTTCTTCTTCAACTAAATTTAACCTCTCGACAATAGGGTCGGTTGTAATTTCCGGTTCAACAACCTCCTAGATAAATAAAATCTATGTCACGTTGGTCGGCTTAATTTTCATAAACAATAAATGAACCAATAGTTATGAAAAGATAATATATACCACATCCGAATCACAGACAGGACGAGGGCCGACGGGGGCGGATACCAAAACCATCGCACTATATAAGATGCAATAATAAAAGTAAGAAAATAATACAAGTAAGAATATTTTTCCTTTCGTAAAGAAGATAAGAACAAGAGGCTCACCACGGTGGTCTTGGCGATGAGATCGCCATGGTGATCGACGGCGGTGAAGACGGGGCAGGCGTGACGGACCGCTAAACCTAGACAAATATTGAGGAAAATGGAGGTTAGAGGTCGAGCTTGAAGAGGAGAAAGCTTAAGTAGTGTGGCTCGGGCATTCCATCGAACACCTTGTGTGCATAGGAGGTGAGCTAGAGCACCACCAAGCCCCCTCCCCCTCGGCCAGAAAAAACAGAGCAGTGTGCTCTGCTCTTGCGCGAGGGGCTATATATAGGCAACACCATTAGCCCCGGTTGGTGGCATGAACCGGGACTAAAGGGAAGCCTTTGGTCCCGGTTCATGCCCCCAACCGGGACCAATAGGGGTGGGCCCGGAGCCAGGACCATTGGTCCCGGTTCGTCCCACCAACCGGGACCAAAAGGTCCGGACGAACCGGGACCAATGGCCCATATGGCCCGGCCGGCCCCCTGGGCTCATGAACCGGGATAAATGCTCGCATTAGTCCCGGTTCTGGATTGAACCGGGACTAATGGGCAAAACAGGCCTCAACGATAGCCCCTTTTTCTACTAGTGGATCCTAAGGCACACCCTATTGCCTAAGTCTGGTGACCACAACATGATCAGAGGGCATGCAATCAACATGTTGCATTTGTTTGATGTGCCTCAGAAATTCAAGGTTATGAGTCTTATAGTAGAAACTATTAAGAGGACTACAGCAGATCATAAGAGGAGTTGTGGATATGCCCCTCAGATTCAGGAGTTGATTAACTCAAAGATGGGCACAGACAAATATCTATTGGATAGGGAACATTTTCCTCTCTATCCAGACTTTGAGGACAATAAGGTTGTCATGAATGAAGATGAACCATCATCAGTTCAAGATCAAGAGAAGAAGGAGAAGGCAAGGAAGGAGAAGGCTGCCAAGATGCCAACTCAAGAGGAGGCATCTGGGTATTTCTTGAAGAACAAGCAGGAGCAGCTTGGTTACTTGATAGCATCAACACTAAGGATTGAGAAGGGGTTGGACACCTTAACTCAGAATCAGGAAAGCTTGGAAAGAATCATGGAACAAAAATTCTATGATCTTGATGTCAAGGTAACTGAGATTCAGTCAGTTGTGGAGCAGCTGCAGGATGACATGCAGGAGAGGAAGGGCAAGAATACCACTAATGCATTTGCTAGAGTGCCTAGAGCTCAGAGGTCAGCTACAGTGCCAGTGACAGACAGTAGAGCAACATTATCTGCACCATCCACAGCTCCTACAGCTCCAGTGCAACCAGCTCCAGCACCAACTCCTCCAGCTCCCTCTACATCAACTGAAGCCTTCATCCAAGGAGCCATCTCTACACCACCAACTGAAGATCAAGCCTGAGAGTCGATCTAGCACTATGCATTTTCTATGAACTTTTTGGTAACTTGTTGCCAAAGGGGAGAAAAATGTATAGATCATAGGCTTTAGAGAGAGAATGTTGCTTTTGTTCTCTCTTGCTTTGGTGGTTTTAAACTTGTTTGTTTGATTGCTTGAGTTACTATGCTATTCTTGTGAGACATTGATGATCATGTGTTTGATCATAAGCTACACTTATGCATGTTTGATGATCCAATGTGATCATTCACTTTGCTTGGTGATGAGTGCATGTATTCAATCTTACTCATTTTGAGCGCTACACCAAGATGTATGTGACATGGAAGAGTAACCCATGAGCCTAATTCCTTGTGCATTTTCATTCCAAACCAAATCTTAAACTATCCACAAATTTAGGGGGAGCTCTTGCTTATCACATACTTCTCAAAGCGACGTGTTTTTAAATCTTATTATCATTTGTCGAAGCTTTGATCTATATGCTATTCCAAGACATATATTTCTGGAAAGCTCAATGAATGGCATGGCATGGATGATGAAAGTGGATCCCTCAAAATACTAAGGACAAAGGATTGGCTCAAGCTCATTAGCTCAAGACTCTTCATTTTATATTTTAGTGATCCAAGATCACATTAAGTCTATAGGAAAAGCCAATACTATCAAGGAGGGATGAGGTGTTGCTTAATGAGCCTCTTGCTTCATGTCCTTAGTAATATGCTCCAAACCCCTCAGCTACTTTCTCACATCCACAAATGACCTAAACCCAAAGCCAAAATCGGTCACACCGATTCTTCCTATCCGGCGCCACCGATTTCAAATGTCATAGACACTGCCACAAACCCTAGGCAAATCGGTTCTCCTGATAGGGATCTCGGTCTCACCGAGATGGGATTGTAATCTCTCTGTTTCCCTTCGTAACATTTCGGTCAAACCGAAGTGAGCGATCGGTCCCACCGAGATTGCAATGTAAACTCTCTGTTTCCCTTTTGTAACATTTCGGTCTCACCGAAAAGAGCAAATTGGTCCCACCGAGTTTACCTGACCAACTCTCTGGAAAGCTTATTACCAAAATCGGTCTCACCGAGTTTGTATAATCGGTCTTACCGAGATTACGTTATGCCCTAACCCTAACCGAATCGGTCCTACCGAGTTGCATGTCAGTCCCACCGAAAATCACTAACGGTCACTAGGTTTACTAAATAGGTCCGACCGAGTCTGTTGAATCGGTCCCACCGAGTTTGGTAAATTGTGTGTAACGGTTAGATTTTGTGTGGAGGCTATATATACCCCTCCACCTCCTCTTCATTCGTGGAGAGAGCCATCAGAACAAACCTACACTTCCAACTTACCAGTTCTGAGAGAGAACTACCTACTCATGTGTTGTGGCCAAGATATTCCATTCCTACCATATGAATCTTGATCTCTAGCCTTCCCCAAGTTGCTTTCCACTCAAATCTTCTTTCCACCAAATCCAAATCCTGTGAGAGAGAGTTGAGTGTTGGGGAGACTATCATTTGAAGCACAAGAGCAAGGAGTTCATCATCAATGCACCATTTGTTACTTCTTTGAGAGAGATGTCTCCTAGATTGGCTAGGTGTCACTTGGGAGCCTCCGACAAAGATTGTGGAGTTGAACCAAGGAGTTTGTAAGGGCAAGGAGATCGCCTACTTCGTGAAGATCTACCGCTAGTGAGGCAAGTCCTTCGTGGACGATGGCCATGGTGGGATAGACAAGGTTGCTTATTCGTGGACCCTTCTTGGGTGGAGCCCTCCATGGACTCGCGCAACCGTTACCCTTCGTGGGTTGAAGTCTCCATCAACATGGATGTACGATAGCACCACCTATTAGAACCGCGCCAAAAACATCCGTGTCTCCAACTGCGTTTGAATCCTCCAAACCCTTCCCTTTACTTTCTTGCAAGTTGCATGCTTTAATTTCCGCTGTCTATATACTCTTTGCATGCTTGCTTGAATTGTGTGATGATTGCTTGACTTGTCCTAAGATAGCTAAAATCTGCCAAACTCTAAAATTGGGAAAAGGTTAAGTTTTTAATTGGTCAAGTAGTCTAATCACCCCCCCTCTAGACATACTTCAAGGTCCTACATTGGGCCTTGTCAACCGTCTGTCCCGCCTGCGAGTTACCAGTGAGTCATAATGTTCAGGTAGGTTGCTTGTAAACCGTTTGGTCAGGGTGGGTCGCTAGTGAATCTCCAAGTGTCAACCGGGTCTCAAGTAAACCGCCAAGCCCGGCCGGGTCATATTTTCGGCCGGGTCATACCGCGGGGTTTATCCCCGACAAAACTATAAATTTTTGTAGGGATGAACTTTCTTTAGCCATGTTATTTTAAGAAGACATGATTGCTTTGTTAGTATGTTTGAAGTATTACTATTTCTTATGTCAATATGAACTTTTATTTTGAATCATTTGGATCTGAACATTCATGCCACAATAAAGAAAATTACATTGAGAATTATTCTAGGTAGCACTCCACATCAAAAACTCTGTTTTTATCATTTACCTACTCGAGGACGAGCGGGAATTAAGCTTGGGGATGCTTGATACGTCTCCAACGTATCTATAATTTTTGATTGTTCCATGCTATTATGTTACCCGTTTTGGATGTTTATGGGCTTTACTTTACACTTTTATATCATTTTTGGAACTAACCTACTAACCGGAGGCCCAGCCCGAATTGCTGTTTTTTGCCTATTTCAGTGTTCCAAAGGAAAGGAATATCAAACAGAGTCCAAATGGAATGAAACCTTCGGGAGCAATCTTTTTGGAACAAACTTGATCCTGGGGACTTGGAGTGGACGTCAAGCAACAGAGGAGGCTGCCACGAGGGTGCCCGGCGCGCCCCCTGGAAGTGGGCGCGCCCCCCACCATCATGGTCCCCTCGAGCGTCCACCGACCTACTTCTTCCTACTATATATACCCATGTACCTCGAAAACATCCAGGAGCACCACGAAAAACTATTTCCACCGCCGTAACCTTCTGTATCCGCGAGATCCCATCTTGGAGCCTTCGTCGGTGCTCCGTCGGAGGGGTAATCGACCATGGAGGGCCTCTACATCATCTCCAAGGCCCTTCCGATGAGTTGTGAGTAGTTTACAACAGACCTTCGGGTCCATAGTTATTAGCAAGATGGCTTCTTCTCTCCCTTTGAATCTCAATACAAAGTTCTCCTCGGTCTTCTTGGAGATCTATTCGATGTAACTCTTTTTGCGGTGTGTTTGTCGAGATCCGATGAATTGTGGGTTTATGATCAAGTTTATCTATGAGAAATATTTGAATCTCCTCTGACTTATTTTATGTGTGATTAAGTTATCTTTGCGAGTCTCTTCGAATTATCAGTTTGGTTTGGCCTACTAGATTGATCTAACTTGCAATAGGAGAAGTTCTTAGCTTTGGGTTCAATTTTGCGGTGTCCTTTCCAAGTGACAGCAGGGGCAGCAAGGCACGTATTGTATTGTTGCCATCAAGGATAAAAAGATGGGGTTTATATCATATTGCATGATTTTATCCCTCTACATCATGTCATCTTTCTTAATGCGTTACTATGTTCTTTATGAACTTAATACTCTAGATGCAGGCAGGAGTCGGGCGATGTCTGGAGTAATAGTAGTAGATGCAGGCAGGAGTCGGTCTACTTGTCACGGACGTTATGCCTATATACATGTTCATGCCTAGATAATCTCATAATTATTCGCTTTTCTATCAATTGCTCGACAGTAATTTGTTCACCCACCGTATTACTTATGCTATCTTGAGAGAAGCCACGAAACCTATGGCCCCCGGCTCTATCTTTTATCATATACGTTTTCTTTCTGCTTTTATTTGCATCTTTACTTTTCCAATCTATATCTAAAAATATCAAAAATATTTATCTTATCATATTATCTCTATCATATCTCACTTTCGCAGGTGGCCGTGAAGGGATTGACAACCCCTTTATTGTGTTGGTTGCGAGGTTCTTGTTTGTTTGTGTAGGTGCGTGGGACTTTTGAGGAGCCTCCTACTGGATTGATACCTTGGTTCTCAAAAACTGAGGGAAATACTTATGCTGCTTTGTTGCATCACCCTTTCCTTTTAAAGGAAAACCAACGCAAGCTCAAGACATAGCAGTGAGCCAGACATCACGCAAAAATGGTCCATATCCCTCCTTTTTACTTCATGGATCTTGTTAGCATACATGATACTATCGTAAAGAAAGCGGGTATCTTAGAATATGGATAAGCACTTCAGCAGTGAAGCAATTCGCTAAATTCATGTGACTAAAATACTTACCTTTCTTTATTCTTTCCAGATTTCCTTCTCTGCGAATACTTTCACTTAATTTAGATTCAAAATGTCATCTCTGTCTTAAGATCTTCCCTTGGCCCGGAGAACCAGCTTCTATAATTCTATAGTGATCCACTAGAATTGGCATCGGCCCTCGGGTGACGCCTCCCTACTCATCAAAAGATTTCATCCCTCGCTTGGTCATTAAGGTGGGGTGAAAAAAAAGTGAAGTAAGGGTGCCCTGTGGGTATTTGATCTTTCTCCCTGCCCCTTTTTTCATGGAAAAAAGAAATATCAATTTATCCATTCATTGAACCCTAGTCCAGGACTTACGGGGCTGATGCTGTTGGGCTGCTACAAAACCCCTATAGTCGTAAAAAGATCGAAACATGGATAAAACGTAGGATAACCCAGATCACTCGGACTTGTTGAACTCTCCAAAACATACTAAACCTAGGTGGTTTGACTAACGTTTTGGCACGTTAGACTAACCTAGGACAAGATTAGTTATTCTTTGTCTACGAATATCCAAATTTTTACACCTAATACTCCATAGATAGTCTGAATTAGATAGTAGCAATAATCAATTTTAGCGTGAATTGTTTGGAGGGGAAGTCTACCCTCTTTAATGGATTCGGCGCGTGCAATTTCTTTCCATTGTATTTAGATTACATAATACATCAAAATTAAAACTAAATTAAACTATAGGATAAACATAGTAAGTTCAACTAAAAATTACCCCTTTTAGAGAACCTTTTAGAAGTTCTACCCATATGTGCTCTGATCGCCAATTCATATTAGATATACTAAATCCAGCAGCGGTTGATTGAAATTGAGAGAATAAGCTAAATAATTTTGACTTTACTATTTTTTATTCTGAAATTGCCTCATCTCTGATCCAATTTAAACCCTACCAAACTCTTAGGAGTAGGTGTTTCAAGAACCTAAGCCCTTACAAAAAAAGAAAGTCAAAAAAAGAAACTCTTAAGAGATGTCATTTATAGTCTATCTCTTTCTAAATATTGAAAGTCAAGAAATTCGCATCGAAACATCGAGAAATTGTGCATATAGAAAACTCTAAATAAAGAAAAAAGGAGACCCATGCCATGATTTTAAAATCTTTTCTACCAATGCACATCACGGTGAAATCATTGTGAATTAATTGTTAGACGATTCTAGAGCGGAAGGCGAAAAGATAGGACAGGGACCCTTCGAAAGAAGGTATATGCCCGTAGTATCTAGAAAATATTCATGGTTGCAAGAGCGCAACGTATAGCTGTAGTTTCTACTGTAGCATTGGTTATTTCCGTTATTGCTGTAGTAGCATCGGTAATTGCTTAGAATATGGGAGTTGTGTCCTAATATGACACTTGAATCCTGGGCCTCTCATATATAGCAAGGGTAAACACATGATGTAACCTATGCCAACATAATAGCATAGGCACGCCGGGCAGCCGACGGCGAGCGCCGGTGCCCGGGCGGCCGGTGTGCGGTATTGTAGTGGTGTCATGGGTGATGGTGTTGGAAATATGCCCTAGAGGCAATAATAAATTAGTTATTATTATTATATTTCCTTGTTCATGATAATCGTTTATTATCCATGCTATAATTGTATTGATAGGAAACTCAAATACATGTGTGGATACATAGACAACACCATGTCCCTAGCAAGCCTCTATTGGCTAGCTCGTTGATCAATAGATGGTTACGGTTTCCTAACCATGGACATTGGATGTCATTGATAACGGGATCACATCATTAGGAGAATGATGTGATGGACAGGACCCAATCCTAAGCCTAGCACAAAGATCGTAGTTCGTATGCTAAAGCTTTTCTAATGTCAAGTATCATTTCCTTAGACCCTGAGATTGTGCAACTCCCGGATACCGTAGGAATGCTTTGGGTGTACCAACGTCACAACGTAACTAGGTGACTATAAAGGTGCACTACAGGTATCTCCGAAAGTGTCTGTTGGGTTGTACGAATCGAGACTGGATTTGTCACTCCGGTTAACGGAGAGGTATCTCTGGGCCCACTCGGTAGGACATCATCATAATGTGCACAATGTGACCAAGGGGTTGATCACGGGATGATGTGTTACGGAACGAGTAAAGAGACTTGCCGGTAACGAGATTGAACAAGGTATCGGTATACCGACGATCGAATCTCGGGCAAGTACAATACCGCTAGACAAAGGGAATTGTATACGGGATCGATTGAGTCCTTGACATCGTGGTTCATCCGATGAGATCATCGTGGAACATGTGGGAGCCAACATGGGTATCCAGATCCCGCTGTTGGTTATTTACCGGAGAACGTCTCGGTCATATGCGCATGGTTCCCGAACCCGTAGGGTCTACACTTAAGGTTCGATGACGCTAGGGTTATAAAGGAAGCTTGTATGTGGTTACCGAATGTTGTTCAGAGTCCCGGATGAGATCCCGGACGTCACGAGGAGTTCCGGAATGGTCCGGAGGTAAAGATTTATATATGGGAAGTCCTGTTTTGGTCACCGGAAAAGTTTCGGGGTTTATCGGTAACGTACCGGGACCACCGGGAGGGTCTCGGGGGTCCACCAAGTGGGGCCACATGCTCTAGAGGCATACATGGGCCAAGTATGAGAGGGCACCAGCCCCTAGGTGGGCTAGGGCGCCTCCCACCATGGCCCATGCGGCTAGAGGGGAGAGGGGGCAAACCCTAAGGGCAGATGGGCCCTAAGGCCCATACTCCCTGCGCCTCCCTCTCCTCCCCCTTGTGGCTGCCACCCAATAGATGGGTTTGGGGCTGCCGCCCCTCTAGGGGTTGGAACCCTAGAGGGGGCGCACCCTCCTCCCTCTCCCTATATAAATAGAGACCTAGGGCTGCCCATAACACAAGAGAGCCTCTCCCTCTCCAGGCGCAGCCCTGCCTCTCCTCCTCCTCCTCTCCCTTGGTGCTTGGCGAAGCCTGCTTGGGATTGCCACGCCTCCACCACCACCACGCCGTTGTGCTGCTGTTGGATGGAGTCTTCCTCAACCTCTCCCTCTCTCCTTGCTGGATCAAGGCATTGGAGACGCCACCGGGCTGTACGTGTGTTGAACGCGGAGGTGCCGTCCGTTCGCACTCGGATCTCCGGTGATTTGGATCACGGCAGCACGACTCCTTCAACCTCGTTCTCATGAACGCTTCCGCTTAGCGATCTACAAGGGTATGTAGATGAACTCTCCTTCCCTCGTTGCTAGTTTCTTCATAGATAGATCTTTGTGACACGTAGGAAAATTTTGAATTTCTGCTACGTTCCCCAACAGTGGCATCATGAGCTAGGTCTATTGCGTAGATTCTTTGCACGAGTAGAACACAAAGTAGTTGTGGGCGTTGATTTTGTTCAATATGCTTACCGTTACTAGTCCAATCTTGTTTTGACGGTATTGTGGGATGAAGCGGCCGGACCGACCTTACACGCTCTTACGTGAGACAGGTTCCACCGACCGACATGCACTTGGTGCATAAGGTGGCTAGCGGTGCCGATCTCTCCCACTTTAGTCGGAACGGATTCGATGAAAAGGGTCCTTATGAAGGGTAAATAGAAATTGGCATATCACGTTGTGGTTTTGCGTAGGTAAGAAACGTTCTTGCTAGAAACCCAAAGCAGCCACGTAAAACATGCAAACAACAATTAGAGGACGTCTAACTTGTTTTTGCAGGGTATGCTATGTGATGTGATATGGCCAAGAAGAATGTGATGAATGATATGTGATGTATGAGATTGATCATGTTCTTGTAATAGGATTCACGACTTGCATGTCGATGAGTATGACAACCGCAGGAGCCATAGGAGTTGTCTTTATTTATTGTATGACCTGCGTGTCATTAAACAACGCCATGTAATTACTTTACTTTATTGCTAACGGTAGCCATAGTAGTAGAAGTAATAAGTTGGCGAGACAACTTCAGGGAGACACGATGATGGAGATCATGATGATGGAGATCATGGTGTCATGCCGGTGACAATAATGATCATGGAGCCCAAGATGGAGATCAAAAGGAGCAATATGATATTGGCCATATCATGTCACTACTATATAATTGCATGTGATGTTTATTATGTTTATGCATCTTGTTTACTTAGAATGACGGTAGTAAGCAAGATGATCCCTTACACAAATTTCAAGAAGTGTTCTCCCCTGACTGTGCACCATTGCTACAGTTCGTCGCTTCTAAGCACCACGTGATGATCGGGTGTGATGGATTCTTACGTTCACATACAACGGGTGTAAGACTGATTTACACAAAAAAAAACACTTGGGGTTAACTTGACGAGCCTAACATGTACAGACATGGCCTCGGGAACACAGAGACCGAAAGGTCGAGCATGATTCGTATGGTAGATACGATCAACATGAAGATGTTCACCGAGTCGACTAGTCCGTCTCACGTGATGATCGGACACGGCTTAGTTGACTCGGATCATGTAATCACTTAGATGACCAGAGGGATGTCTATTCGAGTGGGAGTTCATAAGATGAACTTAATTATCTTGAACATAGTCAAAAGACCTTTTGCAAATTATGTAAAGCTCGCGCTTTAGTTCCACTGTTTAGATATGTTCCTAGAGAAAATATAGTTGAAAGTTGAAAGTAGCAATTATGCGATCAAGAAAGCTTATGTCCTTAATGCACCGCCAGTGTCTGAACCACAAACGTCGTTTGTGGATGTTGTAACATCGGACATACACGTTTTGATAACTACGTGATAGTTCAGTTGAACGGTTTAGAGTAGAGGCACCAAAGACGTTTTTGAAACATCGCGGAACATATGAGATGTTTCGAGGGCTGAAATTGGGATTTCAGGCTCGTGCCCATGTCAAGAGGTATGAGACCTCCGACGAGTTTTCTTAGCCTGCAAACTAAGGGAGAAAAGCTCAATCGTTGAGCTTGTGCTCAGATTGTCTGAGTGCAACAATCACTTGAATCGAGGGAGTTGATCTTCCGGATGAGAAAGTGATGTTTCTCCAAAGTCATTACCACCAAGCTGCTAGAGCTTCGTGATGAACTATAACATATCGTGGATAGAAATAATGATCCCTTGAGGTATTCGCGTTGTTTGACATCACGAAAGTAGAAGTCAAGAAGGAGCATCAATTGTTGATGGTTGGTGAAACCACTAGTTTCAAGAAGGGCAAGGGCAAGAAGGGATACTTCATGAAACGGCAAATCAGCTGCTGCTGCTCTAGTGAAGAAACCCAAGGTTGAACCCAAACCCGAGACTAAGTGCTTACGTAATAAGGGGAACAGCCACTGGAGCAGCATTACCCTAGATACTTGGTAGATAAGAAGGCTGGCAAGGTCGATAGAAGTATATTGGATATACATTACGTTAATGTGTACTTTACTAGTACTCCTAGTAGCACCAGGGTATTAGATACCGGTTCGGTTGCTAAATGTTAGTAACTCGAAATAAAAGCTACGGAATAAACAGAGACTAGCTAAAGGTGAGCTGACGATATGTGTTGGAAGTGTTTCCAAGTTTGATGTGATCAAACATCGCACGCTCCTTCTACCATCAAGATTAGTATTAAACCTGAATAATTGTCATTTGGTGTTTGCGTTGAGCATAGACATGATTGGATTATGTCTGTTGCAATACGGTTATTCATTTAAGGAGAATAATGGTTACTCTATTTATTTGAATAATACCTTCAGTGGTCTTGCACCTAAAGGAATGGTTCATTGAATCTCGATAGTAGTGATACACATTTTCATGCCAAAAGATATAAGATAGTAATGATAGTACCACTTACTTGTGGCACTGCCATGTAAGTCATATTGGTATAAACGCATGAAGAAGCTCCATGTTGATGGATCTTTGGACTCACTCGGTTTTGAAAAGTTTGAGACATGTGAACCATGTCTATTGGTGTATACGCATGAAGAAACTCCATGCAGATGGATCGTTTGGACTCACTTGATTTTGAATCACTTGAGATATGCAAATCATACCACATAGGCAAGATGACTGAAAAGCCTCGGTTTCAGTAAAATGGAACAAGATAGCAACTTGTTGGAAGCAACACATTTTGATGTGTGCAGTCCAATGAGTGCTGAGGCATGCAGTGAATATCATTATGTTCTTACTTCACAGATGATTCAAGTAGATGTTGAGTATATTTACTCGATGAAACACAAGTCTGAATTATTGAATGGTTCAAGTAATTTCAGAGTGAAGTTGAAGATCATTGTGACAAGAGGATAAAATGTCTATGATATGATCATAGAGATGAATATCTGAGTTACGAGTTTGGCACACAATTAAGACATTGTGGAAATTGTTTCACAATTAATACCGCCCGAACACCATAGTGTAATGGTGTGTCCGAACATCATAGTTGCACCCTATTGGATATGGTGCGTACCATGATGTCTCTTATCGAATTACCACTATCGTTCATGGGTTAGGCATTAGAGACAACCGCACTCACTTTAATGGGGCACCACGTAATTCCGTTGAGACGACACCGTCTGAACTATGGTTTGGAGAAACCTAAGTTGTCGCTTTCTTAAAAGTTTGGGACTGCGACGCTTATGTGAAAGAGTTTCAGGTTGATAAGCTCGAACCCAAAGCGGACAAATGCATCTTCATAGGACACCCAAAACAGTTGGGTATACCTCCTAATTCAGATCCGTAAGAAATAGGGATTGTTTCTTGAATCGGGTCCTTTCTCGAGGAAAAGTTTGTCTCGGAAAGTTGAGTGGGAGGATGGTGGAGACTTGATGAGGTTATTGAACCGTCACTTCAACAAGTGTGTAGCAGGGGCACAGGGAAGTTGTTCCTGTGGCACCTACACCAATTGAAGTAGAAGCTTATGATAGTGATCATGAAACTTCGGATCAAGTCACTACCGAACCTCGAGGGATGACAAGGACGCAGCGTCGCTTCCGAGTGGTACGGTGATCCTGTCTTGAAGGTCATGTTGCTAGACAACAATGAACCTACGAGCTATGGAGAAGCAATGGTGGGCCCAAATTCGACAAATGGTTAGAAGCCATGAAATCCGAGATAGGATCCATGTATCATAACAAAGCATGGACTTTGGTGGACTTGCCCGATGATCGGCAAGCCATTGAAATAAATGGATCTTTAAGAAGAAGACGGACATGGACGGTAATGTCACCGTCTATGAAGCTCGACTTGTGGCGAAGAGTTTTCACAAGTTCAAGGAGTTGACTACGATGAGATTTTCTCATCCGTAGCAATGCTTAAGTCCGTCGGAATCATGTTAGCATTAGCTGCATTTATGAAATCAGGCAGATGGATGTCAAAACGAGTTTCCTTACCAGTTTACGTAAGGAAAGGTTGTATGTGATACAATCAGAAAAGTTTTGTCGATCCTAAGGATGCTAAAAAGGTATGCTAGCTCCAACGATCCTTTCTAAGGACTGGAGTAAGCATCTCGGAGTTGGAATGTGCGCTTTGATGAGATGATCAAAGATTTTGGGTTTATACAAAGTTTATGAGAAACTTGTATTTCCAAAGAAGTGAGTGGGAGCACTACAGAATTTATGATGAGTATATGTTGTTGACATATTGATGATCAGAAATGATGTAGAATTTCCGAAAGCATATAGGGTTATTTGAAAGATGATTTTCAATAGAAAACCTGGATTAGGCTACTTGAACAATAAGCATCAAGATCCATAAGATAGATCAAAATGTTTAATAATACTTTCAAATGAGCATGTACCTTGACATGATCTTGAAGGTGTTCAAGATGGATCAGTCAAAGAAGGAGTTCTTAGCTGAAATGTAAGGTATGAAGTTAAGACTTAAAGCTCGACCACGGCAGAAAAGAGAGAAAGGACGAAGGTCGTCCCCTATGCTTCAGACATATGCTCTATAGTATGCTATGCTGTGTACCGCACCGGAAGTGTGCCATGCCATGAGTCAGTCAAGGGGTACAAGAATGATCCAGGAATGGATCATTGGACAATAGTCAAAATTGTCCTTGGAGTAAATAAGGACATGTTTCTCGATTATGGAGGTGATAAAGAGTTCGGCGTAAAGGGTTACGTCGATGCAAGCTTTAACACCTATCCGAATGACTCTAAGTAGCAAACAGGATACGTATAGTGGAACAACCATTTGGAATAGCTCCAAGTGGAGCGTGGAAGCAGCATTTACAATATGACCTAGAAATTTGCAAAGCACACACGGATCTGAAAGGTTCAGACCCGTTGACTAAAACCCGTTGACTAAAACCTCTCTCACAAGCAAAACATGATCAAACCTCAGAACTCATTGAGTCTAAATCACATGATGATGTGAACTAGTTTACAGACACTAGTAAACTCTTTGGGTGTTAGTCACATGGCGATGTGACATATCAGTGTTAATCACATGACGATGTTAACTAGATTATTGACTCTAGTGCAAGTGGGAGACTGTTGGAGATATGCCCTAGAGGCAATAATAAATTAGTTATTATTATTATATTTCCTTGCTCATGATAATCGTTTATTATCCATGCTATAATTGTATTGATAGGAAACTCAAATACATGTGTGGATACATAGACAACACCATGTCCCTAGCAAGCCTCTATTGGCTAGCTCGTTGATCAATAGATGGTTACGGTTTCCTAACCATGGACATTGGATGTCATTGATAACGGGATCACATCATTAGGAGAATGATGTGATGGACAAGACCCAATCCTAAGCCTAGCACAAAGATTGTAGTTCAGTATGCTAAAGCTTTTCTAATGTCAAGTATCATTTCCTTAGACCATGAGATTGTGCAACTCCGGATACCGTAGGGAATGCTTTGGGTGTACCAAACGCCACAACGAATCGGGTGACTATAAAGGTGCACTATGGTATCTCCGAAAGTGTCTATTGGGTTGGCACGAATCGAGACTGGATTTGTCACTCCGGTTAACGGAGAGGTATCTCTGGGCCCACTCGGTAGGACATCATCATAATGTGCACAATGTGACCAAGGGGTTGATCACGGGATGATGTGTTACGGAACGAGTAAAGAGACTTGCCGGTAACGAGATTGAACAAGGTATTGGTATACCGACGATCGAATCTCGGGCAAGAACAATACCGCTAGACAAAGGGAATTGTATACGGGATCGATTGAGTCCTTGACATCGTGGTTCATCCGATGAGATCATCGTGGAACATGTGGGAGCCAACATGGGTATCCAGATCCCGCTGTTGGTTATTGACCGGAGAACGCCTCTGGTCATGTCTCAGATGGTTCCCGAACCCGTAGGGTCTACACATAAGGTTCGATGACGCTAGGGTTATAAAGGAAGCTTGTATGTGGTTACCGAATGTTGTTCGGAGTCCCGGATGAGATCCCGGACGTCACGAGGAGTTCCGGAATGGTCCGGAGGTAAATATTTATATATGGGAAGTCCTGTTTTGGTCACCGGAAAAGTTTCGGGGTTTATCGGTAACGTACCGGGACCACCGGGAGGGTCCCGGGGGTCCACCAAGTGGGGCCACATGCTCTAGAGGCATACATGGGCCAAGTATGAGAGGGCACCAGCCCATAGGTGGGCTAGGGCGCCCCACCATGGCCCATGCGGCTAGAAGGGCGAGGGGCAAACCCTAAGGGCAGATGGGCCCCAAGGCCCATACTCCCCGCGCCTCCCTCTCCCCCCCCCCTTGTGGCCGCCACCCAATAGATGGGTTTGGGGCTGCCGCCCCTCTAGGGGTGGGAACCCTAGAGGGGGCGCACCCTCCTCCCTCTCCCTATATAAATAGAGACCTGGGGCTGCCCATAACACAAGAAAGCCTCTCCCTCTCCAGGCGCAGCCCTGCCTCTCCTCCTCCTCCTCTCCCTTGGTGCTTGGCGAAGCCCTGCGGGATTGCCACGCTCCTCCACCACCACCACGCCTGCCAGTTGCTGCTGTTGGATGGAGTCTTCCTCAACCTCTCCCTCTCTCCTTGCTGGATCAAGGCATGGGAGACGCCACCGGCTGTACGTGTGTTGAACGCGGAGGTGCCGTCCGTTCGGCACTCGGATCTCCGGTGATTTGGATCACGACGAGTACGACTCCTTCAACCTCGTTCTCATGAACGCTTCCGCTTAGCGATCTACAAGGGTATGTAGATGAACTCTCCTTCCCTCGTTGCTAGTTTCTTCATAGATAGATCTTGGTGACACGTAGGAAAATTTTGAATTTCTGCTACGTTCCCCAACAGATGGAAATATGCCCTAGAGGCAATAATAAAATGGTTATTATTGCATTTCCTAAATCATGATAAAGGTTTATTATTCATGCTAGAATTGTATTGACCGGAAACTTAAATACATGTGTGAATACATAAACAAATGTTGTGTCCCTAGTAAGCCTCTACTAGACTAGCTCGTTGATCAAAGATGCTTAAGGTTTCCTGACCATAGATATGTGTTGTCATTTGATAACGGGATCACATTATTAAGAGAATGATGTGATGGACAAGACCCATCTGTTAGCTTAGTAAAATAACTGCAGCATCGTGAATAAGAAAAAACCTAGACTATACAATAAAGAAATTACGACATATTACATCCACTGGGCATCAAAGTTAGCCACTATGATAATAAAGCACAAGCAGCCAGCAGATTACATACACTGGGCATCAAAGATTGCCACCAATGCAAATAGACATGCCGACAAAATAATATATAAAACCGACAGCACTTCAATAGAGTTCAAGAAAGGTTAGCCCTGCTGGGGAGCTGCACCGCAAGCAGCTGAGCAAGATGATGAGACTGCGCTTGTTCAACACTTATATCTTCCTCACTCTTAAAGATAAACAAGCAGATATATGACAAGTTTTGCACATAAAAGTATCAGTGCTAACAATTATCACATTTCTTACTGACGAATAAAGTGACACAGTTTAAAATTGCATTAACACAATATGGTATTGTTCAGGTCAAGACATGGCAGGAAATGACATTGTGAAGGAGTTGGCGGCTTCACGACACCATTGGATTACAGATCAAGAACTCATAAGCATCAATGGTAAGTGTGCTGTCAATTTATCCCATTTCAGATTGGCAAATAAAGAGATAGTTTAAATAAAAGTAGAATGATATGGTATTGTTCATAATTAAGACACTGCAGAATATGACATTGTGATGTAGTGGGTAGGTTCACCACACCACTGGATTACGGATGAAGAACAGAAGCATACATGCAGTGCAAAAGAAGATCACTTGCTCTGTATAGTTTAATTTACATGGTATGAAGAAGGACAAACTTTTGTTTATGAACTACATAATAAACTTTAAACATGCAATTGCAAACACCAAAAATAAACAGTTGTTGCAGTCATACCTAACCAAATATACACAACAAAGTTTGAAGGCTTGAGAAGGACAAACTTACATTACTGGTGAAGACAGGCTCTATAAAGACCTTGTCCATGCTGATAGGGGGGGGGGGCAATTCAAGAAGTTTACCACATAATCTTCTTCATAAGCATTGCCTTTATTCTACATTTTGTTAAAAGTAAATATAGATGTTATAATATACGAAAAAATGGAGAATATTTAAGATAAGATGAAGAGTGATGCTACATAACCAAGTAGCTATAAATGTATGTCTTGACACAGGCAAAAGGCACAGCCAAGAGCAATGCACAACTAAACTTCTTCAGTACCAACCTTATGGTAAGAGTAAATATAGATCTGATGTGTTAAAAATGGAGGGCAAAGGATAATAAGTTGTAGAGTGATGGTACATGAACAACTACCTGCCAATATAATTACACTGATAAAGGACAGCATGTACTTACAAGAACAATGCAGAGCTAAAAAAATTCATTGGCATTGGATATATTCTACACTAATGTAACCATTCATACAGATCAGATAATTTGGAGCTTAACAATTGATAAGCAAGCTATCATGCATACTGTCACATAATGAACCAGGTATGTATGCAAGTACATTGATACAGGACAATAGGTACTAACAAGAGCAAAGCAGCGGGCAGCATATTTGCGATATCCTGTCGTTCTTTTCAAACCGGAATTCTTCTTCGAGCAGATTTCCTGCAAAAAAGATCTGTAAGGCACATGCGGAAAAGTAGAAGTTCAAATTGTCATGTGATTTCATAGACAGTACCTCATCCTGGGAACGAGACCAGTGCATAACAAGGTTTTTCCTTTCAATATCTTCTAAATTAAGCACATGAGACTTCACAGGAAATTCATTTATAGACTTGCCATCAAAGTGTGATTTCCTCAGGTAACACCGATACTGCTGCAATGCTTCCTTGAAAAGCACAAGCAAGCTTTGCTCGTCATGACTATCCAGATTGACCCTCGCCTAGTTACAACAATGTAATGTAAATCATTGATGTGTTCAATCAGCAGAAAACAAGAAAATAATAACCATGAATAATAGCACTTACACGTAAGTTGGACAGGAAGATGTGAAAATGGTGTTTTTCTTCACTATAATCTTCCCATGATGGGAATATATGCATGTAGTCCCTAACAACATTGAAAGCATTGGCTTTTAAACTAGGAATAAATGGAATGGGGTTCCAATCTGTAGGAATTGGCCGTCTCTGCAGTTGGGATAGGTCTTCGACATGTGGACTTGCTGTACTTTTTACTCGAGTGGGATTTTTCTGTGGTATGGCTGGTGCTATGGCAAATGAAATCGGTATACCTTTTGCTGGAGTGCAGGTCATGTGTGGTGGGGCTAGTGGTGTGGCCAGTGAAGTATGGGTACAGTCTGCTGGAGTCGGTCCTACGTTTTGTGTCACTGGTTGTACATCCAATATAAGTGGGGTGCTGTCTGATTTCTCCGGCACCACCATGTTTTTCAAGGACTTTGCTGGTGCTCCTTCTGGTTCGGCAATCACCCTCTTCCTTTTTGATGTCTGATGCATAAGAACAACATTTGAGTGGAAAAACATGGTATGATGACAGATGGAATATGTATTGATAATTGATGGGCATGACATCTCGAGTTATATGATGAGTAAACTAAGCAGATGGCGATGCAACAAAGTAGAAGAAATGCAAGACAACATATGCAAAGTAGAATAGGCACCTTGATGGGTGAACTGGACAAGCCATCTTCCTTTGAATCCTCGAGGTTAGAATAGTCGTTAGGATGATATTCTGAACAAGAATCAATAGGTGGGGAGTGAGGGAGTCCCGGATTAGGGGGTGTCCGGATGGCCGGACTATAACCTTTGGCCGGACTCCTGGACTATGAAGATACAATATTGAAGACTTCGTCCCGTGTCCAGATGGGACTTTCCTTGGCGTGGAAGGCAAGCTTGGCGTCTGGATATGTTGATCTCCTCCCATTGTAACCGACTCTGTGTAACTCCTAGACCTCTCCGGTGTCTATATAAACCGGAGGGTTTTTGTCCGTAGGTCGATCAACAATCATACCATAGGCTAGCTTCTAGGGTTTAGAATCTATTATCTCTTGGTAGATCTACTCTTGTACTACCCATATCATCAATATTAATCAAGCAGGAGTAGGGTTTTACCTCCATCGAGAGGGCCCGAACCTGGGTAAAAACATCGTGTCCCTTGTCTCCTGTTACCATCCACCTAGACGCACAGTTCGGGACCCCTACCCGAGATCTTCCGGTTTTGACACCGACATTGGTGCTTTCATTGAGAGTTCCTCTATGTCGTCATCTTTAGGCCCGATGGCTCCTCCGATCATCAACAACGATGCGGTCGAGGGTGAGACTTTTCTCCCCGGACAGATCTTCGTATTCGGCGGCTTTGCACTGTGGGCCAATTTGCTTGGCCATCTGGAGCAGATCGAAAGCTATGCCCCTGGCCATCAGGTCAGATTTGGAAGTGTGAACTACACGGCTGACGTCCGTGGAGACTTGATCTTCGACGGGTTCGAGCCACAGCCGAGCGCGCCGCACTGTCACGATGGGCATGATCTAGCTCTACCGCCGAACAGTGCCCAGGAGGCCGCCCCAGTGTCCGTTCCGACCCTTAGCTCGGAGCCGACTGCGCCAATCAAGGACGGGTGGTTGGGCACCGCCTCGGGGGCTGCAATCTCTACAGCGATCGAGCCGAATACCAGCCTTGTCCTTTGCGGAGCTCGTGACTCTAAGGTGTCGGACTCCTTTCCGGACTCCGAACCTTCCGCGCCCCTGCCGATCGAACCTGATTGGGCGCCGATCATGGAGTTCGCCGCCACGGACATCTTTCAGCACTCGCCCTTTAGCGACATTCTGAATTCACTAAAGTCTATCTCTTTATCAGGAGAGCGCTGACCGGACTATGGTCAGCAAGGATTGGATGCGGATGATGAAGAAATGCAAATCCCACCCACCACCCACTTCGTAGCCACTTTCGAAGATTTAACCGACTTCCTCGATTTCGACTCCGAAGACATCGACGGTATGGACGACGATGTAGGAGACGAATAGGAACCAGCGCCTATAGGGCACTGGACAACCACCTCATCTCACGATGTATACATGGTGGACACACCTAAAAGAAACGACGACGAGGAACAAAGGGATCGTTCCCTCGAAAAGCAGTCAAAGCGGCGGCGTAAGCGCCGCCCCAAACCCCACCTTGACAGAGACAGCAGCCCTACAGACCCAACCATAGAGCAAGGCGAACGTGCGGGCGACGAACATGCCATCGAGCAACCGTCCGAACAGGGCGACTTGGGTAAACAAACCAAACAACCCGTCTCCGGCGAAGATAATAGTCCGGACGACCTCACGCCGGACAAGTTGCTGGAGCAGAAGAACCTCCACAAAAGGCTCGTCGCCACTGCGCGTAGCCTGAAAAAGCAGAAGTGGAAGCTCAAAACATCGGAAGATGCACTCAGAATTAGATGGGGAAAAGTACTCAGCACCGCAAACAAATACGGCGACAATCGCCACACAAAGAGCTATCCGAAGTGAAAATTACTGCCGGAATTTGATGAAGAGGCCTTAGAGCCCCCGCAATCAAGAAATAAGGAAGCCACCAGGTCGGATAAACGGCCCCATGACCAACATAGAGCGGCAAATGGCGCCGCACACAAACCAGCACGTGACCCGAACAAGGATTCGCATCAAAAAGAAGGCACGGCCAGGTCTATCTACGGGCCAAGAAAGCAAGCTCTAGTAAGCAATGCAATGCAACAAGTATCCGAACATAACGGCACACCCAAATATAGGGGTGCCGCACACTCCCTATGTTTCACCGATGAGGTGCTGGGCCATGAATTTCGAGCGGGATTCAAGCCCGTAAACATAGAGGCATACGACAAAACAACAGACCCTGGAGTCTGGATTGAGGATTATATCTTCCACATACACATGGCTAGAGGAGATGACCTCCATGCCATAATATACTTACCCCTTTAGCTCAAAGGGCCAGCCCGGTATTGGCTTAAAAGCCTTCCCGAAAACACCATCGGAAGTTGGGAAGAACTCGAGGATGCTTTTCGGGCAAATTTTCAAGGGACCTATGTCCGACCTCCGGATGCAGACGATCTAAGTCATATAACTCAACAACCCTGAGAGTCAGCCCGGAAACTCAGGAACAAATTTCTTACTAAAAAGAACCAGATAGTCGACTGTCCGGACGCCGAAGCCTTAGCAGATTTCAAACATAGCGTTCGAGATGAATGGCTCGCCAGACACCTCGACCAAGAAAACCCAAGAACAATGGCCGCATTAACAAGCCTCATGACCCGCTTTTGTGCAGGAGAGGATAGCTGGTTGGCAAGAAGCAGTACCAGTGACCCAAGTACATCCGAAGTTAGGGATGGAAACGGGAAACCGCGACGCAGCAAGGACCAGCGCCGGACGAAGGGAAACAACCCGAAGAGCACGGCAGTCAACGCCGGATTCAAAAGCTCTCGGCAGAATCAGAAAAAGCTGCCCCTCAAGGATAACAGGGACGAGCTATCTAACCTAAACAAAATCTTGGAAAAAATATGCCAAATCCATAGTACTCCCGGGAAGCCTGCAAACCATACCCACAGAGAATGTTGGGTCTTCAAGCAATCCGGCAAACTCAATGCAAACACAAGGGGCTCGACATACCAAGCGAGGACGAAGACGAACCCCACAAGCAGAGCACCGGAGAGCAAAAGAAGTTCCCACAAGAAGTCAAAACAATAAACTCACTTCACGTGACAAATGGGAAAAACAGAGTGGCGCCTATAGAGACACGCGCCATACGACCTGTCCCAGAGGAGTCCGGCCACTGGTTGTTAAAACCAATCACCTTCGACCATCAGGATTACTCTAGAAGTATCCGGAACACAGGCTGGACTGCCTTGGTATTAGATCCGATAATTGACGGACTCCACTTTACACAAGTCCTAATGGACGGCGGCAGTGGCCTAAACCTGCTATACCAGGACACCATCCGCAAAATGGGGATAAACCCAACAAAAATTCGCCATGGAAACACTTCATTTCAAGGGGTAACGCCAGGCCCAGACACCCATTGTACGGGTTCTCTCCTGCTAGAAGTTTTGTTCGGCTCCCCCAACAACTTCCGTCGCGAAAAGCTAACTTTCCACATCGCCCCATTTACAAGTAGCTATCAAGCACTACTGGGACGCGAAGCTTTCGCCCGCTTTAACGCAATACCGCATTATGCATCCCTTACGCTTAAAATGCCCTGTCCGCGAGGCATCATCTCATTAAAGGGAAATATCGAGTGTTTCTCGAGCGCGGAAGACTGTGCGGCTGCTTTGACAGCCACACACTAAACGAGCTTCACCAATCAAAGCACCTAAACAGGTCGTTGAGACCCCGGACATGGCTAGACGAGTTCGGCGTAAGCACACAAGGGCTTACTAACCGCATACGCCCGTACAAGGGGCTCCGCGCGTTTACAACAAGAGACAATAAAGCTCAATTCTACCCATTCTCTAAATTATACTTTGTTTATTTAATATAACATATATTGTCGCACGATCTTTTTCAACGATGTTCCTCTCTTTTACAGATGAACACCGTGCTACACCCGTCCAGGATACGGCACAATGGAGGCACAGGCACAGACGTGCAGTAGGGACCCGTTCCAAGGATTCTTTTCAGATTAAGACCTTGCGTAAACCTTTTTTACTGTCTCTTGTTGATAAACATCCCCCGGTTTCTTGTTATAACCGAGGAGGAGGCTGGCGTCTTGGCATGTGGCCACGTCAGAATTTTGCGCGTACCTGGACACCAGGGGCTTCTTACCAACGGAGTTGTTCAGCCCATTTTCATAAAGACCGAATACCTTAGGGAGTGTTCGGCGTCGCGAGTTTTGCCTTATATGCATCAGCTCCGAATCATGTCTTTGGTCAAATGTTGGGTTTTCCCGGCTCCCGTGTTTTGCTGCCTTACGTTCCGCTCTATCGGCTAAGGCGGCACCAGGAGAACTACTGCGATTGTGCCCCGGTTCGGCCCGGCGAGCACCTCAGTAGAGAAAGCCGAAAACTGACTATCATGATAAAGCGTGAGACTGGTCAAAGACTCGATGACCCGCCGGAATCTTTAGGATTCCTCCACATTAACGAAGGTCCGATTCCCGGCCAGGCACACACGCGCCCCAAATTCAGGTGAGCGCGATGCCCCTAGGGGCTATATAGTTGCCCCACTGTCAAACTCCTATGGCTAAGTGAAAGTGATAAAGCATTATAGTTTGGTTGCCTCGTTCGCTGCGCTACCACCTCCTTAAATAGGACCAACACGTTGGATCAAGTGTGAAAATGCGCCTTCTGCGAACAACCCCGTATTATATGCGTGGGGGCTGAAGCCGAAGACTGCCATCTTTCAGGTTATATACACATATACATTAACAGCAGCACAGGAGGTATTCTAATTCTTGAAGGCACAACTATAATACATTGTTTTACAATAATACATGTTATTCGAACATAACATCCTTCGAGCACTGCGTCTCTATTAAACGAGCGCCCTGCAGAACTTCCTTGAAATAGTGCTCGGCAGGTACTCGGCTCTCGTCCGAATCTTGGGATGCAACAGCAGTGGTCGCCATCTCCGCCCAGTATGTCTTGACACGGGCAAGAGCCATCTGCGCACCCTCTATGAATGCTGACCTCTTCATCGCATTAATGTGCAGCACCGCACCGAGGAACTGCTGCACCAAGCTAAAATAACTCTTCAGCTCAGGCCTTTTCGGCCACAGATGACTCACGACATGCTTCATGGCGAGTCCGGATAACCTATTCAGCTCCGCCCATGCGGCCAAACGATCGGATACTGAAAGTGGGTGCTCTGGATTGTGGAACTATGACCAAAATAGCTTTTCCACTTCGTGGTCATTCTGATCGCGGAAGTGGTCGGCCGCATCCGCGGCACTCGCTGCCAAGTCCAGATAAGTGTTCGCCGCACTCCACTTCCGGTCCAACGGAGCATATTTAGGATCCCCGAACTTCCTCCGCAACATATAGGGCTTTCCAGCCGTGATATCTTCGGCCTGACGTAGCTCCTCCTTCATAGCTCTCATCGCAGAGCGAGTATCCTTGGCCTCGGTAGTGACCTTCTCTAGGTCCTTCTGTGCCACCCGATCTTCTTTTTCAAGAAGCTTGCAGCGGTCGGCAGCATTCTTCAACTTTACAGCCATCTCGGCCATTTCCTTCTTGCTTTGGCAGTGAGCAGCCTGTTCGGCTTTCAGCTCTTCAGCCGCCTTTAAGGCAGCCGCATCGCTTTTCCTGTCCTGCTCCTTGGCTCGGGCAAGTTCCGCCCGAAGGTTCTCCATGGCAGCGGCACCATCTGCATCAAGCACACATGTTGTAAGGTACGGGCATCAAGCTCCTCTTACTAGGTGTCCTCGGAGACATTACATACCTTGTGCCTCGTCCAGCCGCTTGTTGACAAGCGCGATGTCGGCATCTGCCACGTCAAGTTGCCGCTTTAGCTCAGAAAATTCATCAGTCCGGCTAGCCACCGAGCAATTCGCCACCTACATAAGGAAAGGCGACATATTATACCTGGGATTATGATCTTCGGTGCGTCGTCATTTTTGACAATGCACCGAGTCTAAGGGGCTACTATCTATACATGGCGCATCTTATATATGCGGATCTGTCACAAGGTACATCATTTCGCGTACCTCAAAACCTGTCACTAAACTCCTGACGGCCTCGTACAACCCGCTCTCCGCAGATGAAATCCTTCCAATCACCGTATCCATCAACGCACAATGTGCGTCTGAGATAGACGCTCGCCCGAGCAGATCCTTCAGCTCCTCTGACCGTGCACCAGACGGTGCCGGACTCGTCCGATGGCCTTCTTGGAAGGCCGGACATGGATGGCCTTGGGGGGCCATACGACTGCCCTCCAACCCAACCGGATTCGGAGAAACCCTCCGTGACGACACCTCAGGGTCGCCCAACTCGCAAGGCGGTACGGAAGGGGGAGGCGTTCCGCTCTCCATCATCTCCGGACGAAGATCCCCTGAAGAAGAGCTCTGCTGAGAAGGGCTATAATCCGAACTACAAGGTAAATTTTCGGTTATCTTCCTCAGAAATAGAACATGGATGTCTCTCGTTTTAAAACCCCCCTCTTTACTTACGGCTCGGTGGAGAGCTGATTCCCTTGGGGGCGCAATGAGACCGGGGCACCCCCCGGCGCCGGACCCTCTGACGAAGATTTCTTTCCCTGCTTTGAGACTATGTTCTCCGGGTCTTCGGAGGTGGTCCTCTTCTACCCCTGGTTAGAGGAATTCTCGATTCCTCCTTTCCTGACAGCCTCCTTCGGGGAGGCGGTAGCTTCCTCGCTCCCCTCTTCGCCTTCTTCCAAAGGCGCAACCTCTAGCATCCTGGTTAACACGGGATCCGGCGTGGTCTCAGGGAGGGGAGCCGGACACCTGATTAGCTTTGATTTTGCTATCCACTCCTGTTTAGGGGACAACTCTTTCAAGAGCAATTTTATGATAAATATACGGATAGCGTGTCCGGGTACATGGTTACTTACTTGAGTGTCCGGGCGATTGCAGCTCAGACCCGCGTCCTCGGACGAGTCCGGACACATTGCTTGTGATCCGAAGAACAATTTGTACATCTCCATGGGCATCGCGCCCACAAAATATTGGAGGGCTCGTGGTCCTTCCGGATTAGCTCCCACAGGCGGAGGGGGCAACGTTTGCAGGGCAGGATGCGGCAAATCAACATAAGCTGCGTCACTACGGCCAGATTGATATTTCTTTCTAGGAGATCTCGAACGCGGCCCTGCAACAAGGGCACGTCCTTTGACGGCCCCCAGTTAAGCCCTTTATTGACCCAAGATGCTAGCTGTGGTGGGGGACCCGAGCAAAAAGCAGGCGGCGCCACCCATGTGGTGCCCCTGGGAGCTGTGATATAAAACCACTTTTGTTGCCATAAGCTGAACTCCTCTTGAAAAGAGCCCTCGGGCCATGGAGCGTCGGCAATCTTGCTTATAACAGCACCTCCGCACTCTGCGTGCTGCCCCTCGATCATCTTTGGCTCTACTTGGAAGGTCTTAAGCACAATCCTAAGTGAGGAGTAATAAGGAGGAAGGCCTCGCACACGACAATGAACGATGAGATATGGATGATGGACTCCGAGGCTAAGTCGTGAAATTCCAACCCGTAATAAAACATGAGCCCCCTCACGAAGGGGTCAATCGGGAAGCCTAGCCCCCGAAGGAAGTGAGACGCGAATACGACGCTCTCACCAGGCTTGGGAGTGGGAATAACCTGCCCATGAGCAAGCAGCCTATGCGAGATTTCGCTGGTTAGATACCTGGCGTCTCTTAGCTTTAGCATGTGTTCTTCCATAACGGAGGAGGGCATCCACCGGCCTTGAAGGTCGGAGCCGGACATGATCGGAGGTCCGAAGAGCCTGAATCTGGAGCTTTGGGTGTTGGAACTCAAGGTGAGAGGCGGATTTGATTGAGATTGAAATAAAGGAGTCGAGCCTTGGTCTCTTTATGAAGAGGTTGAATACCAAGAGCCCTCCCAGTGACCGTTTGGGACTCGCCTTCGATTGAAGAAATATACCAATAGGCACGGTTGGGTTACCCACGCCCGTATTGATGAGAATCCCGGAATAAGGGGACATGATCTCTGCTTTGACAAGACGTGCCAAGGAAACTGCCTCGCTAAACGTGCTGAGGTGGGGCAGTAAAATGAATGAAGGATTGGCCGTGGCATGATGTCATGTTGCAGAATACGTCAGCGGATTAGATTTGTGCGAATAATATTCTCTCTACGGTGGTATGTGGAACTTGTTTTGCAGAGCCAGACACTATCCTTGTGTTCAAAATCTTTTATGAAGTATTCGGAGGAGGAACCCGCCTTGCAATGCCGAAGAAAATCTGAGCGCCGGACTCATCGTCATTGAAGCCTGGTTCAGGGGCTACTGAGGGAGTCCCGGGTTAGGGGGTGTCCGGATGGCCGGACTATAACCTTTGGCCGGACTCCTGGACTATGAAGATACAAGATTGAAGACTTCGTCCCGTGTCCGGATGGGACTTTCCTTGCCGTGGAAGGCAAGCTTGGCGTCTGATATGTAGATCTCCTCCCATTGTAACCGACTCTGTAACCCTAGCCCTCTCCGGTGTCTATATAAACCGGAGGGTTTTAGTCCGTAGTACCTAACAACAATCATACCATAGGCTAGCTTCTAGGGTTTAGCCTCTCGATCTCGTGGTAGATCTACTCTTGTACTACCCATATCATCAATATTAATCAAGCAGGAGTAGGGTTTTACCTCCATCGAGAGGGCCCGAACCTGGGTAAAAACATCGTGTCCCTTGTCTCCTATTACCATCCACCTAGACACACAGTTCGGGACCCCCTACCCGAGATCCGCCAGTTTTGACACCGACAGGGAGCGTATGAGTTTCATTGCATCCAGAATGGCACTCAATGCCTTGGTGCCAATTTTGTAAGTGATTGCAGTGTTCCACAATATTCTTCTGATGCGCGGATTCTGATATTCACTGTAATTGCGTATAATATCTGAGAACCATGAAAACATAAATAGTTGTGACATTATCTTTGTAATGCAGATGATATTCTAATATAGGGGTGCCCCTGTAAACACTTGTGTCCTATCACTGGATTCTGATGAGAGAGCTCATGTGTGCTGTAATATGGTGCGTGCATTTATATAATCTGGCACAAGGACACAAAAAAATAGGCTCCAGAAGTAAGGATAGTTGGCAGATGATAGGTTCATAATATACTGTATAGAGAGTTTATTGCCAAACTATGATAACAAGAGCACACAACAACTAGGCAGATCATACTGTACATAACAGGGGTACACCATAACCACGATATATAAATCGGGAAAGTGGAACTGGCTTGAAAATACGGTATTGTATTGCTGCTAGTAATTGAAAGCCTATTGACCACGTACAGGCCAACTCTATCAGCTGTTGACTGCAGATGTCCCTGCGCCCCTTCCTGACAAGGAACATACTGTACGTACTAAATACAGAATAACCAAAGAGGAACATGTTAAAGAATAGAAGAGGAAGCATATTCTTGAGGTTCTGTTTCATTGCATACAATGTTGGTTGCCTACTCATGATGAATCACAGCGCGCAAAGAAATACAATTCCATGTTGTCTCTCTATATGTGGCAATTTTGAACAAGAGTCATTAGGATCATATTCTGAACAAGAGTCAACAGGTGGGGAGCGTATGAGTTTCATTGCATCCAGAATGGCAGTCAATGCCTTGGTGCCTGTCCGTGTACAAAAGTAGGGGCTCTCCTTTTGAACCCTTTACTTGTGCACGGGCAGTCGGAGCCACGCGCCATGGCCGCACGTAGCAGGGCAAAGGAGGGAAGCCGGAGGCTCGAGACAAACAAGGCAACACCAAGGACCAAGGCCATAGAGATTGGATGGACGAAGCAGGTTTCCCCGGCAAGACCCTAGCCGGGGCAGCCTCAGCTGCCCCGACAAGCCCCTTGTCGGGGCAGCTCGCTCACACCAGCGGAGCGAGCCGCCCTCGAGCCCATGGTCTCCAACGCCAACACCCACGTTGGGCCAAGGCTCGGGAGGCACCTCCATGGTGGCATGCAGATCTTTGTGAAGACAAAGAATACTCAAGATCAGATGGGGATTGAGAGGCAGCAATCCTCACCAAGGTTGCCACCAAAGAAGCCCACAAGACCCCGGTAAGATCCTTGCCGGGGACGCCAGTGCGCCACGGCAAGACCCTTGCCGGGCCACCCGACAAGACCCTTTCCAGAGGCGACAGCAGGGCCACTCCGAGGCCCGCACCAACCAGATCCCCACCGCCGTTCACATGCAGCTGCTAGCCCGACCAGCTGGGCAGGCACCTGCGTGGCAACATGCTGCTTCCAGGCCAACTCAGCATGCACCCGCGTGGCGGCATGCAGATCTTCGTGGAGGCTCCACCACCGCGCCACCTCAGCTGCTTGCCTGCCTACATGGCACCGCATGCATCGCTGTCCAGGGCGCGTGTCGAAGCGAGGAAGAGCGGCGACGGACGGGGCGGGCCTCGCCACCGTCCCCGATAAAGTGAAGGGACACCTAAGCCACACATTTAATGCGTCTTGTCCTGTAATCACGAGCAATAAGCTCACAGCACTGTAGTCTTTCCACCTCCTATGTGCCACTGTGGCAGCCCCTTTCACGTATAAAAGGAGGCCCATTGTAACACTCCAAAAAAATTTGATTTGGTTTTTATTAAATTCTTTATTTGATTTTAAGGGGGTTATTTGAAATTTGGCTGAAAGAGGGGCTCTCCTTCTCAAACCCTTTTTATGGCAAATATTTTTCTTGGAGTTCTTCTCAATGTTGATTTTTGGTCTTGAGGGTTCTTCAACATGTGTTGGGTCAACACAAATAATCTTGGGTGGTTTTAATATTTCTATTATTAAAAAGAGTTGAAGTCCTTCCCACTCAAAAATAATTTCTCTTGCCATGAAGTCCTTCCCACTCAAAAATAATCTTGGGTCAACATGTGTTGAAGTCCTTCCCACTCAAAAATAATTTCTCTTGCCATGACCCATGTTGAAATTTTTCTTCCAAACCCACCTCCCCACTTTGCATCAAACCAAGCATCCCATTCCAGCAAGTCTCTACCTCCTTTAAATTTTTCTTGTATTTATTTTTTCCTCAAAAGCATTTTCTGTCATCTATTTGGGCCTTAATGATTTACAAAGGAAGTACCAGATCCTTTGAGCTTTTAACCCCAAGCTAATTACCCTAGCTAGTCCTTAGTACCCTCAACCAAGATCCATCAAGATCCACCAGTCCACAGTTCAAATTTTTCAAAATGTGCTTGCTGCAAGTTTGAACCAGATTTGCAAATTTTGGTGAAATTCATTATTTTTCTTCTCCTAAAAATCCGAGATAATTCAGGCAGTCCCCAGATGCATCAAGAGGACACCTCACCAAAGATCAGCTCAAGGAATTTTTTCCACATGGCAAAAACATTTCGTTGAACACCTGGCGTGCACTGTTCCTGTCAAATTCAGAAAGTTCAGTGATTCAGTTTTGTCGTCAGTGTCGTTTCTTCAGAGCGTGGCGTCAATATCGCCAGTGCCCGCGTTTGGCACCTTGATCAGTGCTTCTCCTCCTTATCCAGTGCGGCGAACGGTCGTTTGGACGGGCGCAAGTGTCGGTGCCGATGTGTCTCGCCAACGCCGGCGTCTTCCACGGTGGCAGAACCACCCATGGCGGCCAGCAGGGCCAGCCCTGCCGTACGGCGCCGGCCAGCACCGCCCACACCACCAGAAGCCTCCGTGTGGCCGTACCCTTCCCTGTGCGTGCTGCAGAGCTGTCGGTGTGGCCTGGAATGCACAGGGCGCGCTCCCTGCCGCCGACGTGCCCGCGAGGCCGTTCTGTCGAGAACTTGGAGTATCACCCAAGTCATACCAAGTTTAGCCCTTGAACGGCACCAGTGGACCAACATGATGATGCCCAATCACCTAAACCTCCAACCCAACCACCACCTCGCCGTAATCACTCGCCGGAGTTATCCCGTTCTCGGCAACCGCCTCGGACCGGCTATAAATAGCGACCCCGAGCTCGCCTTCGACGAAGCACCACCCCTCCACCTCACCAGTACCGCGCCCAGCCACTAGGTGGGCCTCGAGGAGGTCTTCTTCCCCGACTCCGGCCGCCCCGATCCGCCTCGGGCTCCGGCACGATTCTCTCCGTTGAGGGCACACCCGCCTCCCAAACCTTTCCAGCAGCCTCCTAGTGCACCCATCCTTCTAACCCTAGCCTCAATTTGGCGTCTGCAACCCTCCCCGGCGAGATCCAGCACCGCCCGAACCACCGTCCGCCGGAGTGGAGGCCGCCGTTGAAGTGGTGCTCGCCAATGAAAAACTCCACCACCCACAGACACGGGAGAGCACCGTGAGTCTGTAGGTACCATCCACTCCCCCTACCTCGCCGTGGACCGACGCCGGCGACCACCGCGGTCCTCGGGCGCCGGTGCACTCTATTTTGGTTTTCAAACCTGACGGGTGGGACCCCCTCGTCAGCTTTTTATTTTTTTGAAACGTTTTTTGAAAACGCCTTCGCGCAAAATACGTCTTCTAACTGAAACGTTTTTCTGTCTTTTCTAAACTAGCCCCTGGAAGATTTCTGTTTCATTACAGATTAGTCCCTAGACTAAAACCCTTATAACTTTTAAACAAAAGATGATTTTGGGTTGATTCTTTTTCTGTCATCTTTATTTTTCTATCTAGTTTTTTTATCATATTTATTTGAAAATTATTTGGAACAACTTTTATGCACTCACGGTATTTACGTTACTATCCGATTGTTTTATATAACATAGACACCGCAGGGGGTGATGGAGCCGCAAACTTCACCGAGCTAGACTACGACTACTCTGAACCAGGCAAGCATATTTGAACCTTTGATATGATGAGTGTTTTGCATGTTTGTTTGAGTAGTGTTCTCATGGCATTGTATTTATGTGCATTAGTGAATGTTATATTGCATGTAAGGTAAGCTACAAGTGAGCATCAAAAATTTGATGTGCTCATATGATGGTGAGATAACCTTATCATGAGGTGGCATGATAGGTTGCAAGCTGGTATTGTTGAAGCATGCCAGGCTTATGTCAACCGTTGAACTCCGGTATCAACGTGGATCAAAGTCATGATCCCGTTCATCCCCTTTTTCTTACTACCACATGTCTTCTGCAACGAATGCGGTCTAGCCAGTTGCAAACCTCTTTCCTTGTGCACACCAAACAGAGGGGCCATGATGAGGGTTCCATAGCCTGGATTAAAGCCCGTCATCCAGTCAGGGGGCATGGGTGTTTCCGGTTGGGACCGAGAGGGGGGCACCCCTTAGAGCGCGCGATATAAATTTGATCCCATGCTACTCGAGGATGTGGCCTCCCCGTCTCAAAATTTTTCTTGAACATTGTCTAGGGTGATTCCTGGCAGCGGGATGTGGAATGGGTCTGTACTGGTAAGATGAGTTTCTTCTAAAATACCGTAAACGGAACTAGTCCTTTGTGACTACGGAAATCCGTTGACTGTGGGTAAAGAGTACAAACTATGTAGAGTCAAAACCATTCGATTAACCGTGTCCATGGTCAAGGACCGTGATCGACATATTAGTGTCAGTGTCGGTCTCAACGTCCGTCTCATCGTCGGTTTCACTGTCAGTTTCAGTGACAATCTCCGCAGAATAAACATGAGTATTCAACCCGGCTGAATATTATTTCCTGTGGATGGACTAAGCAGTTTATTATTATATATTGAGTACTGCTTTGGGATGATTTAAATTTATGAACTACTTGAGTTCGAATGGTGTAATATAATCCCTTCATGTGATGTCGCTCAGACGTCCGACTGTGGCATTGTCGTTATTTATTTTTTGATATAAGCCCTTTATGTGATGTCGCTCAGACATCCGACGGTGGCATCCTTGTTATTTACTTTTTATATAAGCCCTTTATGTGACGTCACTCAGACGTCCGACTATGGCATTCTTGTTATTTACTTTTGATATAAACCCTTTATGTGATGTCGCTCAGATGTCCGACTGTGGCATCCATGTTATTTACTTTCATTATAAGCCCTTTTCGACATGTCGCTTAGACGTCCGACTGTGGCATGCACTGTCCTTTATATTTCAATATAAGCCCTTTATGTGGTGTCGCCCTGACGCCCGACTGCGGCATGTTAATTTATCTTTACCTTTCGAGGCGTCGCTTCAGACACCCGATCAGTCTTCAGTTATTTTATTGGGATTTCGGGAGTTCTACCGCCTGACTTCCTTTTTATTTAACATGTCGTGCAAATTTATTATCTGAGTGTGCATTACTAATCTGCTCATGTGCATCATGTTTGCATCTGTTATATCTCATGTCCAAACTATCTTGCGAGTACATTCAAAGTACTCACCTGGCTTGTTGATTTGGCCAGATATCGACGAAGGCGATCTTATGGATGAAGAGTACGATAGCGAGTCCGACGCCTAGAGGAGTCCCAGTCAGTCCCGTGCGATCCTGGAATTTTTCACTTGTATCATATACGCTTCCGCTACCCAAATAAAATCATCGAGCCTCACTCCGGCGCTCGATGAGCTGTAAGATTTAGGAGTCATGTCACCCACGTCACTGTGACATATCCACCACCACTTTTATTACGAGTCAGTAGTTATGCCACCATATCCCTTGTGTCATATCTGCCTTTCTGTATAATATTGGTAGGCTTGTAATCAATTGTTGAGCAGCCTCAGCTCAACCATGTATAATATTTAGTACTACTGGATTTCTGTATCAAGGATTTGTCTACTAGTAAGGAAGATTTTCCTACACTGGTCTTATACAACGGACGGTTACTCAATAAATGTTTTATTGGAAAACCGGTCCTGACAACCTTGGTATCAGAGCCAGGCTGACTATAGGAAGCCACTAGGTGCGATCGCTAATCGGATATTAGCATAATCAGTGATTTTATTTATCTTTTTGCAAATGTAACGATTTTCTGCTAGTCATCATAAATTTATGATTTGACTATACGGAATTTTGTCTACTTTTGTAGATGGCTGGCAGCGGCTGTGAGTCACAGGTGTTCGCCAATGTACCTGAGGGGTTTATCAAGCTTCTCGTCTCCATCACCAAAGTCGCGATCAGGCCATCGGCTCGTGCAGAGTTCACACTCTAATAGAACAAGATCAGCGACAGCTTGTCCATGCACTAGGCCACGGTGCAATTCAAAGGAGGATGTGCGGAGTCATGCCGCTTCCGATTTGTGGGAAGGGCCATGCCTACGGAGAGGCATGCCATGCAGATGGCTGCCCGTGAGGCGATAACTCGTCTCCGGGATGCTCTTCCTTCGATGAAGACTCGTCGCTACCGCTACCTCCCATGCCACGTGCCATACACATGTCAGTATGCATTCGCATGCGCTAGGGGGGAGAGAGATGAGGCTATTGAGATGTTGGTTGAATATCTCAAAGCTCTTGAGGCAGCTTTTAATAACCTCGTGGTCGACTTTGTGGCTGCTCGTATGGACTTCATGCAGGGCTGTTCCACCAACAGGAGGGAGCTCCTCCATACAGCACCACCACTGACTTACGTCTCGTCCTCAGCATCCTATGCACCTGCCATCTTTGCCAATGCTCGGCGCCTGCCTACCGCTGAAGAGTTTGACCAAGTCATTGCCCCTACTCCAGTCATAGCCGCACCACCTACCGCACCTGCACCAGCTCCTCAACTCAGTACTTCACGCCTGGAGCCTATTAGTGAGGAGGAGGTTGATTCTCCAGCATCACTGGGTCTTACCCTTGGCAAGCCGAGGGAAGTTCTTACCATCTCCGACTGAGTGCGCCTAGCAGCCGTGCAATGTACCAGCTTGTGTGATATGTTTATATGTATATAGGTTTGGTGAGAACTAGTTTGTGTGCACATCATGTAGGAACTCGGAGAAGTGCACTAGCCTAAATAACATGTCAGGAATGTGTACGCACATCCTGAGTGATGTATTGTATAATTACTGCTTGCATGTAAGATATGTACTAAGCGGTCCTTCTCCATGCGCAATCAAGTATTTCCTTGAAAAATCTTGGAGTTTCGCCTTTGCAATATTATTTAATTTTTGTCAGTCGGTTTTTCTCATTGGTTCTACAAAAATACCCCATTGGTCATCAATATGGGAAATCACCGTGGACCGTATCAACAGCAATCCAAATTGTCTGAACTACAAAAGACACGTCCCCCAACGTTCTCTCACACTGATAGACCTCTTGAGGCCGATGATTGGCTTCGAGACATTGAGAGGAAATTAATTATTGCACAATGTTCGGACCGTGAGAAGGTACTTTATGCACCTCACTACCTCACTGAAGCAGCTGCATCATGGTGGGAAAATTTCCTACACATGCACCCCAATGAAAATGACATCACCTGGGAAGAATTTAAAGAAGGTTTTCGTGGGGCGCACATTCCCAGAAGCATTATGAAGATCAAGAAAAGGGAGTTTGATGACCTCAAGCAGAGAAGCATGACAGTGACTGAGTACAGCAGTCAATTTACTCAATTATCTCGGTATGACAACGAAGAGCATATGACTGAAAATAAAAAGATGGAAAATTATCTGGACGGTCTGGCACCAGCACTTAAATGCCAGCTGGTCGTACACACCTTTACGGATTTAAAGACACTTGTGGACAAAGCCATTACATTGGAAAGTGAGCGCCGCAGCTTGGAGTATTTTCGCAAGCGCAAATGAGACAAGACTACTCATGCTCGCAACAACCGGAACAAGACTAACATTCAGAAAGCTGGAGCAAACAAATCCACGATAAATGTTCCACGCCCAAACAAAAAAATTCATGCAAGGGACAAGGATTTTACATATCGCCCAAGTGTTACTTGCTACGCTTGTGGAGAGGAAGGACACTATGCCAAACAGTGCCCAAATCCAAGAAACTCGGCCCCCAAGCCGAACAACAATGGTAATAATTCAACACCCAAGGGAAACAACTTCAACCCCAATAACCATCACAAGAAGGGTCACTTGAACCATGTGACAAAGGAATAAGCGTAAAATGCCCCGGATATCGTACTCGGTACGTTCCCTGTCAACACAATACCTGCCACAGTTTTGTTTGATTCTGGAGCTTCTCACTCGTCCATTTCAAAGAAATTTGTTGTGCAACATGATTTTTCAATGTTTCCCTTGGAAAAATCCATGATCATCAAGTCCACCGGGATTAAGCAAATCACTCAGAGTTACTGCCAAGGTGTGGTTATTGAATTTGAGGGACTAAAGTTTCAGGCAAACCTCATTGTATTGGAAAATAAGGGACTGGTTGTTATCCTAGGAATGGACTGGTTAACCACCAACAATGGATTTATCGACTGCTTCAATCGGACTGTAATTCTTACCCATCATCACGGGAAGACGATAAAAATTGCAGCTCAAGAAAGACCAATGTCACGGCAACCAAAGTTGAACAAGGTGGACGTTTCGGAGTTAAGCAAAGTTCCAGTGGTGTGAGAGTTCCCTGACGTATTTCCCGAAGAACTACCAGGCATGCCACCAGACCGGGAGATAGAGTTCATCATTGAACTAGCACCTGGAACCACCCCCATTTACAAGAAACCCTATAGATTGGCACCCTCTGAATTGGTAGAATTAAAGAAGCAAATAAAGGAATTACTGGACAAAGGATTTATACGAGCCAGCTCCTCACCTTGGTGTTCACCAGTATTATTTGCCAAGAAAAAGGATGGGACACTGAGATTATGTATCGACTATCGAGCACTCAACATGGTTACCATCAAAAACAAATATCCGATGCCTCGGATAAATGATTTATCTGACCAGCTCGCGCAAGATAAGGTTTTCTCAAAAATTGATTTAAGGTCGAGGTATCATCAATTAAAAGTACGGACAGAAGATATCCCCAAGACAGCAGTCACCTCCAGATACGGACTATATGTGTTTACAGTAATGCCGTTTTGACTGACGAACTCCCCCACATATTTTGTCCACCTCATGAACAAAGTGTTTATGAAATTTATGGACAAATTTGTTGTGGTGTTCATTGATGATATTATGGTATACTCCAAGACACCAGAAGAGCATGCTAAACATCTCAGGATTGTACTGGGAGAATTAAGGAAACATCAATTATACGCCAAATTCAGCAAATGTGAATTTTGGTTAAGACGGGTTGGTTTTCTAGGCCATGTATTGACCCAAGAAGGTGTTGCTGTAGATCCAGAAAAAGTCAAGGCCATACTTGGCTGGAAAGCACCAGCCAACGTAACAGATGTACGAAGTTTCCTAGGAATGGTAGGATATTACCGGAGGTTTATTGAGGGGTTCTCCACCATAGCAAAACCAATGGCAAAGTTACTCAAGAAGGATAAGAAATTTGTATGGCCTGAAGCTTGCGAGAAAAGTTTCCAAGAACTCAAAAGGAAATTGACAACAGCACCAGTATTGGTTGTGCCATACATACACAAAAGTTTTGAAGTGTATTGTGACGCATCCCGGAAGGGCCTCGGATGCGTATTAATGAAAGAGGGCAAAGTAGTCGCATACGCTTCCAGACAACTGCGAAAGCATGAAGAAAATTATCCTACTCATGACTAGGAGTTGGCAGCAGTCATTCATGCACTCAAAGAGTGGATGCACTTTTTGCTCGGAAATCGTTGTGAAATATATACGGACCATCAAAGCCTCAAATATATTTTCACACAACCAGAACTCAATTTGTGACAACGGCGCTGGTTGGAATTAGTGAAAGATTATGATGTTGGCATTCACTACCATCCAGGAAAGGCGAATGTAGTGGCAGATGCTCTTAGTAGAAACCCAAACTCGGGCAACGATAGTCTACAGAACTTGAGACCTGAATTTCAGCGGGAGTTCTCCAAACTTAACTTAGTGATGGTCACTGAAGGCGACGTGTCAAATTTGGAAATACATCCCACCCTAATGGAACAGATTAAGAAGGCTCAGCCTGGACACCCCAACATCGAAGGCATAAAAAGAAACGTGAGTCTGGGCAAGGCCTCAGAATTCGTCATAGACGATACGGGAATATTATGGTACGGAGACATACTTTGTGTAACAAATATAGAGGACCTCAAACAGCAAATTCTAGCCGAAGGTCACACCGCTCCATATTCAATCCATCCTAGAGGAACCAAAATGTACAAGGACATTCTGGAAAATTTTTGGTGGCACGGTATGAAAAGGGATATAGCCACATTCATTGCATGTTGTGGTTCATGTCAGCGCATTAAAGCCGAGCACCAAAAACCAGCAGGGCTATTACAGCCAAACAAGATACCTGAGTGGAAATGGGACGAAATTGGGATGGATTTTATTGTCGGACTACCTCGGTCATGACACGGAAATGATGCCATATGGGTCATCACAGACAGATTGACTAAGGTGGCACATTTCATCCCAGTAAAGACAACCCTCACCACTCAGAAGCTTGCCAAGCTTTATCTCTCCCGTATAGTTTGTCTGCATTGGATTCCAAAGACTATAATATCCGACAGAGGCACTCAATTCGTCTCTAGATTTTGGGATCATTTACAACAAGCCCCGTGGACTCAACTAGTATTCAGTACAGCATACCACCCCCAGACTGGAGGACAAACTGAATGTGTGAACCAAATTCTAGAGGACATGCTGAGAGCATGTGTTCTCACTTATGGAACCAGTTGGGAAGAAAGCTTGTCGTATGCCGAGTTCGCATACAACAACAGTTACCAAGCCAGTCTGCAAATGGCACCTTTTGAAGCCTTGTACGGGCGAAAATGCCGTACCACATTAAATTGGTCAGAAATAGGTGACAGTCGTATCTTTGGCCCCGACATACTCAAGGAAGCTGAGGAGAAAGTTAGACTAATCAGGGATCGACTCAAGACATCCCAGAGCCGACAAAAGAGTTATTATGATAAAAAACATCGTGAAGTCAGCTTTGAACCCAGTGAATATGTGTACCTACGAGTATCTCTTATGAGGGGCCTGCAACAATTCAATGTTAAAGGAAAGATAGCTCCACGGTTTATCGGACCTTTCTGTGTGACTACACGAAGAGATACAGTAGCCTACCAGCTAGACCTAACCAAAGAACTGTCAGACGTCCATGATGTGTTCCACATCTCACAATTGAGGAAATGTGTAAGCAACCCAGAGAAGCATGTGCCTCATGAGAGCATTGACGTGCAACTAGACCTCACCTACAGGGACCGTCCCATAAGAATATTAGAGGAGTCTGAAAGGAGGACCCATCAGAAAACAATTAAATTTTTCAAGGTTCAGTGGAGCAATCACACCGAGGATGAAGCAACGTGGGAAAGAGAGGATTTCCTTCGGACAGAGCACCCACACCTATTTGAGGATCAGCTGAAATCTCGGGGACGAGATTTTTCCTAACGGGGTAGGTGTTGTAACACTCCAAAAAAATTTGATTTGGTTTTTATTAAATTCTTTATTTGATTTGAAGGGGGTTATTTGAAATTTTGCTGGAAGAGGGGCTCTCCTTCTCAAACCCTTTTTATGGCAAATATTTTTCTTGGAGTTCTTGTCAATGTTGATTTTTGGTCTTGAGGGTTCTTCAACATGTGTTGGGTCAATACAAATAATCTTGGGTGATTTTAATATTTCTTTTATTAAAAAGAGTTTCTATAAAATTATGGGTTTACTCCTTCCCACTCAAAATAATTTCTCTTGCCATGACCCATGTTGAAATTTTTCTTCCAAAACCCACCTCCCCACTTTGGATCAAACCAAGCATCCCATTCCAGCAAGTCTCTACCTCATTTAAATTTTTCTTGTATTTATTTTTCCCTCAAAAGCATTTTCTGTCATTTATTTGGCCTTAATGATTTACAAAGGAAGTACCAGATCCTTTGAGCTTTTAACCCCAAGCTAATTACCCTAGCTAGTCCTTAGTACCCTAAACCAGGATCCATCAAGATCCACTGGTCCATAATTCGCATTTTTCAACATGTGCTTGCTGCAAGTTTGAACCAGATTTGCAAATTTTGGTGAAATTCATTATTTTTCTTCTCCTAAAAATCTGAGATAATTCAGGCAGTCCCCATATGCATCAAGAGGCCACCTCACCAAAGATCAGCTCAAGGAAAAATTTCCACATACCAAAAACATTTCTTCGAACACCTGGCATGCACTATTCCTGTCAAATTCAAAAAGTTCAGTGATTCATTTCTGTCGCCAGTGTCGTTTCTTCAGAGCGCGGCGTCTATCTCGCCAGTGCCCGCGTTTGGCACCTTGCTCACTGCTTCTCCTCCTTATCCAGTGCGCCGCACGGTCGTTTGGACGGGCGCAAGTGTCGGTGGCGACGTGTCTCGCCAATGCCGGCGTCTTCCGCGGTGGCAGAACCACCCGTGGCGACCAACAGGGGCCAACCCTGCTGTACGGCACCGGCCAGCACCGCCCACACCACCAGAAGCCTCCGCCTGGCCGTCCCCTTCCCTGTGCATGCTGTAGAGCCGTCGGCGTGGCCTGGAAAGCACAGGGCGCGCTCCCTGCCGCCGACGTGCCCGCGAGGCCATTCCATCGAGAACTTGGAGTATCACCCAAGTCATACCAAGTTTAGCCCTTGAACGACACCAGTGGACAAACACGATGATGCCCAATCACCTAAACCTCCAGCCCGACCACCGACTCACCGTAATAACTCGCCGGAGTTATCCCGTTCTCGGAAACCGCCTCGGACCGGCTATAAATCGCAACCCCGAGCTCGCCTTCGACGAAGCACCACCCCTCCACCTCACCAGAACCGCGCCCAACCACTAGGAGGGCCTCGAGGAGGTCTTCTTCCCCGACTCCGGCTGCCCCGATCCGCCTCGGGTTCCGGCACGATTCTCTCCGGTGAGGGCACCCCCGCCTCCCACACCTTGCCAGCAACCTCCTAGTGCACCCATCCTTCTAACCCTAGCCTCAATTTGGCGTCTACAACCGTCCCCGGTGAGATCCATCACCGCTCGAACCACCGTCCGCTGGAGTGGAGGTCGCCGTCGACGTGTTGCTCGTCGACGACCAACTCCACCACCCACAGACGCGGGAGAGCACCGTGGATCGACCAACTCCACCACCCACCAACTCTGTAGGCCACTCCCCCTACCTTGTCGTGGATCGACGCCGGCAACCACCGCGGTCCTCGGGCACCGGTGCACTCTGTTTTGGTTTTCAAACCTAACGGTTGGGACCCCCTCGTCAGCTTTTTCTTTTTTTCAAACATTTTCTGAAAACGCCTTCGGGCAAAATACGTCTTCTACCTGAAACGTTTTTCTGTCTTTTTCTAAACTAGCCCCTGGAAGTTTTCTGTTTCATTACAGATTAGTCCCTGGACTAAAACCCTTATAACTTTTAAACAAAAGCTGATTTTGAGTTGATTCTTTTTTTGTCATCTTTATTTTTCTATCTAGTTTTTTTATCATATTTATTTGAAAATTATTTGGAACAACTTTTATGCACGCACGGTATTTACGTTACTATCCTTTTTTTATATAACATAGATAGCGAAGGGGGTGACGTAGCCGCAAACTTCACCGAGCTAGACTCCGACTACTCTGAACCAGGCAAGCATGTTTTAACCTTTGATATGATGAGTGTTTTGCATGTTTGCTTGAGTAGTGTTCTCATGGCATTGTCTTTATGTGCATTAGTGAATGTTATATTGCATGCAAGGTAAGCTACAAGTGAGCTTCAAAAATTTGATGTGCTCATATGATGGTGAGATAACCTGATCATGTGGTGGCATGATAGGTTGCAAGCTGGTATTGTTGAAGCATGCCAGGCTTATGTCAACCGTTTAACTCCGGTATCAACGTGGATCAATGTCATGATCCCGTTCGTCCCCTTTTTCGTACTACCACATGTCTTCTGCAACGAATGCGGTCTAGTCTGTTGCAAACCTCTTTCCTTGTGCACACCAAACAGAGGGACCGTGATGAGGGTTCCGTAGCCTGGATTATAGCCCGTCATCCGGTCAGGTGGCATGGGTGTTTCCGGTTGGGACCGATAGGGGGCACCCCTTAGAGCGCGCGATATAAATTTGATCCCATGCTACTCGAGGATGTGGCCTCCCCGTCTCAAAATTTTTCTTGAACGTTGTCTAGGGTGATTCCTGGCAACGGGATGTGGAATGGGTGTGTACTGGTAAGATGAGTTTCTTCTAAAATACCGTAAACGGAACTAGTCCTTTGTGACTACGGAAATCCGTTGACTGTGGGTAAAGAGTACAAACTCTGTAGAGTCAAAACCATTTGATTAACAGTGTCCATGGTCAAGGACCGTGATCGACATATTAGTGTCAGTGTCGGTCTCAACGTCCGTCTCATCGCCGGGCCAAAGTGTCGGCCAAGTGACAATCTCCAGAGAATAAACATGAGTATTCAACCCGGCTGAATATTATTTCCTGTGGATGGACTAAGCAATTTATTATTATATATTGAGTACTGCTTTGGGATGATTTAAATTGATGAACTACTTGAGTTTGAATGGTGTAATATAATCCCTTAATGTGATGTCGCTCAGACGTCCGACTATGGCATTGTTGTTATTTATTTTTGATATAAGCCCTTTATGTGATGTCGCTCAGACATCCGACTGTGGCATCCTTGTTATTTACTTTTAATATAAGCCATTTATGTGACGTCGCCCAGACGTCCGACTGTGGCATTCTTGTTATTTACTTTTGATATAAACCCTTTATGTGATGTCGCTCAGACGTCCGACTGTGGCATCCATGTTATTTACTTTCATTATAAGCCCTTTTCGAGATGTCGCTTAGACGTCCGACTGTGGCACGCACTGTCCTTTACATTTCAATATAAGCCCTTTATATGGTGTCGCCCTGACGCCCGACTGCGGCATGTTAATTTATCTTTACCTTTCGAGGCGTCGCTTCAGACACCCGATCGGTCTTCAGTTATTTTATTGGGATTTCGGGAGTTCTACCACCTGACTTCCTTTTTATTTAACATGACCTGCAAATTTATTATCTGAGTGTGCATTCCTAATCTTCTCATGTGCATCATGTTTGCATTTGTTATATCTTATGTCCAAACTGTCTTGCGAGTACATTCAAAGTACTCACCTGGCTTGTTGATTTGGCCAGATATTGACGAAGGCGATTTTATGGATGAAGAGTACGTTAGCGAGTCCGACGCCTAGAGGAGTCCCAGTCAGTCCCGTGCTATCCTGGAATTTGTCACTTGTATCATATACGCTTCCGCTACCCAAATAAAATCATCGAGCCTCACTCCGGCGCTCGATGAGCTGTAAAATTTAGGAGTCATGTCACCCACGTCACTGTGATATATCCACCACCACTTTTATTACGAGTCAGTAGTTATGCCACCATATCCCTTGTGTCATATCTGCCTTTCTGTATAGTATTGGCAGGCTTGTAATCAATTGTTGAGCAGCCTCTGCTCAACCATGTATAATATTTAGTACTATTGGATTTCTGTATCAAGGATTTATCTAATAGTAAGGAAGATTTTCCTATACTGGTCTTATACAACGGACGGTTACTCAATAAATGTTTTATTGGAAAACCGGTCCTGACACCCATGGCATACAGGAAAAGGATTCGGCTCTTTCAAACCACATAGCACCCGTAGCTAGTTCGAGAGCTCAAGAACACTGAATACATCCACCAAGCAGGACTAGGGTTTTACACATCCTCGCGGCCCGAACCAGGGTAAACGATCCTTGTACCAATGACTAATCCTGCTCTTCTCACGACCCCGCGCCCCGCAACCGTAGTAGGGATTCTTGTGATCCCATAGGTGTCGTTTCCCACCGACATCTTTGGCGCACCAGGTAGGGGGTGCAATTGTGAGGATCTGGTCTAGTAGTTGGCCTAGCAGTTCTTCATCGCCACAGCTCCTGTGGAGAAGGTGGCCAAGAGAGTGGCTCCGCCTGCGAGCACGGAGAGTTCCAGGGCGGTGACTAAAAAGCTAAGTCATGCCAACCTTCAAACTCTTCTCCTTAATATGAGGTTATCGTCCTCGGAGATTCTGCCTATGTATGGAAAACCTGTACGTTGAGGGGCCCTCCCGCGATTGGCAACACCCTTGTTCTATTTTGAGTCCACTCAACAGTCCAAGCGGCCGCGTCGAGAGCGGCAGGGTAGCCTTCCGCCGTCATCAATGCTCTCGGCTCTGACTTGAGTCAAGCTCGACAGATCGAGTGGCCGTGTTGAGGGCGGTAAGGTGGTTTGCCTGGCAGCAAGCGCACCCGGCAGGCTAATGGGGATTCGTCCTCAAGACGCTGCCCTGGGTTTACGCGCCGGCAAGCCTACCCAGCTAACGTGGCGTGGACATACAAAGGAAAATCAAACAGGAAAATAACATGCATAATGTCAAGGGTACTGCAGAGTTATATTACATAAATTGCCGCCGCGGGTCTAATTAAAGATAACAATTGTCTTGGTCGTAAACCTCCAGCAGCGATAAGGAACGGGGTGCCTAGTCCCGGCGCTGACCCTCCATCCTCTTGATTTTGTCGATGCGGCTGAGGATGGGCTTGATACGCTCATTGAGCGCCACGATGTCAGCATCCTCCGGCAAGCTCTTCAACGCAGCTTCGAAGTCGAGGTCAGGATGCCAGTGCGTTATCTTGGCAAGCAGCTTGGTCATGACACCTCGGCGGAGCATCCGGGACTACTCGGCCAGGGAGGCCGCCCGGTTGGAGTGGAGCCGCTCCAGGGCGCCGACAACCCTTTCAAAGTACAGGGTCAGGTTGGCGTTGGGGCTCAGGCTCGTCTCCGGGGCGTACCTCATGTCCGGCATCCCCATGGTGCCCAGCTGTGTGGCGGCCGAGTTCGCGACGGCGGCAAGGCGTACGAGCCTACGTGTCTCACCCGCCACGTGGTCGTTGAGGTTGGCGGTCTCGTTCATCCGCAGCTGCTTCTCGGTCTCCAGGTCCTTGGTCAGGATCGCCTCTCGGGCTTTGGCCTCCGACAACACCTTCTCGAGATCCCCCAGCTTCAGCTTGAGGTCTCTGATGGAGTCGTTGGCTTCGAAGAGTTCTCCGGCCTTGCTGACGACCGTGCTATGCGCCTCCGCCAGGGCGCCGTTGAGCGTGTCCTTCTCCTTGGATAGCTTCAAAGCTTGCTCCTCCAGCTCCTTCACTTGGCCAGCGTGAGCCAAAGCTTGGGAAACGAGTGCCCCTTGATGCCTATGCTCCAGCTCTTTGGTATGCTGTACAATAAGCTTGTCCACCTCTTCATCCTTGTCACGGAGCGTGGCGGCAAGCTTCTCCTCGCGCTGGGAGTTTAGTGCGGCCTCGCACTGGGTCCGGACGGCTTCGGCTTCGGCGGCCAAGTTCTTCGCCGTCTCTTGGGCATTCTCGACGTCGGCCAGCTTCATGGTGAGCTCCACGTCACGCTTGGCCAGCTCGCCCTGGGCGGCCTTCAGCTCGTCTTGAGCCTGGCGGAACCAGTCCTGCACCTCGGCGACGCGCCCCTTGAAGTCCGCCTCCGCTTTCTCCACCACCGCCGTCCTGGACTTGGCCTTGTCCACACGAGCGCGGTGGAGCGCCTGGAGCTTCCAGAAGCTAGCGCCCATGGCCCGGAGCAGTCGCTCCTCCTTGGAGCCGTCGCCACGAACGCCCGGCTCATCGACGACCTCGAGCCCGGCAGCGGCAAGCACCTCCTCGTTGAACACCTCTCCCTCAAGGGGAGCCCTGGTGCTCGACGCGCCTAGGAGGTGGACGAAGAGGTCGTCGCTCACCCTCAATTACCTGCTGGAGCCATAGGTAGCGAAGGAGGAGGGTAGGTCGTCAAAAACCACCTCCTCGGCAGCGGCTTTGCCGGCTTCCCCCGCAGGCCCCTTGTCGGGTTCCTCGGCGGGCTCCTTGGCAGCGTCCTCAACAGCGCTCTCCTCGGCAGCAATCTTCTCGGCTGCGCCGCGGCATCCTCGGCAACGTCCTTGATGACGGTGTCGATTTCCTCTGGGTCCATCAAGGAGAAGTCTGAAATGCCAAGAAAGGGACAGGGCCGACCCAAGATCAAAAGCCAGTAAAAGGAAGAGAGAAAGAACGAAAGAAGAAATGGGGGGTGAGTGGCTTACCTGTGCCATGCCGAGAGGCGGAAGTCCCCTCTCCGCCAAGGTTTGGCGTCGAGGCGAAGCCACCGGCGCCCGTGTCCTCCTCATCCTCCACTGTGTGCATGGCCTCGACGCTTGGTGCCCTTGCCGGGGACGCCCCTCGGGGCGGTGTGGTCGACGGGGGCGGCATGAAGGGAGAAGCCCTCTGCGGCTCCCCCTGTTGCTGCTCCCCTCCTACATCCAGGGCAGGGTCAGTACCAAAGCATTGTGCATTGCGCATGTTGACAAAGGATGGGTGATGGACTCACGCTGAGGGCTGGACTGGGGGCTACTGTTCGGGCTGCTCAACACCACCAGTGGCATGCTGGAGGTGCCTGCCGGGGGCTGGCGGCTCGTCGAAATCCTGGCCCTATTCGCCCTTTGGGCCAACGTCTCCACGTCCCTGCAAGATAGACATAATTCAGAATGGGCGGCACCATTGGAGGAAAAAGAAAAAAAGAGAGCAGGGAGAAAGCAGAGCTTACTCTTCCTCCTCCTCCTCTGCTACTTTCCTTTTCTTCTCCGGGTTGAGGGGCCCGAAGTCAAACGCGATCCCCCCGCCAATGTTTGCCGGTGAAGGGGGAGGCGATGGCGTCTGGACGCGCTTGGACGACGACGAAGAAGCGGATGCCTTCTTCTTCGACGCCACGGCCTTTGCCGCCCTCTTCGTCGCCACCGCCCTCGTCAAGCGCACAGGCGCCTCCTAAGCCTGCCGCAGCTGCATGGCCCAGTCAGGGCGGGCCGACTCGCCAGAGGTGGCCTGCCGCAGGACTCGCCCTCTCCTGGCGATTGGAGGGTCGGAGGTTGCGTTCTTCTCCCCCTCGCCCTCCTCTTCAGACGACCCCTCGACCACGTCCTCGACGAGGGGAGCCCCGACGTTGGCGCTGCTGGCCTCCCAAGCGGCAGCTGCCCACCGAGCGAGCTCTTCTTCCTCCGCTTCCGCCACGGCCTTGTCCTCCACGGCGCCGGTGCTGCCGGCCTCCTCGACGAGCTTTGCCTCCTCCTCAGGAAGCCTCGCCTCCTCCACCCTGGCGGCGATGTAGTCCAGCTCCTCGGGAGAGGTGTCCTGGATCAGCCTCGGCTTGGCGGTGCCGTACCCCTCATGCAGGGTGTCGAAGAATTCCTGCACTTTGAGCTCGTCCGGCTCGACCCAGCTCGGGTCAAGGCCGTGCGCGTTGAAGAGCGGCATCATGGCGATGATCTCGGACCGGCGGGAGTTGTTGCGCAGAGGGACCACTCCCGCCTGCAACTTGAAAACGGGCTCCTTGGCAATCTTGCCGGCCTTCGCGGTAGCCCTTGCGACCTTGCCGGACCGCTCAACCTCGCCTTCATCACTAACCTCGAGCTGGAAGATCCCTTGGCAGAGATGGGCATGCCTCAGCACTATCAGGTTGTGGTCAAGGCCGGGGCGGAGCCTGATGATGTCGGTGGCGTTCACGAAAAGCCAGGCTGGCCTCCCCTTGTCGTGCAAAGGAGCAATTCGGCAGCGGATGAAGTCCGCCCCGATCATTTCGAGGGTGAGCTCGGCCTGGGTGAGCCGAAGAATCCTGGTGGTGGCGATCGTGAGCTTCGCGTCGTCGGCATCGACATCGCCCCAATCGCTTCCATGGACCGGCGGCTCCTGGCGAACCTCGCAGAATGCTGGCGGGTCCTTCTCCTCAATCCAGCACCACCGGTCCCGCCATTCTTCCCACCTCTCAATTCTGGCGCCGTCTGGGTACGCCCCCTTGCCCCTCGGGATCCAGGCGATGCAGCCAGAGATGGCGCCCCCTTTTTGGATTGGAGGGGAGAAGTAATGGCGGCCGTGTTGGGGTGCACCCCGGCGAAGCCCTCACAGAGGTGTGCGAAGAGAGCCATGCACGCCATGGTATTCGGGGTGAAATCCAGAAGGAGGAAGATGTAGGTGTGCATGATGTCCTTGAAGAAATCAGAAAAGGGTGGACAGAGCCCGCAGGAGAAGTAGTCGACAAAGAAGGGGTACCGATTTGGGGCGGCCCCGGCACTGGCAGGAACGATGTGCGTGGCTGGATGCCTCGTCTTCTTTCCTCCCGTCTTCACCCCTCATAGATCTTTGAAGAACTCCCGGAGCTCGGGCACCTCGATCGTCGAGGGAAAGTAGGCAAACTGCGCCTGTCGCGCCACCACCTCACTCTCCGCTACTCCGCCGCCCCGGTGTCTTTAGCCACTCCTTTGCTTTTGGTGGACTTGGGCGCCATGGCGGTTGAGAGAGTCAAGAGAGCAGAGGATGGCGGAAGCGCAGCAACGCTGGACGGAAACAGGGGGACTTTTGAAGGAGGAAGAAAGGGGGCGACGGTTCTGAGATTGGAGAAGGATCAAGGAAGGGGGTAAAGTGAGCAGCGCGCCCACAGTTATTCCTTTTTACGGGGAAGGCACGGGCTGCCACCTTTCCCATTAACTGTGACATGACGCATGCGTGCGGGAACCGTCCCACGCATGCGTTCCACGTCACGCGCGCTCCCTGATACGTCTCCAACGTATCTATAATTTTTTATTGTTCCATGCTACTATGTTACCTCTTTTGGATGTTTCTGGGCTTTATTTTACACATTTATATCATTTTTGGGACTAACCTACTAACCGGAGGCCCAACCAGTATTGTTGTTTTTTTGCCTATTTCAATATTTCGAAGAAAAGGAATATCAAACGGAGTCCAAACGGAATGAAACCTTCGGGAGCATGATTTTTGGAACGAACGTGATCCAGAGGACTTGGAGTGCAAGTCAAGAAGCAGACGAGGCCTCCACGAGATAGGAGGGCGCCCCGCCCCCCATAGGGCGCGCCCCCTGTCTCGTGTGCCCCTCGGGCGTCCACCGACATACTTCTTCCTCCTATATAAGCCTAACTACCCCGAAAACATCCATGGAGCCAACGAAACACAATTTCCACCGCCGTAACCTTTTGTATCCGCGAGATCTCATCTTGGAGCCTTCGCCGGCACTCTGCCGGAGGGGAAATCGACCACGGTGGTCTTCTACATCAATACCATTGCCCCTTCGATGAGTTGTGAGTAGTTTACCACAGACCAATGGGTCCATAGTTATTAGCTAGATGGCTTCTTCTCTCTTTTTGGATCTCAATACAATGTTCTCACCCTCTCTTGTGGAGATCTATTCGATGTAAACTCTTTTGTGGTGTGTTTGTCGAGATCCGATGAATTGTGGGTTTATGATCAAGTTTATCTATGAATAATATTTGAATCTTCTCTGAATTCTTTTATGTATGATTGAGTTATCTTTGAAAGTCTATTCGAATTATCAGTTTGGTTTGCCCTACTAGATTGATCTTTCTTGCCATGGGAGAATTTCTTAGCTTTGGGTTCAATCTTGCGGTGTCCTTACCCAAAGGATGTAAAGGGTTGCAAGGCATGTATTGTATTGTTGCCATCGAGGATAAAAAGATGGGGTTTATATCATATTGCTTGAGATTATTCCTCTACATCATGTCATCTTGCTTAAAGCGTTACTCTGTTCTTATGACCTTAATACTCTAGATGCAGGCAGGAGTCGGTCGATGTGTGGAGTAATAGTAGTAAATGCAGGCAGGAGTCGGTCTACTTGTTGCGGACGGGATGCCTATATACATGATCCTGCCTAGATAATCTCATAATTATTCGCTTTTCTATCAATTGCTCGACAGTAATTTGTTCACCCACCGTAAATCTTGAGAGAAGCCAGTAGTGAAACCTATGGCCCCCGGGTCTATCTCTTATCATATTTGCTTCCAATCTACTTTTAATTGCATCTTTACTTTTTGCATCCATATTATAAAATACCAAAAATATATTTATCTTATCATACTATCTCTATTAGATCTCACTTTCGCAAGTGGCCGTGAAGGGATTGACAACCCCTTTATTGCGTTGGTTGCGAGTTCTTTGTTTGTTTGTGTAGGTGCGTGGGACTTTTGAGGAGCCTCCTACTGGATTGGTACCTTGGTTCTCAAAAACTGAGGGGAATACTTACGCTACTGTTGCTGCATCACCCTTTCCTCTTCAAGGAAAACCAACGCAAGCTCAAGACGTAGCAAGAAGGATTTACGGCGCCGCTGTCGGGAGGTCTTCGCTCAAGTCAAGACATACCAAGTACCCATCACAAACCCATCTCCCTCGCATTTACATTATTTGCCATTTGCCTCTCGTTTTCCTCTCCCCCACTTCACCCTTGCCGTTTTATTCGCCCTCTCTTTCCCAATCTCCTCCTCTCTTTTTTGCTTGACTTTTTCTGTTTTCTTGTGCATTGGATTACTTGTTTCCATGGCGCAAGATAATACCAAATTTTGTGATTTCTCAAATACCAATAATAATGATTTCCTTGGTACTCCGATTGCTCCTCTTAATGATGTTGAGTCTTGTGAAATCAATACTGCTTTGCTGAATCTTGTTACGAAAGATCAATTCGCCGGCCTTCCTAGCGAAGATGCTGCTACTCATCTAAACAACTTTTTTGATTTGTGTGATATGCAAAAGAAGAAAGATACAGATAACAATATTGGTAAATTGAAGTTATTTCCATTTTCACTTAGAGATCGTGCTAAAGTTTGGTTTTCGTCTTTGCCTAAAAATAGCATTGATTCTTGGAACAAGTGCAAAGATGCTTTTATCTCAGTATTTTCCTCACGCTAAGATTATCACTCTTAGGAATGATATCATGAATTTTAAACAACTTGATCATGAGCATGTTGCCCAATCTTGGGAAAGAATGAAATTGATGCTTCGCAATTGCCCTACTCATGGTTTGAATTTATGGATGATAATACAAAAATTTTATGCCGGTTTGAACTTTGCTTCTAGAAATCTCTTCGGCCGCGGGAGGCACATTTATGGAAATCACGTTAGGAGATGCTACAAAACTTCTTGATAATATTATGGATAATTATTCGCAATGGCACACCGAAAGATCTTCTAGTAAAAAAGTGGATGCTATAGAAGAAATCAATGTTTTGAGTGGAAAGATGGATGAACGTTTGAAGTTGTTTGCTACTAAAAATACTCCTCTTGATCCCAATGATATGCCTTTGTCTACTTTGATTGAGAATAATAATGAATCTACGGATGTGAATTTTGTTGGTAGGAATAGTTTTGGAAACAATGCTTATAGAGGAAACTTTAATGCTAGACCGTTCCCTAGTAATTCCTCTAATAATTATGGAAATTCCTACAATAATTATTATGGTAATTTTAATAAGATGCCCTCTAATTTTGAGAATAGTGTGAAAGAATTTATGATTTCTCAAAAGAATTTTAATGCTTTGCTTGAAGAAAAATTGCTTAAAGTTGATGATTTGGCTAGGAACATTGATAGAATTTCGCTTGATGTTGATTCTCTTAAACTTAGATCTTCTCCTCCTAAGCATGATATCAATGAGTCTCTCAAAGCCATGAGAATTTCCATTGATGAGTGCAAGGAAAGAACCGCTAGATTGCATGCTAAGAAAGATTGCTTTGTAAAGGCGTGTTCTTCTAGTTTCCGTGAAAATAATGATGAGGATCTTAAAGTTATTGATGCGTCTCCTATTAGATCTATGTTTTGCAATATGAATCTTGATAATTATGGTACTGATGATGAGTCAACTTTACCTAGAAGGCGTCCCAAGAATTTGGAGTTTTTAGATCTTGATGCTAAATTTGGTAAAAGTGGGATTGGAGAGGTCACAACTTTAAATAGCATTGAACCCACTATCTCGGATTTCAAGGAATTTGATTATGATAATTGTTCTTTAGAAGGTTTTATTTCCTTGTTCCAATCTGTTGTTAATTCTCCTAATGCTTATAGTCAAAATAATGATTTTACCAAACACATTGTTGATGCCTTGATGCAATCTTATGATGAAAAACTTAATTTGGAAGTTTCTATGCCTAGAAAACTTAATTATGAGTGGGAACCTACTATAAAGATTAGAATTAAAGATCATGAGTGTTTTTCTTTGTGTGATTTGGGTGCTAGTGTTTCCACGATTCCGAAAACTTTATGTGATATTCTAGGTTTCCATGATCTTGATGATTGCTCTTTAAATTTGCACCTTGCGGATTCCACCATTAAAAAGCCAATGGGAAGGATAAATGATGTTCTCATTGTTGCAAATAGAAATTTGGTTCCGGTAGATTTTATCGTCCTGGATATAGATTGCAATCTTTCTTGCCCTATTATTCTTGGTAGACCTTTCCTTAGAACGGTTGGTGCGATTATTGATATGAAGGAAGGGAATATTAGATTAAAATTTACATTAAAGAAAGGCATGGAGAACTTTCCAAGAAAGAAAGTCAAATTACCTTATGAATCTATCATGCGGGCTACTTATGAATTTAGTGCCAAAGATGGCACTCGTTAGATCTATCTTCGCTTTTATGCCTAGCTAGGGGCGTTAAACAATAGCGCTAGTTGGGAGGCAACCCAATTTTCTTTATGTTTTTTGTTTTTGTTCCAGTTTATTAATAAATCTTGCATCTATCTTCTGTTTAGATGTGTTTTTATCTTTTAATTAGTGTTTGTGCCAAGTAGAACCAAAAGGATAACCTACGATGATAGTTGATTTGATTCTGCTGAAAAACAGAAACAATGCACACACGAATTTAGTTTTGTTAAATCACAGAAACGTTATTTTGCGTTGATTCTTTTTGATGCTGATCAATAAACAAAATTTCCAGGACTGCCTATTTTGGTAGAATTTTTAGAGTTCCAAAAGTTTGCATTAGTTACAGATTGCTATAGACTGTTCTGTTTTTGACAGATTCTGTTTTTCGTGTGTTGTTTGCTTATTTCGATGCATCTATGGCTCGTAAAATAGATTATAAACCATAGAGAAGTTGGATTACAGTAGCTAGGTTTAACACCAAAATAAATAAAGAATGAGTTCGTTACTGTACCTTATGTGGTGGTTTTGTTTTCTTTCACTAACAGAGCTTATAAGATTTCCTGTTGAGTTTTGTGTTGTGAAGTTTTCAAGTTTTGGGTAAAGCTTTTATGGACTATGGAATAAGGAGTGGCAAGAGCCTAAGCTTGGGGATGCCCAAGGCACCCCAAGATATTCAAGGATAACCAAAATCCTAAGCTTGGGGATGCCCGGAAGGCATCCTCTTTAAATCTTCGTTCATTGGTAACTGTACTTGGAGCTATATTTTTATTCGCCACATGATATGTGTTTTGATTGGAGCGTCGTGTATTATATTAGTCTTTGCTTTTTAGTTTACCACAATCATCCTTTCTGTACACACCTTTTGGGAGAAGCCTACTTGATTTGAATTTGCTAGAATATTCTATGTGCTTCACTTATATCTTTTGAGCTTGATAGTTTTTGCTCTAGTGCTTCACTTATATCTTTTAGAGCACGGCGATGACTTATTTTTGTAGAAATTGCTAGTCTCTGATGCTTCACTTATATTATTTTGAGAGTATTTTAAAACAGCATGGTATTTTCTATGGTTATAAAATTGGTCCTGGAATGGTAGGCATCCAGGTTGGGTATAATAAAAACTATCATAGGAAGTGAATTGGATGCTATGATCAATTTGACACTTGATAATTGTTTTGAGATATGGAGGTAGTGATATTAAAGTCATGCTAGTTGGGTGATTATGAATTTAAAGAATGCTTGTGTTGTAGTTAGCAAGTCCCGTAGCATGCACGCATGGTTAAAGTTGTGTAACAAATTTGAAACATGAAGTGTACTTGGCTTGTGCATCCTTATGAGTGGCGGTCGGGGATGAGCGATGGTCTTTTCCTACCAATCTATCCCCTAGGAGCATCTTGGCGTAGTGCTTGGTTTTTGATGACTTCTAAATTTTTGCAATAAGTATATGAGTTCTTCTGACTAATTTTGAGTCCATGGATTATACGCACTTTTACCTTTCCACCATTGCTAGCCTCTTCGGTACCGTGCATTGCCCTTTCTCACCTTGAGAGTTGGTGCAAACTTCGCCAGTGCATCCAAACCCCGTGATACGATATGCTCTATCACACACAAACCTCATTATATCTTTCTCAAAACAGCCACAATACCTACCTATTATGGCATTTCCGTAGCCATTCCGAGATATATTGACATGCAACTTTCCACCGTTCCGTTTATCATCATCATGACATACTTTACTTTTGTCATATTGCCATTGCATGATCATGTAGTTGACATCATATTTGTGGCAAAGCCACCATGCATTATTTTTCATACATGTCACTCTTGATTCATTGCACCATCCCGGTACACCATCGGAGGCATTCATATAGAGTCATATCTTGTTCTAGTTTCGAGTTGTAATTCATTTGTTGTAATCAATAGAAGTGTGATGATCATCATTATTAGAGCATTGCCCAAAGAAAAAAAAAGAAAAAAAGAAGAAAGGCAAAAAAAAGAAATGCCCAAAAAAAGAAAAAGAAAAAAAGAAAAAAAAGAAAATAAATAAAAAGGGCAATGTTACTATCTCTTTTTCCACACTTGTGCTTCAAAGTAGCACCTTGTTCTTCATGTAGTGAGTCTCATATATTGTGCTCCAAAGTAGAACCATGTTTTTCATATAGTGAGTCTCATAAGTTGTCTTTTTCATACTAGTGGGAATTTTTCATTATAGAACTTGGCTTGTATATTCCTACGATGGGCTTCCTCAAATGCCCTAGGTCTTCGTGAGCAAGCAAGTTGGATGCACACCCACTAGTTTTCTTTTGTTGAGCATTCATTTATAGCTCTAGTGCATCTGTAGCATGGCAATGCCTACTCCTCATGTTGGCATCAATTGATGGGCATCTCCATAGCCCGTTGATTATCCTCATCAATGTGAGACTTTCTCCTTTTTTGTCTTCTCCACACAATCCCCATCATCATATTCTATTCCACCCATAGTGCTATATCCATGGCTCACGCTCATGTATTGTGTGAAGGTTGAAATTTTTTGAGATTATTTAAGTATGAAACAATTTCTTGGCTTGTCATCGGGGGTATAGAAGTTGGGAACATCTGTGTGTGACGAAAATGAAGCACAGCCAAACTATATGATTTTATAGGGATGAACTTTCTTTTGACATGTTATTTTGAGAAGACATGATTACTTTGATTAGTATGCTTGAAGTGTTACTATTTCTTTTATCAATATGAACTTTTATTTTGAATCATTTGGATCTGAACATTCATGCCACAATAAAGAAAATTACATTGAGAATTATGCTAGGTAGCATTCCACATCAACATTTTCTTTTTTATCATTTACCTACTCGAGGATGAGCAGGAATTAAGCCTGGGGATGCTTGATATGTCTCCAACGTATCTATAATTTTTTATTGTTCCATGCTATTATATTACCCCTTTTGGATGTTTATGGGCTTTATTTTACACATTTATATCATTTTTGGGACTAAGCTACTAACCGGAGGCCCAGCCCATATTGCTGTTTTTTTGCCTATTTCAGTATTTCGAAGAAAAGGAATATCAAACGGAGTCCAAACGGAATGAAACCTTCGGGAGCGTGATTTTTGGAACGAACGTGATCTAGAGGACTTGGACTGCAAGTCAAGAAGCAGCCGAGGCCTCCACGAGATAGGAGGGCGCCCCTGCCCCCTATAGGGCGCGCCCCCTGTCTCGTGGGCCCCTCGGGCATCCACCGACGTACTTCTTCCTCCTATATAAGCCTACGTACCCCAAAAACATCCAGGGAGCTAACGAAACACAATTTCCACCGTCTTAACCTTCTGTATCCGCGAGATCTCATCTTGGAGCCTTCGCCGGCACTCTTCCTGAGGGGGAATCGACCACGGAGGGCTTCTACATCAACACCATTACCCCTCCGATGAGTTGTGAGTAGTTTACCACATACCTATGGGTCCATAGTTATTAGCTAGACGGTTCTTCTCTCTTTTTGGATCTTAATACAATGTTCTCCCCCTCTCTTGTGGAGATCTATTCGATGTAAACTCTTTTTGCGGTGTGTTTGTCGAGATCCGATGAATTGTGGGTTTACGATCAAGTTTATCTATGAATAATATTTGAATCTTCTCTGAATTCTGTTATGTATGATTGATTTATCTTTGAAAGTCTCTTAGAATTATCAGTTTGGTTTGCCCTACTAGATTGATCTTTCTTGCCATGGGAGAAGTGCTTAGCTTTGGGTTCAATCTTGCGGTGTCCTTACCCAAAGGATGTAAAGGGTTGCAAGGCACGTATTGTATTGTTTCCATCGAGGATAAAAAGACGGGGTTTATATCATTTTGCTTGAGTTTATCCCTCTACATCATGTCATCTTGCTTAAAGCGTTACTCTGTTCTTATGAACTTAATACTCTAGATGGAGGCAGGAGTCGGTCGATGTGCGGAGTAATAGTAGTAGATGCAGGCAGGAGTAGGTCTACTTGTTGCGGACGTGATGCCTATATACATGATCATGCCTAGATAATCTCATAATTATTCGCTTTTCTATCAATTGCTCGACAGTAATTTGTTCACCCACTGTAATACTTATGCTATCTTGAGAGAAGCCACTAGTGAAACCCATGGCCCCCGGGTCTATCTCTTATCATATTTTCTTCCAATCTAGTTTTATTTGCATCTTCACTTTTCGCATCTATATTATAAAATACCAAAAATATATCTATCTTATCATACTATCTCTATTAGATCTCACTTTCGCTAGTGGCCGTGAAGGGATTGACAACCCCTTTATTGCATTGGTTGCGAGTTCTTTGTTTGTTTGTGTAGGTGTGTGGGACTTTTGAGGAGCCTCCTACTGGATTGATACCTTGGTTCTCAAAAACTAAGGGAAATACTTACGCTACTATTGATGCGTCACCCTTTCCTCTTCAAGGAAAACCAACGCAAGCTCAATACGTAGCACTCCCCCATGACGCGCGTTCAACGCAGGTCGTGGGGAAGCGTAGCGGACGAAACAGTTACCATGGTAAAATCTTCCCCGCCTGCCCGCGCACCGTTTTGGGCCTGGCCCAACAACGTGTCGCGCTTATGTGTGACCCAGGACCGGGGGCTCCTGTCGGTGTACAAAAGTAGGGGCTCTCCTTTTGACGCCTTTACTTTTGCACGGGCAGTCGGAGCCACGCGCCATGGCCGCACGTAGCAGGGCAAAGGAAGGAAGCCGGAAAGAAGCTGGAGGCTCGAGACAAACAAGGCAACACCAAGGACCAATGCCACAGAGATCGGATGGACGAAGCAGGTTTCCCCGGCAAGACCCTTGCAAGGGCAGCCTCAGCAGCCCCGGCAAGCCCCTTGCTGGGGCAGCTTGCCCACACCAGCGGAGCGAGCCGCCCTCGAGCCCACGGTCTCCAACGCCAATGCCCACGTTGGGCCAGGGCTCAGGAGGCACCTCCATGGTGGCATGCAGATTTTTGTGAAGACAGAGAATACTCAAGATCAGATGGGGATTGAGAGGCAGCAATGCTCACCAAGGTTCCCGCCAAAGAAGCCCACAAGACCCCCGGCAAGATCCTTGCCGGGGACACTAGCGCGCCACGGCAGGACCCTTGAAGGGCCACCCGACAAGACCCTTGCCAGAGGCGACAACAGGGCCACTGCTAGGCCCGGACCAACCAGATCCCCACCGCCGTTCACATGCAGCTGCCAACCCAACATGTTGCTTCCAGGCCAACTCAGCATGCACCCGTGTGGCGGCATGCAGATCTTCATGGAGGCTCCACCACCGCGCCACCTCAGCTGCTTGCCTGCCTACATGGCATCGCATGCATCGCTGGCCAGGGCGCATGTCGAAGCGAGGAAGAGCGGCGACGGATGGGACGGGCCTCGCCCCCGTCCCCGATAAAGTGAAGGAACATCTAAGCCACACATTTAATGTGTCTTGTCCTATAATCACGAGCGATAAACTTGCAGCACTGTAGGCTTTCCACCTCCTGTGTGCCATTGTGGCAGCCCCTATCACCTATAAAAGGAGGCCCATGGCATACGGGAAAAGGATTCAGCTCTTTCGAACCACACAACACCCATAGCTAATTCGAGGGCTCAAGAACACTGAATACATCCACCAAGAAGGACTAGGGTTTTACGCATCCTCGCGGCCCGAACCTGGGTAAACGATCCTTGTGCCAATTACTAATCCTACTCTTCTCACAACCCCGCGCCCCGCAACCGTAGTAGGGATTCTTGTGATCCCATAGGTGTCATTTCCCATCGACAGTGCCAATTTTGTAAGTCATTGCAGTGTTTAGCTTCAAGAGTGGACTGCTGCTAGTGCGACAAAACCAGCTACACAGATCATAGTGTAGATATACAGGAAAAACTTAAGCATCAGGGTAAAATCAGCAAAGTAGAACTTGCTGGAATATATGTGCTAGTATTGCCGGTACGGCGAGAAAGGCTTCGAATACCAGCTCTCTTCAAGTGAAGGTGCGGTACTGTTAATATCAGTGTAACTCTCAAAGGCGACACAACTCCCCACATTTCCTTGCTATTCCTATAGGATTCAAGTAGGCAGGTCACTACAAATCCTATTCCTGTGTTTACAAAGTCCTACGAATCAAAGAGGCTCAAATTGTCCATCACAACCGACCGTATAGACCTCTACACTGCAAATGTCCCTGCTCATCTTCAGTACAAGGAACATACTGTACTACTATCATACTCCCTCCGTTCCAAAATATAAGTCTTGGTAGAGATTTCCACTATGGATCACATACAGATGTATCTAGATACATTTTAGAGTGTAGATTCACTCATTTTGCTCCATATGTAGTCCATGGTGGAATCTATAAAAAGATTTGTATTTAGGAACGGAAAGAGTACATATTAAAGAAGAACGGAAGATGAACATGGTAAAGAAGAGCAAGAAGATTTTGGATAATAAAATGTTGTTTGCGTAGTGCCCACACATGATGAACCAGAGCGCATTAAGAATGCAACTCCCAGCTGTCTCTCGACCATTTCAGGCGGTTGGATGAAGATCCTACGTCTCCTAACCCTTCTTCTTCCTCGTCTCTGATTCTTCCCATACAGAACACCGCACGGGCCGCCGGCTGGACCACCGGCCCCCACCGCCTATCTTCCTCCGCCACCCCACCCCCACCCCGCCTAACCCCCACCCTCGCCGAGTTTTCTTCGTCACGAGGCCCCACAACCACTCGAGCCCCTTCGTCAAGACCGGCGAACTCCGTGACTCTGAAAATCTGACCAAATTTTGAAATTTAGTCTACTGTGATTTAACTAGTGGGGAATATAAAAGGGGAAAACTATAAGCATTGGGAGTATAGTGTTGAGCGTGCCATGGCGGATCTGAAGGTGCAAACCGGACAAAGGCAACTTCATAAGCAAGACAAGAAATCAGAGTTAAGCAGTGGCTGAAAGTGCTAGTTATCGACTAGAGGGGGGGGGGTGAATAGGCAATTTTTATGAAAGTCTTCAAAACATGAAAGTTTCAAAGACAAACACGAAAACTAGACCTATAAACATGCAGCGGAAGTTGAACTACACTAGACACACCATAGTCAAACAAGTATGAAGCTAAAGCATGATGACAGATAGCATCTAGGTAGTAGGATCAGGATGGAATATAGTATGAAGCCAATCAGAACAAGTAGTCACACAGAGAAGTCAAACAGGAAGAACAATCAGGCAATGACTTCACAAAGACAAACTGTAAGTAAGGAGCGTAAGAGATAGAACTAGTGTGTTGTGAAGACAAGGATTTGTTCGACCAGTTCCAGTTGCTGTAACAACTATACATCTGCTTAGGGAGGCTGAGATTGAACTCCGAAGAACGTGTCTTCACCTTATTCCCCTTGAGCTAAGGACACACAGTCCTCGCCCAATCACTCTGGTAAGTCCTCAAGGTAGACTTCCAAACATTCACAGACTTCGTTCGCCGGCAATCCACAATGACTCTTGGATGCTCAGAACGCGACGCCTAACCAGCTGGCGGATTCACAGTCCTCAAGTGTAACAAGTCTTCAAATCACGCAGACAGAAAGACTTCAGTGATGCCAAACATTCTTTGGGCTCTGGGTGGTTTGGGCTTTGTCCTCGCAAGGATTCTATCTCTCAAAGGCTTCGGAGGTGGGTTGCTCTCAAATGACAAAAGCCATATATAACTCTAAGCAGGCACCAATTTTTGGTGTAGGCGGTAGGCTATTTATAGCCCTAGGCAAACCGACCTGATTTGTCCAAAATTACCCTGGGTCACTAAGGAACTGACAAGTGTCACAACGGTCAGATTTCAAACACACGCGACAGCTTGACTTGGGCTACAAGTAAAGCTGACTTATCCGACTCTGGATAAGATTTGCTCTCATTGTCTTTGCTCAAAGACATAGGATTTTGGTTGAGCTTCACTTCAGTCACTCTGACTTTGTTCACTTGGACCCCACTTAACAGTGCGGTGGTTCCTATGACTCAACAAAGAAGAAAAGAAACAACGAAACTACTAAGTCTTCGCGCTCCATAGTCTTCACTCAATGTCTTCTCCTGTCATAGTCTTCAGTGTGAATGTATTGACGTACCACCATTATCTTCAATGTCTTCATACATTTTTAGGGATCATCTCCAGTAGGTAAACCGAATCAAGGAGGGACTACTACCTGTGTTATCCTGCAATTGTCACAAACACATTAGTCCCTCAACCACGTTTGTCATCAATACTCCAAAACCAAACTAGGGGTGGCACTAGATGCACTTACAATCTCCCCCTTTTTGGTGATTGATGACAAACTGGTTGAAGTTTTCAACGGGGATATAAAGGATGAGGTATTGTCTTCGTAAGTAGCAAAAGGCTCCCCCTGAAGATGTGCATATAAATAATTTGCTTTAGGAATGCAAATGCACATGGCAGGTTCTACTTGTGGAGATCCTCTTCAACTTATGAAGACAAATCATCATGCATGATTCGATGTAACGAAGATAATGATATGCATCATGAAGAATGGATGTCTGCAAAATGATTTAACTGCGTAAGTTATCATCGCATCACAAAATAGAAAATAAGTAGCAGACGACCATCGAGTTTAAGTGTTACAACTCAGAGAACCAAATGTCTCAAGAGCAAGAGTTGTAAACACTAGGAAAAATATAATACAACCGCCCATATGAACCCGCTTGAAGGCTATCAAATCATAGCTTCTCCCCCTTTTGTCAGTAAGGACCAAAAAGGGTTGAAGACATTGAGCCTCTACTCGTTTCCAGAAGGAGTGGGAGAAGATGCAGGGTTGGTGTCGAGGTTTGGCGATGCAGATGAACTTGGAGTAGTGTCGATACGCATTGGAGGTGGCGAAGTAGCATCATCTTGATCATCGATCACATGAGCATTCACGGTTGCAGCAGAAGAGGAGTACTCTGAGTCTTCAAGAGATGGAGTGCGCCGCAGAACAGCATTTCTGGGCGGAGTGGAATCAAACTTGAATCGTTCTGAGAAGCCATCGTCCTGAAGATCTTCCTCAGCACACATAAGCGTCAGCCCTTTCCATGTGCGTCGACAGGTTTCATGCGCGACAAAGGCATTCTTGCTTGCAAGGTTGTGAATGCGATTGACGTCAGTCATGATGCTCTGCATCTGGCACTTGAGCCAATCATGATGCCTATCCTGCTTTTGATGCAGGCCAACAAGATGCTCTCGGTCATTGAGAACACGAGATCGCTTTCGAGGCCGTTGAGCAATTGTGCTGTCAGTGGCTTCGGTTTGGGCACGGTGAGGTGTACGTGTAGTACCAGCCAACGGATAGACTCGAGTGGCAGCCTGCACACCTTCAATGGTTGAGTGAAGCTCTGACGATCAACGTTATGAAGATAAAGTGGCTCCTTGAGGCTCTGGATAGATGGCTTCAACATACATATCGACATCTAGCAAGAAGACAATGTGGTTGCGTGCAGATGGCTAATAGTTGAAAGCTGTGTGAAGCTTGATCAGACGCATGATCCATGGAGCATAGAACTTCAAGCCAAAAACGTCAGATCCTGATGTAGCAAGTTGGCGTATGAAGAAATCTTGTGCATTGAAGCATTTGCCATGAAGAATATGGAAGACCAATGTCTTCATTGCACCTTCGAGCTTAGCCTTTGGAGAGTGTCCTTTGATGGGCCAGAGAGTTCACCTTATGATGTAATAGATTGTTCGTGGTAGATACTCAAGGTCTTCAACAACGAACTCCGTAGGATACTCTGCATCTGGAGGCAATGGATTCATCATACTGAGCATCTGGCTCATTTCAGGTTCTGGCTTGTGAAAGATGCTTTCCACAGCTGCAGTGTGAAGCTGACAACCAGGTTCATAGAGATCACCTGGAGTGGGCAGGCCAGTAAGCTCAATGACATCAAATGCTTTGGCTTCATGATGGACATTTCCTGTCATTCACTCAAGGACCCAAGTCTTAGGATCCCTGTTGTAGCCTCTGATATGAAGAGTGGCATAGAATTGAAGCAACAACTCTTCATTCCAGTGCTCCTTATCAGTGACGAAATGCAGTAAGCCAACCTCTCTGAAGCAATCTAGAGCTTCTTCTAAGCAGGGCAGGCCAGCTATGGCTTTAGTATCAAGGCGCATATGCAGAAATATGCGGCCTTGGTTGTACAGAATGCATGAATAATAGCTGCGTTGCTGATAACTCCAGAACCGATCATATGAAATCTTGGGCCTGGTGTAGGGGTTCTTATCGCTATCGAAGAAGGTGTTGTGTGCAATGAAGCCGTTGACATTGAAAGATCCTGGTGAAGTGGCAGTACCTGGAAATCTGGGCAGTCTTGGCTTTGGCTTCTGAACCTGAGGCATGTGCTCGACATGGTAATCAAATTAAGGACCAGCAGCAGGTGGAAGAATCAGAATAGGCCATCTGACAGTGACAAGTTGGCCATAGTTGTATGCTTGCTCGATGGTATGTGGCCTTGGAGGCGGAACAGGAGCAGTGGCATTGACTTCAGGTTGCAGATTTGTGTCACGTGCGCCATGGACTTCAGCTGCTTCATGGGCTTCATTGGCCACTGGTGCATTGCCCACTGTAGGCTCTACATTGGCTTCGGCCATGACAACGTCATTGGCTTCAGGAATGTCATTTGTGGCGGCCTCAGGATTCTCACCCTCCACTTGAATAGCTGGAGGTTCTGGCATAGACTGGTTCTCTTCATTAACTTCTTCTTCAGTTGCAGGGGGAGTAGAGACAGGCTCTTCTTCTTGTGTTGCTCCGGCTAATGCAGCCGGAGGGTCTTCAGCAGCATTGGCTTCAGACACAGGGACCGTCACAGAAGGATTGTCTTCAGGGAACACTTGACGTGCCACTGAACTTGACAAGTTGGAGCCCTCTTCTGTGATGGTGGTCATGGAGACAGATGGCCTCAGGCCTTTGTGAAGTCGTTGGAATACGGGCGACGCCTTTGGTGATGGTGATGTCTCCATGTAGTTGTCATCATTGGACATGGGGCTGATGACGAGCACAGATGACGGTTGGGGTGTACTTGGTGAGTCTTGATGTGGGGTAGTTTGCTGGGGGCGATCAGCCCACGATGCATCTTGTGAGATCAGCGTTAAAGGACGACCAATAATGATAAGCTCACTGTTCATTTGAACAGGCGATGATACCGATGGGCGTTCGATCTGAGGAAGAACTGTATCATCTTGAACAATGTCTTCAGTCGCGATGGGGTCGACGACTGGAACTTCTTGAGCTTCAGGAGCCTCTGTGGAAGCAGGCTCATGAACAATCATTCAACGCTCTTGGTTCGCAGATGGAGGGGGAATAAAGGCAATGGGTTCAACAACAAGGGGCTCCATAGGAGCAGCCCGATCTCTCTTTTTGGTTTTTCTCTTCTTACAAGGTGGTGTTTCATCAGTGGTGCGCTTGGTTTTCCGCTTCCTGGCTTCGGCTTCAGGTGCCTTGGTTTTCTTCTGTTCAGAAGCCACTGAAGGAGCCTTGGGCTTCGAGCCGTGCATGCTGGCAGGGAAGACAATGTGTGGTTCTTCCTGCTGTTGTGCTTCAGTGTTGGCTTCAGATGACTTCTTTTTCTTGGCAGCCATTGAGGGGTCAATGCCAGGGCAGCCAAGTGCTTTGCGCTTTTCAGCTTCATTGTAGGCTTGAACGCATTTGTCTGCGAGTGCTTTCATGGGCTCTCTTGAGCCTTTGGCTTCCTCGCGTTTCTTCCGAAACGACTCCTTGAGGGCCTTAAGCATCACCTTGAACTTTTGCACATCAGCCACATTCAGTTTGGCTACATGCTTCTTGAACTGTTCCTTCTCAAAGTCTATCTTTCGCTTCAGTTCAACTATGCGCTGAGCCAGAGCAAACTCAGGAGCAGTGGCGCCTTGGAAAGCAATGCTTGCGCCAATGGGGAGCTGAAGGTCACAAAGCTGAGATCTTGATTATCAAACCACTCATCAATGAAGTTCTTCAGAATGTTTACATCAAAGAGGGGAAGATCGTTGAAGATCTCCGCCTCTTGCTTGCTCTTGCTCAGCTGCTCCAGAGCATCTTCACCAAATTCTTCATCTGAAGACAAGTCAATGGGTTCAGATTCATTCCTCAGAATGGCTGCAGGCGTTAGTGCATGACTCAATTGCTGAGCTGGTGTCTTCTGTGGCTTCTCACGCCTCATGGAGATGCGAGAGAGATATTCAGAGTTATTGCTGGGAGCAGAAGGGGCAGTTGCCTATGGCTTCGCTCTTGAAGCAGATGATTTTGAAGCTTTAGTCTTCTTTTGCTTCTGAGGCTTTGGAGTAGGAGCTGGAGCTTCGTCGGTGTCAGAATCATCATCAGAATGATCCACTTTGGCACCTTGAACAGTAATGTGAGTGATGAGGCCAGCAAGGTTGTAGAAGGGGCCAATCCTGTTTTCATTGGCTTCACGGGTGCCATTGTCCCGAGGTGAGGACGGACCAGGGTTGAAGTCAAGCCCCAGATCCTTCTTGTTCTTTGCAGCTGAGTCTTTGGCGAACTGGTAGTTGCGCTTGAACAGACTGTCTTCACGACACCAGAGTAGTGAAGACGGTTCAACATTCTCAGGCTGTGGTGCGCGCACCATGCAAGGATAGAAACCTTGCTCAATAGCTTCAGCCTGAGTCCTGGGTGGAAGATTTTTATACAAAATATCACCCCAGGGTGCCTTGATGGCATTCTTCTCTGCATATTCTTTTGTGATGAAGCGATATCTGAACCATTCTTCTGCCCAATATCTTCGAATCCATTGGATTCGATTCTTGCATTCAATATAGGTTTCTTCTGTATCAGTTTGGTACATCTTGTGCAAATCTGGTGGTAAGTCCTTGGAGGTGTTACGACGACTGAGGGAGTCCTGGATTAGGGGGTGTCCGGATGGCCTGACTATGACCTTTGGCCGGACTCCCGGACTATGAAGGTGCAAGATTGAAGACTTCTTCCCGTGTCCGGATAGGACTTTCCTTGGCGTGGAAGGCATGCTTGGCGATAAAATGTGTAGATCTCCTCCCATTGTAACCGACTCTATGTAACCCTAGCCCTCTCCGGTGTCTATATAAACCAGAGAGTTTTAGTCTGTAGGACGAAGAACAATCATACCATAGGCTAGCTTCTAGGGTTTAGCCTCTCTGATCTCGTGGTAGATCAACTCTTGTACAACCCATATCATCAATTTTAATAAAGCAGGAGTAGGGTTTTACCTCCATCGAGAGGGACCGAACCTGGGTAAAAACATCGTGTCCCTTATCTCCTGTTACCATCCGCCTAGACGCACAGTTCGGGACCCCCTACCCGAGATCCGCCGGTTTTGACACCGACATTGGTGCTTTCATTGAGAGTTCCTGCAATATGCCGTCACCTTTAGGCCCGATGGCTTCTCCGATCATCAAGAATGATGCGGTCCAGGGTGAGACCTTTTTCCCTGGACAGATCTTCGTATTCGGCGGCTTTGCACTGCGGGCCAATTCGCTTGGCCATCTGGAGCAGATCGAAAGCTACGCCCCTGGCCATCAGGTCAGATTTGGAAGTTTAAACTATACGGCTGACATCCGCGGAGACTTGATCTTCGACGGATTCGAGCCACAGCCGAGCGTGCCGCACTATCACGATGGGCATGATCTAGCTCTGCCGCCGGACAGTGCCCAGAGCGCCGCTCAGGTCTCCGCTTCGACCCTTAGCTCGGAGCCGACTGCGCCGGTCAAGGACGGGTGGCTAGACGCCGCCTCGGGGGCTGCAATGTCCACGGCGATCGAGCCGAACACCAATCTTGTCCTGCGCGGAGCTCGTGACTCCAAGGTGCCGGACTCCTTGCCGGACTCCGAATATTCCGCACCCCTCCCGATCGAACCCAATTGGGCTCCGATCATGGAGTTCACCGCCGCGGACATCTTTCAGCACTCGCCCTTTGGCGACATCCTGAATTCACTAAAGTCTCTTTCTTTATCAGGAGAGCCCTGGCCAGACTATGGTCAACAAGGTTGGGATGCGGACGACGAAGAGATTTGAAGCCCAGTGACCACCCACTTCGTAGCCACTGTCGATGATTTAACCGACATGCTCGACTTCGACTCCGAAGACATCGACGGTATGGACGCCGATGAAGGAGACGACCAAGAACCAGGGCCTATAGGGCACTGGAGAGCCACCTCGTCATATGACATATACATTGTGGACACCCCAAAAGAAGGAAATGGCGATGGAAAAACAGAGGATGACCCCTCCAAGAAGCAGCCTAAGCGCCGACGTCAGCGGCGCCGCTCTAAATCCCGCCACAGCAAAAATGGCGATTCCGTCACCGGAGACAATAACACCCCGGACAGTGCCGAACCCAACCCCCTCCAGCAGGATTCAGCACAGGAGGATGGGGAAACCAGCCCTCACGAGAGAGCGGCAGACAGAGAGGTCGAGGACGACAATTACATGCCTCCCTCCGGAGACGAGGCAAGCCTCGACGACGACGAATTTGTCATGCGTGAGGATCCCGTCTAACAAGAGCGTTTCAAACGCAGGCTTATGGCCACAGCAAGTAGCCTCAAGAAAAAACAGCAGCAGCTTAGAGCTGACCAAGATTTTCTAGCCGACAGATGGACTGATGTCCTGGCGGCCGAAGAGTACAAACTCGAACGCCCCTCCAAGAGCTACCCAAAGCGCAGGCTGCTACCCCAACTAGAGGAGGAAGCAACTAAACCTACATCACCAGCGTATGAGGCGGCCGATCGGCCACCCGTGCGGGTCATGACAGAGAGGCCTTTCGCCCTCAACTCAAGCCGCACCCCGGCGCCGCTCAAAAAGTACCAAGGCACGGGGAAATGCGTCGGACCTGCGAGACATATTGGAGGACAAGGCAAGGCAAACAAGATCGATCTATGGATCGCGTATGCCTACACGACACGCGTGATAACCGTCACACCGGATATGGCAACACGGCCAGGCCGAACACAATGCACAAAGCTCATCAGAGCTACGTCATGATATAGCACGCGATGCAGGCGCACACCCACTATGCTTCACAGATGAAGTAATGGATCATCAAATCCCCGAGGGTTTTAAACCCGTAAACATGAATCATACGATGGCACAACAGATCCTGCGGTATGGATTGAGGATTATCTCCTTCATATCCACATGGCCCGTGGTGATGATCCACACGCTATCAAATACCTCCCACCCAAGCTTAAAGGACCAGCTCGGCATTGGCTTAACAACTTGCCAGCAGAGTCAATTGGTTGCTGGGAGGACTTGGAATCCGCATTCCTCTACAACTTCCAGGGCACTTATGTGCGACCACCAGACACCGATGACCTAAGCCACATAATTCAGCAACCAGAGGAATCGGCCAGACAATTCTGGACACGGTTCCTAACCAAGAAAAATCAAATAGTCGACTTTCCGGACGCAGAGGCCCTTGGAGCCTTCAAACATAACGTCCGTGATGAATGGCTTGCCCAGCACCTAGGACAGGAAAAGCTGAAATCCATGGCAGCCCTCACGACACTCATGACCCGCTTTTGCACGGGAGAAGACAGCTGGCTAGCTCGTAGCAATAACATGACCAAGAGCCCTGGTAATTCAGATACCAACGACAATAATGGCAGGTCGCGTCGCAACAAGCACAAGCGTCGCATTAACGGCGAAAATAATTTGGATACAACAGTTAACGCTGGTTTCAGAGGCTCTAAACCCGATCAGCAGAAAAAGCCATTCAAAAGAAATACTCTGGGCTAGTCCAGTTTAGACCGGATACTCAATCGCTCGTGCCAGATACACGGCACCCCCAAACAACTAGCCAATCACACCAACAGGGATTGTTGGGTGTTCAAGCAGGCAGGCAAGATAAGCGCCGAAAACAGAGACAAGGGGCTGCACATCGATAACGAGGAGGAGCCCCGGCCGCCGAACAACAGAGGACAGAAGGGCTTTCCCCCACAAGTGCGGACGGTGAACATGATATACGCAACCCACATCCCCAAAAGGGAACGGAAGCGTGCGCTCAGGGACGTATATGCGTTAGAGCTAGTCGCCCCAAAATTCAACCCATGGTCCTCCTGCCCGATCACTTTTGATCGAAGGGACCACCCCACTAGCATTCGTCACGGCGGATTCTCCGCGTTGGTCCTAGACCCAATCATTGACGGATTTCACCTCACTAGAGTCCTCATGGACGGAGGCAGCAGCCTGAACCTGCTTTACCAGGATAAAGTGTGGAAAATGGGCATAGATCCCTCAAGGATTAAACCCACAAAGACGACCTTTAAAGGCGTCATACCAGGTGTAGAGGCCAGTTGTACAAGCTCAGTTACACTTGAAGTGGTCTTCGGATCCCCGGATAATTTCTGAAGCGAGGAGTTAATCTTCGATATTGTCCCGTTCCGCGGTGGCTATCACACCCTGCTCGGGCGAACCGCATTTGCAAAGTTCAATGCGGTGCCGCACTACGCATACCTCAAGCTCAAGATGCCAGGCACTCGAAGAGTCATTACGGTTAATTGGAAACACCGAACGCTCTCTCCGAACAGAGGAGCACACGGCGGCCCTCGCGGCGGAAGTACAAAGTAGCTTCTCAACTGTTAAGCGTCCGGACACCGTCAAGCGCGCCCGGAGTAGCCTTCAACCAGACCGTCTGGCACGTTCCGAGCTAGCATAGCAGTACGGCCCCAACCCCAGCCCTCGCGAGATTGTGAAACCAGTACCACGCGTGCATAATTACGCTCTGGAAATACCATGGGCATAAGGGGAGGGGCACAACCAATGCATCCCCAGAATGCGGCTCAACCGCACTAGGGGCTCCCGATTTTTGTGATTTTTCTTTTTTTTACTTTCAGGACTCCACTATTCGGAAGACCTGTCCGGCAATACAATCGCCAAACACACGATGCAACAGCCAGGGAGACAGCAAGCCACGTCGAACGTCCAGGTGGTCTCTATAACGAGCTAAATACCTGTCTTACTTAAAGTCTCGCAGCTTGCCCCTGCAGGGGGACATGTCAGATAATCCCATCTCTTGCCTATCGCACTATTTGTATCGTTCTGTTCTCATAGCAGCCCTTTAATAAACAATGCATAGCTCTTGTCTATTATTGCATTCATTATTTATGTAAATATGTTCAGTTATGACATTATGCAACCGTACACTTTGGTACGGCCAATACACTAGGGGCTTAAGTACCCCAGAATACGGTATGAGAAGACCAAACACTCTCATGAGTGCGGCACCCCGAACTTATAGCATTATATGCATCGGCTCCGAATCATGTCTTGGGTCAATAGTTGGGTTTGCCCGGCTCCCATGTTTTGGTACCTTACGTTCCGCTATGTCGGCTAAGGTAGCGCTGGGAGAACTACTACGATTGTGCCCCAGTTGAGCTGGGTTAACACCTTAGTAGAGAAAGCTAAAACTGACCGTCATGATAGGGCGAGAGAACGGTCGCTGTTTGAGATGTTTTTTGAGTCCCTAAAGACATATGCCGCTTAGAGCGAGGAGCTGGACTTATCCGGCCTAGGCGTGGATATCGCCCCGAACTCTGTCTTCCGAATACTAGGGGCTTCGCCGAAATTTAAAATTATACAATTCTATGGCTAAGTGAGAGTGATAAAGCATTATAAGTCCTATTGCCTTGTTTGTTGTGTTGAGCGCCTCCCTCGACGGACCCAAGAATGGGAATAAGAGGGCTCAGGTTTATCCCAAACACCCCAGCACTCGTGCCATTGGGGTAGAAGCCGCCGACTTGCATCTCTCAGATTTAATAAATGGCCGCACAGAAGGTAATATTTTCAATTCAAAAAGCATTGCTTAGCGCATATGAACAAGTTTTGAGTGCACAGGATAAACACGAGCGAGTTTACTCAAAAATTACATCCCTGGTACATTCATTCTCCACAAAACGGGCACCCTTCAGGACGCCCTCATAATACATCTCGGGCCTGCGATGCTCCTTCCCCTCCGGTGGCCCTTCTGTCACCAGCTTCTCAGCATCCAGCTTGCCCCAGTGCACTTTAGCACGGGCAAAAGCCCTACGGGCGCCTTCGATGCATACGGAGCGCTTGATGACTTCAAGCCGTGGACAGGCATCCACCAGCCGCCGCACCAGCCCAAAATAGCTCAAAGGCATGGCCTCCCCAGGCCACAGCCGGCCTATCAGGCCCTTCATGGCCTGTTCGGCTGCCTTATGAAGCTCGACCAGCTGCTTCAGCTGGTCGCTCAGGGGCACCGGGGATTCGGCCTCAGCATACTGGGACCAGAACACCTTCTCCGTCGAGCTCCCTTCCTCGGCCCGGTAGAATGCGGCGGCGTCGGATACACTGCGAGGCAGATCTGCGAATGCTCCTGGAGAGCTCCGAATTCGGGTAAGTAACAGGTAATTTACTTTCACGTGCTTGCTTTGCATAAAGAATGCCTTACCCGCCGCAATCTTCTTCATCGCCTCAATTTCCTGGAGGGCTTTTTTGGCTTCGGCCTTGGCAGATTTGGCGCTCTCAAGTGCCGAGGCAAGCTCGGACTCTCGAGTCTTTGAGTCAAGCTCCAAACTCTCATGTTTTTTCACAAGAGCATTGAGCTCTTGCCGCACCTCCGCCACCTGCGCCTCTTGTTTCTCTCGCTCGGTGCGCTCCACGACCACATTGTGTTCGGCCTTGGAAAGCGCTTCCTTCAGGGTCGCCACCTCGGTTATGGCCCCTGTAACATTCACGTTGGTCCTGTCATTATTTGCAACCAGGTATTTTTATATATACTTACATAAGGTACTACATACCTTACTTGTCCTCGAGCTGCTTCTTGGCAAGGCCGAGCTCGTTCTCGGACTGCTCGAGGCTCTGCTTCAATGCGTCGACCTCCGCAGTCAGTGCGACAGAGGTCAGCAGCGCAGCCTGCATTCCCATATTGATATATTTCTGATAGACTCCTGCGTATATCTTTTTAGATCCTCAGTCCGGCTTTTCTTTCCGAACACCAAACTGAGCATCAGAGGCTACTGTCTATGCAGTAACATTTTTACATGTTTTAAATACATACCTTGAAACCTGTTAGAAGGCTAGTACACGCTTCTGTCAGCCCGCTCTTGGCGGACTGAACCTTCTGGATCACCGCACTCATAACTGTGCAGTGCTCCTTGTCGATGGAGGCGCCGTTAAGCACCTCCAACAAATTGTCCGGCGCCTCCGGTTGGACGGAGGCCGCCGGCGTTGTAGGCTTGCCCTTCTTGCGAGGGGGCCGCCTGCTGGACTCGAGAATCACTGAAGGTTCCGGAGCAGTGTCCGGCCCAGGACTGGACTTAGATCCCTCTGCGGCTTCATCCCCTTTGGGCCTGGAGTCCGGGAGGTCGCCTTGCGGCGCCTCCAGGACCACCTCCTGCTGGTTTAGCCCCTTTTGGGACTCCACCTCGGCATCGTCCGTGGGGCGAGGGGAGGTAGCAGTCGGGAGTGAAGCGCTATTCTCATCCGACGAATCCAGGGAGCCGCTCGACGAATCGCCGAGCTGAGCCTTGGGTGGACTGCATGATTGAATTCGGCGTCAGAAGGTACTGTACAATAGAAGAACGCCATGAGTTATTCTGGTATCCAGATACTTACAATTTTGCCAGGGGCTTGGCCCTGGATGGCCATTCCTCTCCGCCGTCGTCGGCGTCAGAGGCGTAGTCCGGAAGAAGGGTCTTCCCCTTCTTGGACCCTCCGGCCTTCCCAGTTGGGGCGGCCTTCCTTTTCTTTCCTCCCCCCGCTGGTGGGGGAGAGGCTTCTTCTTCCACCTCCTCATCTTCGGAGGCGGAGGGTGCTTCAGGGTCGTCGGGCGATGAATCCGACACCACCAGCCACCGGGAACTCTTTCGAGTCCCCGTGTCCTTCTTCTTGGCCTTCTTCTCCGGCACCACGTGAGGTGCCGGAACCAGCAGCTTCGTCAAACGTGCATCTGCTGGGCCTTCGGGCAAAGGGGCCGGACAGTCAAACTGTTTGGACGTCCTCTTCCAGTCCTGTCAAAGGAGCAGGAATTTAGATCCTGCATAGAGTCAAACTATGAAAATCAAGTGTCCTGTAAAGGATAAAAACAAGCTTACTTCGGTGGCTTGGTGCTTGGCGCAGAATCCGCGATCCTCGGTGACGGGAGGGGAAACCTTGGAGCTCTTGAATAGCACCTTCCAGGCGTCCTCGTGCTTTGTGTCGAAGAGCCTGGACAAAGTCTGGTGCTGGGCCGGGTTGAACTCCCACAAGTTGAAGGCCCGTCGTTGACACGGGAGGGTTCGGAGGAAGAGCATGTCCTGGACTATGTTGACAAGTTTAACCTTCTTGTTCACCAGGTCTTGGACGCAGGTTTGGAGTCCGGTCACCTCTTCCGGATTACCCCACAACAGGCCCGTCTCTTTCCAAGATGTGAGCCGTGTGGGTATACCAGATTGGAATTCGGGGGCCGCTGCCCACTCAGGGTCACGCGGCTCGGTGATGTAGAACCACCCCGATTGCCACCCTTTGATGGTTTCGACGAAGGAGCCCTCAAGACATGTGACGTTGGGCATCTTGCCCACCATGGCGCCTCCGCACTCCGCTTGCTGGCCGCCCACGACCTTCGGCTTGACGCTGAAGATCTTCAGCCATAGGCCGAAGTGAGGCTTGATGCGGAGGAAGGCCTCGCACATGACGATAAACGCCGAGATGTTGAGGATGATGTTCGGGGCCAGATCATGGAAATCCAGGCCGTAGTAGAACATGAGCCCCTGGACAAATGGGTGAAGTGGGAAGCCCAGTCCACGGAGGAAATCGGTGAGAAACACCACACTCTCATGGGGCCTAGGGGTGGGGATGAGTTGCCCCTCATCAGGGAGCCGGTGCGCGATGTCGTCAGACAAGCATCCGGCCTTCCTCAACTTTTTGATGTGCCCCTCCGTGATGGTGGAGGCCATCCATCTACCTCCCGCTCCGGACATGATTGGAGAAGGTTGAGGTGGGAAGTGCGGACTTGGGCGCTGCAGCTCGAGTGCGCGGAAATGGATAAGCAAAGGAGGAAGAAGGCGTAGATTGGAAGGGCGGATCCTTATCCCCTTATAAGGGATGCCAGAACTATGTGCCCCCACCAGCCTAGTAAAACTCGCTTATCTCCCAGGCGCCGCGATTAATGGCGCGGTTGGGTTACCCACGCCTGTATTGATGAGAATCCCGTAATAAGGGGACATGATCTCTGCTTTGACAAGACGTGCCAAGGAAACCGCCTCGCTAAACACACTGAGGTGGGACAGTAAAACGATTCGAATAAAGGCTTGGCTATGGCATGATGACACGCTACGGGATACTTCAGCAGATTAGATTTGTGCGAATATTATTCTCTCTACGGTGGTATGTGGAAACTATTTTGCAGAGCCAGACACTATCCTTGTGTTCAACATCTTCTATGAAGTATTCGGAGGAGGAACACGCCTTGCAATGCCGAAGACAATTTGCGTGCCAGACTCGTCGTCATTGAAGCCTGGTTCAGGAGCTAATGAGGGAGTCCTGGATTAGGGGGTGTCCCGATGGCTGGACTATGACCTTTGGCCGGACTCCCGGACTATGAAGGTGCAAGATTGAAGACTTCGTCCCGTGTCCGGATAGGACTTTCCTTGGCATGGAAGGCAAGCTTGGCGATACGATGTGTAGATCTCCTCCCATTGTAACCAACTCTGTGTAACCCTTGCCCTCTCCGGTGTCTATATAAATGAGAGAGTTTTATTTCGTAGGACGAAGAACAATCATACCATAGGCTAGCTTCTAGGGTTTAGCCTCTCTGATCTCGTGGTAGATCTAGTCTTGTACTACCCATATCATCAATATTAATCAAGCAGGAGTAGGGTTTTACATCCATCGAGAGGGCCCGAACCTGCGTAAAAACATCGTGTCCCTTGTCTCCTGTTACCATCCGCCTAGACGCACAGTTCGGGACCCCCTACCCGAGATCCGCCGGTTTTGACACCGACAACGACCCTGTCTGCCTCCCTTTCTTGCTGACTTTTCAGTTGCCATGAAGTGTAAACTGAAAGGCTTCAGTACGTGCAATGGCTTCAAACGGCTGGACTGACAGGAACTCGCTTCAGGTGAGTTGATGTGACTCTGCAAGAATTCTGCAAACGAATGCAGACTATGAGAACCAAGGGATTCTCACACGGACATGTACCTGTGACAACATTAAAGGTGCGAGGGAAGGGGAAGAGGTCATATGCATTCTCAGAAGATTTTGCAGATAAATCAGTTTGAAGACATTGACCTCATAACGCGAAGACATTCACTTATATGATGAGACTTGGTTCCAGAGTTGTACAAATCCAAGAATAAGTACAAGTGAGGAATCTAACTTGTGAAGAAGCATAAGTGAATATACTAGGCAGAATACAAGATGCAGAAAGAGATAGATTCGTGTTCGAAGATCTAGAAACCACTTTTGGTAGGAAGGGATGAATCTATCGGATCAAAAAGACGGTAAAAAGTAAACTTTTATTACCACACGAAGAACTGCTAGACGGAGCGAACATGGAAGCCGAGTAGTTCGATCTCCCATGCCCTAACTTGGCCACGGAAGACACCTACGGCAACGGCGGAGAAGACGAGGTCCGCGGCCGGCGTGAGAACGGCGTCGAGGAGGTCGCGGCAGCTAAGCGCTTCGTCGTCGGCGGCGTCGAGAGGTAGTGTAGACGCTAGGGTTTGCGAGAGATGGCGAGGGAGGAAGAAGGATTTTTGACCGACACGAGACAAGCATTTATAAGGACAGAGACAACACAGTGCAATTATGCAGGTGCCCCTGGCGGTTCACATCTGATGGACACGTGGCGAACATGCAACTCATTGAGAGTTGTTCCACGTTCCCATGCACGCCTGGATTGTCGGGGTGGTCGTTCCGAATTCTCGGGGTTTCAGGCAAAAAGATACGTCATTAAAGCCAGATATAAATGTTTGTCTCTGTATCTTCTGCTGACAAGGACGGAGTGAAGACATTCGACAGTTTCAACAGAATGCATATGATTTGGATAGATAGAGCTTGAGTTAGAAAGCATAGAGAGGTTAGGGTCCGATCACATTCACTTAGTTCAAAAGATTCAAACAAGAGGTCATAACTATAAGTGAATGTTGTGGAGGACAGAACACAAGTAGTATGCAACTAGTTAAGGCCAAATCAGTCATATGAAGGTAAACTTGAATACAAGTCAGAAATGAAGACAAATCAGTTATGAAGACTATGCAAACACAACGCCAAGAGAAACACTTTAAAAAAGGTTTGGTGGTGGCGTTACCCACCGTATAGGAAGTATTAGACCCAGACACGGCGCACAATTATCGTGGCGCTCCGAAGTCAAATTCCGCATTAATGTATTCACACTTGGAGTGTATGTCTTCATTGATTGAAGATATCACGTAACCGTGTGTTGCACATCTAAGTCATCAAAATGCATAAGTGTTAGGATGTGTGCCTAATCACAGGACATTCGAGGATTCCAAGATATTTAGCTCACACCGCAACTTGTAAAACCTTTTCTCATCCAAGGGCTTAGTGAAGATATCAGCCAACTGCTCTTCTGTCTTGATGTGGATGATATCAATGTCTTCCTTCATAACATGATCTCTGAGGAAGTGATGACGAATCTCAATATGCTTTGTCTTCGAGTGCTGAACTGGATTGTTGGCAATCTTGATGGCACTCTCATTGTCGCAGTAGAGAGGCACATTCTTCAGGTGTATACCATAGTCCTTGAGAGTTTGCTTCATCTAGAGAAGCTGAGCAAAGCAAGATCCAGCAGCAATGTATTCGGATTCAGCAGTGGAGAGAGATACACAGTTCTGCTTCTTTGAAGACCAACAGACAAGTGATCGTCCCAGAAAGTGACATGTGCCTGATGTGGACTTGCGATCAACCTTGTCACCAGCATAATCAGCATCTGAGAATCCAACTAAATCAAACTCTGAGCCCTTTGGATACCATAATCCTAGTGTTGGGGTGTAAGCCAAATATCGAAGTATTCGCTTCACAGCTAAGTGATGTGATTCCTTTGGTGCCGCTTGGAATCGGGCACACATGCAAACACTAAGCATTATATCTGGCCTAGATGCACATAAATAAAGCAAAGAACCAATCATGGAGCGGTATACCTTTTGGTCGAATTCTTTACCATTGTCGGCGGGACCCAGATGAATTTTGGTTGGCATTGGCGTCATGTATCCTTTGAAGTCTTGCATTCCAAACTTCTTCAGGCAATCTTTGAGATATTTTTCTTGAGAGATGAAGATGTCGTTGCGTTGCTGACGGATTTGGAGACCCAGAAAGAACTTCAGTTCACCCATCATGGACATCTGATATTGCTCTTGCATCATATGACCAAACTCATCACTGTATTTCTTGTTGGTGCAGCCGAAGATAATGTCATCCACATATATTTGGCACACAAACAGTTCACCGTCATAAGTCTTCGTGAAGAGAGTAGGGTCCAGTGAACCAGGTTTGAAGCCTTTTCTCTTCAGTAAGTCCTTGAGCGTATCATACCAAGCGCGAGGGGCTTGTTTGAGGCCATACAGTGCCTTGTTGAGCTTGTACACCATATCAGGATGTTTTGGATGTTCAAAGCCAGGAGGTTGTGCAACATATACTTATTCTTCTATCTTTCCATGAGAAAAGCACTCTTCACATCCATTTGATATATGAGAATGTTGTGATGATTTGCATAGGCAAGCAGTATGCGAATAGCTTCAAGCCTTGCCATAGGAGCAAAAGTTTCATCAAAGTGAATCCCTTCCACTTGAGTGTATCCTTGAGCAACTAGACGAGCTTTGTCTCTGACCACTTGACCATGTTCATCTTGCTTGTTGCGATATATCCATTTGGTGCCAATGATATTGTGCTTCCGAGGATCAGGACGCTTGACCAGTTCCCACACATTGTTCAACTCAAACTTTTGGAGCTCTTCTTGCATGGCTTGAATCCATTCAGGTTACATGAAGGCTTCAGTCACTTTCGCGGGTTCTGAGATTGAGACGAACGTAAAGTGTCCACAGAAATTGGTGAGTTGTGTTGCTCTTTGTGTGGCTCTTGAACGAGTGAGTGGACCAGGTGCATTAAGGCTATCAATCATCTTCTCAATCTGTATTTCATTTGCAACATGAGGATGAGCAGGACGAAGATTTTGCTCTTGCTGATCATTGTCATCATTTGGGGAATTGTCTTCAGGCTCAGCTTTGTCTTCAGGTTGATCAGGTGCAGAAATGACAAGTTCCTCTTCAGATAGACTCTCAGAGGGTATAATTTCGCCAGTTCCCATTTGCTTGATTGACTCACTAGGGGATAACTCATCTAGCACATTTGGCAGGTGCTCTCTTTGCGAGCCGTTTGTCTCATCGAACCGCACATCCACAGTTTCAACCACTTTATAGTGAAAGATGTTGAAAACTCTATAGGAGTGCGAATCCTTTCCGTAACCAAGCATAAAACCTTCATGTGCTTTCGGTGCAAATTTTGAAGTGTGATGAGGATCCTTGATCCAGCACCTAGCACAAAATACTCTGAGGTAACTTACGTTTGGCTTCTTACCAGTTAGGAGCTCATAGGAAGTTTTCTTCAGAAGCTTGTGAAGATAAACACGGTTGATGACGTGGCATGCAGTCTCAATGGCTTCAGGCCAGAACTTTCGTGGAGTCTTGTACTCATCAAGCATCGTTCGAGCCATCTCAATAAGAGTTCTGTTCTTGCGCTCGGCGATGCCATTCTCCTGAGGTGTGTAAGGAGAAGAGAACTCATGAGTGATACCCATGGTATCCAGGTAGAGGTCGAGGCTGGTTTTCTTGAACTCAGTGCCGTTGTCGCTTCGGATGTGCTTGATCTTGACACCGTAGTTCGTCATGGCACGATTGGCAAAGCATCTGAAGAAATCCTGCACTTCAGTCTTGTAGAGGATTATATGCACCCAAGTGTATCAAGAGTAATCATCAACAGTGACGAAGCCATAGAGGCAGGCAGTAGCATTGAGAGTGGAATAGTGAGTAGGGCAAAATAAGTCCATGTGCAGCAGCTCGAAGGGTTGAGACATGGTCATGATAGTCTTCCAGGGATGCTTGGCTCTTGTCATCTTTCCAGCTTCGCAGGCGCCCCACAAATGATCCTTCTTGAACTTGATGCCTTCGATGCCCACAACATGCTTCTTCTTTGCGAGAGTGTGCAAGTTCCTCATGCCAGCATGCCCTAGCCTTCGATGCCAAATCCAGCATTCTGAAGGTTTTGCAAGAAGACATACGGCCATCTGTGGACCTGCTGAGAAATCTACCATATACAGATCATCTTTTCGATATCCTTCAAAGACTAGAGACTTGTCAGATTCCATCAGTACAAGACAGCGATATTTTCCAAATAGCACAATCATGTTTAAGTCACAAAGCATTGAGACATACATTAAGTTGAAACCAATGGATTCAACAAGCATCACTTTGTCCATGTGCTGATCCCTTGAGATTGCAACTCTACCTAGGCCCAATACCTTGCTTTTACCAGTGTCAGCAAATGTGATGTGGCTCTTGTCTGATGGACGCAACGTTGAATCCATCAGAAGACTTCGATCGCCAGTCATGTGATTAGTGCATCCACTGTCCATAATCCATTCTGAAGCACGAGGTGTCGAGGCCTACAATGCAGTTTGGGGGATAGGCTTCACCAAGAGAGTTGTGAAGCATAAATATTTGACGCACAAGAGGATTATCAAAGCTTAGATCAAGGTTAGGACTGATAGTATGACTAGCTTTATTGAATCTGAAATACATAGTAAGACCATTTGGGCATTTTATCTTGCGTCCCATAATGTGTTTTAGGTATCCAGCAATAGCATCGGACGCCTTTGATTTCTGGCTGGAGACCTTTCCCTGCAAAATAAAGTTACCTGGTATCTGGCTCGGTCGAGGCCTCCGGCTTTAGATGTTAGGCTTAGGTGAGAGGTTTGGGTATTTGGCCCAGCTTGCACCCCTTCATCATATGGTTTGAAGTAACGACAGATGTTGCCAAGATGGCGGATTCAGGCATATTGTTGTACTACTTTGTAAGGTCCTCAAGATTAATCAATAAAATGGCCGCATGCATCTCCCAGATGCAGAGGCCGGGGGTCATCCTCCTTTTCTAAAAAATAATTGAAACTGAACTGGTGCTAACTTAATTTTTTGTGTAGTTCAGTCAACACCAAGATGTGGTACTTGATATCGACGCGGAGTAGAGAAATGACTTGAGCAGGGTTAGTGATCGCCACCTTGCAGTTCATCTAATTCGAAAGTATCTCTGCCTTGGACATGGCAAGTGATGATTCAATTTTCTTTTGTCATGAACCAGTTTGAATGATGATGGTTCATGAAAATGAACCCTTGTAAACTGATGGTTATAAACATAATATAATTCTTCTTAACCACCCACATCTTCAGGGGTGGCTTAGAAGCAATGAGTCTAAGTGCAGCATCTGAGAATTTTGGCTTTGGAGCCCTAGCAAATAGCCTTGCAGGAGAAGAACGATACTCATATGAATAAGCAGAAAAGCTATTAGTTCTATGAACATAGCGGTTTCAAGACACACACTCATATTCATAAGTCTGAGTATGGTTTCCCTGCAAAACATTGGCGTTAGGGTGACTCAGGTGAGTCATGTATCTGTATGAAGCCCTAGGGCCATATGAAGCCATAGGTCTGGGGTTTGTCTTCTTCCTTGGTGGTGTCAGGATGACATTCATGGGAAGATTCTAAATAGGTTGTCCATTCCTGCAGTTAGTCCCAATATACCTGGCAAACACTTCACCATTCTGATCCTTCAACAGTTTATAGTTTGCATCAAAGGATTCATCAATGATAATAGGATTAGCGCAAGTGAAACCAGATAAGGTGGATGGATCTACTGAAGGTTCCTTTGTAGCAACCCATGTGGTTTTGGGGTACTTCTCAGGCTTCCAGTATGACCCATCAACATTCATTTTCCTCTCGAACCCAATACCCTCTTTTCTAGGGTTTCTGTTCAGAATCTGCTTTTTGAGGACATCACATAATGTCTGATGCCCTTTGAGGCTTTTGTACATGCCTGTCATGTACAATTCCTTCAGCCCTGCATCATCAGTGATACTTGCATTGTCCTCAGATGAGGAAATAGTGACAGCAGAGACATATGAAGAATTTGTAGCATTAGAAGCATTTGAACATTCAGGTGAAGAGCTAGTAGTTTCACGTTCAATGCACTTCAGACATGGAGGATCAAATTCTTCCTGTGTAACGCTGATTTGTTGAGCAAGTAATGAATCGCGCTCCTTCTGAAGATCTTCATAATCTACTCTTAGCTTTTCAAGATCTTGCTTTCTTTGAACACATTCAAAAGAAAGCTTCTCGTGATAAGACAAGAGAGTATTATGTTGATCTTGAAGGGCGTCAAACTTGGAATGAAGTCTCTGAAGACTCTCACCCAATGCCTTTGACTGATCCATTTCTTCACCCCACAAATCATCGCTCTTACTAAGCATATATTGAACCTTTTCCAAGGCTCTTTGTTGTTTAGTGGCGAGGGAAGCAAGTTTGACATAGCTGGGGCCAAATTCATCACCTGATTCATCATCACTAGATTCAGAAAGGTAGCATTCAGTTACCTTGGCACCCTTTGCCATGAGGCATGGTGAAGATGATGACGATCCAGGCGCAAAGGTCATCTGTTTGAGAGACTCCTTGTAATCCTCAAACCAAGGACCAGGACGAGTACGATGACCTTCATAGACCTCAGAAAGCTGGTCCCAGATTAGCTTCGCGTGATTGAGGTGCATGACGTTCCTGAACTGATTTGGAATGACGAGGCAGATGACATCCTTTGCCGTAAGGTTTAGTAGAGTGTACTTGCGAATGTCATCAGCCTCCGCCATCTTGCATAGATCGGTAAGACCAATCTCAGTGACGGTCCACAGTTCGCTGTCCATAGCCATGAGTTGCTTCTTCATCATGGCCTTCCACCGAGGATAATCATGACCGTGAAAGGTGGGGCAAGATAAGTTCCTCAATCCTGCAGTCGACATAGCTAATACTCCAGGTGGTTAAACCGAATCACACAGAACAAGGGAGTACCTTGCTCTGATACCAATTGAAAGTGCTAGTTATCGACTAGAGGGGGGTGAATAGGCGATTTTTATGAAAGTCTTCAAAACATGAAGTTTCAAAGACAAACACGAAAACTAGACCTATAAACATGCAGCGGAAGATGAACTACACTAGACACACCATAGTCAAACAAGTATGAAGCTAAAGCATGATGACAGATAGCAGCTAGGTAGTAGGATCAGGATGGAAGATAGTATGAACCCAATCGGAACACGTAGTCACACAGAGAAGTCAATCAGACAAACTGTAAGTAAGGAGAGTAAGATATAGAACCACTGTGTTGTGAAGACAAGGATTTGTTCAACTAGTTCCAGTTGGTGTGACAATATGCGATGCAGTTAGGGAGGCTGATATTGAACTTCGAAGACCGTGTCTTCACCTTATTCCCCTTGAGCTAAGGACACACGGTCCTCGCCCAATCACTCTGGTAAGTCTTCAAGGTAGACTTCCAAACCTTCACAGACTTCATTCACGGCAATCCACAATGACTCTTGGATGCTCGAACGTGATGCCTAACATTTGGAGGATTCACAGTCCTCAAGTGTAAAAAGTCTTCAGATCACGCGGACAGAAAGACTTCGGTGATGCCAAACACTCTATGGGCTCTGGGTGGTTTGGGCTTTGTCCTCGCAAGGATTCTCTCTCTCAAAGGCTTCGGAGGTGCGTTGCTCTCAAACGACAAAAGCCGTATCTAACTCTGAGCAGTGACCAATTTATGGTGTAGGGGGTAGGCTATTTATAGCCACTGGGCAACCCGACCTGATTTGTCCGAAATGATCCTGGGTCACTAAGGAACTGACACGTGTCACAATGGTCAGATTTCAAACACACGCGACAGCTTGACTTGGGCTACAAGTAAAGCTGACTTATCCGACTCTGGATAAGATTTGCTCTCATTGTCTTCGCTCGAGGACATAGGATTTTGGTTGAGCATCACTTCAGTCACTCTGACTTTGTTCACTTGGACCCCACTTAACAGTGCGGTGGTCCCTATGACTCAACAAAGAAGAAAAGAAACAACGAAACTACTAAGTCTTCGCGCTCCATAGTCTTCACTCAATGTCTTCTCTCGTCATAGTCTTCAGTGTGAATGTCTTCACGTACCACCATTATCTTCAATGTCTTCATACATTTTTAGGGGTCATCTCCGGTAGGTAAACCAAATCAAGGAGGGACTACTACTTGTGTTATCCTGCAATTCTCACAAACACGTTAGTCCCTCAACCACGTTTGTCGTCACTACTCCTAAACCAAACTAGGGGTGGCACTAGATGCACTTAAAGTGGCGATCTATTTTCTTGTTGCGATAAATAAGTTTAGTAGATACGAAAGAGTACCGCCTCTGGTGCGGTGCCGTGTACGCATCTGCTGAGAATTTGACGGTGTTGCGGTAGTGATGGCTCTCGGCGGTTTGGAAGCAGATCTAGGAGGGTAGACGATGGTGGCAGGGCGCGGTGGACGAGACGATCGTAGGAGCGGCGCCGGCAAGGTGGACGACGGCGGGGATGAAGCGAGAGGATGGGATGCAAGGATCCCGGTCCGAAGCCGTGGATGAGAGAGGTCAATCTCTTGTATTGGATGGCGTCGTCAGGGTATCAGCTCTGGCATGGTGGAGGAGTACAGCGGTGGATGGGGTGGCGGACGGCGGCGGACGGAGGAGGGTGGGGTGGAGAGGGTGTTTTGGCGCCCACGGAGTACGAATGGGGAAAAGGGAGGTAGAGAGGAAGGGGGGAACCATGTATTCAGTAGCGCTTGTCTCAAATGCGAGGAAATTTACAAACTTAGCCCCCGTTTCAAATTTCTACTAGATCACAACAATATTAGTCAGTTGGGGATAGGACGGTAATCTCGCATACACCGAATATTTGCCAACGAGAGTTTGTTTTTGGCGCCCACCGTGTATGAATCCGGGTGAGAGGCAGTTACGTCATGTTTGGGTGAAATTACAAACCTACCCCTATCGAAACCTATAGAAATCCAGTAGATAGGCTTTGCGTGGCAGGGATAGGCAGTAGTAATTTCCATCTCGCAGATTCTGGTTTTGGGCGATTACTGAGACTTTCCGCGCTTCGTTCAAATTTTGCAGAGTGCATGTTTACCGTGCCAACTCAATTCGAATCCTATTTGTATTCAATTTTTTTCGGGCGGGATCCATTTTCAATTGGAATTACATTCTATATATGTAGCGACCCGACCTCAGACGGTCAAGCCTCTGTGTATCTGTGCTATCCCCGGATCAGTATGCTGGCACACATAGTACATCAATGTATATATCAAAGTGCAATCACATGCATAAATAACGTGAAACTAATATATATACCTCATAAGTCACAGCGGAAACAAATAGTTGGGTGTGGAGTCCCATCAACGCCATCGGCAAGTTGAGTGTAGACTTTAACACTGTACCGTACTCTTACTCGTCGGAAGAAAGTATCTGCAACATGATACGTTGCAGCCGTGTAGGTCAGTACATTGAATGTACCGGCAAGATCACAACATGAGAAAACAGATGATAAAACTATAATATATGCAATATGGCTTTGTGGCTCTGTGACTGAGTTTTGTTTTGCATAAAAGCTGGTTTTATTTTCCCTACATCAAAGGAATATCAGGAGTCTGTAATATGGAGTTTTCTATCATGACATGATTCCGCCAACCGATGTCTCATAGCCCAAAATCATCATAAGTTTCCCACAATTAAGTTATCAATCCGGTGTTGAGAGTTCCGAGATAGATCCAAGTCCAGATGCTCAAATTGTCCATAACCGGGGACACGGCTAATCGATTAGGTTTTAACCCTCTGCAGAGGTTTGTACACTTTACCCGCAAGATTCAATCCCTCTTTTTACGTTCTCGCACTTCAGGGTGTTTGAGAACAAGACGACCGATATATGGTCTTCCGAAGAGTTCCTCTGACCACTGTCCGGTGCTCATCGAATCCTACCGTAGTTCTACATCTGCTAGCACCGTCCCAGTCAGAGTCACAACCAAGGTCAACCAAGCCAGAGCCCATAGTGACTTGCGGTTGCACAGGTAAGCTTCCGGGCATGAAGTATTCTTCCGTCTCTTTGAGTCTGGGTGAAGCTTTCCGCAAGATGTCATGGCGCTTCTCCATGCATCCCGGCCATCCACTGGTTTCTCCAGGGTGCCCATCAACGGTCCTTCACCCAGTAGTGTGTATTGAATTCTTGTCTCGAGTCTTGAAGTCTTGAGGCCTTGAAAATGCAGTCCTTGCAGATGCCATCATGGAGTTGTCGTCATTGGCGTAGAGTCCTCCTTCTTCACACCACTCGAGAACTCATACCCAACCCGTCTACTATAGCGTAGCATTAAAATAAATAACGTCCGGGCTTGGTAACAGGTGATGGGTTCCTACCTCATGCATACTACTCAACTACAAGAATTCAATATCACTACTGGAGGGTGGTTGCAAAGATGCCACTAAATGCAATAAAACATAGGTATGAAAGCATGGTCAAAGTGAACTTGCCTGGTAAGTTGATGAAGATATTATAACGCTCTCGGAATAAAGACTTGGTAGAACTATTCGTCACTCTGTTGGAAATCTATTACCAAACATAACATTCATATAAGCACTTAAAATGAATCTCGTCCTCGAGATTCGTATAGGCTAGACAAGAAAAGGGTTAGGGTTTGGGGGTCTTCTAGCAAATCCATTGATGGGTATGGTCTAGTGTGCTACCACACTTGAAAGCAATGCTTATGGTTCTGAAACAAAATCATGTACTCCATCCTTTCGGTTGACGGTGTCGGTCTTCTCATATTCTCCGGAATAACTCTTTCACTGGTGCTGCTCCCAGTAGGGGCATGACCTTTTTCTCAAAATCTTGTGTCCTCTCAATCCTGGTGAGGTTCTTCCGAAGGGTGGGTCTTCATATCTGACATGTCTGTCGTCAATACTAAGAAACTATTGGAACCTCCTGGCTGTCAACAATTTATGGCTTCTCCTGCAAGAAAAAAATATGGTCGGGCTTGAATCTCACCGTATATCCTACGATTGGCATCGGCTGCCTGTAAGGGTTCCATCGCCCTACCATTCTATGGTTTTATGGCTTGACGTGTCGACACTCTTCTAAGGTTTTCAAGGCTCTCTGATTTTCCATCAACATATGATAGTTCATGATAGAACTCTCCGGTATGGGGGCCAATCCATCCCGTACTTGAACCATTACTACATATGCAGACATCGAATCACGTATTCTAACACTTGGGCATACTCACAAGAATTGCGGAATTTCTCTTGTTGATGAACTAAGTTCGAATAAATCCATGGTTTCTACAAGCTGAACAAGACATTTAACGTTTCTTCACAACTCTCAGGTTTTTGCGTAACCTCCTACGAAACGTCTGTTGATCAAATCGCAGTCTTCCCAAAATTTCTTCTTCAAGTGGGTACTTGACCCTTATTAATTCCTGGGCCTGTGGGTTATGAGCCCACTTCAACATTTGTACAAATTTCACTCATCCTTCGAGTTACAATTGCACCATTTTCCAACATTACACCACTTTAAATCCAATAACATTCCATTTCTTCATACCATCATATCAAAGATAAAACTCCAACTCATTTTTTCCAAACTCCAACATGTGGGACACATTTCCATTTCCATTGGTCTAGTGTTCTTCATAGGGTACTATCTCCCTTAAAATGAAATTCACAAATCCATCCATAGACCATATTTCTCATATCCTCGAAAATGGTCAAAATCCGTGTTCATACAGTAACAACTCATACAATTAAACATATGAAAACATGGCACGTTAACCTTATTGATTTCATGAATCCATTACAAACTCTGAGCACCCATTACATAACTCAACTTATTGTACTCATGAAAAAAAATTGGTTTCTACCACTCTTATTATCCATATCAAAATTCCAACTACTCAACTCCAGCTTCCTTCTTGTAGGGACATTCATCAGCATAATGTCCGGCTTCCTTGCAGCGAAAACAAATGAATTTCGACATGTCTCGAGGCTTCTTTGTGATTATGTAGGATCCTTGGGTTCTAGGCTTCTTTTCTGGACATTTACTAGCGTAATGACCTAAATCCTTGCACCTGTAACAAGTGATATTACTCAGGTCTTTCTCTGCAGAATTGGGTTGTTCTGGGGATGCCTTCTTTTTCTCTTTCTTGATTTCTCCGTAATGACCAGAGCTTCTATTTCCTAAGGGTCAAAATTCACTTCTGCTGTCGGGAAGTGTCTGAGATCCTCTTTGCTTTCCTTCGTGCAATACACTGAAAAATGTCCTTCTTCCCCACATGAATAGCAGACTTGGGCGAAAAATCTGTTTAGGACTTCACCATCAGGGTCTTCAATAACTTCCTTCATCGCAGGTTCTTCTAAATTTTTTTCCTGCGGGCTTCTTTCTGCTGCTTCATAACTTCTTGTACCTTGGGGTAAATCTGACATTGAGCAGGGTAGTCCGTAGTTCCTTCACACAGGAAACAAGTAACCTGCCCAATCGGGCATTCTTCTACCGAAAGTGATTTTCCTCACAATGAGGGCATCCATCCTTGGGTTCTTCATTGGTGTGTCCTATTTCTCCACAAATCTTGCAGGCACAAGGTTTCTTCTTCGGGTTATCATAGTTCTTACGGATGAGGCGTGATCTCAACAGGTCTTCTTGAATTCCTCCCAAGTTCTTGCTCCATTAAATCCTTGTATGGCTTGATGCATTTTCCACCAGGTTGCAGCACTTTCTGTAAAGCACTGAAGAGCGTATTGAACCTCATACTTCCTTGGAATCAATTTTTTTCTAAATTGATCCTCCATGTTTTGAATCCATAGCTCTGCCTCCAACTGAGTCATCGGTCCAGAGAATACCAGTCCTTCATCATCTATTGGGTCCAAGGGTTTTTGGGATGATATAAGGGAGATAGAGAGAGATACACACAATACAAACAATAGTTTTGAAGAAACGGGTTTTATTTGTGGCTGTCGAGAAAACATCAAACAAATGACAGCTCACAAATCGTCGAATCTAACGTTAGTATATAGCAGGGGTTTGGTCTTCTAAAGGTCAAGTCAATATTCAGAGTCTCTAAATTCTTCAAGGCTTCAGGGTCTTCAGCTGCTGTAGCTTCTTTCCTCCGAAATGTATAGTGTAATATTGTTTACTCTGAATTGGTCATCATTTGTCTGATATCTTGTCCTTATTGGAGCGGCTTCAGTTGATCCTCCGTGTGGTCAAAAGGGAAAAGGGTATATTCTAACTATTTGAGGTCAGAGGGACTACTTGATAAAATCAGAAAAGACGAGAAGTAAAGGATCCTTTTGAAACTAAAGTTTTTTGAGACATCCTGTCCTAGGGGCTTTCCGATTTCTAGGGTAATGCCCTACAGTCAACATGTGCTCTGATACCATATCTGTAGCGACCCGACCTCAGACGGTCAAGCCTCTGTGTATCTATGCCATCCCTAGATCAGTATGCTGGCACACAAAGTACATCAATGTATATATCAAAGTGCAATCAGATGCATAAATAACGTAAAACTAATATATATACCTCATAAGTCACAGCGGAAACAATAGTCGGGTGTGGAGTCCCATCAACGCCATCGGCAAGTTGAGTGTAGACCGTAACCCTGTAGCGTAATCTTACTCGTCGGAAGAAAGTATCTGCAACATGATACGTTGCAGCCGTGTAGGTCAGTACAATGAATGTACCGGCAAGATCACAACATGAGAAAACAGATGATAAAACTATAATATATGCAATATGGCTTTGTGGCTCTGTGACTGAGTTTTGTTTTGCATAAAAGCTGGTTTTATTTTCCCTACATCAAAGGAATATCAGGAGTCTGTACTATGGAGTTTTCTATCATGACATGATTCCGCCAACCGATGTCTCATAGCCCAAAATCATCATAAGTTGCCCAAAATTAAGTTATCAATCCGGTGTTGAGAGTTCCGAGATAGATCCAAGTCCAGATGCTCAAATTGGCGTGAACCGGGGACACGGCTAATCGGTTAGGTTTTAACCCTCTCTGAGGTTTGTACACTTTACCCGCAAGATTCGATCCCTCTTTTACGTTCTCGCACTTCGTGGTGTTTGAGAACAAGACGACCGAAACATGGTCTTCCGAAGAGTTCCTCTGACCACTCTCCGGTGCTCATCCAATCCTACCGTAGTTCTACATCTGCTAGCACCGTCCTAGCCAGAGTCACAACTAAGGTCAACCAAGCCAGAGCTTATAGTGACTTGCGGTTCCACAGGTAAGCTTCCGGGCATGAAGTATTCTTTCGTCTCTTTGAGTCTGGGTGAAGCTTTCCGCAAGATGTCATGGCGCTTCTCCATGCATCCCGGCCATCCACTGGTTTCTCCAGGGTGCCCGTCAACGGTCCTTCACCAAGTAGTGTGTATTGAATTCTTGTCTCGAGTCTTGAAGTCTTGAGGCCTTGAAAATGCAGTCCTTGCAGATGCCATCATGGAGTTGTCGTGATTGACGTAGAGTCCTCCTTCTTCACACCACTCTCGAGAACTCATACCCAACCCCGTCTACTATAGTGTAGCATTAAAATAAATAACGTCCCGGGCTTGGTAACAGGGTGATGGGTTCCTACCTCATGCATACTACTCAACTACCAGAATTCAATATCACTACTGGAGGGTGGTTGCAAAGATGCCACTAAATGCAATAAAACATAGGTATGAAAGCATGGTCAAAGTGAACTTGCCTGGTAAGTTGATGAAGATATTATAACACTCTCGGAATAAAGACTTGGTAGAACTATTCGTCACTCTGTTGGAAATCTATTACCAAACATAACATTCATATAAGCAAACGTACTAGAAAGCAATTCTAACACTCATAATAAAATAAAAAAATAAAAAAATGCATATCAAAGGGACACCAAATAAAAACCATGGAAAACTACACCACAAAACTACTAAAGAAAACTCTAAGACATAACACAAAACAGTTTTGTCCTGAGTAAAAACTTAACAACAATTAAAACACTAAATTAATAAGTTAACAGAAAAAAAAATGTAAAACAACTAAGTTAACAGAAAGTATTTTTCATAAAATTTTATTTGCAAAAATAAACAAATAAAAATCTTTTATGAAACACTAACTATGACCTAAACAAGTTTTCATACAATACTAAATAAAATAAATTTTTAAAATAAAAAATAAACATTTTCTTTGGTTGACTAACAGAAACAAAACTAAAATTTTCAAGAGTGACAAAAAGAAATAATTTAAAACTAATAAAAACAATAAAGAAAAGACTAAAACAAAACTATAACTAAAACAATAAACTACTGCATAGACAAAACCATAATAAAACAGTATCAAAAAGAATCAAACAAAAATATATTCTAGAACTCAAACTAGAGCCAAAATAGTGTTTGAAACATATTTGAAATAATTCAAATTTAGACTACTCAAATTTGAAAAAATTACGCAAACAGAAACTTCAACAAATTTGTGACACAGTGCAAAAAGAATCACTCAATTTGGATCTAAAACATAAAAACTATAAGTAATCTCAAATTGAAACTTTTTCTGTTTTTAAAACAGAAACGAAAAAAACATCGGGTGCTAGCTACGTGGCCTACTGCTACCGGGCCAGGGAGGTGGGCGATCTGAACTATCTAGCGTTCGGTTGTAAAATAACAAAAACGCGTACGGGCTAAAACAGAAAGACCGATCGGCTAAACCGACTCGACATGAACCGATCTAAACCGTAATAATAACTGTAACAAACCGGAATTACACCAATCTAATTAAAAAACGTTCGTTAGATCTAATCTACGCTGTCAATAACAGATCGGACGGTGGAGGTTGCTTACAGCGGTGAGGCGACTCCGGCGAGGTCGTCGTCGGCGGTGACGGCTCGGACATCGGTGGCGGTGGCGCTCCGGTCGTCGATGATGAAGATGGAGGGGTCGGGGCGATGTAGCGGGCGACGACGAGTCGAACGGTGGTCGTGGGGTCGGAGGAGATGGTCGGAGGCGGTCGACGGCGACCTCGAGGCGGCGGATGGCGTCGGTGATCAATGGCGATGGCGATTCGGTGGTTTTGAGGCTCAGGCGAGTTGTTAGGAAGGTGTAGTCGATGGAGGGGATCACGATGGTGGTGGCGGCAGGTCTCGGGGAGGTCGGAGGCGGGCTCTAGGGCATCAATGGTGCGACGGCGGTGCTCGGCTCCGGCGAGAGATTACGGGCGAGGCAAAGGGTTTCGGCGAGGGGAAAGGATGGGAACGGGTCGAGGGGAGGAGTATATATAGGCGGAAGAGACTTGGAGCAGGGGGCGGATCGGAAGATTGCGATCTCGAGAAGTTCGGGATTCCGGCGGTGGCGATGCCCTGCGTGGCTTGCCGGAGGAGGAAGAAGGGTGCCGGCCCCAGCGGTCAGTGGCAGCGGGAGACGAGCGAGGGTTCGGGCGACCTGCGCGAAGAGTTTTCGCGTGTGGGGGTGACCGTGGGCCGATTCGGCCAAATGGGCCAGCCGGTGCACGTGAGGACGCTGGTGGCTGTTAGGCTTCGGCCTATTGTTTTTTTTAATAGAGAGCAAAACCGAAGAAAAACAAAATTAAAACAAAAACTATATATAGGCATATAATATATCAACATTTTCATTAAAAGATTTCTTACAGCATGAACTATTTATAAAGTTCAAACAAAATTCACGAAAAATCTAAAAAAATTCAAACATCTCTGCTATTGAAATAAAACTCAATAAAAATCATTTTTAAAATACCAAAATGATTTAAAATTTATTTTCTCCTAATTTTCCATTGAAGGGAATCATTTTACCCTGGTTTCCATTTATTTATTTTTAGGAGAAAAATAATTTGAATAAAATCCAAATAATTCCAAATTGAAAGGGAGTTTCAAAATACTTATAAATTACTTTCAATTTGATTCTTTGTAACTTCCAACTCATATTTCATATAATTGAAGAAGTCATTTTATCTTCTCTCGTGAAAATCATTGAGTTGCATAAAGTTTCCGAATTTGTAATATTGCCAAATGGAATTCAAATCTTTTCAAAACCCTTTTAATTTATTTATCTGGAAGAAGTCATATCATCTTCACTCTAGGGTTTTTGTGACGAAATGAATTTGAATTCATGGAGATCATAAATACAAGGTGAAAGTTTTGGGAAAGTCATTTCATTCCCTCTCATTAAACTCTCAAAAGTTTCAAATTTCACTCACTTTCAGTTAACCAATCAAGCATTAAATCAAACAAACAAACACAAATATTTATTTAATATAACATTCCAAAATTTAGAATTTTGGGATGTTACAATATACATCATTTTTTATATATACTTTCAAAAGCACAGTACCATTTATACATAAATATGGTTTACAAATGGCATGATCTCAGATTCATAAGGTTGTATCCATCAATTTGGATTTTCAAATATTTGAAACCACTTTATATTGAAATCCAATGTATGCATTCCTCACTAACTATCTCCAATTAATGTGTGTTTCATGCGGTTTCTTTTTACTTCTTAAACATGTATAATGTGTTTCACACACACAACATATAGTGTAATCCCCTTTAGACATTAATTGCATATAAACCATCACTACTGGAATCAGCTACTTTGCCATCAGCCCGATCTTTGTCGTCAGCTAGCTGACGGCAAAGAAGCTCTTTGACATCAGCTACCGTAAAGCAGACGACAAAGAAATGGTGGACGACAAAGAACCTCTTTGCCATGAGCCGTTTCTTTGCCGTCCGCCAACTGACGGCAAAGAGGGAGGTGGCCCCTATCCACTCGCCCATTTTAAAAAAAACTTAACACTTCTTTTGCCGTCTGGCCAGCGGACGGCAAAGAAAGAAAACGGCGACGGCAAAGAGTTGCGGACGGCAAAGAGCCGAGCAACTAACGGCCGCCACCCCCCGCCCGTTACTCTCCCTTCTTTTCCTCTCTCCTCCCCAACGCCCCGCCCTAGCTAGATCCACCGCCGCCCGCCGCCGCGGCGCCCGCCCGCACCCTTGCCCGTCGCGCCACCACCCTCCGCCCCCACCCACCCGCCTGGCCCGACCACCCTCCGCCCCGCCTACCGCCCGCCCGCCGCGCCTCTGCCCCGCCAAGACGCCGCCGCCCGCACCCTTGGCCCGTCGCCCCACAACCCTCCGTCCCCACCCCACCCGCCGACAGTCGCCCGCCACCCGCCTGCCCGGCACCGCCCCGCCGCCCGGTGCCCCCTCGCCGACCATCCCATTGCTCCGGTGAGGGACTACTACTTTTTTTCTTCATTTTTTTCATTTTTTGCTGTTTAATTGTTAGTGCTAGATTGTGTTAGTGTTAGTGTTAGAAAAGAATTAGAAGAAGTAGAAGTAGAAGTAGAAGTAGTAGAAGTAGTAGAAGTAGTAGAAAGATGAAAAAGAAGAAGAAGAAAAGAAGTAGAAGAATTGGAAGATGAAGAAAAAAAGAAACGAAAAGAAGTAAAAAAGTAGAAAAAAGATGAAAGAAGAAGAAGAAGAAAGGAAAGAAGAAGAAGAAGAGAAAGAAAGAAGCAGAAGTAAGGAAATGATAGAAGGAAACACCCCGATCGACCCCCTGACCCCAATGGCCCCGACACACCGACCCCGACACCCCGACCCACTGACCCCTGACCCCGACACCCCGACCCGGACACCACACCCTGACAACGACACGACACCCAGACACCCCGACACCCGACCCCGAGGCCGGTGGTCTTATATTTGTGAATTATTAGTTAGGTCATATATTTTTCGATTTTGTTATGAAAAACATCATATATAATTGTGTTGATCGGGTTGATTTAAATGTGCGATTGTTTCACCGCTCACGAGGTTTGGTGTTCACGACCTCGCCATGCGTTTGACGAGCTCTGCCTTCGTTCGTGGGTGAGCACAAATGACATGTCCTCCTCCCCATTAATTATTTGCTTTCTGTTAGGTGTTCGTGCCGATGAAACTTGATAGCTAGCTATATACGTGTCTTGAATCATCAGTATGCGTAACCATTATGTGTCTCCCGTTCGAAAGCGTCATAGTTATAAATATGCATGCATTTGCATATTTATAACCTTGATTCTTTCGAATTGTCCAACGCTATCCATGGACAGCCCAAGTATGTGTAGATTGGGTTCATTTTCCCATATACTTTGCTCCGGATCCGACGCATAAATTTCGTCAATGCCTCCCCTGTTGTTCTCCGGGTACACATCCTCTCTTTTTATTGCAGAGACGTGTATCAGGAGAACAGCGGGGAGGTGCTGCCGAAATTTTGCGTCGGATCCGGAGCATATCATGGGAAAATGAACACAATCTTCACATACTCGGGTGGGATTAGGACCTATCATTAACTATTAGAGTGTAGGTTGCATGGACGTAATAAAATTGACAAAGTAGATCAACTGATGAATATATACATGGTGAATTATATATATAATTGGTGTGTGTCCAGTAGCTCTGAAAGTCAAGATGAGTGATCGATGCGTGGATGTATACCGTCCGACTGGTCGTAACAAATGGAGCGCTGAATGGTTCACAAAAACCAAGGGGTTTGTGCAAGCCGCATTTGCAAATGGCGAGGAGGAAAACTTGGTGCCCCTGTTCCCGATGCGGCAATTGGGAAAAGAGGACAGAGGCTGAAATGTGTAAACACCTGCAGAAGAATGGTTTTACGCCCGATTATACGGTGTGGACATTTCATGGTGAATCTGCCCAACGTGACCGGGCTGAGGTGGATCATCGTCGCACCGACGAGCATGGTACTGGGATGGAAAACATGGTGCAAGACTATGATGATGCTCGGGAATCGGACGAGGAGATGGAGGAATCTGCAAAGGCCTTCAATGAAATGTTGGAGTCTTCAAAACGTCCGCTCCACGAGCACACTGAGCTTTGTCAGTTGGATGCCATCTCACAAGTAATGGCTTTGAAGGCTCAGTTCAACTTGGGCGAGAGAATGCTATGACGCAATTATGACGATGTCTGGACGCTTTCTACCTAAAGGCCATGTAATGCCCGCAAACCTGTACCGGTCGGACAAAATCATCCGGTAATTGAAGATGCCCTATGAGAAGATACATGCCTGTGAGAAAGGATGTGCCTTATTTAGGCTTGACTATGCGGACTTGAACTATTGTCCCATTTGCAATTATTCCAGGTATATTGTGGTAGACAACGGTATGGGTGAGAAGACACAGACCAAAATCCCTGTTAGTGTTCTTCGGTATATGCCAATCGTACCAAGACTTCAACGTCTTTTCATTGTCGAAGAGACGGCCAGATAGATGACATGGCACAAAACAGGCAAAAGAACCGAACTAGATGCAGATGGGAATCTGATGATGGTACACACATCGGATGGTGTTGCGTGGAAAAAGTTTGATGAATTACATGTTGACAAAGCGGAAGATCCGAGGCATCCTTGAGTCGGCATCAGCACCGATGGGTTCAGTGTGTTTGGTATGACGGCAGCCCAATACAGTTGTTGGCCCGTATTTGTCTTTCCACTCAATCTCCCCCCCGAACAGATTATGCAAAGAAAGAACTTTTTCCTGACGTTGATAATTCCAGGGCCCTACTATCCGGGGAAAAATATGAATGTGTACATGCAGCCGCTTAAGGACGAATTGCAAGAAGCCTGGGATAATGGGTTCAAGACATACGACGCCTATAGCAAACGAAACTTCATAATGCATGTCTGGTACATGTACTCGATGCATGACTTGCCGGCGTATGCGCTATTCATTGGCTGATGTGTGCATGGAAAATTCCCGTGCCCCACATGCAAGGGAGCTCTTGAGTTTCGTTGGCTTCAGGCCGGTCGCAAGTTTTCTTGCTTCGACATGCATAGACAGTTCCTGGATCCTCGCCATAAGTTCAGGAAAGACAAGAAGAACTTCATCAGAGGTAGAGTTGTAAAACAATCTGCACCACCTGCTTTGACAGGACAACAGACCCTGGATCAGTTAAACGCTCTCGAGCCAGATCCAGAGCGTCCAGGGTACTTCAAGGGGTATAATTCTGAGCATGCCTGGACTCACAAAACATCCTTATGGGATCTGCCTTACTTCAAAGACCTCCTTTGCCCACACAACATAGACGTGATGCACATTGAGAAGAATATCGCCGAGGCACTTTTTGGTACATTGTTCGGCATAGATGGGAAGTCAAAGGATAATACTAAGGCTAGAGTCGATCTGGAGGCGCTATGTGATAGGCCGTTACAAAACATGAAAGAACCGAAGGAAAGCAGAATCGACGAAGCCAAAGGCATGGTTCAATCTTGGAAGGCCAGCTATGAGGGAAATTATCTTGTGGGTGAAAATGCAGTTGATGTTCCCGATGGGTATGCAGCGAATCTAAAGAGGGGAGCGAGTCTTGATAAATTGAAGATATTTGGTCTCAAGAGTCATGATTGGCACATCTGGATTGAGCGGGTAATGCCGGTGATGTTGCGTGGCTTCAACCCTGAGGATGAATGGCTAGTACTGGCAGAACTCAGCTATTTCTTCCATGTTCTTTGTGCGAAAGAACTATCGCCTGGCGTGCTAGAAGAAATGGAATAGTTGGCGCCGGAGTTGATCTACAAGTTAGAGAAGATCTTTCCATCGGGCTTCTTTAATCCAATGCAGCATTTGATTTTGCATCTCCCGACCGAGGCAAGATTGGGGGGGCCCGTGCAAAATCGTTGGTGCTACCCAACTGAGAGGATGCGTAAGACGCCCGACAAAAATGTAAAAATAAACGTAGAATTGAAGCGTCTATGGCTGAGGCATCCATCATCGAGGAGGCGGCAAACTTCGTGACAGCACACTCGAAACCAAAAATCGTCATTTGCATAATCCAAGCCTCGGTACAATGTCGACGAGCCTAAAAGGTGGATCCAACCTCAGCCTATTCAAAGGAAATCTCGCACCAGCCAGTGTTTCAAATCCAGTATCTTTGGATAACGAAGAATGGCGTACCATTTCGTTTTATATCTTCAACAACCTGATAGAAGTGCGGCCGTACATCGAGTAAGTTCTCGGTACATTTTTTCGCAACTTCTATTTCCGTTTGAACTGCTCTTATTCCTGGATATTTCATACAGTCGATACGTCGCCCTATTCTCGTATGGAGCGGTGATCCAAAAGGATTCCGTCGAAGAGTATGAGCTTCTCGCAAAGCAAGGAGGCGGCTATCCCGGTTTCATCTCTTGGTTCAAACAAACGCTAAATTCTATTAGACAATTTCATTTCATTCGCTAATTTGTGCGTAATGCAACAATCCTTTCATATTAAACTTGTAGGCTAATTCAGAGTCTATGGACACCGAATTGAGACAAGTCGCTAATGGTTTTGACTATAAGGTCCGTTCATTTGACAAATACGACATCAACGGGTATCGTTTTCGTACCTATGGCAAAGAGCTATCTATGGCCGACCGAAAGTCTACAAATTGTTGTGTATCTGCTATCAGCGAAGGAGGTACCGAGTACTATGGGAGAGTTGAAGCAATTTATGAAATTCTATTCTATGGTGAAAACCCACCGAATGTCGTAGTCTTCAAATGTTATTGGTTTCAGCCGAAGGAGACTAGAAGGACTCATGAACATATAGGGCTAGTTGAAATCAACCAAAGCACCCATTTAGATATTCCTGATGTCTATATTACGGCTCAACAGGGGACCCAAGTATTCTATCTACCCTGGGCCTGCCAAACTAATCCAAATCTGAAAGGATGGGATGTCGTTTATGAAGTGCCGCCACGTGCTAGACTATCTCACCCAAAGGAATAGGATTATGAAGACTATAACCCAGACACATATGAAGGAGAATTCTTCCAAGAGACACGTCTTTCCAAAAAGCGTTTCAAGAACCGGTATACTTCACCCCAAAACATTGAAGTAGACAGCGACAGTGAATCCCACATCACCCAGAGGAGGAACAAGAAGAGCCGGAACAAGAAGAGGTTACTGCTGCGGACGACCTCTCAATGCTTGACCGATTACGTAAAGGTGGCCTTCCACATGTTGATGCCACTGAACCCTATGAGCCCATCATCGATTATAGTGGTGATGATGATTATGCATTTATTGATGATACTGATCGAGATTATTAGTAGTGTCAGGTATTCAATTTTTTTATGTTGTACTTGATGATGATACACTTAAGTGATATACATATTATTATTCATGTCGGTATATTTTTATGTTGTACAAATTTCGATTACACTTAGTAATGGCACGTGTTTAAAGATGGGAGGGAGCCGATCGAGGCCAAGGACAACGTGCCCAAATTGAAGGTGTGCCACACCATCAAGGTAGCTCCACTTATATCGATTCGGCAGAATTGGGTATGTGGTTTGCTTCATGGTTAATGCAATTCATTCATCATGCTAGCTTGAGCCCTTAATTACTAATTTACTTTGTTTCTCTCTTTCGGGCATGCTACAATAAGGCGGATAAGGTGCGGAGGGTGCGACCTGTATACCATGGCCCACACCGCCTCTTACAAGCAAGTCAAGGGAAGGCGAGGAAAGGGGAGGAGTTTAACCCGAGCCGATTCCGTATACAATCCAGAAAGCGGTGATGATATCTAGTGGCGGGAGGTCCCGTGGCTCCATAGCCATTGATCCAGAGATTGCTCCTGAGACCACGATGAGTTTAATTTGAATGGACGTTACTTGCTAGTCTTAACATTTGAGTGTCATCATGCTAACGAAACACTGGAAATGATCTTTGGTGCAGCGTAACTCCACACAAGCATCACACGATCCCTCTCCAGCTACTGGCATGAGCCAGCCTGCTCCCACACCTCCATGATCAAGGTAAGTTTCTCTAGTTTTTTGCTTAACAAATGCATAAAGACCTAGACTTAGCTTTGTTTCATCCAATATGCTTACCTTAATGACCTAGAGATAGCTTCTTTTCCTGCAAAATGACTTAATAAGCTTACTGACTTCCAAAACCAGCCATTTTACCTAAGTTAGCTCTAAAACAATCTATACTTAGCTTTGTTTCCTCCAAAATGACCTAAGTTCGTTATAATATGCTTAGTTAACTAGGTTTGCTCAATAATCACATGTACTTACCTTACTTACGTAAAAAAACGGCATAATTTGCTTAGTTAACTCATAAACGATCCATTTTACCTACGTTAGCTCTAAAATGATGCATTTTACCTAAGTTAGCTCATAAACGATCCATTTCACCTAAGTTACCTCACAAACGATGGTGTGCTTCTTCTTCTAGTCTTCTTCTTCTAGTCACCTTTTCCTAACTTTCTTATTTGCCATTTTGCAGATTTCATTCACTTCTCGGAAGCTAGCTTGCTATGATGGAGTGCTTGTTTTTTATTTCGTTCTCTTCTAGTATTCTTCTAGCTTGCTACGATGGAACTTGCTATCTTGATGAAACTTTGCATTGTAATATGTATGTGCAACTTCCTAATGGTTGCAACTTACGTGTATGTGCAACTTGCTATGTATGAATGGATGGAACTATATATGTATGTACGATGAAACTTATTTGTTGTTAAATAGCCCTGTGAAATATATCTATATATGTCATATATATTTGCTGTGAAAATTGTTGGATTAAAAACAGAAAAAGAGACAATATGTAGGATCTTTGCCGCCGCCACCGACGGCAAAGACTTCTTGCCATCGGCGGACGGCAAAGAGGACACGTGGCAGGCAACTGTGCTTCCTGGGAGGCTAACCAATTTGGTCAGTTTGCCTACAGTGGCTGACGGCAAAGTGGAAAAAACTTTGCCTACAGCGGCGGACGGAAAAGGCCTGCCGTGTAGTGACGTCGGCTGACATCTTTCGACGGACGGCAAAGGCCTTCCGAAGTTTGCCGTCAGCGGCGGACGCCAAAGGCCTTCCGTTAACCACCTAACGGAGTAATAACGCATTATTGCTGTTCGCATTCTTTGCCGTCCGCTGCTGATGGCAAAGGCCCCTTTGCCGTCAGCCACCCGAAGCAGACGACAACATAGCTCTTAGTCGTCCCGTACTTTGCTGTCCATTTTTGCCATCCGCTATCCATGCCTTTGCCGTGTGCCGTGGCAAATGGCAAAGTAGTTGATTCCTGTAGTGCATGCATTGTTTGTAATTAATGAATCTATGGATCACCAATATTGATAAACTATATAACATTACACGTGTGCCCAAATTCAAATGTATATGCATGTTTGATACACCAATTTGCGTTATGATATTATCGCTGTCGTGATCTCCAGTTTAAATATTTGAATCCCATTTAATCCAGATATTCATCTCATATAGCTATCACTCATGCTTATATAGGACTATCTCTCTGGACCTATACGCGTTCATCGTCTCTCAGGTATCTCTCGTGCCACCTGTATGTCGACAATGATCTTTTATCTTCGTAACACACTGACGGTAGTCTCTCCCTCGACCTTCATTACTCTATCTCTCTCTAAGTATATCTCGCTCCCTGCTATGTGTCTCTAACTATGATTCTCCACGTGGAATCTCTTTCTCTCACACAAACACAAAACTTTGTCTCCCGGGGTCTCATTTCTCTCTACTATTCCCATGTGTGCCACTCGCACACCCCTCATACAGAGATGTCTTTCGCTCCTTAGATATGAGAATCTACGACTCTTCCTCTTAAATATCTCTTTCTCACACACAAACACAAACTCTATCTCCCAGGGTCTCATATTTCTCCATTGTTCTCTTGAATGCCGCTCACACACACACTCTCTCCCTAGAGATATCTTGCGTTCCCTCATATGTCTCTCTAGCTATCACTCTCGTTGTGAAATATCTTTCTCTCTCTCAGACACAAAACTCCATCTCTCGGGATCTCATTTCTCTCTGATATCTGTTTGTATGTGACTCACATGCACCCTCTCTCTATCTCTCTCACACCCACACACATAACTCAGCCTTCTGGTCCACTCGACTCCTATCTCTAACGCACACTAGCTAGCATCTTTATCTTTCTATTTATATGTTTCTCCATCAACCTTCTTTCTCGCCCTCACTCTTGATTCCTATCATGCACACTATGTATGTTTCTCTCTACATGCAGTCAAGTGCCCTCTCACACACATATATACCTTCACCCTCTAAACCACCCGGCGGTCATCTCCAACACCCAAACTAGCGGATGTCCCTTTAGCTAGCATCTCCATCTCTATATCTATCTGTAGTTTCTCCGTCAACATTTCTTTCTCGCACGAAGTCTTGCTTCCTATCACCCACACTATATATGTCTCTCCATACATATGCATTTATAGGTTGATCTCTTTTGCACAATCGTTGTGCCTCACTCCCTCTGCCGCCATAGATGCATGCTCCAGCCCACGCCATTATCTCTTAAAGACAAAACACATGCTCAATTGTCGGGCCTTCTTCCCTGCATTCTCACATGCATGCATATTGTCATACCGATCCGTCTCTCCCATGTCATTGATCTTATGACTTATGTCTTCTTTCTTTTATCTCAATCATGCGCGCGCGCGCGCACACACACACACACACACACACACACATCCCACGTATACATGTATACCTCTCACACATGCACGTTCAACGTCTCTATGTCTCCATACGTAGTTAATTACCCTCAATCCTAACGCCACATCGAATCTTTCTCCTCTTGTGTGCACATAACTTCCGCCTGGATGGGTAAAACATACACTCACACTTACAATCTCCTTCTAGCCCCCCGCCCGCCCCGCATCTCACTCTTCTCCTATATCCCCGAAACCAATAAGACCATCCCTTTGTTTAATTCCCGCCTACATGCACCATCGATATATAGTAGTCTTCCTCGGTGTCTCTCGAACAAACACGTTCTCTCGATGTCGACTCCTCTCACGCACACACACCTTCTCTTCCCTCTCTACGGGCATTTTCTCTCTCGCACCCCATCGTTGGTGGCCTCACGCCATACACATCACCTCTCTATGATGAAGCCACGCACTTAAATTACATCCGCCACAGAGGACCCGCATGCATGCATGCATGCACACACACACACACACACACCCCGCACACACACACTAAGACTCCATCTCTCTCTCACACACACAAACCCACACACACACACACACACACACCCACCCACCCACCCCCCCCCCCCACACACACACACTAAGACTCCATCTCTCTCTCTCTCTCTCGCACACACACAAACTAAGACTCCATCTCTCTCTTTCTCTCTCTCTCTCTATCTCTCACACACACACACACACACCCCACACACACACTAAGACTCCATCTCACACACACATGCTCTAGGCGGAGAATTTGTTCCTACCACCCTTCATCCAACCTTACCCGTATGATAAACAATCACCTTAATTTACTTGCATTACATGGACAAATTCCACTTTACTTTAGTAGTCAGCAAACTTATCATCTATACCCTTATAAAAAATGAGTTGGCGATGATGGTGTGCCTGCCATCTTATGTCTGATTGTATGATCTATATCTGACGGATAGAAAGCAAACTATGATAATTTTACAAAAGATACCCGCACCTCTCTCCACATCCTTATCTCCCACAACCTCATTGCTCAGCAATTAAAAAAGGAAGTCTCTGGAACAATCTAGCATGGTGGCCGCTGCCGCCTGCCGGCGCCGTCCATCCCCATGCCTCCGCCCATTCCGACCACCAGTCACCACCACGCTCCACTCCTCCTCACCTTATCTCTCATCTTTCATTTTTTCGATGACATTCTCGAGATACCAGTTTTCTGATCAAATTCTTGAGATATGACTAGTTTTTACACATGGGATTACTCCTGCATGGGTCAATCACAATAGGTGTTTTGTAAAAAAATGCATATTGATGTTCCGTGCAATGCACGAGAATCTTGCTTGTAATTCTATAACGCAAATCACGAGCAGGAAGTGACATTTTTCTGACATGACCACGTTAACATGGCCACGTAAATCACTAGCTAAAGTAAATACCATTATACTTATATCCCGATGCAAAAGGTTGAGTACATGTACGAAGAGTAGATTCGCACACACGCACTCTGTCTCTTAGAATCTCTCTCACACACACACTAGTTACGTGACGCCCACTTAAGCAGACATGTATGTTACAATTTGTGCACCCGTGGGTACACGTGATACTGCACATTTATTTCAGCCGGAAGGCGAACCCAAACAGTAGCTGCATTCATTCCCCTCCCGCCGCCTCTTCTCTGGTCACCGTCGCCCGGTAGCCATGGCCCGGCCATAGGTAACAACATACGCTATACTCCCGCCGGAGCGGCGCTTTAATATGGAAATTTTAGTGGTCATGCATGCATCTTTTTGTGCTAGCACTCCTATATAAGGGTTGAACGGTCGCTTCTCGTGGACGTGAACGGGCGGTGGAAGAGGAAGGAGAAGGGAAGCGGGCTGTGGAGTTACATTTTTTACCACAATTTCTTAGGAAACTGAGTGCAATAATTGAGTAGTTTTGCAAACTACCAATACTACACCTGAAATGGTTCAAAACCTATACTCCCTTGCCAGCGCGCGCTTCCCGCGTGAAACAGTCAGCGTCGCCCTGGAGCATCAATGCCGCATTAATGCCCGGCCAGAGCGGAGGCAACCTCTCACTGGCACCGGCTTTGAAGTGGCGCGACGGCCGAGAGAGCGCCGCTTCCCGGTGCACGCGACCGCTCCGCGTCGAGATTGGCCATAGGCCCTGTTTGGATCCACGGGTTAGAGTTAGCTTGAGCTAGTTGGGGCTCAAATAGCCCTAAAGTATCCATGCATGAGGGTTTAAATTGGAGCAAGTTGCACCGAACCCACAAAAAAACTATCCCACCCAAGAGGTGCTAACTAGAGATAGTTCTCATTGCGACCACTGAAAAATCACTTTTCTCTCTCCATCAAGTGCATTTATTGTCAATCTAACACTGTCACCCAAATACCTCTTTGGCTACAGTTAGTTCAGGGTTAGTCATGAGTTAGTCTAACCTCTAGCTAAGTTAGAGTATCAAACAGGAGCAGTATAGGACATGCAAGTTGCTCAAAGCATACTGATCAAATTAAATGCGTGAAAGGATTTTTTTCTTTTTGAAAACGGAACGTGAAATGAATTTTTTTAGAATGCTCTTGGCATGTCGCTAACATGTGATGAGTTAACCGACCTCAATAGACGGCAAAAACGCCAGCCCGCCGCACGTTGATAGAGACGAGTAGGGAGAAGCGATACAGGATGCTGGATTACTAGAGATAGGTGTCGCACGGAAGCCAAGAAATATGGTGATAGTGTGGGTTAGCCATGTACTAGTATGATGTAACTACACTGGGCTACCGTGTTTCGTACTCTCCCAGTCCACTGTGGAGATGATTGGTTGATTTTATATCGCTGAATAATATTAAATATTATGAGTGCAGATGCTCCACCACAAGGTTCCTTGCTCCTTCTCGGTCGTCGGGAATCTATGTTCTTCCACTCTATTTTTTATGTGAGCTTTGTCCATCCTTTTGCCAACACGCGAGACATCTAGCATCAAGGTGCGCGTGTTATGCAAGGATCGTTCTATCTATATGAAAAACACGTGGGAATGGAACTACGAGACGGACATGTACCCAGGAGTGGACGTACGAACCTGAGTAATGTAGCGCAGTAAGTGAAGTAGAAAGGCAAAAATGGTATGAACATGCGTGGCATATAGGGTGTGTTTGGTTGCGTTCTCGTCTCAGCATAGCTGTTCCCTCTTCATGCATGCTCAAATCAACACCCCTCTTCATGCATGCTCTCTTCATGCATGCTTCTAGTGTATTTGTGCTAAACTAGTGTGGACTCATGCACCCTCCATACACTCTACCAAACACCCAAAAGTAGTTCGAGAAGGGAACTCTTGGGCGGCATTTGTCTCTTACTACGTACTACCACTAAATGTTGTACGTGCAATGCACAGTGATGTTATGTAGTACGTGCCTAAGTACTCTACTACTACTACATTAGTTGGAGGCACATATTAAATTTTATATTTGTTTATGTGTATGCCTCGAGACCTTCCAACTAGACATGTCTTCCTCTCCAGGTCGCACTTTGTATCGTTCATAAGTACTTCTACGTGTGGTCTCCGACCCAGAAGTGGAAGAAGTGGAGACGCTCTACCATGCTGTTGTTTTTTTCTGTTGGGCTCTACCACGCTGTTCATGTCCCACTCCTTTTGTCGGCGTGTGGGACATCCAAAGACGCGTCGTGTTTTGCACCCTTCGTCGTAAGTTGAAATGCTAGCATTCATCAGAAATAAAAAATAATTATAAATCAGAAGTGATACTATTTTTTTGAGAACCAATCAGCAGTCATACTATACCATGCGGTTTCCTTGCTCCCCGATATCAGAAAGAATACTTCCGTTCGCCAACATGTGGGACGTCGACCATCCTAGTCCACTTGCCATGCACGCAGAACTCCAAGGGAGAGTCACCCCGGTCGTCGCGCCGCAGTAACAATGACTAATGAGCCGTCAAATCACAGGCCCACTTCCCACTTTGAAGTTGCTCGGACGAAGGAACCATCATGACTTTGTTGAATTCCGCTTCTTGAAGAAAACTACTGTACCAGTAGTACTGCTAGCTATAGTAGTGACTCCAACAGGGGCCTCCTTTCGTTCATAGATAGGCATTTTATAGGAATATGAAAATCATAGGAAGTGAGATGACATGCATCTCAATTCCTATAGTGAAAGAGATGCCATTTGATGCATAGGATAGGAATTTTTCAATTTAGTCTAGGCTAATGTACTGGTGATTTGCTCTAAAAACTACAGTAGTAACTAGTAGTACTAGTACATGCTCGTACTCAAACACAGACACACAAACTAACTACTAGTACTACTACTTCTCACATGCTGGCCAGACGCCGTCGTTCTCCTTCCCGGCTTTGTCAGCGACACCCCACCGTGCTTGGATCTCTGCCGGCCACTCCGCAGTAGCGCGTGCGTCCTTTTCTTTCTTGCGGCAGCGGGCCTCTCTTTTCTTGAGTGCTTTCTGACTTTTCCGCTCCCTCTGCGTGGCTTTGGCCGCCTCTTGCTCTACCGCCCATTCTGCCTTGGCATCTTCAAATTCCTCCCACATAGTTGTGAGGTCGCGAGCGGCGATGAACTCGGCATGGCGGGATGCCATCGCTTCCCTACCATTTTGTGTGTGGTCATGGGCGGCGAGGAACTGGCTGGGATGCCATCGCTGCCTTACCGGTTAGTGTGCGGCGCGGTGGCATGAACGACGCTTGGTGAGAGCTCTGGGGTGGAGTGGCTGGACAACCGTATAGTGCATTGGTTTGTCAAGAGTTCAAGGACATAAGATGAAGGAAATTTGGATTCCCCTTCAATCTTTGTCATTTATTACCGAGTAAAATGCATTGGCGGTCATCGAACTTGTCTTGATAGCTCACTTTGATCATTGTGTACGAGATATGGTGATTATACGGTCACTGGCTCAGCGTATAGCTCCGTATTTTTCTGGTTGACCAGTCAAACAGTCCGCATGCGCCTCATCAGCTCGTGTTCTTTATCTATCTACGCAGGCCTACCTGTCAATGGAGAAAGAAATACTGTAAAAACCAAAATTATGCGTCTGTGGGGAATCAAACCACGGACTCGTTGCTGCAACGCACCCTCGTCAGCCAAATGAAAATGAAATACTTCGCGTCAGACACTCACGCTCACGCTTTCAAAGCATGCTAATGCATGCATGTCACCCTCTAAATCAAAGTCCTGCTCATGGCACAACGCAAACGGCGAGCCCATCACCTGCGCGCCCCGGCGGCGCCTGACATTACTGTTTAGACGTTTGATGGAGGCCTACGCGAACGCAGAGCATATATTCACCTGGCTCAACACCGACGGTCATACTCGGAGCGCCTTGCTCATGTATATTTTCCATCGCAACGACAATCTATAAAACAGCCTAGCTAGAGAGGGTACTATGGTAGTATGGTATAGAGTATGTACTATCGTGAGCGACCGATCTTAGTGCCAGTGCACCCCGAAACCCCTTCCATCGCTAGCGCGCGCTTCCCGCCTGAAACGGTCACTGTCTCTCCAGAATGTCAATTCCCCATTCACCGGACTTAACTGCAGGTGCAATTGGTGTGTCACTGACATGCGGGCCAGATGCCCGTTGGGACCACATGTCAGTAACCCAACGCATCTGCAGTTAAGTCACTGAAGCGGCGTCCTCATTCACGCTCGACGAACCTACTCATTGCCATTCGCCCGATATATTAACTTGAGCCCCAGCTCCCAGCCATAGCCAAAGACCCACACTTATTCTCCCCCAGTCCCTTCCTTCTGTCGGCACCACTCCAACCATGGCCTCCTGGCGCTCTGAAGCTCTCTTAGACGTACTATCGCAGGAGCATACGAGGGACATCGGCGGCTCCACTCCGGGCATGCTCCAAAGCTCTCTTCGACGTACTATCGCAGGAGCAAATGAAGCAGATCGCCGGCACCCCCCTGGCTGCCCTCCTCGCCACAACCACGAAGCCGGCACGCGTGCGCGGGCGCAGACGGCAGCGAGGAAGAGTAGTACACGGTAGGTCGCCGCTGCTCTGGTCCCAGGAAGGCCACCGCTACTCCACTCAGTCGATGCCAAGCTTAGTGGGGTAAACATCGGTGGCCGATTAGCCGCTTGACAGCGATGTGGAGGCAGAAATCTTCAGAACCTTGGGCTCCGGAGGAGGAGGTTATCGAGGCGGATGAGGAGGAGGCAAGGGCAATGGCCGGCTTTCTCGGGTTCATGGTCGGACATGGTGGTCGGGCGCCGGCGATCGTTTAGATTAGGTTTATGATGGGTTTTGAATGCGGTTTGTGTGAAATATGTAATGAATTTCGTCCAGTTTGTAGGAAAAGTTTTCGAAATGTAGTGAAATTCATCCGGTTAATTTGATATTTGCTTTGTTTGCATGAATTTCGTCTGGTTAGTTCATATAGTTGTCGAAAGGTATGCCGGCAGCATCGGATGGCATCCATCAGTGTCCTCGGACAGATGCCGGAGTAAATTTGTGGGCCAGCGCTGGAGATGCCCTAACTATCATGCTATTATCGCTAACAGTCCTCCATTATTTGGCAGGGAACAGTTATCCCTCAATCAAAATCAGATCCACGGTGTTTTGCACTCCTCCACAGAAGAGTGTAAACTCTTGCTTACATAAAATGGAGCAAGTGGGCGGCATCAGCACGTCATATCACTCGAACTAGCCTGCCTAACGAGCGGGAAAGCACCGCCCTCGTCATTTTGTTCTGGATTTCTATCGATCGATCACACGAAAATGTTATGCTTCGCAAGTTCTAAAGGAAAATGCGGCACACTTACAACTCGTACGCGTCGCACCCCTAACAGTCCGGCTCGCACGCCGCTCACCAGAGGGGACACGCGTTGTCTTGCAATTTCACTGACATGTGGGACTGTAATTGAATAAACCGTCGATAGCCAAAATCTAATCGCTCGTGAGCGTCGGTGAAGAGAGAAAGCAGGGGAGGAGAAGAGATCGCCCGCCCGCCACGCACGGACTCCAAGAAATATATGGTGATAATGTGAGGTGGGCCATCTTGGAGTCGGGACCGCTCGAGCCCGCTCGCACCGCCTGGCCCTTCAAGACGCCAGCTTCCCGCCGCATGCATGCATAGCAAGTAGTACTAAAAAACTGGGCTATAAGCCCGCTTATGTGGAGGATAGAGAGGCATTGACAAAGTCAAGGGGTGGGCTCTGCAAGAGCCCGTCTCCACACGTGCTCCTAGGTATAAAAAAGTAATTCTAAAAAAAGGCATAAAAACAATTGTGTCTAAAAAAAGAAAGGTAAAAAACATTTGAGAGGAAATAGATAGAGATAAAGTGAGAAAAAGTTGTAACCTTATAGCCAACCTTATAGTCAACAGTATGGTAGCATTACATGAGGAAGGAGGGAGTGGTGCACATGCCAAGTTCACTGGGCTGCCGTGTTTCACACTCCTCCGTCATAATAGTGGAGACAATAGCTTTCATCAAAAATAAACAATGAATACTCGTTGCTCGTCCTCTATATCGGAAAGAATACTTTCATTCGCCGACATGTGGGAAGTCGACCATCCTGGTCCACCTGCCATGCACAAAATTATCCTGGTCTACCCTGGTCGTATCATGAGCCCAACCTTTCCCTAATCGTAAGTTGTTCGGACAAAGGAACCATCATGACTTCGTTGAATTCCGCTTCTTCAAGAAAACTTACTGAACCCTTAATACTGCTACCACACGCGAAGACTGGACGACACTGTACCACGTCATATCACTGAAACCCACTAGGCCAAACTAGCCATCCTAGGTCATCTATTTTGGAACGGAGGGAATACGTCTCTGCACTGCTATGATTTTGTGTTGTACGTCTCTGTACTTTTGCTATGATTTTCCTACCCTATGAATCAAATGAGTCCTGAATGTATCCGTGTCGACTATTGTCTGATCGGTCGCTAAGCCTGCAATTTTAGGAGCTAGGGCTATTGGTCGATCGACGACAGATAAGTATAAGCGTACCACAAGCTCATCAGCCCCAACGTTTCTCTTCGGTGAGTGTTTTGCAAGTACTATAGCTCCCACAGTAGCTAGCCTACTAACACCAAGAATCATCTAACAAGCCTTGCTGATATGATAAACAGTTCAAACTTACATCTAAGCATGCCATATATTACATCAAAAGCTGGTGAGGATACATCTGTTTCCATAACTCGGAGAGGGTTCACATGATTCACTATCAAACAAAAGTAGCAAGTACCGCCCACACAAGACAGTGCACTAGCCCTAAGATGGTTCGATAACACGCATCATTCTGGTAATTAAACATAGGGAAATGCAAACTACCCTGAAGGATTAGCGCGACCAACTATTTCTTGTCATCGATCTCTCGGGGAATGACTACGGCACGGACAACGGCATGGGAATCGATCTCTGGGGTGATGTCCACAGGACTGACCGCAACATCGGAATCGATCTCTGGGGTGATGTCCATAGGATGGACAGTGGTATCGGAATCGATCTCCGGGGCGATGCCAACAGGACGGGCCGCGACATCGGAATCATCAAGGACGTCCACCGGCACCTGCACAACCCTAACATAGTAGCAAGCACATTGCAAATAATCAAAAACCACAACTATGGTAATAAGCATTATTTTTTACCTTGTGCATCTCACCGGGGGATCTCATCCCTCCGGGGGCCATCTCCTCGTCCTTGATGGGGGCCATCACCTTGCCAGGGGAATATTGCTTCTCAACGGCGACTATCTCCTCAAACTCGGCCTTGAGCCTCGCATAGGTGGCCATCAGAGTTCCTGGGGTAGGCATGGTGGGGCCCTTGCTATTCTTCCCACTTTCTTTGAGGAATTCATCCGCCAACGTCGTCAACTCTTTGGCCAGTGCTTGTTTCTTGGAGTTCTTCGTCTCCATGTGTTGGCCCGCCAACATGGTCAACTCGTTGGTCAGTGCTAGCTTCTTGGAGATTGCTGTATCTAGTGGGTTGTCCGCCGACAACTCTTTGCCTAGTGCTCCAGGATCCATCAATGAACTGACAAACAAAAAAGCAATCGAAAGGAAACCACAATCGCAATGAAAACGGGAAAAGAATAGGATGTGAGAATCGGTCGGTGCTTCACAAAAAGAAAATTCTTGGAATGAAAATATAGCAGCATAACTGATTCGCCCACAATTCCTTCATCGGTACAGAAGAAAAATGGCAGAAGTGAGTAGCCTGGAGTGAGGTTTTCTTCAAGAAAGGGAAGAAAGGGTTTGAACGAGCGTTCTAGTGAAGTGATGGTTGCTTCGTCCAGTCCAACTTGGAGGCCACCTTACCATTGCTGGTAAAGGTGTGGGTTTTGTGATATGACGGGTCATGACGGCTACACCGGGGTGACAAGTGAGTCTCAATTGTAGCACCTCGCTGTGATTTGGTGGATGGCACGCGGGCCCGGATGCTTTGAAATGTCCCGCATATAGATAGAGCGGCTAGTCATATAGGACTGCTCAATATTGTGCACCGTGACCAAGGCGGTGTGGAAAACGAGAGAACTACGTAATTAATGCGTGAGTTTAATTAGGGTAGTTTTGTAAAGTATGAGATACATTTCCTCCAATCGCAAAATGCCTTGGTTCATGAGATTTGAGATTTGAGCCCTATAAACCGGAAGGGAGGGAGACTGCACGCGGTCTAGTTTAGTCACTTGTTGAAATCTCTAGAAAGGCAAATACTCCTTTCCGGTTTACAGGGCTATACTACTCCCTCCGTCTAGTTGTGTAAGTCATCTTACGAAAACCAAATAGTCCCAAAACACTTAGGCGCGGTGCATTAACTTCTACCTTGTTTCTTGATTCTTGACATATCAACCAATAAGAGATGAGAGGTGTGCATGCTTTTAATGATTTGCAATGGCTAGTTCATTGCATGCAATGCTATTAATTAGCAAATAAACATTGGTGACCCCAAGAGGAAACGGTGCTAAGCACGTGGACCTATGCAGAATGAGTATCAACCAAAGGATGATGGAGTTTAGTTGTTAAACAATAGCAATTTTGTCTCATGCAAGAGCCTGGCTAGTATATGTGTACTTCAAGGCACGGCACCACGCGAGCGTTCGCAACTGCCACGTTCGGGTTGCGCTTGGCTCTTCGCCTATTCGAGAAGACGAACAATGATGTTACTCCTACTTCTACAGTATCGAATCCACTGCTGCATGTCCGTCCACCTCGTGCGGGAGGGATAGCGTGTAGCGAAAGCTTCTACTTACTGCTCCTGCCTTTGCGTCTATGACAGGTGGGCCCAACAGGTGGTTGGCCCACCTGTCATGCAGCCAAAGGCAAGAGCAGTTAAGGCACCGGAGCTCAGTCTGCGAGGGAGAGGGTGTTGTAGTAATCAAATTTCTCGGTCTTGTACGAGTTGAAGCGACACATCACTCGATATAAGTCTTTTTACACATTTCAAATGGACTACAACATACGGATGTATGTAGACATATTCTGCTTTGTATGTAGTCACTTGTTGCAATCTCTAAAAAAGACTTATATTTGGAAACGGAGGGAGTACAACGCATGCATGCATGCATGTCGTGACTTTCCTTTTAATACTTGCATGTGTTGTTTTGATGCACCTTGCCAAATTTTGACTATAAATTTAACTAACCAAATTTTCATGGATGTCAAAATTACAGGGCTGTTTGGATTGTGACTATGTTTTTCTTATGTTGCCACTTTATTTTTCCCACACTTGCCACACTTGCCTAACCTGAGTTGCTCAAATTGTTAGACACACTTTGGCTTGCCTAAGGGAATCTTGCCACAATTTTTGTGTGTATGACATGTGGGGTTCACTGCTAATAGAAAAAATCTTGTCTTAGGTGTGGCTAATAAAAAAGACTTATATTTAGGAACGGAGGGAGTAGAAAATATAAATAATAATGCATGTTGGGGCAACCCACGTTTCCGCTAATTTTAGTCGTGGGCTTGTTCACAATTTTTACGAGGGGGTGGTTGTTCATTTAATGGAGGGACTTGTAGTACCAGACTTGAATGATAAAAAGTGCAACCTGGCACACCATAATACCACTTGGAACAAGCGGGTAGCTATCTCAAAAAACAATCAACAACTAAAAAAAACTGCGACCTGGCATGTAGTAGTACACAATTTTAAACGCTTGTTTTGATGGAGTGAAAAAGGAAAACTACCCGACTACGTATATATAGGCCGGAGCCTCTGCGCTTGTTTGCTAGGGTTGCTCTATTTACACACTCTCATCCGCTCCAGATCTAAACAAGATAGGGGTAGTAACACTGTCTTTCTCCCTTCAAAAAACATTGTCTTTCTATCGTCACCGCTAGTTACAGATTCGGACGTATCCCCCTCCGCCGGTGAAGGGGAGGAGGGGCAGCGTTTAGGCCGTCATCGACAGCGAGGGAGGAGACCCACTGCCGGCCGCACCGTTATCTCTGGCCGAGCGTTGGCGCGGGACATCCTCCGATCCCTTCATCGTTGGCTGTGGGCAGATCCGGCCTCCCGCCGCCCACCTATCCACATCCCGACGACCTTCAGGTATATCTTCATTCATAACCGCCTTAGCTCTACTTCCCCAGCTCGCTACATCGCTGCATGTGCATCATTTTCTACCTCTCAGCCCCTCTCGATCGGATGGTCCAACGTCACCTATTTTTTTCTATTGTTAGAGGTAAAGCTACTTCATGGAGTCGAATCTTGTACTCCCTCCGTCCGAAAATACTTGTAATTGAAATGGACGTATCTAGATGTATTTTAGTTCTAGACACATCCAATTTTCATGACAAGTAATTCCGTACGGAGGGAGTACTTGGTTCAAATAAGAAATAAAGTGGGGGTGGAGGAATTTAGTATGTACATCGGACTTGGTACAAACAGGAAGGAAAGGGGGTGAAAGTAGTACAGACTGGTCATCCAACCGGTCTCTTGGTCGAAAAGGGAAATATAGGGGTAATGTTGTACACAGTGGTATGACCAGGACTAGATTTGCTATCCACACATAGGAGTAGGTGGCTAGAGTGAACAAAAATGGGACCAACCCAGATATGTTTCTTGGATGTCTGTTTGTCAGGGCAACAAACTATGAATCACCACTTTATACCCCTGTTTACGTTACATGGTCTTTGGACTCTTTGGTGCACCCACTGTCCCATGCCCTTATACCAAATATTTAGTTGTTCTTAATCTAATGTCCCTAGTAAAAATGAAGCCATGTCACTGTTATAAGCCATGACAAGTTTAGCTAAATGTTTTTGCCTATAATTGTTTGAGACTCTGATTGTTTCCTCTGTAAATTTTTGTGCAAACAGGGATATCCAATTCACCTGGTTGCTGTTGTGACCTTTTGGTGCACTGCACAAAACTCTTCTTAAAAGAAGTGACTTTTGTGCTGTTTAACGGGAATGTCAGAATGGAACAGTTGGTTCATTTCGGTGGAACTTCACAAAGGGAGATCTGTGCTCCAATCCTCATCATCCATATTGGCGCCATAACCTTCCTTTAGGTGAGAATGATATTTAATGCATGTGTTCATCTCTATTTTCCGACTGCCATGAGAAAATAATGCTATTTTTTACTAGTACACTTGTACTCCCTCACTGACAAAACCAATTCTGAATTAGAAGGCCGATCATGTACTTGGTTTCACCAGCTGGTGAGGAGAAAGAGAAACAGAGCATGAAGAGGAAGAAGAAGAAGAATAAACAGTGCCAAGGCGATCTTCTTTGAAGCCAGAGGCCTCAGTCGAGTCCATTCAAGGGCTCCGGCAACGACTACCTTACATGTGAGACGATCCTCCAGGGAGCCCTTCCACTTCTGCTGTCTCACTTAATTAATTAGGACTACTTAAGTACCACTAATTTATTGCTGCCTAATTTTCCTATCGGAGTTAAACAAATCTTTAGTAGGACCCTATGTTGAATCATGTACGTGTGTATGTTTGTCTATGGAGGTGAATCATGTGGTGGAGAAGGGAGGGAATATTATTCGTTTCATGACATAATAGTGCTATTGTTTTGCATGTCAATTTATTGCCATTGGTTCAATGAGGCAATGTTTTGCATATTGTCCATCATGAATTTGATGCTACTGTTTGAGTAATATGCTAATGTCGTCCTATCCTTTCTCACTAAGCTAATGAAGGTTTCACCTTGTTCCTACTTGTGCAAACAGGGATCATGTTATGCCAATCATACATTTTAGTGGAACTAAAGAAGACAATACAATGAACGGTATCCAAGCCAGTGATTTTAACTCTGCTGGAATTTCTTGATAATCTTTCGATATAATCTCAGCACTGGTAAACAAGAGTGGTTTCAACCATACATATGAAGTGCACAAAAATATATACTATTGTGTGATTCCAGTGAGTTCTTTATCATCTCTTATGGGACTACATGAATAAGCTTTTTTTCTTAGGTTGGTACGGGCCTGAGGCCTTCATCCATATTAGTTTGCTGTCATCTCTATTTGTATCGTTACATCGTCATGAGAAACTCCTTTATCTTTGCACGTTAAAGTTTTGCAACCTAAGATAAATGGCAATGCTTTGAGTGTTGAGCTAATTGGCACTGATTAAATAAACTAATACCTCTCTTTAAGCAAGACTACTATGATGCTAAATTTACCCATTAAGATAATGAGGGTGCTTATATTTGTTAGTGTATGTTTCATCAACTAGTCCCACTATTACAGTAATATCACTCTCTCAATATATGTGCCAACAGGGATGCTCGATTTTTGTGGAACTGCACAAAAACTTTGGGTGCTTCATTGCCTCGACAGCTTCCATCCTTTCATGTAAGTCGCTAATCTCGGCTTGCTTCCTTCCTTCGCTGTCAGTCTCTTCACTTATCTCGGCTTCTAGTCAAAGGAAATAGTAATTGATATGCTACCTCACACAGGTTGGTACTGGTCTTTATCCTGATTATTGTGCTTGTCATGTATTGGTAATTTGGTATTGTGCTACTGTTTGCCGATTTTATAAAGGAGTAACTTGGAGCCTGAACTCGCAGGCAAATCATTGCATTGGGTGATTTCTGTAGAACTGCATAAAATGATCAGCTGGACAGATACTTATGCTGCTGCCATGTACTCCAAAGTTCACTCAGACAAGCATATATGTTGACAAGAAGTGCCTATATTCATTCGAGTATCAACCGGCATCAACCAGTTGTCAAACTCCCAAGTATTAGGAGAGTGGACACCAAAAATATTGCTTGGCGCATAGCCCAGAAGAACACATTCCAGTCTTTGGTCCCAACTTGTGCCTTTTGGTTAAGGAGTCTAAAGATTCCAGACATGTTGGTTGACGCGTATATTCATCTGGCACTTAATCAGTCTGCACGACAGGGATGCTCCATTTCAGTTGAACTGCCCAAAAAATTTGGGTGGTTCATTTTCTCAACCGCCTCCTTGTTGGAGATCGTTGCAGAAAATAAAAATTTTCTACGCATCACCAAGATCAATCTATGGAGTCATCTAGCAACGAGAGAGATAGGAGTGCATCTACATACCCTTGTATATCGCGAGCGGAAGCGTTCAAGAGAACGGGGTTGATGGAGTCGTACTCGTCGTGATCCAAATCAACGAAGATCCTAGCGCCGAACGGATGGCACCTCCGCGTTCAACACACGTACGGAGCGGAGACCTCTCCCGCGCCTTGATCCAGCAAGGAGGAGGGACAGGTTGAGGAAGAGATCTCCAGCAGCAGCACGACGGCGTGGTGGTGATGGAGAGGCGGTACTCCGGCAGGGCTTCGCCAAGCTTCTGCGGAGGAGGAGATGTGTTGGGGAGGGGAGGGGCTGCGCCTTGGAGGTGTGTGTGCAGCCCTCCCCTCGCCCCTCTATTTATAGGGGGAGGAAGGGCCAGCCCCTCTAGATGAGATCTAGAGGGGGTGGGGGGGGTTGCCCCCAAGCAAGGGGGGCGCCCCCCTTAGGGTTTCCCCCCCCCCCCAATCCTAGGTGCATGGGCCCAAGGGGGGATGCGCCCAGCCCTCTAAGGGCTGGTTCCCTTCCCTCTACGGCCCATCTGGCCCTCCGGGAGAGGTGGTCCCTCCCGATGGACCCCCGGAACCCTTCCGGTGGCCCCGGTACAATACCGGTATGCCCCCGAACTTTTCCGGTGACCGTATTACAACTTCCCATATATAAATCTTCACCTCCGGACCATTAAGGAACTCCTCGTGATGTCCGGGATCTCATCCGGGACTCCGAACAACATTCGGTAATCACATACAAGTCTTCCTAACAACCGTAGCGTCACCGAACCTTAAGTGTGTAGACCCTACGAGTTCGGGAATCATGCAGACATGACCAAGACAGCTCTCCGGCCAATAACCAACACCGGGACCTGGATACCCATGTTGGCTCTCCCATGTTCCACGATGATCTCATCGAATGAACCACGATGTCGAGGATTCAAGTAATCCCGTATACAATTCCCTTTGTCAATCGGTACGTTACTTGCCCGAGATTCGATCGTCGGTATCCCAATACCTCGTTCAATCTCGTTTTCGGCAAGTCACTTTACTCGTTCCGTAATGCATGATCCCGTGACCAGCCGCTTGGTCACATTGAGCTCATTATGATGATGCATTACCGAGTGGGCCCGGAGATACCTCTCCGTCGCACGAAGTGACAAATCCCAGTCTCGATTCGTGCTAACCCAACAGACACTTTGGAGATACTTGTAGTGTGCCTTTATAGTCACCCAGTTACATTGTGACGTTTGGTACACTCAAAGCACTCCTACGGTATCCAGGAGTTACACAATCTCATGGTCTAAGAAACTGATACTTGACATTAGAAAAGCTTTAGCAAACGAACTACACGATCTTGTGCTATGCTTAGGATTGGGTCTGGTCCATCACATCATTCTCCTAATGATGTGATCCCGTTATCAATGACATCCAATGTCCATAGTCAGGAAACCATGACTATTCGTTGATCAACGAGCTAGTCAGCTAGAGGCTCACTAGGGACATGTTGTGGTCTATGTATTCACACATGTATCACTGTTTCCGGTTAATACAATTATAGCATGAACAATAGACAATTATCATGAACAAGGAAATATAATAATAATCATTTTATTATTGCCTCTAGGGCATATTTCCAACAGTCTCCCACTTGCACTAGAGTCAATAATCTAGTTACACTGTGATGAATCGAACGCCCATAGAGTTCTGGTGTTGATCATGTTTTGCCCATGGAAGAGGTTTAGTCAACGGATCTGTGACATTCAGATCCGTATGCACTTTGCAAATATCTATGTCTCCATCTTGAACATTTTCATGAATGGAGTTGAAGCGACGCTTGATGTGCCTGGTCTTCTTGTGAAACCTGGGCTCCTTGGCAAGGGCAATAGCTCCAGTGTTGTCATAGAAGAGAGTGATTGACCCCGACGCATTGGGAATTACTCCTAGGTCGGTGATCAACTCCTTCATCCAGATTGCTTCATGCGCTGCCTCCGAAGCTGCCATGTACTCTGCTTCACATGTAGATCCCGCCACGACGCTCTGCTTGCTGCTGCACCAGCTTATTGCCCCACCATTCAAAATATACACGTATCCGGTTTGTGACTTAGAGTCGTCTAGATTTGTGTCGAAGCTAGCATCGACGTAAACCTTTACGACGAGCTCTTCGTCACCTCCATAAACGAGAAACATATCCTTAGTCCTTTTTAGGTACTTCAGGATATTCTTGACCGCTGTCCTGTGTTCCATGCAAGGATTACTTTGGTGTCTTGCAACCAAACTTACGGCAAGGTTTACATCAGGTCTGGTACACAACATGGCATACATAATAGACCCTATGGCCGAGACATAGCGGATGACACTCATCTTTTCTTTATCTTCTGTCGTGGTCGGGGATTGAGCTGAGCTCAATTTCACACCTTGCAACACAGGCAAGAACCCATTCTTGGACTGATCCATATTGAGCTTCATCAATATCTTGTCAAGGTATGTGCTTTGTGAAAGACCTATGAGGCGTCTCGATCTATCTCTATAGATCTTGATGCCTAATATATAAGCAGCTTCTCCAAGGTCCTTCATTGAAAAACACTTATTCAAGTAGGCCTTTATGCTGTCCAAAAGTTATACATCATTTCCCATCAAAAGTATGTCATCCACATATAATATGAGAAATGCTCTGAGCTCCCACTCACTTTCTTGTAAACGCAGGCTTCTCCATAATGCAAGATAAACCCAAACGCTTTGATCATCTCATCAAAGCGAATGTTCCAACTCCAAGATGCTTGCACCAGCCCATAAATGGATCGCTAGAGCTTGCATACCTTGTTAGCATTCTTAGGATCGACAAAACCTTCCAGCTGCATCATATACAGTTCTTCCTTAAGATAGCCGTTAAGGAATGCCGTTTTGACGTCCATTTGCCATATCTCATAATCATAGTATGCGGCAATTGCTAACATGATTCGGACGGACTTCAGCTTCACTACGGGAGAGAAAGTCTCATCGTAGTCAACCCATTGGACTTGCCGATAACCCTTAGCGACAAATCGAGCTTTATAGATGGTAATATTACCATCCGCGTTCGTCTTCTTCTTAAAGATCCATTTATTTTCTATCGCTCGCCAATTGTCGGGCAAGTCTGTCAAAGTCCATACTTTGTTTTCATACATGGATCCTATCTCAGATTTCATGGCTTCAAGCCATTTGTTGGAATGTGGCGCCCGCCATCGCTTGTTCATAGTTCGAAGGTTCACCGTTGTCTAACAACATGACTTCCAGGATAGGGTTGCCATACCACTCTGTTGTGGAACATGTCCTTGTGGACCTACGAAGTTCAGTAGTAACTTGATCTGAAGTACCTTGATCATCATCATTAATTTCCTCTCTAGTTGGTGCAGGCACCACAGGAACATTTTCCTGAGCTACGCTACTTACCGGTTCAAGAGGTAGTACTTCATCAAGTTCCACTTTCCTCCCACTTACTTCTTTCGAGAGAAACTCTTTCTCCAGAAAGGACCCGTTCTTGGCAACAAAGATCTTGCCTTCGGATCTGAGGTAGAAGGTATACCCAATGGTTTCCTTAGGGTATCCTATGAAGACGCATTTTTCTGACTGGGTTTCGAGCTTTTCAGGTTGAAGTTTCTTGACATAAGCATTGCATCCCCAAACTTTTAGAAACGATGGCTTAGGTTTCTTTCCAAACCATAATTCATACGGTGTCGTCTCAATGGATTTAGACGGTGCCCTATTTAAAGTGAATGTAGATGTCTCTAAAGCGTATCCCCAAAATGAAAACGGTAAATTGGTAAGAGACATCATAGACCGCACCATATACAATAGATTGCGATTACGATGTTCGGACACACCGTTATGCTGAGGTGTTCCAGGCAGCGTGAGTTGTGAAACAATTCCACATTTCCTTATGTGCGTACCAAACTCGTGACTTAAATATTCTCCCCCACGATCTAATCGTAAGAACTTTATTTTTTTGTCACGTTGATTCTCTACCTCATTCTGAAATTCCTTGAACTTTTCAAAGGTCTCAGACTTGTGTTTCATCAAGTAGACATACCCATATCTACTTAAGTCATCTGTGAGGGTAAGAACACAACGATAGCCACCGCGAGCCTCAACGCTCATTGGACCGCACACATCAGTATGTATAATTTCCAATAAGTTGGTTGCTCGCTCCATTGTTCTGGAGAATGGAGTCTTGGTCATTTTTCCCATGAGGCATGGTTCGCACGTGTCAAAAGATTCGAAATCAAGATACTCCAAAAGTCCATCTGTATGGAGCTTCTTCATGCGTTTGACACCAATGTGACCAAGGCGGCAGTGCCACAGATATGTGGGACTATCATTATCAATCTTACATCTTTTGATATTCACACTATGAATATGTGTAACATCACGTTCGAGATTCATTAAGAATAAACCATTGACCAGTGGGGCATGACCATAAAACATATCTCTCATATAAATAGAACAACCATTATTCTCGGATTTAAATGAGTAGCCAACTCGTATTAAACGACATCCAGATACAATGTTCAAGCTCAAAGCTGGCACTAAATAACAATTATTGAGGTTTAAAACTAATCCCGTGGGTAAATGTAGAGGTAGCGTGCCTACGGCGATCACATCGACCTTGGAACCATTCCCAACGTGCATCGTGACCTCGTCCTTTGCCAGTCTCCTCTTATTCTGCAGCTCCTGTTTTGAGTTACAAATATGACCAACCACACCGGTATCAAATACCCTGGAGCTACTACGAGTACTGGTAAGGTACACATCAATAAAATGTATATCACATATACCTTTGGTGTTGCTGGCCTTCTTATCCGCTAAGTACTTGGGGCAGTTCCGCTTCCAGTGACTGTTCCCCTTGCAATAAAAGCACTCAGTCTCAGGTTTGGGTCCGTGCTTTGGCTTCTTCCCGACAACTGGCTTACCGGGCGCGGCAACTCCCTTGTCGTACTTCTTGAAGTTCTTCTTACCCTTGCCTTTCTTGAAACTAGTGGTTTTATTGACCATCAACACTTGATGTTCCTTTTTGGTTTCTACCTCTGCTGATTTCAGCATTGAAAATACCTCAGGAATAGTTTTCACCATCCCCTGCATATTGTAGTTCATCACAAAGCTCTTGTAGCCAATTTTATAAGTCATTGCAGTGTTTAGCTTCAAGAGTGAACTGCTGCTAGTGCGACACAAAGCAGCTACACATATCATAGTTTAGATATAACGGGAAAACCTTAAGCATCAGAGTAAAATCAGCAGAGTGGAACTTGCTGGAATATATGTGCTAGTATTGCTGGTACGGCTAGAAAGGCTTCGGATACCAGCTCTCTTCAAGTCAAGGTGCGGTACTGTTAATATCAGTGTAACTCTCAAACGCGACACAGCTCTGTGCATTTCCTTGCTATTCTTATAGGATTCAAGTGGGCAGGCCACTACAAATCCTATTCCTATGTTTACAAGATCCTACGAATCAAAGAGGCTCAAAGTGTCCATCACAACCGACCGTATAGACCTCTACACTTTAAATGTCACTGCTCATCTTCAGTACAAGGAACATACTATACTACAATCATACTCCGTCTGTTCCAAAATATAAGTCTTGGTAGAGATTTCCACTATGGATCACATACAGATGTATCCAAATACATTTTAGAGTGTAGATTCACTCATTTTGCTCCATATGTAATCCATGGTGGAATCTATCACTAGTGCAGAACCGGGCAATAGCACCGGTTCGTAAGGCCCTTTAGTGCCGGTACCACAACCGGCACTAAAGTGTGGTCACTAAAGGCCCCCCCTTTAGTACCGGTTCAGCACGAACCGGTGCTAAAGGCCAACCACGTGGCACGAGGCAGCTCTGGGGGCCGGGAGCCCTTTAGTACCGGTTGGTAACACCAACCGGTACTAAATGTTTGTGGGTTTTTTTTAAATTAAATTTGTGTTGTGAATTTAATTCTTTTTCGTTTGCTGGTATTTTACGATACAACACATTGTACAATTTATTCATATATATATATATATATATATATATATATATATATATATATATACATATAAATAGAATTTCTAGTAGAACCAATCATGCATATATATATATATATCATCAATGTCTCACAAACCATCATATTAATTAATTCACACATACACACATGTATAGCTATATACAATTTCTCCTACATATGCATGTTGCCTTTGGAGCCAGTCGCATTAGCCTAATTGGTGCCTTCGGAGCACGATGGGGGCGGTAGCGGGTAATAGTATTCTCCCTTCGGATCTATGACCTGGTCGAGCAAAAATCCCTCTTTTTACCCTTGAAGTGCTTCTTCGCGCTCCGTTTCTAGGAGCTTCTCCCGCACCTTTGTGAACTGTTAAGAAGGAGATCAATATGCATGTGTATTAGTTGTGTGACTAGATATCGATAATGGTGTAAAAATTGTGGATAGTGTTTTGACAAGCGTACCCATTCCTGTCTTTGAGATCTGCTCCTTTCGGACGCCATCATGCGAATGTTCTCGCAAACGCAGAATGCACAGATCAGTCCCTACCGCTTCTTGGCCTTTACGAGAATGGAATTTGATCAGATAATAATTAATCAAGCATGATAAATAAAGAGATGGCAGCTAGCTAGCTAGCTAGTACTACTTAATTTAAGCTTTTGTTTCCATTCTCCTGGGGTCATGCTGATGAACCTTGCCCAAGCCCTGCCCGCCGACAAAGAAAATGAATAAAGGGGTTATTAAATAGTTCATATCATGAAAAATGATGAACTAAATAGGCCGAGATATATAGTTAATAATGATTGAAATTACCTGTTGACTATCCCAAACAAGATGTTATAGTCAGTTTTTTCTTTGAGTCTCGAGTCTAGTATTTCAACTGCTCAAGGCCAACTTTAATGATACACAAGACCAAGTGAAATCTGCATGCACACACATTTGCATGTCTTAATTAAGCAGGCATATCTAAAGCAAAAACATGTAGCTAGCTAGTAGGCAAAAACAGAGAATTTGTAGTACAAGACAGTGTGACTCACTGGAAGTTGTAAGGAAGTAATATATCTTCATTGTATTTGAGGCGCTTCAAGAACTCTAGCATGTTGTCCTCACGCCCTTTTGATAACGTGGATTTAGTTTCCATGTGTATTCATTAACGGTGTTTGGGTCAATGAACCCAATGCCAAAGCGTCCACCTTTTCTCATTTCATATATCTTCATCCTCGCATATAATACCACGTAAAAGAATATAGTGAGGATAATTACACGTAATGATTGATAAAAAGGATCGGTACAACTAGCTTGAGACTTAAATTACAGAACGAAATCACTTACAGACAATAGCAACCCATTTATAGATTTGTCGAGTGTGTCTTGATTGTATAACTGAAACAGTTCAGAATACTCAATGGAACAGCTTTCTCATGGAAGTAATGATCCTCCTTGACATTCACCATGAGGGACAATCGATCGGAAATCTTGGTAATGTTCATGTACCATTGATGCAATTCATACATTCTCGTTGGGAGGTTCTTGACCTTATGCAGCTCGACCAAAGGTTGGCCCCGGACATATTTCCATTTTCTTTCATCCTCTCTAAGCACAGGCATGGGCTCGATCTCGAGGAGTTGTCCAACAGTGATTTTGAGAACTTCAGCCTGCATTATATGGTCCTCTGTTATTACCACATTGCCCACCTCAGGAACGTAAACTGTTTGCCCACAATAATATTGGGCGCCACAGATTGTCACGTGTTGTTGGCACAACAAGCGAGGGATCGATTACCGCCTGTTCTCCCAAATTGGGAATGGTTTTCCCGCATTTTTTGACAGCTGCTTCTTGTTTGCTCGATCCCGAGCTCGCCACGTTACATAGACGTGCTCGATTTAACTTCCTGATGTGGCGCTCATAGTCTGTGTCAACAGGCTTGGGAGCTGGTGGTTGATCCATATGAATGAAGTGGTCAATCGTTTCCTCAGGCACTTTCTCCCTTAGCGGCGGTGGCGGTTTCGGTGCAAAATGGGTTTCCACCTCGGACTTCGATATGGCTGCGATTTCCTCCTCGGACCTGTCATAAGACCTCTGCGGAAGAGGCGTGAGGCTTGGACCATATTTATATCGCTTGCCTCTCGCCTGTACTTCTGTACTACCTCGACTGCACTGCCACGCACCATAGCTGCGGGTGTCTCTTCTGCGATTGCCGAGGCGGCGGAGACGCCCGGCCGACGGGCTGAGTTGGACAAGGAGGAGTGGCCGCTGAAGCTGTGCGGACTTGGAGGAGGAGTGGCCTGAGGTTGTCTGGGACTTGGAGGAGGAGTGGACGTCTGACGCTGTGGCGGACTTGGAGGAGGAGGAGTGGCACGGCACTTTGCCGGACTTGGAGGAGGAGTGGCCTGACACTTTGCGGACTTGGTGGACTTGCAGGAGCGGGAGGCTGCTGACTCGGTGGCGGAATTCGACGAGGAGTCGGATGACGCGTGTCGGTGGCCTTGAAAGATGATGCAACTTTTTTCCATAGGATGATACGATGGTTGGCGTCTCCGAGAAAGCACTCGTCCTCACCTCCAGGAATGTCAAGCTCTAGCCTCGAATATGGCTGCACCACCTCGTCAACCATGACACGAGCATAGCCCTCTGGAATCGGGATGCAATGGTAGGTTGCTTGGGGGTAACTGGAAAAGCAACACCGTCCGCCACCTTCATGGATATGTTCTTCATTTTGACGTGTAGCTCGCAGCTAGTGTTCTCCGTGATGTCATCCACGGCATATCTACCCGACATTGCGTCGTCCGGGCGGAACCCACGTTGCTTTCTCTGCATGGATGGGGCGGTGCTATCCAATGCTGGATCATCCGCTAGCTGTTGCAGCTGCCGAGACCCCTTTGCTGGCTAAGTGAGTCGATCTGCCTCGCTGCCGCTGGAATTTGACCGCCAATTCCGCTTGACTTGCTTCTAGGCCTTGAAGGCGTTCATAGTCCCGCCTCCGCTTCCTCCTCCATCTTCCTCTTCTTCTCCTCCGCAACCTTCTTTCTCGCACGGGTTACGTAGTCGGTGTTCGGTCTGAAAACCCCTCATACCACGGAATAGCGCCTTTGCCTCGTGTTCTTCCCGGTGTTCAGGATTTCCCAGACGCACGCGTAAGCTCGTCGTTCTCTACATTGGGCTGGAACACCCCGATCGTGCCTCTTCTATTGCAACAAGTATCGCATCGTCGGCTCCCTTCAGACTTGCCTCGTCGAAACATTGCATGTCTTCGGTCCAACTCCCCATGCGCATAGAACCAAGTCTTGACCTGGGGCCAGCTCTTAGTAACCGGAGTGGCACCTGCATCCTCCATCTCTTTCTCGAGACTTATCCCACTCTGTGCATTGCCACCGCATAGCCACCTGGCCCCAGCTTATGGAACTCATCCTTTTTTCGGCATTCTTCTTGTTTATTCTCGACCGTTCCTTAGCTAATTCCAAATCCTTGAATTTCACGAAATCGTCCCAATGAGCACGTTGGTTCTCTAGTGTTCCCTCGAATACTGGAGTCTTCCTTCCTCCCTTGACGTACTTGTCCCATTCACGATTCTTGTGGTTCTTGAATGCAACCGCCATCTTCCTAAGAGCAGCGTCCTTGACTTTCTGCACATCTCGCTTACGTGAAATGATCCGGTAGGGTGAAATGTTCCATGAGAGTATCCCAAAGCAGATCTTTTGATTCTTGTCGACAAAAGTATCATCTGGACGTGGAGCAGCGTCCTCTTTGCCTTTTTGTCCTTTGTCTTTTGCTGGCTCTCTCCATTCTTGAAGGGAGATCGGGAGTTGGTCCTTCACAAGAACTCCATGACCGATTTAATGAACTTGTCCGCAATCTTCTTAGGCGCTAATGGTTCGCCATTAGGTCCGATCGCCTCGATATTGTACTTTACGCCTCCTTCAACTTTTTGTTCGGGCCTCGTTTCGTCCTTTTGCCTGAAGATTTGCTCGATCCGGATGGCTGAAAGAACAAAGATCGATTCATTAATATATCTTCAAGTCATTTACAACATGTGATGATCACCAGAAACCAGATTATATAAATATATATACCTCGCCGGTCTTTGTTGTTTCAGGATCAACATGTTCTTCGTCATCGTCATAATCGTAGTTCATGACTTCATCAATTCGGTCGTCGCGATTGAATATCATATCACCCTCTCCGGTGTTGTTTAGAAATTTGGAGCCGTCATAATCTTCTTCATTCCGATTATCATCTGGCCCGCTTATCATATCGAACATGGTCTGTTCTCCCTCTCTGTCGGTATTGTCTGCCATAGCTTTTATTTAACTAATTCAAAAGAAATATAAAACAATTTAGTATTTAAATTACATCGTCTCGAATAATAGATATAATCTCGAATACTTCATCTAGAATAATAGATACAATCTCGAATACATCGTCTCGAATAATATATAATATTGAGTAGTACATCACTGGCTAGCTAATTAAAGATCGAATACTACAGAAGAATCTAGGACACTCGCGGTTCCTGTGTCGCGGGCGGTGGACACCCAAAGAGAAGGAACCATCACAGGATCATAGCTGAAGTGAGATCCCTGAAGATACTGCCAGGTATTGGAGAACCTGCCGCCCTCTAACGCAACCATGTAGCGATGGACGTGCTCGTCCTCCTCCATGACATGGCGACATACCTCCTCCGGCGGGGCTGGGTCCCTCCGCGACCAAATCGCCCACGCGAACGCCACCAAACGAGATCAGGGTCGACGACGGGACCCGGGGCCGGGTTCCTCATCACGCGGCGTGCCCCTCCAGGCAGCACCTCCCAGTACCAGCCCGGCGGAGCCCAGTCCCGGACATGGGCCGGCTGGACGTCGTCGCGGATGGGTCGACGGCGAGGATGCGGGCCGGGCATCGTCGAGAACAAATACTAGCTATATGCCCGCAAAAAATAATATTTTTTAATGATTGGATTTTGATAACTAAAATTTCTAACATTTCTACTATTTCAAAAATCCATATACTATTTCATACTAATTAAGCATCTAACACTAAAACAGAAAAAACAATTTCTATACATCCATTAAAAAACAGAAAAATAACATTATATAAAAAATTCCATACTAATTAAACACTAATTATATCCATCTAACATGCATTCATACATATATACTAGTGAAAAAACAATAATCTAAAAAATCTAAACTAATTAAACATACAAAATACGTATATACTAATATATACATGCATTCATACATATATACGTGTATGTGTGTGTGTGTGTTCATCATGCTTGTGTGTGTGTATGGGCTCGGGGAGGGGCGGCGCCCATGGTGGCCTTGGGGCGAGGGAGAGGGGTTAGAGGGAGAGCTCACAGGGCGACGGCGACGGCGAGGCAACGGGGGCAGCGACGGGCGGGCGTGACGTGGGGGGGGCGGCGACGCAGGGACGGCGCGACGGGGACGGGGACGGGGGCGGCAACGGCGACGGGGGCGGCGATGGGGACAGGGGCGGCGACAGCGACGGGTCGGTGGCGTCCGATCGATCAAGGCGGTTCAATGGGGAAGCAGAGGAAGAAACAGAGGGAGAATTAAATTTTTCAAAGTGTTGTATATATAGAAGGCACCTTTAGTACGGTTGGAGCCACCAACGGTACTAAAGGTCTGTTTTAACCAGCCAAGCAGCGGAAGCGACCCCTTTAGTACCGGGTGGTGGCACAAACCGGTACTAAAGGCCCCCATTTAGTACCGGTTTGTGCCACAACCCGGTACTAATGAAAGTCTTATTGCGCGCAGTAGGTCTTGACAAGTTTTGTCCCACCTCGCTAGCCGAGGGGCGACCGCACTGGTTTATAAACCCCCGTGCGGTCGCTCTCTTGAGCTCCTCTCCAAAGCAGGCCTACTGGGCCTACGTGTTCTTTGCTGCCCTGTGGGCTCTCTTGGCCTTTGCGGGCCTGCATCCTGGCCCAACAACCGGTTGGGTTTCTAGTCGTATGCAGGCCGCTCTGGCCTAGTAGGCGGGCTTTTTTTGCTTTATTTATTTTTGTGTTATTTTTTTGTGTACTTAGAGTTTCTTTGTGAATATTTTTGCTTTAGGTACAAAAAATTACAAACTTTCTGTTAGTGCCCGTAGTTTTCAGATTTGAATAGTTTAAATTTTGAATTATTTGAAATTAGTGTGAACCACTAGTTTGTGAATAATTTAACTTTAAAAATCAGTAAAGGCATGAAAGAATTTGTTTGCACATAAAATTTCTTCGCGTTTCAAATGCCAAAACACATAACTACCCTAACTATTACAGAGATTCCCCTCTGGGAGTGAAACACAGAAGAAAGTGATGATAGTGAAGCCGATCACATCCCAGATCTTTGGGTGTGAAACTTTTTCTTCGCGTGTGTCCCTTTGCGCTGTAACCATGGAAAATCTTCATCATTTAACGGGTTGCTCGGGTCAATATTCACTGTGAATGGAGAAATTTCATCAAACTTTTCATAATCTTCTGACTTGTCTATCTTGTCATCCACTCCCACGATGTTTCTCTTCCCGTAAAGAACTATGTGCCGCTTTGGCTCATCGACGATGCATTCGCTTCCTTATGTTTTCTTTTTCTTGGCTTGGTAGACATGTCCTTCACATAGAAAACCTGTGCCACATCATTGGCTAGGACGAATGGTTCGTCTGCATCACGCAAGATTGTTGAGATCCTTGTTGTCATTCCGCATCGCGGGTCTTCCGTTACCCCGCCTCGTGTCATATTGACCCATTTGCACGAAACAAAGGGACCTTTAAACCACGTCGATAGTCAAGTTCCCATATGTCCTGTATATAACCATAATATGCTTCCTTTCCCGTCTTGGTTTACGCATCAAAGCGGACACCACTATTTTGGTTGGTGCTCTTCTTATCTTGGGCGATCGTGTAAAATGTATTACCATTTATCTCGTACCCTTTGAAAGTCATTATATTCGAGGATGGTAATCGGGACAGACAAGTACAGGTCATCTTCAATAGAGGTGTCATGCATGGTACGTGTACGCAACCAGTGGCAAAACTCTGGTTTGTTCACGTGTAATCCAGTCATCGACCGCTCCGGGTGTTTGGAGCGTAGCAAATTCTTCTGTTCATCCATATACGGAGCCACCAAGGCGGAATTCTGTAGAACTGTGTAGTGTGCTTCAAAGGAGAGAATGTCCGTCCATACATATTATTTGTTCCTCCTAGCGTGCCTTTTCTCTTCAGTCTGCCCTTATGCCGCGATTCAGGAACACCAATCGGCTTAAGGTCAGGAATAAAGTCAATACGAAACTCAATGACCTCCTCATTGTGATGGCCCTTGGAGATGCTTCCTTCTGGCCTAGCACGGTTATGAACATTTTTCTTTAAGACTCCATGAACCTCTCAAAGGGAACATATTGTGTAGAAATACAGGACCCAAAACGTTAATCTCTTCGCAAGATAGGTGAACTAGGGCGTGCGTCATGATGTTGAAGAAGGATGGTGGGAACACCAACTCGAAGCTGACGAGACATTGCACCAAATCATTACGTAACCTTGGTATGATTTCTGGATCGATTACCTTACGAGAGATTGCATTGAGAAATGCACATAGCTTCACAATGGCTAATCGAGCGTTTTCGGTAAAGCCCCCTCTATGCAACCGGAAGCGGTTGCGTCATAATCACGTGGCAGTCATGAGACTTTAGGTTCTGGAACTTTTTCTCTGCCATGTTTATTATTCCCTTTATATTCGACGAGAAGCCAGACGGTACCTTAATACTGATCATGCATTCAAAGAATATTTCCTTCTCTTCTTTGGTAAGAGCGTAGCTTGCATGACCCTGATATATGCCGTCTTCTCCATGCATACGTTGCTGGTCCTCCTGTGCCTCAGGTGTATCTTTTGTCTTCCCATACACGCCCAAGAGCAAAGCAGGGTCACGCATAAAGATTCTTAAATCACGTGCATCACGTCGATTGCGGAGCGGACCTCTAGGTCTTTCCAATATGGCAGGTCCCAAAATATAGATTTCTTCTTCCACATAGGTGCGCGTCCGTCGGCGTCCTTTGGAACAGGTTGTCCGCCGGGACCTTTCCAAATATCACCTTCAAATCCTTGACCATATCATGTACATCAGCACCGATGACGGTGGCGAGGCTTCGTCCGTGATCCGCTCACCTTTGAAATGCTTGCCTTTCTTTCTTCACGGGATGCCTGCTCGGAAGAAATCGGCGATGTCCTGGTACACATTCTTCATACAACTATTCAAATATATCTGTCGGTATCATCCAAACAGTGCGTGCATCCACGGTATCCCTTGTTTGTCCGTCACGAAAGGTTCTTGAGAGCAGGCCAATCATTGATGGTCATGAACAGCAACGCCTTTAGGTCAAATTCTTCCCCATGTGCTCATCCCACGCAGTACACCTGTTCCATTCCACAGTTGTAAGAGTTCTTCAACTAATGGCCTTAGGTACACATCAATGTCGTTCTTGGGTTGCTTAGGGCCTTGGATGAGCACTGGCATCATAACGAACTTCCGCTTCATGCACAGCCAAGGAGGAAGGTTATACAAACATAGAGTCACAGGCCAGGTGCTATGGTTGCTGCTCTGCTCGCCAAAAGGATTAATGCCATCTGCGCTTAGACCAAACCATACGCTCCTTGCGCCATCTGCAAACTCCTTCCCGTACTTTCTTTCGATTTTTCTCCACTGCGACCCGTCAGCTGGTACTCTCAACTTTCCGTCTTTCTTACGGTCTTCTCTGTGCCATCACATTGCCTTGGCATGCTCTTTGTTTTGGAACAAACGTTTCAACCATGGTATTATAGGAGAATACCAAATCACCTTGGCAGGAATCTTCTTCCTGGGGCGCTCGCCCTCGGCATCACCATGCTCATCGCGGCTGATCTTATAGCGCAATGCACCACATACCGGGCAAGCGTTCAAATCCGCGTACTCACCGCGGTAGAGGATGCAATCATTAGGGCAGCATGTATCTTCTACACCTCTAACCCTAGATGGCAGACAACTTTCTTTTCTTCTTACGTACTCTCGGGCAATTCGTTGTCCTTTGGAAGCATATCCTTTATCATTACCAGCAACTTTCCAAATCCCTTGTCAGATACACCATTCTCTGCCTTCCATTGCAGCAATTCGATGTGGTGCCCAGCTTTTTCTTGTCACCTACGCAATTTGGGTACAACAATTTTTGTGATCCTCTAACATGCGCTGCAACTTCTTCTTCTCCAAATCACTTGCAGTTTCTCTTTGCATCGGCAATGGCCCGACCTAGATCATCAACGGGCTCATCTGATGCCTCTTCTTCAGCTTCTTCCCGCATTGTCGGCCCAGCTTCTTCCCGCATTACCGGCTCAACTTCTTCCCCCATTGTTGTATCATCGTATTCAGGAACCCATGGCGGGATAGCTGTCGTCGTCCTCTTCTTCTTCATTGTCTTCCATCATAACCCCTCTTTCTCCGTGCTTGGTCCAAACATTATAGTGGGGCATGAAACCGGACTCAAACAGGTGGACGTGAATGGTTCTTGACGTAGAGTAATTGCGACCATTCTTACAGCCCGGCACATGGACAAGGCATAAAACCATCCGCCCGCTTGTTTGCCTCGGCCATAGCGAGAAAAGTATGCACGCCCTCAACGAACTAGGGAGAGCATCGGTCATCGTACATCCATTACCGGCTCATCTTCATTACACAACACCGAATAGACCAAATTAATACAAGTTCATACAACACTTAAATGCAACAAACAAATAACTCTCTAGCTAAAGCATTTAAATGCAACAACAAATGCGATCAAGATCGCAACTAAGGTAACAATTGATCCAACAGCATAATGATACCAAGCCTCACTATCGATGGCATATTTTCTTGATCTTGTGATCATCGACGACATCGGCAACATGCAACTCCAATTCCATCTTCTCCCCCTCAATTCTTTTCAATTTTTCTTTCAAGTACTCGTTTTCTCTTTCAACTAAATTTAACCTCTCGACAATAGGGTCGGTTGGAATTTCCGGTTCACATACCTCCTAGATAAAAATATCTATGTCAACTTGATGGGCATAATTTGTCATAAACACGAAATGCAACAAATAGTTTTAAAAGAGAATATACCACATCCGAATCATAACAAGGGCCGAGGGCCCGTGAGGGCGGATATCAAAACCATGGCACTATGTATAACAAACAACTTACGGGTAAGATAATTATTATACGAGTAACTATATATCCAAATCACACAAACATCAATTTTTATATAAAATTTTATGAACAAGAGGCTCACCACAAGGTGGTGCCATGACAGAGACGGTGCAGGCGATCGGCGATGGTTCTGACAGAGATTTAGAAGGCACTAAGTAAACCACACCTACATATGCAAACTAAGTGTTATTTTGACCTCAAATTGCATATAAATCAAATACTAGCACATATATATATTTCCTCCCAAATTACTAAACTCACAAATTAATAACTATATAAAGCATTGCAAGAGCTAATCTAGCAATGAGAGATGAAAGGACAAAGTTGCTAACCTTTGTGATCACTTGAATGGATGGGGGCCTTCAAATCTTGACAAATTTTGGGAAAAATGTGTGATGAGCTCGAGGGGAGAAGAGGAAGAACAGAGAGGAGAGGAGAGGGGAAAGGGGGAAGAACAGAGCGAGCTGGACGAAGGGTTTATATGCAGGAGGACCTATAGTACCGGTTCGTGGCACGAACCGGTACTAAAGGTGCTGGAGGGGGCCAGACTGACAACATCCTGCCACCACCCTCATTAGTACCGGTTCGTGGCACGAACCGGTGCTAAAGGTTAGCCACGAACCGGTACTAATGAGAGCGGCCCGGCTAGCCGTTGGAACCGGCACTAGTGTATACATTTGTGCCGGATCTAATACAAACCGGCACTAATGTGCTTCACGTTTGACCCTTTTTCTACTAGTGTATACAAAGACTTGTATTTAGGAACGGAGAGAGTACATATTAAAGAAGAACGGAACTGGAACATGGTAAAGAAGAGCAAGCAGATTTCCGATAATAAAATGTTGGTTGTGCAGTGCCCACACATGATGAACCAGAGCGCATTAAGAATGCAACTCACAGCTCTCTCTCGACCATGTCAGGCGGTTGGATGAAGATCCTACGTCTCCAAACCCTTCTTCTTCCTCGTCTCTGACTCTTCCCATACAGAACACCGCACGGGCCGCCGGCCGGACCACTGGCCCTCACCGCCTGTGTTCCTCCGCCACGCCCACCCCCACCCGCACCCCAACACCCACCCGCGCCCCAACCCCCACCCGCGTCAAGTTTTCTTTGTTCGGCGAGGCCCCACAACCACCCGAGCCCCTTCGATCGCACCGGCAAACTCCGGCGAGCTCTGAAAAATTGACTGACCCAATTTTGAAATTTAGTCTACTATGATTTAACTAGTGTGGAATATAAAAGGGGAAAACTGTAAGCATTGGGATTATAGTTTTGAGCGTGCCATGGCGGATCTGAAGGTGCAAATCGGACAAAGGCAACTTCGCAACCAAGACAAGAAATCAGAGTAAAGCAGTGGCGATCTATTTTCTTGCTGCGATAAATAAGTTTAGCAGATACGACAGAGTACCGCCTCTGGTGCGGCGCCGTGTATGCATCTGCTGAGAATTTGACGGTGTTGCGGTAGTGATGGCTGTCGGCAACGTGGAAGCAGATCTAGGAGGGTAGACGGTGGCGGCAGGGCACGATAGACGAGACGGTCGTAGGAGCGGCGCCAGCAAGGTGGACGACGGCGGGGATGAAGCGAGAGGACGGGATGCAAGGAACCCGGTCCGAAGGCGTAGATGAGAGAGGTCGATCTCTTGTAATGGACGGCGGCGTCGGGGTATCAGCTCCGGCAATGGTGGAGGAGGACGGCGGTGGATGGGGTGGCGGACGGCAGCGGACAGAGGAGGGTGGGGTGGAGAGGGTGTTTTGGCGCCCACGAAGTACGAATGGGGAAAAGGGAGGTAGAGAGGAAGGGGGAACCATGTATTCAGGGCGCGCTTGTCTCAAATGCGAGGAAATTTACAAAATTAGCCCCCGTTTCAAATTTTTACTACATCACATCAATATTAGTCAGTTGGGGATAGGACGGTAATCTCGCATAAACCGAATATTTGCCGATGAGACTTTGTATTTGGCGCCCACCGTGTATGAATATGAATTGGGGAGGGAGTCGATTTCGGCCGAGGACACACCGTGTTTTGGCGCCCACCGTGTATGAATCCGGGTGAGAGGCGGTTACGTCACGTTTGGGTAAAATTACAAACCTACCCCTATCGAAACCAATAGAAATCCAGCAGATAGGCTTTGCGTGGCAGGGATAGGTAGTAGTAATTTCCATCTCACAGATTTTGGTTTTGGGGCGGTTACTGCGACTTTCCCCACTTCGTTCAAATTTTGCAGAGTGCACGTTTACCGTGCCAACTCAATTCGAATCCCGTTTGTATTCTATTTTTTTTGGGCGGGATCAGTTTTCAATTGGAATTATATTCTATATACATCATTTGTTATATATACTTTCAAAAGGACAACAAAGAATTCTGCTCCTTTATATGTATAATATGATTTACAAAAACAACGATCTCGAAATATTAAGGTTGAATTCGAAAAAATTGAACCAAATTATGTTCTACTAAAATGTATGGATCAGTAATATCTACATATTAAATAACATAGATGTGTGTGAATTCATATAAGTATGCATGTTTGATAGATCAATTTTGGTTCGAGTATGGATTACATGTATTATCATCTCGAATTCAAATATTTGAATCCCATTTTTGTTAACTCCTTTCACGCCCATCTCTCTCGCATGCATGCTCCTTCAGGTAGCTATCACTCTCTTTTCTCCAGCTCACCCACACGCTCACTTCATGTTTCTCCTATCCTCGCAAACATGGTCTCTCGACGTCTCCCTTGAGAAGTGTCACACTCTCCCTATCATTACACATTACATGGTTTTCATTTTCTCTCACGTCTCTACTGTTCTCTGGTATCACTCGGTACCTAAGCTTTATTTTTCACCGCCACACACACAGTCTCCACTCGTCTTTCACTTTGTCTTTCTCTCTATGGGATTCTCTCACACACCCTATATGTCTCTACATATGACTCATACCACTAAAATTACTCTCTCTCTCTCTCTCCTGTAGACACAACATTTGTTACGGTCTCCTTTTCGTCTCCATCCCAGAGTGACATTATTCATTTTTTTGCCGATCAGACAACCCCGACTACCGTCTCCTCTCTCTCTCTCTCTCTCTCTCAGACACACACACACACAACTCCTGCTTCCACTCCCCTTCCCGACTACCATCTCTCTCTCACACACACAAAACTCTCGCTTTCGCACCCCGACTCGTATTTCTCTCACAAACATTTATCGACTAGCTAGCCTCTAGATAGGTTTATACACCCGCACACTCGTGCTTCCACCATCGCATACATGTCGCTCTCCTGCTCCTTGTATCTATGTAGATTTTTCTTCCCTTCTTGAGACACGCCCTCTCGGTCGTGCACATACGCACTATTGCCTCATTTTAATCTGATACCTATCGCACACACACTCCTTGTGTCTTTGTCACACATGCACTCCGTCCTCCTCCACTCTCCCTCTCTCTCACACACACATGGGCTTTTTGCAACAACTAGCAAGATGCCCATGCGTTACCTGGAACATCAAGATGCATTTGTATGAGTAGTTTATCTTGTGGGGAAAAGGATGAACGAGGGAAGGCCTTATTTGCAAATGTGGAGAGGGGTGTGGGTATCTTTTTGCAAAATTCCCATAGTTTCCTTCCTATCCGTCAGATATAGATCGGACGGCCTATATTGCAGGATGACATGCACACGATCATCACCGACAATGCTTTTTATAAGAGTGGGGATAAAAATAGAGTTGGTGATGATGGTGGGTCTGCCATCCTGCAATGTAGGTCGTCCGATTTATATCTGACGGATAGGAAGGAAAATATGGCAATTTACCCGCACTCTTCACCACATTTGCAGATAAGGCCTTCCCTCGTTCATCCTTTTCTCCCACAAGATCTTGATGTTCCGTGCAACGCACGGGCATCTTGCTAGTAAGAGTAGAAATTAGACATATACCAATTCTCGAATCTTGAAACCAACAACATTCCTCCCTTATCTCATCAAAACCGCCAAAGGAATATATTTTGAGTGAAACATAACATATTTTTAGTGATATACGTATTTCAAAACTAGACTTTTTTTTCTATCAAATCGGTGAATATGTATTAATCTACTTTGATCGTGTGGCAACGCATTGGCACATTGCTAGTAGTTATTATAATTTTTTGGACACCATACAAACATGGAGTACATATACGAAGAGAAGAGGTGCACGCACGCAGTCGGTCTCTCGCTGTCTCGCACACATGAGTGTTACGTAAAGGCGGTGTTAACAAATAAACCCTAAAACCCTAGGTGCACGATTGCTGCATTCGCGGGTACCGGGTACGTGGTGGAGCACTGGAGCACCTTTGTAGGAATAGTCAGGTCGCGTGATAATTTGATCCATAGGTGTTGATGGTCGGAACCACAGGTGAACGACTTGGAGCACGATGGCTCGCCAGTTGCCACAGATCGGGTAGCCACGTTTAAAATATCGTTTTTTAGCAGGATTAAGAGTTCCGATTTTCAATGGCGCGTTATAAGTAGTATGTAGTTTTTAGAACGATTGGTATGGAGCGAAAATGGAATTCATAGTACTACGTACCTCCTTGGCGTATGGTTGTATGGTTTTTTTGCGATGGAGGTTGTATGGGTTTATGTTGCGAGATGTTGAACCTGGTAGTTCTAGGGAAAATACTATGGTTTAGATTTAGATGCTGGTTTTCAGTAATGAAAATCGGAAGGGGAACCCTTCTTTGATTAAAAAAAACTACTACCTCCATTCTGGTTTACTAGTCCCATCGTACTTTGGGTCAAAGTTTGTCCACGAATTTTACTTGTAAAATGTGAATGGAAAACGAGATTTTGTTATACCCAAACAAAAAAGGACTGGAGGGAGTGATTGCTCGACACGGACGCGACCTCTCATAGCCTTGAGGCAGAATCAAGGCCGCCAAGAGGGCCGCACTTTTCGGCTGCGCAGGCTGGCTGAGCACGCCTCCTCGCAGCGTGCAACAAGCTTAAGACTGCCCTGCCTGCCTTCATTGAATCCGCGTGTGTCCCAGCAACACGTCCTTCCGCGAGCCGGCAGGCATTTTAGAACACAAAAAATGACTAAAATATAATTAATTTACGCATAGTCTTGACTTGTTGTGCTCGCACTGGTATGAGGAACTAGTAGAGGTTTTTCTTTATTTAAAACTCTCCTCACATTTTTTTGGCTTTGAAATGAATCATGGTTGTGGACATTATGTATGAAATGTGCAGATATCTGTGAACATGAGTTTGATGTGGAAGTTGAACGTGGAATGTCGGGCTTGCGCGTGAACTATACCATGTCCAATGCTTCGTCTGTTATTGTTTGGAAAGTAATTGATGTTATTACATGACCCAAAAAAACATTTTGTGCCACATCAGTAGATGCACGGACATCACAACAGGCATGCTGACTAGATAAACATTTGAACCTAGCTATTATGAAGGAAATTTTGTATTGACAACAGTTTTAGATAGCAGGAGACGCCTAGCCTGCTCTGCCTCTGCTAGCTTATTTCTGGCTTCTTCCATCTCTTCTTTGGCTTGGGTGAAGAGAGCATCTGATTGCTCTTTTCGCTTCTTCAGGAACTCAACTACATTCTCAAGGGCTACTGCACACTTTCTTTCAGCCTTTACTAATGCCACGAGGACACGAACAACTGACGACTCCACCTGGCTTGTGTGTAATCCAGCATCATCTAGGAATTTGCACCTTATGTCTAATCCAGCATCATTAGGGAACTGGCACCTTGTGTGTAATCCAGCCTCATTTTGGAAACATGATCTCGAGGTTGACCATACTTCCCTCCTCGTAGGAACTGCATCCTGACATGAAGTTACTTCTTTTTTAGATCAATTCTCAGAGCAACCAAGATCCATTTAGTAGAAGCCAGATAAACAGAACTCGGAGAAGTGAATTCAAAAGGAAAAAATATATAAAAAGAGACTACAAGGTGAGAACACCCACTTCCTACATCAAGCTAAAAATGAAAGCATTAGGATGATTAAAACTCTTCTTATTACACATCGAAGAACACCGCGCTTAAGAGAAACAGAAACTACAACATATACACATCGAAGAACACGAGGCTACACGGAAGTAATTGAAAGGGTGTTACTTACCAAAGCTCGTTTTACAGGTTCGGTGCAGCTCCTCTTTAACTTGCCACGCTCCTTGAAGATGTCCCGAATATCCCGTGTTTGGTCTTCATTGCTCCTCTGCATTTTCGCACTCATGGTTTTAAAATATGAACATGGCAAGAAAAATATACTACTAGTAATACTCGCGCATCTTGTGGGCAACATTAAAGCACTCGTCTGTCATGTTAGAGCATCTCCAACAGAATCGCAACGCGCGGCGCTTTAAAAAAGCGTTTACAGTGCTGAGATCGAGAAGTAGATAGAGTAGAGGATAGTTCTCAGCATAGATAGATAAAAAAGATAATTCAACTACTCCTCGTCGTCCGACTCCTCCTCGGTGATGTCCTCCTCCGACGTCTGACTATAGGCGTGAAGATACCAATCGTCGTTGGATTCCCAGGGCGACGCTTCTCCTAGCCTCATGTTGAATTGAGCGTCCGCTTTTTTCCTACGCTTGTCCTCGCGATATGCGGCTCGCTCCGCCCTCCTCTTATCCCTCTCCGCCCTCCTTTGCACGTAGAACTCGCACTCGTTGATGATGTCCTGCGGGAAGTGTTGGCACCACAGCGACATGGCTTCCTCGTCCATCTCGGGGATGCCGAGACGGTGCTCCCGCCTCCTGTTGGCGACGATCTTCGTCGGTGCTAAGCCGCGGCAGAGGTGCGAGCTCCTACGCCCGCTCCCGCGCCGGCACGTTGGGGAAGTTCAATGTTCTATGAAGCCACCGGAGGCGCCATGCCGCCGGGTCGTATGCGCGGGCGGCCTCGTTGGCGGTGTCAAAATTGCCGAGCCCGAGGCGCATCCCATGGAACCAGATCTCGGCGGAGAAGCCGCCAGAGGGGCGCACGCGGACGCCGCAGTATCCCCAAATTTCCCAGCGACGCGGCGGCATGGTGCCGCGGCGGCGGCGAGGCGAAAATGAGCCGGGAGAGAACGGTGGCAAGGCACAGAGCGGGGAGAGTGCGGTGGCAAGGCACAGAGAAGTGGGAGGGCGTTGGATTTTATAAAGCGCGTCGGACGCCGCGCGCCAAAACTAGCCCACGCCCGGCAGCTTTTTCCCGCGCGCGCGATCCTTTCCCGACGTCTCTGTTATCTCTACTCTCTTCTCTACTATTATATTTATTTAATATTTAATATTTAATACTTATCTCTACTTCCTCTACTGTCTACTTTTTTTCCATTATACTTTTTTTTCTTGCAAAATAGGCCGTCCGATTTATATCTGACAGATAGGAAGGAAACAAATCTGAATTTTGCAAAAAGATACCCATACCCCTCTCCAGATTTGCAAATAAGGCCTTCCCTCATTCATCCTTTTCTCCCACAAGATAAACTACTCATACAAATGCATCTTCATGCGTGCAACGCATGGGCATCTTGCTATTTCTAAAAACCTTTCCATTATTTGTCACACTACTGGTTGCAGATGAAAAAGCTACCCAAGCACAGCGCGATACAGGAGAGACGCACAATTACAAGCTGATATTCTGTTGGACAATGGAGGCTATAACCAATTACTTTTACGGGAACAATAGCACCCAGGAAATTTGAAGGGTAGGTATGAACAAAATTGGAACTGCACATGTACTGTTAAGTGATTCAATACACACATTACCAATCGAGGAGGAGAACGATGGTCGCGACAGCCTTTGTGAGTCATGGTCGGCAATGGGAGTCAGTTCATTGTCCACAACGGTGGTACTTCTGCGCTTGGCGTCAGCTTCCGGGAAGCAGATCCGAGACCGTGGAAGACGATGCCGGAAGAGGCTCCGTGTACGACGACGACGGTGGACCGGCTCCAGTGCGGCGTACAAGGTCGTCGATGAGGCATATGCACTGCGGTGGACAAGTGCGCCGATGTAAAGGGGAGGAGCACGGAGGCTGTGGTGCCGTGGAGAAGTCTATTTTGCGGTGGGGGTAGAAAATGGGGAGTATTCCGGTGTACTACTCTGGGTGCCGGGGTGGGGTTGGCTGGGTAGGGTGAATCTGAAGTTACGAAAATAGCCCCCTACCAAGCGTCATCCGTAGGCCTGTTCCGAAGGCTATGATGGTAACTTCCCACTTCTCGAATCAGGGTTACGGGAGATTTTCCCGCCGACCACAATTTTTTTTGACACTGGACTCCCCGTGTGGCGTGTTGAGTGATTCGGCTAAGCAACTAGCGAGTAGTAGTAGTAAACTCTGCATATAAGGTTTGACCGAAGTCAAACTTCCTAAAGTTTGACCAAGTTTATAGAAAAATATAAACATTTACCATAACAAATAGGTATGATGTGTAACTACATTCAACAATGAATCTAATGGTATTTATTTGTCATTGTATATGTTAATATTTTTTGTTATAAGCTTTCTGAGAGTTTACAAAACTTGACTTTGACCAATGCTAATACGCGGACTTAAATAAAAACGGAGGGAGTACACATTTGTTTTCTTAGTTTGTAGTGAACTAATCATTTGTTGAAATTGTGAAATAAATATATTAGGTTATTGACTTTGAATCTAATGGTCTATACAATTCAATAGTTACAATCATTGTCGAATCCCAAGATGTATACAAGTTCTATAGTACTTCACAACATGCTCAAACTCACATAATCCCAGTCAAATGAGAATCTAAATGCATTTCATAGTTATTACTTTGTAGGATGCAACAAAAACAACCATAACTCTACATCAGCCATTATAGAAGCAACATTTTTACATGTCCCAATGTGTGAATGAAACGTGCAGAGAGAGCTTTTGAAGATGGAGCAGATAGGGCGGGAAAGATTGTATGTATGTGGACGAGAGAGTAGGAGACAAACCTAACGAGACAGAGAGAGAGAGAGAGAGATAGAGAGAGAAAGAGAGAGGAAGAAGTTAGGTTTGTGAGAAAGATGGAGACATATAATATACGTGAGATGTGTGTGCATCCGGATTCTGTATACATGGAAGGAGAAGCGACAACATGTTTGATGAGAGAGCTGGAAAAACATGGATGAGAGGGGAAGGACCTCGTGGGTTGAGGGATTGATAATTTTGTGCGGGGGAGAGAGGGATTGGTAATTTTGTGCGAGAGAGAGAGACGGTTGGGGGAGGAGTCAGTCAGCCGTCATCACATCACCCTGCTTCCAAACGACCCCGCATTCTCTAGCGTGGTGTGGTCGCCGTCTTCGATCTGCTCGATGCCCTCTTTGAAGATTGAGGTGTTGTGCATGTTGGGGTGCAAAGAAGCACAAGCGGGAGTGGTCGCCGTATAACCTTGGATGGGGATGAATTGTGTCCTCGGGGGAGTGTGGGTGTGTGTTGTGCTGCGTGTCTCTCTCTCTCTTTGTGTGTGTGTGTGTGTGTGATATTGAGAGAAAATAAACCTAACGAGAGAAATGGGTATTCACGAAGAGATTGTGCGGGCCTTGAGGTGGGCAGGGGCCGGGTGAGGGTGTCAAAATGTGCGCGTTGATGCATGTGTTGCATGCAATCGTGCGAGGGACGGACGAATCGAGAGAGATGGTTGTTGTGTTACGGATGCTCCTCTCTCTCTGCCTCTCTCTCCCTCTTTCTCTCTTTCTCTCGCTCACACATACACACACACACACAAGTAAACTAGAAGACCGTTCTCTCATGTATACACAACGTATTGGCTGTCTATGTCTCACTCATGCATGATCATTTGCACATTCACACCTCTCTATGTCTGTATCACACGCACACCGTCTCCACATTGCCCTTCCGCCACAACACACATATGGATACATACACACGTTCTCTCTCAGTCACACACACAAAATCAGTATTAAAAAAACTAGGGCGCACCTAAAACGTCCAAATCCAAATAAACACGAACTGGAGCTAAATTCAAATATATGGAAATATTGCAGCGTTAAGAACTTTCCCAGGAAAAAAAGTTGAGTAATATTCGAGGATTGTTTTCGCACACACAAAAAGGTTAAGTGGATGTCCTTCAAGCGCGACACGGTGACGCACCATTCGATCGACCGCGTGGCCACGGTTCACGCGCTTGCATAGGATTCCGTATCGTGGCTGTGGTACTAACTAGTAAAAGCGCTGCGTAAGTCTAATGTTTACGTGTAATAGTACAGTTTTATTTTAAGTTTGACCAACCTTATATAAAACTAAAGTAAGCTCCCACACGCGCACTCATCAATATGCCGCCGCCGTTGCGCATCTTTGGCGCCCGCCTGCTCCGGCCAACAATTTCTCGCCCATCACCGCCGTGTCGCTGCCATCCCTGTGCCATGAAGCCGAAGGCTCGTCCGCTCACGTCGTCTGCAGTCCCTCCTTGCGATGCCGCCACGCTGCCAAGCATGCGAGCAGCTGGTGGAGCCGCGTCTATGCACGCAGCATACGAAGAGGAGGACGAGCGTGTGCTCCAGCACGCCAGCGAGGAGGAACTAGCGTGTCATTGTCGTCTCCGCCTGCGCGGAGGAGGTGCGCATGGTGGCTGTCGCGGCGGAAGCCGGTCGCGCGCGTGTCGAGCCCGCAAACCGGGTGTGTACGCGGAATCTACCTTCGAGACCTTGAATGCCACGTGGATCCTGCAATCTGAAGGAGCAATTTGGGTTAGTCGACTCATGTGAGCCATTTGATGCAACATGGATGGCTAGAAGGGCTTCTTCCACCTCTTCTGTCGTCTTCTTCCTTCGCTCCGTCGAACTTCTTTCACAAATCAACTGACCCAAATTGTTCTACTAGTATAAACGTATTAAGTACAATAGGAACACGAAGATACGAGCAGTAGTACCAACTGCAAGAAGAATAATACATAATACTAGTACTACTGTACATACTAAAGAGTTCAAATAATGAGAAAGAACATACTAAACATAGTTCTGTTGGGGCCTCAGCACAACACACCCTTGAAAATAAACTAAGCAACTAGTCCGCTTGACACTGCAGTAGAACCAGCATGAGCGACGGCACTGCCACCTACTCGGAGTCTGAGTCCATGTCCTCGAGTTCGTCCTCGTCCCTCTTCCTCTTCCTCTTCGCTAACGCTTCTTTGCTTGAACCGGACACTGGGCTCTGCTTCTTCATCCAACCCTTGTAGATATTTAAACAAAGGTAGGCATCCATTGCTGCGTACAGGATGTGATCTTCATCTAATGTCTTCGACTCCCATGCATGATGAAACTCGTGATGAGGTTTCGTCAGTTTAGCGTACGAAGGATGAATCATGGCTGCTGCGAGGGTCAGTATTGAAGGTTGAGAGGAGGACACCAGGCTTGCCTGCTGGAGATCGAAGGACTGGCCTACAACGAGACCTATCCGGCTCAGAACATTCCTGTCGTTCTTAAAGCCTACAGTAACGAATTTCACTCTTTTGTCCTTTATGAAGTTCTTAAAATCCTGGCACTCAATGTCGGCATGGCATATGTGGTAGACCAAGCAAATATTATGTATGCAAACCTGGATCACGGCGGGCTTCTTCCTCTCTTCGTCCTTTAGATCCTTCTCTCGTCCCAGGACTGTGGTGTACTCAACATCTAGCTGTAACATCCAAATTTTCAATTTGGATGTTTACAATAGATCATTCATATGCATCCATGATTATGCATTTTTGCCCCATTTGTTTTATTTGATTTTTGATCCAAGGAACTTTGAGCAACTCAAGGACCAAAAGAGAGAGTTGGAAGTTTCCCAAGAAAACCAATTTTGAATTTTTTTCCAAGTTGGGAGTTTGAATCAAATTTGGTTTCACTAAAAAAAACCATTTCCATTATATCAAAAATAAAAAAAAGAGAGAAGATAAAATGACTTCTTCAAAATTAGAAAAGAAAATATTAGAAATTGAATTTGGAATCAAAATATATTTATTTGGTTTTATTTGCACTTTATTTTATTATTTAGGCAAAAAGTTTATTTTTGAAAACTTCCATTTTGGGTTGGATAAATGTTCACAAGGTCATATATAAGACCATATAATTATGTGGAATTTTATGGGAATTTTTGGCTAACTTTTATTTGTCTTTTAGGTGTGGCTTTGCTTCTGTAAAAAAAACTTTTATAAAAAAAACGCCAGCCAGGCCAGCTAGCCCAGCTAGCGCCCACACAGGCCATGGCCCAGGGGGCAGCGAGCCGAGCGAGGCCAGCGCCCATGCAAGAAAAGGGGCGAGTGCTCACGTCCTACTCCCTTTGCTTGCTCATCCGTTCGTTTCTTGGAAACCTTTTCCCACGTTGACTTCCATCTGGCGACTGGGCCCCGCGCACCTCTTCTTCTTCCTCTCCCACGAACAGAAACGTAAGCGTTCCTGCTCCTGACTTTGCTTCGTTTCCAATTCCTGAAAATCAATTCTCCAGCTAACTTCACGTCCAAGAAAGATGTCCTATAAATAGCCACGACTCTCCTCGACCGATTCAGTCAAAAATCTCTCGCCAAAACTACCTCTAGACGACGCACTCGACGTTCCTATCTCGCCTCAGAAGCTGCAGTTCATCGCAAGTTTCCGACGCCGGTGAGCCATCTCAAGCCTATGTGCCGACTTCGCTCGATCCCTACAACCGTTTTGACAAGGTCTTTTGATTCCTCTCCATCTACAGAGGCCATCCCGGCCATGTTGTCTTCACCAGAGCACCCGGAGCATCGAGCTTTGCGCGCCGTTTAAATGCGCCGTTAAATGCGTCCCCGATCATCACCGACTACACCACCGGACGAGCAACTCTCCACCGCATCGCCTAGACACCTCCGCTGCCGCCCACGATCACCGGAGTCGCCGCCACCACCACGCCACAGCCGCTCCAGTGTACGTATGTTTCTCTGTAGGTTTCAGTTCGTTTCAGTAAAAAAAACGTTTTCGTTATGGATCGCCGCCATCTTCAAATCTAGCAGCAAACACCAGCCCGGCCAAGGAGAGAGCGCCACATGTCGCCGGCCGAAATTATTTTTTTTCAGAAAAAATTCCTATATCAGATTCTATACCAATTTTTTAAGCGTATTTTTTAATCTATAGATCTGATTTAGTTGATTATTTTTCCTACGGTTTCAGAAAAATCCCCTATATCCAGAGAACCAAACGAAAAATATTTTTGAAAATTTTAATTCTCGAATACAAACAGATCTGAATTCAAACTTCGTTAGGCCGTAACTTGAGTTTCGTAACTTCGTTTTAGGTGATTCTTTTTGCAAATCGAAGCTCGTGACGTGTACTTTCTGTTAAACCCAAACACACATATTTTTGCTACTATAACAATTACTTTCTGTACATAAAATTTATTTGGTTATTTTTGGAGTTTTCTGAAGTCTTTTATTGGTTTTATTTTTGGATCTTTGCTTGTATGCTTATGTATGTTATTGCTTGCTTACGCTAGATCATTCAGAGTGCGAAGCTTGCTACTACGAATCTTTACAGTTCAACGATCGTCAGCAAGGCAAGTTCACACTTTGATCATTAATTTTTTGATACCCAGTTTTTACTATGCATTAGTTCACACTACTAGAAAAAGGGCTATAGATGGGATTGACACTAATGGCGCACCAGACAAGCGGTGCGCCATTTGTATATACTAATGGCGCACCACCTTCCGATACGCCATTAGAGTTGAAACTACTAATGGCGGACCTGGCCCAAGGTGCGCCATTAGTATCAATTTTGAACTAGTCGCCTTTCCAAACATACTAATGGCATCCAGGACTCGATGCGCCATTACTAGTTGTAACTAGAAATGGCGCACCTTTCGAAAGTGCGCCACTAATGTGGTTTTTTATTATATTTTTATTCCTTTTTTGCAAAACTATGCGCCATTACTAGTTTAAACTAGTAATGGTATCGTGAACAAAGGCGCCATTAGTATGTTTTTTGCAAAACTACTAATGGCACACCACGGAAGATCGCCATTAGTAACCTGGATTACTAATGGCGCATTTAGAGTTGGTGCGCCATTAGTAAGTGGGCAGCAACAAGATATTTTGGACAGCCTCTCCTACCCACACTCACTTTCTCCCCACTTCATTCTCTCCACCTCCATCTTGTCTTGGGTGCCTCCTCTTTTTCACCTCATTTCCAGCATAAATTCATTCAAATTAGGTGGTTAAATTACCTTGTTTTGATAGGTAAGTAAGCGGGGAAGCTATATTTATGTTGTTCTCCCTGCAACAATGTGCACATGCACTTTTTATGGCCTAGCTAGATCTATGTATGTTCGTGGTGTTGCATATGTTTGCGGTGTTGCATATGTGTTTGAGTTTGGAGGTGTACCGGTATTTTAAATGCGATAGTTGCCAATATTTTGCCGGAATGTTGATTCATTTCCGTTTCAGCGAGAATTTTGGCATTAAGCATTCTTTTTGGTCCTATTTTTAGGGAAAGTCATGCCAAATTTTTTCTTGGTTCTAAAATATCGTTTTGCTCTACCCCGCAGGCGACCATGGTCCGCACGATGACCGAAGGCATCGTGAATAGGTTTTTGAGGTCATCGAAGGCCGAGATGCTTCAAAAGAACAAGACGGAGATAAGATGTCCGTGTCAAAGATGCAAGCTGAAGAGCCTTATTGCGGACCCGGATTCCGGGCAGGTGCGGGACCACCTGCTCTTGCGTGGTTTCATGGATGGTTATCGGTGGCAAGGTGATGAAGATGACTACGAAGTCGTCCATGGGGGCCGGGCAAGAAATGAGGAAGGGCAGCAAGACAACCACTGCGGCTCGGGCAAGCGAGAAGACGAAGAATACCCAGGAGATGATCACGACGGTGATCTTTGTACCACGATCATCATGTAGAAGATGCGAGGACATGATGATGAGGAAGATGCTGGAAGCAGACGGCGGGCATGATCATGAAGATGATGATGCCGGCGGAGCGATCTGGACCATCGATGGGCTGGGTGCAGGACCCTCATATTCAAGAGCTGCTTCTCAAGCGGACGAATAACGCAAGAGCTGCCGCCGAGAGAAAGCCAAGATGGATCAACTTGAGTTAGACGCGGTTACTCCATTGTATGAAGGATGCAGGCCCGAGGATACCCGCTTTGGAAAGTAACGGTCATGGCTCACGGAGATGAAGGTAAAACACAAAATGACCGACGCATGCTTCGACGAGAACATGTCATTCTGGCACGAACGTCTTCCCAAGGGGAACAAGTGCCCGACCAGTTTGGAGGAGGTGAAGAAAATCGTGTGCTCTGGATTTACCGCACGTGAAATACCATGTGTGCATGAACAATTGCATCATTTATCGGGACGAGCACGCGGAGTCTACCATATGTCCGGTGTCTTGGCGTCACTCGATACAAGAAGAGGAAGAAAGCTCCTCGAAAAGTGGTGTGGTACTTTCCGATCACTCCTCGTCTGCAGCGGTATTTCGCGGACCCTAAGGTAGCAAAGCTCCTGCGTTGGCACGCGGATAGGGAGGAGAAGAAGCGAGAAGATGACACAAATGATCCGGAGATAGATAAAAAAGACAAGATGCTGAGTCACCCTAAGGATGCGTGCTAGTGGCAAGCATTGAACTTCGAAGACCTAGAATTTGGGAACGATCCAAGGAACATCGTCCGGGCGCGAGCACCGATGGAGTCAATCCGTTTGGCAGCCGGAGAAGCACACATAGCACCTGGCCTGTGTTTGTGTGGATGTACAACCTTCCCCCTGGTTGTGCATGAAGAGGAAGTACATTCACATGAGTATGCTAATTGAAGGACCGAAACAACCAGGGAACGACATCAATCTGTATCTGGGGCTGCTGAAAGAGGAGCTTGACATGCTGTGGAAAACGCCAGCCAATACATGGGACGCTGCAGAGAAAGAATATTTCCCTATGAGAGACGCACTGCTCATGACGGTGCACGACTATCTCGGTTATGGATATCTCGCGGGGCAGGTAGTCCACGGATTTTCTGGATGCGTAAGGTGCATGGATGACACAACGTATCGCCAGCAAGATAGAGATCCGGGTCTTGAAAACCGTGTTCATGGGACATCGAAGGTGGCTTCGGCGATGACCCGTGGAGGAAACGCAAGGATCTGTTCGATGGTGAAACCGAACTCCGAAAACGCCCGTGTACGAGGAGCGGCGAGGAAATAGACAAGCTGTTGAAAAATTGGAAAGACAGCCCACTGCAAAAGGCGCCAGAGCCGGGAAAGAAGCGAAAGGCGCCAGAGCCGCTGCTGAAGGTATGGAAAACGAGGTCTGTTTTCTGGGACTTGCCGTACTGGAAGATCCACCGTGTGCCTCACAGCCTTGATGTCATGCATATCACGAAGAACGTGTGCGAGAGTCTGCTTGGTACCCTGCTCAACATGCCGAGAGGACCAAAGATGGGCTGAAAGCAAGGGCAGACTTGAAATCAATGGGCATCAGGCAGGAGCTTCACGCTAATGATGATGATGATGATGATGACGATGATGATGATGATGATGATGATGATGATGATGATGATGATGATGATGAGGCGAAGCAGGACACAGTAAGTCGTCGCAAAGGCAAAAAGGCCAAGAAGAGCGGAAATGACTACCCACCCGCGTGCTTCACTCTAAGTCGAGGAGGAGATCGAGCAGTTTTTCACCTGCCTCCTAGGAGTAAAACTTCCTTACTGATTACGCTGGAAGATAAGCAGATACCTAGACCCAGTGAAGCGAAGTTGATGGGATGAAGTCTCACGACCGTCACGCGTCTTGATGACGCAGATACTTCGATTGCAATCCATGGGATCATGGACGCCGCACGTCCGTGAAACGCTATTTGGCCTATGCAACTTTTTCGACGCGTCATCTCTCGGAAGTCGATTGGCGTGAGGCAACTCGAAGGCTACGAGGAAGAGATCGTCTTTGGTACTATGCGAGCTTGAGATGTACTTCCCGCCCGCATTCTTCGATGTTATGGTGCATCTGCTGGTCCATATAGTGGAGGATATCATCCACCTCGGGCCGACGTTCCTGCACAGCATGATGCCGTTTGAAAGGATGAATGGTGTCTTCAAAGGATACGTTCGCAACATGTCACGTCCAGAGGGAAGTATAGCCAGGGGATTCCTGACCGAAAAGTGCTTCTCCTACTGCACGAATTATCTAGGCATCGAGAACCCCGTTGGCCTGCCCGTCAACAGGCACCTCGGCAGGCTCGCTGGATGGGGTCACTGTGAGGGTCGCCGCGAAATGCATGTCGACTTAGAGGGTCGACTCGCCGACTTTGAAAGAGCAAACCTAGTCGCACTACAAACCATAGACGTGGTCGATCCTTGGGTGGTAGAGCACAAAACCTTTATTAAGAAGACGTACAATGACCGAGGCCAATAGAGGACGGACGGAGATATAATCAAAGAGCACAACTCATGTTTCACGCGTTGGTTCAAGCGAAGCTTACATTGTACCCTTTACATGAGGATTCTTCCGTGGAAGAACAACTCATATTCGCCTTTGTCACAGGCGCCGAGCACAACCTGATGACCTATGAGGCGTACGATATCAACGGCTACACATTCTACACCGAGGCCAAGGACATGAAGAGAGATGGTTATCAGAACTCCGGGGTAACGATGGAACCCTACACCGGTAATGACAAGGACAGATACTATGGAAGGATCGAGGAGATCTGGGAGCTGAGCTACGTTGGAGAGAAGGTCCCGATGTTCCCTGTCAGATGGGCGAAGAGCGTCCTAAAAGAAGACCGGTATTTCACCACCATGGTTACACCGAAGCCAAATCCAAGATCATGAGCATAAGCGTCACCGTGAAAAATGAGCCATGGGTACTGGCTTCCCAAGTTGACCAATGCTTCTTCATTACCGACCCATCAAAGCCCAGTCGAGTTGTCGTGAGGAGAGGAAAAAGTAAGATCATCGGAATGGATGGAGTAGCCAATGAGCAAGACTTCGACAAGTACGGCGACCCGAGGATTGAACATGACGACGATGATGAAGTAGCAGCATACACCACAAGAAGAAGCAGGACCACCCTACCTAAAGGACGTCCGTTCCATACAAGAACTCCATTTGCGAAAAAGAAGGGCAAGAAGATTGTGAACAGATAGCTAGCTAAGATCGATTGTATTTAAATCATAGCCTTCATTTCTCGATTGTATTTCATGGGCACTTTTTGAACTATCATGAATATTTTTAAATTTCATGGACACTCGATCTCGATCCCCCTCCATCTCGATCGCTGTCCCACCTTGCAGATCCGGTCCCCTCGCCGAGCACCCCAGTCCACCGGCCACGCCGCCGACCCCCGCACCCTCGATTCCCCTACTCAACCGCCGGCCGACCTCCCGCACCCTCCCTACTCAACCGCCCGCCGACCCCCGCACCCCCGCACCTCCCGCTCCACCGGCATTACTTGTTTGATGATATTTTTAAAAATTATTACTGTCTTATAAAAAATATTACTGTTATGATTTAAACAAGTTTGAACATATTTAAACACAAATAAGTATGAAACAACATTTTAAATGCATAAAAAATTGTGGAGCACAGGAATCAAACCCAGGACCTCCTGGTGTGAGAACTGGCTGCTGACCAGTCGAGCTAGTAGAGGGAACTTGATGTGGATCAGGTCAGGTGGAAGATAACCTGTTGGCTCGAGCAGAAATCAAAAAAAAAAATACTATGGCGAACCAGGGTGAGGTGCGCCATTAGTAGGGATGTACTTATGGCGCACCGAGGGGTGGTGCGCCATTAGTATTGTGCCGCCCCCATCCATATTTCCTCCCCGGCCCAAACCTATCCCCTCTCTCTCACTCGCCCTCGCCCTCGATCCCCTTCCCCTCTCCTCTCTCGACGCCGCCCCGACGCCGCCTCGACGCCGCCCCGACGCCGCCTCGACGCCCCGACGTTGCCTCAACGCCCCGTCCACCTCTACGGCAGCAGCCCCTTCCACCTCCGCCCCATCGAGCTGGTGAGGAGCCTCGAGCTTCAAGGCTGTGTGTGTTTGGTGTGGGTTTTGACTTCAAGGCTGTGTGACTTCAAGGTTCGCGCAGGAAGGGAAGAGCGGCGCCAACGGCTCCGCGTGGCCGGTGGCCAACCCGGTGCTCACCTGCGCCTCCGCCACCGACACCGGCTACCCCAGCAACCGTCATGACCCCTTCCTCTACCTCCAGGTATGGTCCGTCAACCCCGTGGAATTGCGCTCTACTGCCTTGTACATGTACAGACATCTTGCAAAATTTACGGCGTCAGGGCTGCAACAAATCCGTGAGCTGCGAAATTCAGGTTGACTGGGTGGATTTTGGTGGCGGTTGCGGTGTTTCTGAATTCAGCTCCTCTGCAAGTGAGGATTGGGAAGGGCTTGCGGTTTGACTCTCGGATGCTTGGGACAGGATTTGGGACTGCGATGTCTAGTCGGGTAGCTGGATATGGTGTTCTGACGGTGTGTTATTAGTATGTGAAAGACATTGTATGAACTGCTCTAGTCGGGGATGCAAAATTAACTAGTAAGCCTGGTGCGTACTGAATTGCCAGTGCACCATGAACAATTTTACTTGATAACTTTACTTGGGGAGGACTACTACCTTGTTTATACTGAAACATGTCTTCATGGCATAATTGAACACTTTAGCTATTAATCCTATAATTTGATTGTCAAACAGGCTAACTACCACTGGAACATGCTTGCATGAAAAAGAATTAGTGCGATTCTCAAATGTATTTTGAAGGAAATGTAGCTTACGAAATGCTGCTGATTTGGTTGATGGTTTCAGACTTTCATGCACCAAAGTACCAAACAAAAGCACGTCATTAAGCGTGCTTGTACACTCCATGACAACACAAGTGGATTTGCCCAACAAAATAGTTTTTATAAGGCCCAGAACCACAGTTGAGGATATTTATTTGTGCAATTCTCTGTTTTAGATGATATTTATGTTGGATTTCATACAAGACACCTAAACCATGTTTCTTACTAATATTTTTATCAATCTAGAAATGCAATTTTCATGGATTATAAGCTTGGACTTATATTCATAGAATTGCATTCTTGAGTCGAGAAAAGAACTTCATGTGATGTGCCTATACGCATTCTTTTCTACTTACCATAATATGTGCCTTATGCATTCTTTTCTACTTACCATAACTTGTTCCTTTGTGCACCATAAGTAAAACTAGCTAATTTTATGAAAATGTATCATGTCACGGTCCGTGACTCTCTCTTTTAAGTCCACATTACATTGGTGGCTCGGTTAACTCCTAGGGTTTTAGCAGTTATGTATAAAAACATAGAAAAGCCGTGGAATTAACTTTGGATTTTCTGCATTTAACTAAAAACCCATAAAGAGTACAGTTCATTATTGAATACAATGAAATGGCAGTTTATTAAGAAATTTGGAGCAGTTGTTCTATGGTTTTTTAGCACAAAAGTGCAGTTATACAAGCAAAAACAATTGTTAGCTTTTAGATGTTGTGGTGGTTCACTTGGGGTATGTGTAGCACTTAGCAAAAACAGAGGACTAAAGTGGTACATTTTGGCAAACCGATGCATGCATGCCTTTTTTCTTCTTCATTTTTTTCATCGATTTACGAATGTCGGCAACTCGATGCAGCCTAGCTAGCAGTGTGTTCCTTTACAAGCATAGTAGAGCATAGTATGGATTCTAATTTTCAACTCGACTAAACAGGTCCTGCAAACGGTCTTTTCTGCACTTGGTGAAGAAGTAGGTGTCTGCTATATCCTGCACTTGAGGTGAGTTGTGTTCTCGTGTTTACATTGCAAAGGCACTCTTCTTGGAAACACAAATTCAGATTTATATACTATATGCTGGCATGACTGTTTTATTAGGCAGTGATGCAGTAGTTGACATATCTTGGGTTGATTATAAAGTTGCTTGGGTTTAATATTACCCAGCATGATGATGTATCAATGTAGCGTTAGCATATGATCCAAGTGCTAGTACTGCTAGTAAATAGCTAATACAGTTAATGAAGAAGAAAAAAAACTGCTAGTACAGTTAATGAAGAAGAAGAAATACTGCTACTGCTAGTAAATAGCATCGGTGAATCTCTTTTATATGGTACTGCTAGTTAATAGCTTATTCTATATAATTATTTGAATCAAAGTGTAGAACAAAGCATCGACTGAATAACTAACGGTGGGTAATTAACCTAACTATTCATTTTCCTTAGGTTAATATTAAAATGTCCAGTGTATATATATTTGAAAATGATTGCTGCTAGATGTTAATTTGCTGGTACTAGCTAGAATTTGGCCTTTGAAAAGCAAAAGCAAAAGCTAATTAACTGCTTTGGGTAATACCTTTGGTACTAGGTAGCTAAAATATGTGTTACAAACACCGAAAGCGTAAACACTTACTACATACATATGCTCAAGAAACACTTACTAACCGTAAAAGGTTTTGACTTGAAATGTTAATAGCACAGAGAGCACCACAAGTTAAACACATCAATCTGTTAGTATTTATGCGCATTTTCTCACATTCTTCTTGTATCTCGATCCAAAGATTGCTTGTAGTGGTTTGTCCAAAATGTTGAATGATACTGCTTGGAGATGCATATATTGTTTCACCTCTTCACATGTCAATGTATTTTCCATGTTGTGATGGAGGCCCTTTTTGCCTTGTCCACCCAAGAGGCCCTTGAGTTTGCTGGAATGTCGATTAACTTCCGTTCCAGCAAATTCGGGTACTCCATATGTCCTATTTTCAGCAAAGGTCATGCTGAAATTTTCCGTGAATTTTAGCATGACTTTGCTAAAAATAGGACATATGGGGTACTTGTGACTAATGCATGGGCCGGGGTACTTGTGACTAATGATGAAAGCTTAGGCTTTTAGGGTGCCTCGGCATCGAAAAACCCTCAATGATAAAAGCTTAGCTTTTAGGATGCCTCGGTGTCGACAAACCCTAAATGATGAGACCATGATCTTGTTCCTTGACAATAACCAACCTTTTGACCAAACTTTGTTCCTATTAGAGAGAAACATGGCCAACAACGATGAGGCCGGGGGTTCGGGCGGCAAGGCATTCTGGGAGCTGTCCCAGGAGATGGAGGAACAACCTCACTTGTATGAGGACGCCGCCTTCCCCACCGATCTTGAGACCACTGATGGTACCGCCGAGGATGACCCCACTGATGCCACCACTGATGGTGCCGCGAGGATGCCACCATCGATGATGGCGGCGCATTTACAGATGGCAGCCAATCAAGAGGCAACGGAAGGACCGGCACCCGACCGTGCTCCGCACCCTCAAGGAGGAAGTTACTAAAGTGGACTCCGACGGAATCCAACGGCGCCCGAACGAATAGTCAAGGGGTACTCGCTTCAGCTCGGGTGCATTCTCCGAGCACCGTCTCGATCAACACCGAGAACCCGAGGCATCCCGACCGAGGGAATTTGAGCAACCTCCTCTTCACGAAGCTGCAAGAACGATACAAGTTCCCCGCTGAATTTGAAAACACAAGCCTCAAAGGGAATAAAGTGAACAATGTTGCCCTCACGAAGATGAGCAAGGCCCTGTCTACTTGGAAAAACAATGTGAAGAGAATGATCGAGAAAGGTGAGAGTTATGAGAAGATCAAGAAGAAAAATCCTTCGATCACCGAAGATGACTACAACGACTTCAAGATCAATTGCTCGAGCACCGCAAACTCCGAATCAAGTTAGTGGGGGAAGAAATGCGGGAGCTGAACTTAGGGAACACACACTCGGTCCCGGCGGTTCTGAGTGGCGGATCCTATATGGGACAAGGAGGACGCGGACCGTGCCGAGCAAGGCCTACCGCCCCTCTTCGATAAATACGGTGACAAGCAGACCAGGAACTTTGTCAGGGCCCGGTACAAGAAGGACCCGAAAACAAAGGAGCTTACCACGGATCCGAAGACTAGGGCGCTTGAGCTTGTTCTGGTAAGGAATACACCCCCGCGTAATTAGCTCCATATGGTTGCATTCTAATTAATGAAGCCAAATTTCTAAATGGTTCACATTCCTTCCGCAGCGGCGAAAGCGATAGCGAAGGGGTCGACTAAGAGCAACCCTTGGGACACCACTCTAAATAGGGCGTTGAATGTAATGAAGAACAAGGATAAGCTCGATAAGCCGGCGTCGGCTGGTCGGGTGGCGGCAAAGGCTTGTCGACAAAATGGTCGTCATACTATAACACCGGTGGGCGAAAGGAGAAAAGAGCAGCTCGGAAATCCAGGCGCGCGAGGTTCAAGAACTCAAGGCACAGGTGGCGCGGATTCCGGAGATTGTCCAAGAGCAAGTGCAACAACAACTCGGAGCGACGATCACCGCCATTGTGCCTACCTTGATCGAGGGGTTGAGTGCGTGGATTGCGGGCGCCAACAGGGGCCGCCCTCGATTCCTAGCTTCACGGCCAGCAACTCGCTGAACGCGATGGCGGGGCCATTGGTGTCTCCGGCGGAGGCGGCATTGGTGTCTCCGACGCCGGCACGGGAGCTTAATGCACCCGGGTGTACGCCGGCCGCCACCTCTGCAGCAAGCGGCCCCTCCGTTAATCGCAGACGCCGCCGTTGGCGGTGCCTCGACATTAGCCGAGCTTGACGCCATCATCACGGTAACTAATTAAGCCTCTACGGGCCGAGGACTTCATCTCCTTACCTTTGATCGGGCATCCCCGACGCCCTACATGTTTTCGCAGTCAGCCGACGACGCTTTTGTGCACTCTCACGCACTTCGTGAACAACGAGTTGGTCGATGTCGCCAAGGGCAAAATCGTTCAACCGGGCAACCCCTTGTTCCACGGTACCCAGATGCCACCCAACTTGTTTAGGGTTCAACTAGTTCGGGTGCTGCCAGGCTGCGACGAGTTGTTACCTCCGACACGACCCGTCGGGGCCGATGATGATGACGTGATGACCCTCAGCGCCTGCCTGAGCTGGCCCCTGCTTTGGCCGAAGAGCCAGATTCGTTTGGGGCGGGGACACCACCCCAAAGACAACACCGCCCGGTCGTGTCGGCACCAAGTCGGCCCCATGGCAAGACCGCGCCAACGGTGCCGGACATCCCGATGCCATCGATCCAAACATGCATATGGCACAGGATCAGAACGACGACGACGACGATACATTTAGCAACATCGATCAGTACTTTGCCGATCATGGGTACGGTGGCGACTTCATGGGGCCTCCTTCTCAAGAACCCAACCCAACAAAAGACGTGCGCGATCTAACTGGTACCGTGGAGAAGCCAAGTTGCAACAGGCGTCGTCTGCCGTTCAGCTCTCAGGAGACGCCTCCAGCTGCCGACTTCACCGAGCCGCAGATAGGCGAGGTGCGAAATATTATCAGCCCCAACACACTCAAGAAGGCGGTCTGTGAGCAGAACTCGGTCCCATTATAGGAGAAGAAGAAGGCACGCAAAATAAAGACTAACAAGGGTGCGGGCCAGCCGGCACCGGGTACGATCCATGATAAGGACGGGCCACCTTCACCTGAGGATATCTCGAGGAGGGTGCATGTGGCGGGTAGGGCGATGCTACCGACAAATATGCTCAATGCTACAACCGGTGCTATGCGGAGTCTGCATGAAAGTGTTTTTTCTTTGGAGAAGCGGCGTCTCAGAGAGAAGGATGTGGCATACCCGGTTTTCGCGGCCAAGGTGCCAGAGGGCAAGGGCTTTGTGGATAACTCCATCGGGCGTACGATCGTCCTGCGGTTTGATGACATCCACGCTATGTTGAACCTTCATCCGCTGCACTACACCTTCGTTCGGCTATTTTCGCTGAGTATGGAGATGCGGATCATTCGCGACAAGACCCCGGACATCGTGATAGTCGACCCCTTCTACATGCGTGCCAAGATCTTGGGCAGCGATGGGGACCGGCAAGTCGTGAGTTCTTACCTCGAAGGCATCATTCTGGCAAACCAAGATAAGGATAACTTCCTCGTGCCTTACTTTCCCAAGTAAGTCCTCCCCTCAACCGGCCCGTAACATATGAATTCTTAGATTTTGATCGTTTTTTTAACATTTCGTGTTTTCTGCAGTGACACACATTGCACGCTCATCCTCCTAAGCCCCAAATATTCCATGGCCACGTATTTCGACCCGAACCGTTAGTCGAACGTAGACTACACAAATGTCAAGAAGGTTCTTGATGTTGTTCTCCCCGGCTATGCCAAATCTGGAGGCACCTTCACCAGGCCTATTCGTAAGTACGGCAAGCACGTGTTCTCCCACAATACGACGTTACGCTCGTCAAGCAGCCGCCTGGCGGTCAGAAGGGTGCCTACTACGCCATCCATCACATGCGAGCGATCGTACGGGACCATCATCAACTTCTGCTACCGAGTAAACTCAAAGATTGGTCCGCGAGCGTGTCGGCAATCCAGGACGCGGATATCAGACAAGAATTCTTTCGCATCCAGTCGGAGTTTGCGGAAATCATCCATCAAGATGTCCTTCGTACCTCGGGGCAGTTCTACCTCAGAAATCAACCGTCCAATAGTGACATCGACACAATTCTACAATGCAGGCTGACAACGCCCGTTATTTCATGACTCCCACGATAGACGGCGGCTTCATCCACGCTCCGGTCCCTTGAGTCGAGTCGAAAGCAGTGATGCTGTGTCTAGTTCTGAAACATCGATTGGCTCATGTTGTAATTAATCTTTAATGAACTTGTAGTATGTCTCTTTGGTTTCGAGAGTCGTTCAACTTAGATGTAATCGATTCTATTAATGTCTTGCTTTTCTCTTCCGATCGTTCTGTTGCAGACTTATATATTTCTTATGTATTGTCTGTGAATTGGTACTAACGTTTCGTTTGGCTAGTTCATAGTGATGCCGCCGTATGTCGTGTACAAGGGTAAGGTTCCCGGAGTCTACGACGACTGGGAGGAGTGTCGGAGACAGGTTCACCGATTCAGCGGTAACAGTTACAAAGGGTACACCACTAGGGCCGAGGCCGATTCTTGATTCGCCCGCTATCTAGCGGGAGAGGGGAGGGAGCGTTGGAGGAACCGGATGAAGACGAGTTTCATCATGATGATGCTCATCGTGATGACCGCAGCTCTCTTCTATGTGATCGTAGTTTAGATGATCGAAATCGACTTGTAATGTGAAGACAAACTCGCTACTCGCGGTCTCGAGACTTGTAATATAATGTTCTATCTTTGTTCGGTCTTTTCAATTCGGAGACTAATATGATGAATTGTATTCGGAGACTAATATGATGAATTGTATTCAGAGACTAATCTTCTATTGTATTCGATGAATCTATTGTTGATGTGTGCTGTCTATATTTTGTCCAATTATACATTTTGTAACCTGTGCAAAAAAAAGAAAATAAAAAAATAAAAAAAAACCTAATATTCATACTAATGGCGCATCACATCACAGTGCGCCATTAGTATGCCAAAGGATACTAATGGTGCATCATTAAACAGTGCGCCATTAGTATGCCGGGTTACTAATGGCGCATCTTGTCATTGTGCGCCATTAGTATGCCAAAGCACTGGTATACATGGCCCCACAGGAGGCATACTAATGGCGATCGTTGTATATACTAATGGCGATCCGAGGTCCGCCATTAGTATATCAGATACTAATAATGGCGCACCAGTGGTGCGCCATTAGTAAAATATACTAATGGCATGGCACTAATGGCGCACCACTAATGCGCCATTAATGGCCAAATTAGGTGCGCCATTAGTAGGCCTTTTCCTAGTAGTGTTAACCCTCAAAGATTTCACGAATAGGATTGGGAACATGTGGATATGCTATGTAGTTCATGTGGTAGGAACCTATGACCTTTTAATCACCCCGGGAATATTCGTTATATAATATATTGCTTAGCCATGCTCGTAGACGGGGATTGGTATGTGTGATCCATGCAAGTTGCGAGAGTTAATAATTTTGGGATAACCTAAGGTGGCAACTTTAATACACATCCGGGTGGATTGTTTGGGGCACCTGGAGAAACCAGTGCTTGCCCAAGGGGAATCCCGGAGTACCCGAGTGATTACCATGGGTCCGCCACCCAGACTCAAAGGGATCATAAGATTTTTCATGCCTAGAAACTTCCGTGTGCAGCCACAAGCCATTATGGGCTCTGGCATAGTTGAGTAAGTTGTGTGACCTCTTTCCGTGGTAGACTAGCTGATGTAGGGGAAAGTAGGTGTACCGGTCTACCCAGGGTTAAGGGCAAATGCTTCTGAAAGGTTATGTCTCGTTCTTCCGATCATGTTGTAGACTTTTCTGACGAGGATTAAAGGTGCGATAGGTCGTTGTTCTGCAGTTAGTTTGCCGTGGAGTTGGATGGACTCATTTACCTTCGATGCTTCCGCAATTATTTTATTTTAGATGGCCTTTGGCCATATTATTGTAATAAATACTCTTTTGAGGATCTCGATGTAATAAAGAGTGTAATTGAACTTTGTTATAATTCCTCGAGTACTGTGTGTGTCAGCATACCGATCCAGAGATGACACTTAAGCACAGAGACTTCGATCCACTTGGGTCGGGTCGCTACACTAGCCCAGCGACCCACTCATCCGTTGAACTGTTGAACATGCGTAGGAAGCGAGCAAGCCATGCTTTCACCGTCGCGGATCCACGTGTGTAGATGCTGATGAACTGATCGCCGGTGATGACTCTAACCTGGTACTCAGCGGCGACCATGGAGATTTGGGAGGCCATGGATTTTGGAGGAGGGTTATTAGAAGTTGAACTGTTGTACCCCGCAAAAAAAACTAGGAGCGAACTAATGTGAAAGGACGGGATGACTGGCGGCGAACTATTGTAAGGTAGAAGACGGGGACGAGTAGGGAGTGCGAACAGCGTGGGGTTGCTGGCTTGCCCGGTGGATAAACGGCTGCAAGCCCCCAAAGAGTTCTCGAGAACTTTGCGGGACCCACTAGATGTCATGTCTACTAGACCCATATCGTAGGCCTGACGGTATAGCTTCTGCCTGTTCGCACGCCATGCCGGTGCGTGGATGTAACTTCACTTAATTCCGTCAACCGCGCGCCTCCCACGACCTTCGCCTCCCTCGCGCGGTCGCGCCCTTTGAGACTTCGACCGGCTATAAATGAGCAATTTTTTTGCCTACTCCGCATGCATGATACTCCCTGTGGTCCTTTTTACTCCCGTCAACCGTTTGCAAAGTGTTTTACCAAATTTATACTTCTTTTAACACCACCTTATATTAATTAACCAGCCACACCAGTACACTAATTCGTTACAATATTCACCACACAGGGTGGTATGTTATTTACAAGAATACCATCTAATCTATTGTCAAAGCTATACTTAGCGATTAAGTGTGAAACCTTATTGGCCGAACGACTAATATTTGACAATTTAAGATTGTTGATCAACTTTAAGATGCTCAACACTTTCATCTTCAGGTCATGCATAGCAGACCTGTGATAGTCCCCTGATGCAAGAGACGCTACCACAAAAGCGCAATCAGTCTCTAAAATTACAGGATTATGAAGAGAAATACCTATGTAGAGACCGGCAATGCAATCCCTAAGCTTCGCTTCCTCCATGCTTTGACAGGCATCAATGAAATTCCAAGACCAAATTTATACTAAAAATATCAATATCTACAATACTGATTATAATGAGTATAAGAACTACGTTTTATAATGACTGTTAAAATATTGATTTGACATTGTGAATGTTGATACATTTTTCTATAAGTCTGGTGAAAGTAGAGGTACATTGACTTTTTATAATGAGTGTACAAAACTTAAATGCATAATGCAGACTAGTCTCTCCGTCCAGGTGCATGCCATGTCCTATCTTGTCATCACAACAAGGTTAGCTATTAGAGTACCACTACCTCCCTTCTAGATTAAAGGGCTCGATTCAAAAATTTCACCTACTCTTAGCAAGATAGTAGAGGCGGTGGAATAGTTTTTGAAGTCCGCAAAAGTACTCAACTAGTGTTTTCGTTCTTCACAAAAAAATGTGTTTACCAGTGCATGCATGAACGCTAGTTACTCTAACCCCCCTCTCTTCTTTAATTCTTTGCCACATCAGCTTGTTTGTTATTCCCGTGTGCATGATACCAGCTAAGATACCACCATTATGGCCAGCCTTAATCATCGCATGCAATAATTTAGCGCACCTTGTAATATGAACATGTGTGGGGCGTGTATGTTTTTAATGACTTGAGACTATACCTAGCCCGGCATGCAAGATGACTTATTATGCACTGTTCCCCATACCTGCAGGAAGCCCGTTCGTGTCCAAATCTTTTCCTCTCCATGTGTGGAAATAATATGCCTGCAACTCTCCTTCTCCCTCCGGCGGTCCCACCACTCCAGCCCGTGTGAAAAAATTTGCATGCACGACTCTCCTCCCCCACGCTCGTCCAATCCGTTGTGACCAGCAATATTTCCAACCCTTCGCCCCCCCGTAATTTACTCCAACAAATATGCCCACGTAGCTGTTACTTAACTGTAGGTGCATTGGGTCACTGACATATGGGCCCCACAGGGGTTCGGCCCACATGTCAGTGATACAACTGGACCTGCAGTTGAGTCAGTGCAGCTCAGTCCATATCTTATGTAGGTGTGCCATTGCTCGCTATAAATACTGCGCCTCCCACGACATCACTGTCTCCTCCCCCTCACATTCAGTTCATCGCTATCTCCTCCCCCTCCCTCTCACGTCGACCACCATGGCATCGCCCCTCCCAAGCCCTCGGAGCCCCTCGCTGCACCGCACGGAAGGTCATGCGTTGCCGTTCCGTTCCTCGCTGCCACTAGTCGAGGAGGACGTGTCGGTATTCCGCTACTCGCCGCTAAACGACGCGTCGCCGTTCCGTTCCTCACCGCCACTAGTTGAGAAGGACGCGTCGGTGTTCCGCTCCTCGCCGCGGCGCGTCGAGGTGGACGCGTCGGCGTTCCCAATCTCGCCAGCACGTGCGTCGGAGGACGCGTCGGCTCCCTGCTACAAGGAGAACACCGCGCCGCCCACCGAGCCCCCCAGCCTTGAGGAGCTTTGGAAAGAAATGGATGTCGCCTTGTGGGAGGCTTTGCCTCCAGCAGAGCGCGCCAAAATAGAGGCGGAGAAGAAGGCCGGGGAAGAGAAGCGCACCGCGGAAGAAGCTACCTGGGAGGCCTATGTCGCGTCCGAGAGAGTCAGGCAATTGGCTCTTTGGCAGAAGGCTCGTGCAAGGGTCGTGAGGGTGGCTGAAAGCACAAGTGCTCCCGAGGTGGTTTTGGTAATTAATGTCAACATATCTCTTGTTGGACTAACACTTTTATCTAGTATGTTTCAGATAAGTTCAACAATGGAGTGGCATGGACTAAAGGATGCGGGAACTCCTTCAAGATGCTAAGGACAAAGGATTGGCTCAAGCTTCAAGCTCAAGACTCGTCATTTTATATTTTAGTGATCCAAGATCACATTGAGTCTATAGGAAAAGCCAATACTATCAAGAAGGGATGAGGTGTTGCTTAATGAGCCTCTTGCTTCATGTGCTTAGTGATATGCTCCAAAACCCTCCACTACTATCCCACTTCCACATATGACCTAAACCTAAAGTCAAAATCGGCCCTACCGATTCTTTCTATCCGGCGCCACCGAGTTCAGATGTCATAGCCACTGCCACAAACCCTAGGCAAATCGGTTTCACCGATAGGGATCTCGGTCTCACTGAGATGGGATTGCAATCTCTCTATGTATGTACATTACCAAAATCGGTCTCACCGAGTTTGTGTAATCGGTACTACCGAGATTACAATGCAAACTCTCTGGTTAACTTATTACCAAAATCGGTCCCACCAAGTTTGAGTAATCGGTCCCACCGAGTTTGCCTGACCAACTCTCTGGTTAGCTAATTACCAAAATCGGTCTCACCGAGTTTGCGTAATCGGTCTCACCGAGATTACGTTATGTCCTAACCCTAACCATATAGATTTGCTAAATCGGTCCGACCGATTTTCTCGATTCGGTCGCACCGAGTTTGGTAAATTGTGTGTAACAGTTAGATTTTGTGTGGAGGCTATATATACCCCTCCACCTCCTCTTCATTCGTGGAGAGAGCCATCAGAACAAACCTACACTTCCAACTTACTAGTTCTGAGAGAGAACTACCTACTCATGTGTTGAGGCCAAGATATTCCATTCCTACCATATGAATCTTGATCTCTAGCCTTCCCCAAGTTGCTTTCCACTCAAATCTTCTTTCCACCAAATCCAAATCCTGTGAGAGAGAGTTGAGTGTTGGGGAGACTATCATTTGAAGCACAAGAGCAAGGAGTTCATCATCAATGCACCATTTGTTACTTCTTGGAGAGTGGTGTCTCCTAGATTGGCTAGGTGTCACTTGGGAGCCTCCGACAAGATTGTGGAGTTGAAACAAGGAGTTTGTAAGGGCAAGGAGATCGCCTAATTCGTGAAGATCTACCGCTAATGAGGCAAGTCCTTCGTGGGCGACGGCCATGGTGGGATAGACAAGGTTGCTTCTTCGTGGACCCTTTGCGGGAGGAGCCCTCCGTGGACTCGCGCAACCGTTACCCTTCGTGGGTTGAAGTCTTCATCAACGTGGATGTACGATAGCACCACCTATCGGAACCACGACAAAAAAATCCATGTCTCCAATTGCGTTTGAATTCTCCAAACCCTTCCCTTTACTATCTTTCAAGTTGCATGCTTTACTTTCCGCTGCTCACATACTCTTTGCATGCTTGCTTGCTTGTTATGTATTGTGAATGTTAAACTTGTCCCTAAACTCCACTTAAACCTAAAGAAGTTAAAAACTGCAACTTTGGTACTTAGTGTCTAATCACCCCCCCCCCCCTCTAGACACCTCTTCTCAAGCGTTCCGCTCCTCGCCCCGACGCGTCGAGGTGGATGCGTCGGCATTCCCAATCTCGCCAAAGACGCTGGCCGGAGGACGTCGGCTCCCTGCACGAGGAGAACGCCACGCCGCCGCCGAGCCCCCCCAGCCTTGAGGAGCTTTGGAAAGAAATGGATGTCGCCTTGTGGGAGGCTTTGCCTCCAGCAGAGCGCGCCAAAATAGAGGCGGAGAAGAAGTTCGAGGAAGAGAAGCGCACCGCGGAACAAGCTGCCTGGGAGGCCTATGTCGTGTCCGAGAGAGTCAGGCAATTGGCTCTTTGGCAGAAGGCTCGTTCGAGGGCCGTGAGGGTGGCGGAGGATGCCAGTGCCGACGCCTTGAGTGCAGTCGGGCCCAAGTGGCTCATCTATGCTTGGCGGTACATGGACCGGGTGCACGCTTCTAGCGAGGCGGAGTGCCTGTTGGCGCCGGATCACCACACCGGTGAGATCGCGCTCGCCCACCGGCAAGCTGCCAATCAGCACCTCGCGAGTTGCGAGGCTGAGGAAGAGGCGTTGTGTTGGCGCGCTGGGAAACGGCCACGCACCAGGGCACTCGTGGCGCGCCGCAAGCGCTCCTGCGAGCGCCGTGGCTATTAGAAGGAGTATAATTTTTGTTTCGTAAGGCGATCTCATTAGTTTTGGGATGCAAATGATAAATCCCGAACGTTCAGGATTTTTTAGTGTCCTTAATTAAGTAGGTAAAATGGAAATTTTGGAAACCTTGTGTATTCGTACGCATTGTGCAAGTACATGCATATAGCACAAACTTTACTATATACTATTGCACTACACCTCTCTCTCGATATATGCTTGCAGACTGTGCTACTCCCTCCGTCCAGGTCAATAAGTCATCTTTGGTTGTGCACCGTGACCAAGAAGGAGGGAAGACTTATACACCTAGACGGAGGGAGTACTGCTATTACTTATGTACGTGCAAATGCACATTTTAACATTACGATGCGGTTTTTGTAAAAGTAGAAAAACAGCACTAGTCAAGCTTGTGAAATGATTCAATGCAAAACAAATGCAAAAATGCTCATTTGATTGTTTACTTTTAGCTTCCTTCTCTTTGGTTATTTCTCTGTCATACTTTGTACAGAGTATCACACTAGTTGGAAAGGCATGCAAATTCCCAAACCGCTTCTTACACCTTGTATCGAATTTTTTTGCCTAACAAGTTATGCCGTGCAATTGGAATTCCAACTTGAGTACTAATACTAGTAGGAGTACCAGGGGCCAGTTCTTTTAGGCTTCTAGATTAGTAATCCCATAACTACTACCTCCGTCCTGGTTTATTGGTCCCCATTGTAATCTGTGTCAAATTTTGATCATAAATTTAACTAATGAAATGTTAATGCATGTCACATGCACTACTCCATCCGTCTAGGTGAGTAAGTCATCTTAGGCTGTGCACCATGACCAAGGAGGAGAAGAAAACGAGAAACGTTAATGTTTGTTTGCTAATTAATAGTATTGCATACAATGAACTAACCACTGCATGTCGTGTTTGATATCTCAAGTCATTGAAAGCATGCACACTCTGTATCTCTTATTGGTTGATATGTCAAGAAACAAGAAACTAGGTAGAAGTTAATGCACCGCGCCTAAGTGTTTTGGGATTATTTGGTTTTCGTAAGATGACTTACACACCTAGACGGAGGGAGTAACATTTTATCAGTTAAATCTTTGGTCAAAATTTAGCACAAATTACAATGGTGAGGAACAAACCAGGACGGAGTAGTAGTTTAGAAGCCCAAATAAATGAGTGAGGCGCCTTATTGTTACTCTCCACTTTGACTAGTCTTGTGGGAAAAGTTGGGGAAGCCGCCAAAAGAACTGGCCCTAGGAGTAGTAGCTAGGGATCGAGTGTGCGAGATGAACCGGAGAACGTAAATGCAGAGAGATGAAATGCAAAAAAGACGGAGGGATGTGATGGTTTTTGATAACCCACAAGTGTAGGGGATCGCAACAGCTTTCGAGGGTGAAGTACAACCCAAATTTATTGATTTGACACAAGGGGAGCCAAAGAATATTCTTGAGTATTAGCAGTTGAGTTGTCAATTCAACCACACCTGGATAACTTAGTATCTGCAGCATAGTATTTAGTAGCAAGAGTGGTGTGATAGTAATGGTAACATTAGCAACAGAAAAGATAAATGTTTTTGGGTTTTTGTAGTAGTTGTAACTGTAGCAACGGAAAAGTAAATAAGCAAAGAACAATATTTGAAAAGCTCGTAGGCAATGGATCAGTGATGGATAATTATGCCGGATGCGATTCCTCATGCAATAGTTATAACATAGGGTGATATAGAACTAGCTCCAATTCATCAATGTAATGTAGGCATGTATTCCGTAAATAGTCACACGTGCTTATGTAAAAGAACTTGCATGACATCTTTTGTCCTACCCTCCCGTGGCAGTGGGGTCCTAGTGGAAACTAAGGGTATTAAGGCCTCCTTTTAATAGAGAACCGGACCAAAGCATTAACACATAGTGAATACATGAACTCCTCAAACTATGGTCATCACCGAGAAGTATCCCGATTATTGTCACTTCGGGGTTGTCGGATCATAACACATAATTGGTGATTATAGACTTGCAAGATAGGATCAAGAACACACATATATTCATGAAAACATAATAGGTTCAGATCTGAAATAATGGCACTCGGGCCCTAGCGACAAGCATTAAGCATAGCAAAGTCATAGCAACATCAATCTCAAAACATAGTGGATACTAGGGATCAAACCCTAACAAAACTAACTTGATTACATGGTAAATCACATCCAACTCATCACCGTCTAGCAAGCCTACGATGGAATTACTCACGCACGGCGGTGAGCATCATGAAATTGGTGATGGAGGATGGTTGATGATGACGACGGCAACGAATCCCCCTCTTCGGAGCCCTGAACGGACTCCAGATCAGCCCTCCCTAGAGAGATTAGGGCTTGGCGGCGGCTCCGTGTCGTGAAACGCGATGAAACTTTCTTCTTGATTTTCTTCTCCCCGAGACGGTATATATGCAGTTGGAGTTGAGGTAGGAGGAGGTCCGGGGGGCCCACGAGATAGGAGGGCGCGCCCCTAGGGGGGCACCCCCCTGTCTCGTGGACAGCCCGTGGGCCCCCTGACCTTGATTCTTTCGCCAAAAATTCTTATTAAATCTGAAAAGTGCCTCCGTGGATTTCCAGGACATTCCAAGAACTTTTCTTTTCTACACATAAAACAACATCATGGCAGTTCTGCTGAAAATAGCGTTAGTCCGGGTTAGTTTCATTCAAATCATGCAAGTTAGATTCCAAAACAAGGGCAAAAGTGTTTGGAAAAGTAGATACGTTGGAGATGTGTCAACTCCCCCAAGCTTAAACATTTGCTTGTCCTCAAGTAATTCAGTTGACAAACTGAAAGTGATAAAGAAAAACTTTTACAAACTCTGTTTGCTCTTGTTGTTGTAAACATGAAAAGCCAGCATTCAAGTTTCAGCAAATATTATGAACTAACCATACTCACAATAACGCATAGGTCTCACAATTACTCATATCCATAGCATAATCAGCTAGCGAGTCATAATAATAAAACTCGGATGACAACACTTTCTCAAAATAATCATAACATGATATAACAAAATGGTATCTCGCTAGCCATTTCTAGACCGCAAAACATAAATGCAGAGCACCTTTAAAGATCAAGGACTTACTAAACATTGTAATTCATGGTAAAAAAGATCTAGTTAGGTCATACCCAATATAAACAAATAATAATGAATGCAAATGACAGTTTGCTCTCCAGCGGGTGCTTTTAATAAGAAGGATGATGACTCAACATAAAAGTAAATAGATAGGCCCTTCGCAGAGGGAAGTAGGGATTTGTAGAGGTGCCAGAGCTCGATTTTAAAATAGAGATTGATTAACATTTTGAGCGGCATACTTTCGATGTCAACGCAACAACTATGAGATGGCTGTATCTTCCATACTACATGCATTATAGGCAGTTCCCAAACAGAATGGTAAAGGTTTATACTCCCCCAACCACCAACACGCATCAATCCATGGCTTGCTCGAAACAACGAGTGCCTCCAACATACAACAGCCCTGGGGGAGTTTTGTTTAATTATTTTGATTTGCTTTGATCTTTTGGATCATGGGACTAGGCATCCGGTTACTGCCCTTTCTCGTGAATGAGGAGCGGAGTCCACTCCTCGTGAGAATAACCCACCTAGCATGGAAGATATAGGCAGCCCTAGTTGAAACATGAGCTGCTCGAGCATACAAAACAGAATTTCATTTGAAGGTTGGAGTTTGGCACATACAAATTTACATGGAACGGCAGGTAGATACCGCATATAGGAAGGTATAGTGGACTCATATGGAACAAGTTTGGGGTTTAAGGGGTTTGGATGCACAAGCAGCATTCCCGCTTAGTACAGGTGAAGGCTAGCAAAAGACTGGGAAGCGACCAACTGAGAGAGCGACAACAGTCGTAAGCATGCATTAAAATTAATTCACACCAGATACAAGCATGAGTAGGATATAATCCACCATGAACTTAAATATCGTGAAGGCTATGTTGATTTGATTCAACTACATGCGTGAACATGTGCCAGGTCGAGTCACTCAATTCATTCAAAGGAGGATACCATCCCATCATATCACATCATAATCATTCTAATAGCATGTTGGCACGCAAGGTAAACCATTACAACTCATAGATAATCAAGCATGGCACAAGCAACTATAATCTCTAAATGTCATTGCAAATATGTTTACTTCATAATAGCTGACTCAGCAACGATGAATCATCATATTTACAAAAACAAGAGAGGTCGAGTTCATACCAGCTTTTCTCATCCCATTAAGTCCATCATATATCATCATTATTGCCTTTCACTTGCACGACGAACGAAGTGTATAATAATAAGAGTGCACGTGCATTGGACTAAGCTGGAATCTGCAAGCATTCAACTCAAGAGAGAAGACAAGTAATATGGGCTCTAAATTAAATAATCAATCATGCATATAAGAGCTGCCACTACTAGAAAAAGGCCTACTAATGGCGCAACGGTTTTGCCTACTAATGGCGCACTACCGGTGCGCCATTACTAGCACGTCACTAGTATTTTTTACTAATGGCGCACCACTGGTGCGCCATTAGTATCTGGTATACTAATGGCGCACCATGTAGTGCGCCATTAGTATAGCCCACGGTGTGCCATTAGTATCTGGTATACTAATGGCGCACCACATAGAAGTGCGCCATTAGTATCTGGTATACTAATGGCGCACCACATAGAAGTGCACCATTAGTAACATTTTTTTCAAATTTTTTTCAGAATTTTTTTAAATTTTTCTTAATCTCAGTTCACTATGGCTTAATCTCGGGTCAATATGCTTAATCTCAGGTCAAATCGCACTGCGTGGTCAAACTTCCCGAAAGGTCACCCATCCTCACACTACTCCAGCCCAAGCATGCTTAACTTCACAGTTCTATCCAACCCCAAAGCAGCTCACTTCACGTGCACTTGTTGATATATCTAGCATATCAATCAAGTTATACCTTGTTGATGTCTAGGACTTTGTTCATGTTCATGACTATGATGAAATTTTGAAAAATATTTCAAACTTCCGGTCATATTACGTATCATTTTTTGAAAAAATTCAAAAAAATTCAAAACCAATTTTTTCTGTTACTAGTGGCGCACCACATCCACGGTGCGCCACTAGTAAGTTTGACATTTTTTGAAATTTTTTGCCGCTAGATCTTGAAAGCCCCGTAACTTTTTTTCTGTTAGATTTTTGGGGATTTTGAAAATGTTTAACGGGGTCCCCCCCCCCCCCGGTTAAATTTGGATGTAACTTTTCGAGTAGATGATTTTTCATATAAAAAACTTTTTCATCCGAGTTCGTATGCAAAATTATGCCCATTTTACAAATTTCCAGAGAGATTTTGCAAATAACGTCGAAATTCATATTTGTAAATTTTCCCAAAAACTAGAGCACATATCACATGGGAAACATATTTTCTTTTATTTTTTTGACATTTCCACGGTGCGCCATTACTAGTTTTGAAAAAAAAATTGATATTTTTTTTGATTTTTTTTTGAAAAAAACTTAGTAATGGCGCACCAGTGGAAAGTGCGCCATTACTAGTTAAAACTAGTAATGGCGCACCGAGACATGGTGCGCCATTATTTAAAATTTTTTTTTTAATTTTTTTTTCAAAACTACTAATGGCGCACGACGGATGTGGTGCGCGATTACTATGTCAATTAGTAATGGCGCACTATGCAACGGTGCGCCATTAGTAACAAATTTTCTTTATGTTTTTTTTTCAAAACTACTAATGGCGCACCACACACCAGGTGCCATTAGTAATATATTACTAATGGCGCACCGAGACATGGTGCGCCATTAGAATATAGTAATGGCGCACCACATCATAGGTGCGCCATTAGTGGCCATTCCATCTATAGCCCTTTTTGTAGTAGTGTGCTAAGCATTTTTCATATGGTCTTCTCGACACCCAGAAGAAAGAAAATAAAATAAAACTATTTACACGGGAAAGCTCCCAACAAGTAAAAGAAGAACGAGAAATCTTTTTGGGTTTTCATTTTAATTTCTACTACAAGCAAGGAAATTAAACTAACTAATTTTTTGGTTTTTATTAAGGTTTATCAAACACACAAGAAGAAAACTAGAAAAAGAAATTTAAACTAGCATGGATAATGCAATGAAAGAGTATGAGCACCGACGACTAATGTGGGAACGTGAATGTAAAGTCGGTGAGAAATACGTACTCCACCAAGCTTAGGCTTTTGGCCTAAGTTGGTTTAATACCAAGGACCGCCGCTACTCTCTCCAGTACGGTGTAAGGAGAGGTATAATTAGGATAATACTAGCTGGTCATCTCTGGATCCAACTGGACAGATGATGCACGATAAGGGTCGAGTCCAGGTTCCGGTTCAGGTTCAGGTTCTGGAGTAAAAGCTTGAGCTAGATGATTGTTCACCGCCTCCGGTGTAACGAGAAATTTTTTTGCAAGCAAATCATATGTATAAAGGTCTATCAAATGGTGGCCGCATTATCGACGGTCGCATGATGGTTCGTCAGTTTCCGTACATAGTCGGCGAACGCCGCATCCGGAACTCGGACCGACCTGTGAATCCAGGCTTTGCCACGCCTTTATTGCATTACGCCAATGACCTGCATCGACATCGACTTTGGCGTCAGGCCATATTTCTTTTATTACTCACTTTGCATAAATTATTTATTATGCAACGATTTTTTTACTATTATCTCCTGTTTGCGCCATTTTTTGTGCACAGGAAAATGGTCCGGGGACTTCGGAGTCACTCTGCAGGTCTCCATTGACCGTGCTATGTCACCACTTCGGTGTGTCGAGCTCTCCGCTCCGCCACCTCGGGACCGGCTTGGGGGATGGAACCTTGTCCCGTATCAAGCTCGGACCGCGTCATCAATACCGAACATATTAACCAGCTAAGTAGCTTTCATGCTCAAAGCTTTAATTTCTAACTTGTGTTCGGTTCGACCAAGTATTATACTTTTTTGGAAAATTTTGCTTGTAATTTTTTTTCTTGTCCAAACTTTGTTTGTGACGCATAAATTCAAATACCAAATTCATTTGGGGCTTCCTTCATGAAGCTTTTCCTCTTGCATATGATTATACTTGTACGGCTTCGTTCCTTGCTCGTGTATTATGCCACAATATGCACCATATTGACTTAAGCGATTTGCAAGCTGGGTTGCCTCGCTCCTGTGTTTACCCCTACGTTCCCGATTGTTCGGCTTGGGAGTAAAGGGAGCACCTATGTGATTGTCACGATCGGGCCACCCGAGCCGGACCTCGACCGGTGAAGCCGAAGCTAAGCGCTCTTATCGCTTTTCAATAATGGCCGGCACACAACGGAACTCATGAGTACAAAAAATCTATTGCACAAGTCTCATATTAACAATGAGCACCGAAGAAAGGTATCGGTGGGGGTACTATTTTCTTCGAAGATACTTCTTACACTTTATCAGTAATATAGCATAAGTTCCCTGAGCGCGCTTTGTCTATTACAACCTTATGACCTGATTGCCTGGTTATTAGAAACACCGTCGATATTCTCGACAGATGGAGTACATAACACTTTTCGGTCCACGAATCAAGAGGGAGAAGCCGACGGTCGGTTAAGACGCGTTTAAAGTTCGGTTGAACATAGATATGATATAAGTACTTCGCACATGCAATCATTCTTTACCCAAGTCACTTGGGGGCTCTTAAATTTATATGAGTCGTTTTATGATAAGTGTTTTTCTTCTTAGTCGTTGCAGAGTTTTTATTATTATTTATCACTCCTTTTCTCAACACGAGTGTGCGGTCACTAGCCGGGGAGCGCAATTTCTCTCTCAAAACCGCAAGAGTTTAGTTTTCTAAACTTGCCTAATGAGAAGTACTCCGCCTTCGGGATGGGAGACTGAAGCCGTAGGATGACCCGCTTGAAGTCTTGAGATAGGATGTGTCATGTTAAAGCACGATGTAAGCACTTTTTTTCTAAAGTCCAATTTTCGGATTGGCACCAACACTTGATCTTGTTCAGACGTCATGTTTTTACCGATGTTTTTGGTTTTCCAAGCTTTTGGCACTTTTTAACTATTTGTGTGTTTTCAGCACAAGTCTCGCAAAGGCAACGCCGGACACCTTTAGAGATTCGCAAAAAATTCTCGGATATTGCTATATATGCATCAGTTTCAATTGTGTCTTCGGTCAATAGTTGGGTTGCCCGGCTCGAGCTTGCCTCCTACGTTCCGCTTTGTTCGGCTAGGTGTGCAAAGGAGAACCATCTGCGATTGTGCTTCCAGCTCGCATGGTCAAGCACCTCGATGGAGAAAGCCAAAACCGATCGTCACAATAGGTGTAAAATGGTCAGCGATCCGATGACTATATTAAATGACGGGCCATTCATAAAATTGGTCAAGTGTTTCCGCTTGACCTCGACTGTCACCGAACACTACCGGGGGCTAGTAACTGGCCTCCCAAACTAAATCCTCAATATTTTGCTCTTACATTGGAGCTGAGGTTTCATGCTCATGCTTAGCATGACAACCCAAAGAAAGGAACCGATAGCAGGACTATTTTCTTTGGAAGACATTTCTTCTGTTAAACAGTAATATAACATATCTCTCTACGTACCTTTGTTTATAAAACCGTATGGCCACATTGCCTTGTGTGTCGTAAATCTTTGCCCTCATAAAGGCTTTATAAAGTAGGACAAACACTCCTCGCCATCTTGGCCGAGGAGGTTGAAGCCGATGGTCGGTCAACAAAGTTTTGTACAATGCGGATCCGAGCATTAATGACAGAAAGTACTTGAATACATTGAGTCATTAAACATAATTTGTGATTTTACTATGGATATCGATCCTTAATTCAGCCACCCGTGCCCGCATTAAGGCTCGGGGGCTACTGGGATTCGGGCTTATTATTTACAAATATTAAAGGAGCACATCAATCCCCTTATCTGGTGTTGCCACCCGACCAGTGTCTCGGGGGCTACTGCATTGCCTGTTCTATGCAGAAAATTTTAAGTGCAATACAGTTTCCGAGGAGATTTTGATCCTCAGGTTGGTCGGCCGCACCCAACCCGAGTCTCGAGGACTGAGCACGCCGCTTTTTGTGTCCCGAAGTATTCTGCCGAGCTTGGACTTGATTCTCAGGCAGATTTTGCAAACCAACCTGAGTCTCGTGCCATCGGGATCAACGGTCTTCGTCATCCTTCAGGTGCATCTCGGGTTTTAGACCGATACACACCTTGTGGGCTATCGTTATGTATCTCGGCAGAGAATAAATTACACCAATCAAAAATATTGACAAAAATCGCCCACATTCGGGGTGGTGCACCACCTCGGAAGCAGTCCGGCATAAAGCTCGGACGCTAGTGGCTGGCTCCATAGAGGGCATTTCCGGCATTAAGCTCGGCTAAAATCCTTCAAACTTCTTTGAACCAAGGTGATTTATGACACCTCGGATACAGTCCGGTGTTGGAGCTCGGATACATTGTCCAGCGTTGGAGCTTGGATACAGTCCGGCGTTGGAGCTCGGATACATAGTCCGGCGTTAGAGCTGGGGAACAGTCCGGCATTGGTGCTCGGCTACATAAGATACCTCGAATGTAGTCCGGCGTTGGAGCTCAGACGCAAGAGGACGTTGCCGCCCGGGAACCACTTCAAACCCGAGGTGTGGCATAAAAATAACCAGGCATTGATAAAGGCCGGAAACTTAAAGGGGCTCCTCGGATACCCGACGTGTAAACTCGTCGAATTCATTTCGGCGATCCTCAAGATCGAAGATGAGAAGATTTGCTGAACCAGTTTTCAAGACCGACGACTAAAGATGAACAACGGTTCGGAAGAATCGAGGAGCGTCCCTAAACTTGAAGACCGGTTCAGGGGGCTACTGACGGTGTCCTGGACTAGGGTTACTCACCACGTCGTCTCCCGATCAGTTGGATTGGGCAGAGGATCCCCATGGTCAGATACTCATGGGCAAGTCCGGACGATTGCCGCATACAAGGAAGATTCCACAAGACTTGGCGATCAAGACAAGGACTCCTCCCCACCGGCAGATTCAGCTAGGACTCTTGTTATCCTAGGCCTCTGGTGCATTATATAAACCGAGGCCAGGCTAGTCGATAGACATATACAACAATCATACCATAGGCTAGCTTCTAGGGTTTAGCCTCTATGATCTCATGGTAGATCAACTCTTGTAATACTCATATCATCAAGATCAATCAAGCAGGAAGTAGGGTATTACCTCCATAGAGAGGGCCCGAACCTGGGTAAACATCGTGTCCCCTGTCTCCTGTTACCATCCGCCTTAGACGCACAGTTCGGGACCCCCTACCCGAGATCCGCCGGTTTTGACACCGGCATGGAGCTTTGAGCTAAGAGATTGAAACTCGCAGCAAAACGAGCTAGAACTCGGGCTTGAGCTGGATGGGGATTTTTTTGGGTAGAAGATGAAGTGTGTGGGTGCTGGCATAAGTGGAGGGGAGCCACCAGGGGCCCACGAGACAGGGGGCGCGCCCTCCTCTCTCGTGCCCTGGTGCTTGGCCCTCCTGCAGTGTTTTCAGTGCCTAAAATCCTCAAATATTCCAGAAAAAATTCATACTAAATTTGCAGGGCATTTGGAGTATTTTTATTTTCGGACTATTTTTTATTGCACGGGTAAATCAGAAAACAGATAGATAATATTTTTTTTGCTTTATTTATTCTAAATAATAGAAAGTAAAAGGAGGGTACAGAAGGTTGTTCCTTCTAGTTTCATCCATCTCATGATCATCAAAATGAATCCACTAACAAGGTTGATCAAGTCTTGTTAACAAACTCATTCCGAATAACACGGACCGGAGAAATTTCGAATAACACTAAGTTATCTCAACGGGGATATGGAAATCCCCAACAATAAGAATATCATACTTTTTCTTGACAGTAGGGAGAGGAAATTCAAAACCTCCAAAAATGATAGTTGGAACTTTTTCAATAGAATTGCTGCTATGGACTTGAGATTATTTCCTCGGAAAGTGTACCGTATGCTCATTAGCATTAACATGAAAAGTGACATTGCCTTTGTTGCAATCAATAACAGCCCCTGCAGTATTAAGAAAAGGTCTACCAAGTATAATAGACATACTATCGTCCTCGGGAATATCAAACAACAAAGTCCGTTAAAATAGTGACATTTGCAACCACAACAGGCACATCCTCACAAATACCGACATGTATAGCAGTTGATTTATCATCCATTTGCAAAGATATTTCAGTAGGTGTCAACTTATTCAATTCAAGTCTACGATATAAAGAGAGAGGCATAACACTAACACCGGCTCCAAGATCACATAAAGCAGTTCTAACATAATTTCTTTTAATGGAGCATGGTATAGTTGGTACACCCGGATCTCCAAGTTTCTTTGGTATTCTACCCTTAAAAGTGTAATTAGCAAGCATGGTGGAAATTTCAGCTTCCGGTATCTTTCCTTTATTTGTGATGATATCCTTCATATATTTAGCATAAGGATTTACTTTAAGCATATCAGTTAAGCGCATACGTAAGAAAATAGGTCTAATCATTTCAGCAAAGCGCTCAAAATCCTCATCATCCTTTGACTTTGATGGTTTAGGAGGAAAGGGCATGGGTTTGAACCCATGGTTCTCTTCTTTCTTGTGCTGCCTAGCAACAAAATCTCTTATCATAACATTGATTCTGTGATTGTGGGTTATCAAGATAAACAACAGGTTCAATCTCTACATAATTATCTTTGCTAGGTTGAGCATCAACATGAACAGTATAATTAGGATTATTACTAGGTTAATGTTCATCACTGATTATGCGTTTCAGCATCAGAAATAGAAATATCATTGGGATTCTCAGGTGTGTCTATAGTAGGTTCACTAGAAGCATGTAAGGTTCTATCGTTTTTCTTCTTCTTCTTCTTAGAAGAACTAGGTGCCTCTAAATTATTTCTCTGAGAATCTTGCTCGATTCTCTTAGGGTGGCCTTCAGGATACAAAGGTTCCTGAGTCATTCTACCAGTTCTAGTAGCCACTCTAACAGCAAAGTCATTTTTATTATTCAATTCATCAAGAAAATCATTTTGAGCTTTGAGTACTTGCTCAGCTTGAGTAGCAACCATAGAAGCATATTTGCTAACGCGGTGAAGTTCATCTTTAACTCTAGCCAGATTATCACCTACGCGTCCTATCTTGAAAGCATTATTCTTTAACTCTCTACCAACATAAACATTAAAACTTTCTTGTCTAGCCATAAAGTCATCAAATTCATCTAAGCATGGGCTATGAAATTTAGTAGAGGGTATTTCAACTTTATCGTATCTATAGAGAGAATTTACCTTCACTACCTGTGTCGGGTTATCAAGACAATGTAGTTCTTCAGGCAGTATATTCAGACCATGTATTTCTTCAATAGGAGGTAAATTCTTAACATCTTCAGCTTTAATACCTTTTTCTTTCTTTAATTTCTTCGCCTCTTGCATATCTTCAGGACTAAGAAATAAAACACCTCTCTTCTTCGGAGTGGGTTTAGGAATAGGCTCAGGAGTTGGCTCATTTGGTTCAGGAATTACTTCAGGAACTGGCTCGGGAAGAGTCCAATTATTTTCATTAGTCAACATATTATTCAATAGTATTTCAGCTTCGTCGACTGTTCTTTCCCTAAAAACACAACCATCACAACTATCCAAGTGGACCTTGGAAGCATCGATTAGTCCATTATAAAAGATATCAAGTATTTCATTTTTCTTAAGATGATGATCAGGCAAAGCATAAAGCAACCGGAGAAGCCTCCCCCAAGCTTGTGGGAGACTCTCTTCTTTGATTTGCACAAAATTATATATTTCCCGCAAGGCAGCTTGTTTCTTATGAGCAGGGAAATATTTAGCACAAAAGTAATAAATCATATCCTGGGGACTACGCACACAACCCGGAGCAAGAGAATTATACCAAGTCTTAGCATCACCCTTTAATGAGAACGGAAATATCTTAAGGATATATAAATAGCGAGACTTCTTATCATGAGTAAATAGATTGACTATATCATTCAACTTGGTAAGATGTGCCACAACAGTTTTAGATTCAAGGCCATAAAAAGGATCAGATTCAACTAAAGTAATAATATCGGGATCAACAGAGAATTCATAATCCTTATCAGTAACACAGATAGGTGAAGTAGAAAAAGTAGGATCGGGTTTCATTCTAGCATTAAGAGACTGCTGCTTCCATTTAGCTAATAATTTCTTAAGATCAGATCTATCATTGCAAGCAAGAATTTCCATAGCAGCTTTTTCATTCATAACATAACCCTTAGGAACAACAGGTAAAACATAATCATTGGGGGAACGTTCATCATCACTATCATCAATAGCATCTTCAATATTTTCATTCCCCCTAACTCTAGCAAGTTGTTCATCAAGAAATTCACCTAATGGCAAAGTAGTATCACGCACAGAAGTAGTTTCATCATGCATAGCAGAAGTGGCATCATCAATAACATGCGACATATCAAAATTCATAGCAGTAGCAGGTTTAGGTGTCGCAAGCCTACTAATAACGGAAGGGGAATCTAGTGCAGAGCTAGATGGCAGTTCCTTACCTCCCCTCGTAGTTGAGGGAAAAATCTTGGTCTTAGCTTCTTTCAAGTTCTTCATAGTGATCAACAGATATAAATCCCAAGTGACTCAGAGAATAGAGCTATGCTCCCCGGCAACGGCGCCAGAAATTAGTCTTGATAACCCACAAGTGTAGGGGATCGCAACAGCTTTCGAGGGTGAAGTACAACCCAAATTTATTGATTCGACACAAGGGGAGCCAAATAATATTCTTGAGTATTAGCAGTTGAGTTGTCAATTCAACCACACCTGGATAACTTAGTATCTGCAGCAAAGTATTTATTAGCAAGAGTGGATGATAGTAATGGTAACAGTAGCAACAGAAAAGATAAATGTTTTTGGGTTTTTGTTGTATTTGTAACAGTAGCAACGGAAAAGTAAATAAGCAAAGAACAACATGTGAAAAGCTCGTAGGCAATGGATCAGTTATGGATAATTATGCCGGATGCGATTCCTCATGCAATAGTTATAATATAGGGTGATATAGAACTAGCTCCAGTTCATCAATGTAATGTAGGCATGTATTTCGTAAATAGTCACACGTGCTTATGGAAAAGAACTTGCATGACATATTTTGTCCTACCCTCCCGTGGCAGTGGGGTCCTAGTGGAATCTAAGGGATATTAAGGCCTCCTTTTAATAGAGAACCGGACCAAAGCATTAACACATAGTGAATACAGGAACTCCTCAAACTACGATCATCACCGAGAAGTATCCCGATTATTGTCACTTTGGGGTTGTCGGATAATAACACATAATAGGTGACTATAGACTTGCAAGATAGGATCAAGAACACACATATATTCACGAAAACATAATAGGTTCAGATCTGAAATCATGGCACTCGGGCCCTAGTGACAAGCATTAAGCATAGCAAAGTCATAGCAACATCAATCTCGAGAACATAGTGGATACTAGGGATCAAACCCTAACAAAACTAACTTGATTACATGGTAAATCTCATCCAACCCATCACCGCCCAGCAAGCCTACGATGGAATTACTCATGCACGACGGTGAGCATCATGAAATTGGTGATGGAGGATGGTTGATGATGACGACGACGACGGATCCCCCTCTCCGGAGCCCCGAACGGACTCCAGATTAGCCCTCCCGAGAGAGGTTAGGGCTTGGCGGCGGCTCCGTGTCGTGAAACGCAAAGAAACTTTCTTCTTGATTTTTTTCTTCGCAAGACGGTATATATGGAGTTGGAGTTGAGGTCGGAGGAGGTCAGGGGGTCCCACGAGATAGGAGGGCGCGCCCCTAGGGGGGGGGGGCCTGTCTCGTGGACAGCCCGTGGGCCCCCTGACCTTGATTCTTTCGCCAAAAATTCTTACTAAATCTGAAAAGTGCCTCCGTTGATTTCCAGGACATTCCGAGAACTTCTCTTTTCTACACATAAAACAACATCATGGCAGTTCTACTAAAAACAGCGTCAGTCCGGGTTAGTTTCATTCAAATCATGAAAGTTAGAGTCCAAAACAAGGGCAAAAGTGTTTGGAAAAGTAGATACGTTGGAGACGTATCAGTTGCTTGTCCGTTTATTTTACCAGGCCACTTATTACTAGGAGTGGATGGGTTTTGTGATATGACGGCTTTACTGCCGCGCCACAAGCGGGTTGAGAGGTGAGACTCCCGTGCAGCACCGCCCTCTACACTTGTACTACATCGGTTGTGGTTTATTAGTCCCCCATTGAATTTGGCTGAAGATTTAACTGACAAAATGTTAGTGCATGTCAACAAAAACTATATCGTTGGATTCGTATTTGAACATAGTTTTGAATGATATAATTTTAGGTGACATGCATCAGTATTTATCATACTATATATAATGTTAGTTCAACTTTTGGTCGTACTAATCTGTAGTAGTAAGGTGCCCATGCGTTGCACCGAAGAGTGAAATGCATTGATCGGGGAGTTCTTTATTTTGACAAAGGATGTGGGGGTCATGTCATGTGTAACGGGTATCGATAGGTTTCTTCGGATATTATCTCATCTCTAGAGCCCACAAACATCCGGGTGAAATAGATAAAAAGGTATCTTTTGCAAACAAAAGCGTTCAACTGTTCAACCTGCATACAAAACTTGTGAAGAAATAACACTTATTGTGCTTTGCAAGAAATGATCTTTAAGAATTAGTTTTTGAGTATCGATTGTTATACATGTTGTCTACAGATGACATGGCACTTTCTTATAGTCAACACTTGGCTATACTATTAAGTAATATTAACCATGCCCTTATACACCTAGACGGAGGGATTAAATTAGGATGACTTGCAAGGGGCGGAGGAGATGTAAGAAATGGTTCATCATAAGTCTTTGACCAAGATCTTGTAGTAAAAATTCATACATGGAAGATTCTAGACTAAACCATAAACGGATACACTTTTATTCATGCGCGATACTCCAATAGAGCAAGATCCTGCATGGAAGTCTCCACATGCTTAGACAGCGGATTACATTGAGCGAAGACTAATGATCAACATTTAACTTGATAATGCGTATTTTTTAGAAGAACAGGGAGGCTCCTCCCCGGTTCCATTATCAAATGAAACCCAAAATGTCTTACATCAGATCACTGAGAGGAGCAATTCAAAGGAAGGACTGCGGCGAAAGCCACTCAAGTTTAACGACAAGCTTACAGAATCAAAAGCGGCGAAGACACGGACCATAAGCGCCCACACACAAACTACATGTTTTCTAAGTGCACTTGATAATGCGTATGTCCAGGTGAACCTCCTTGGAGTCCCCGTGCACCGCATCGGCGGGTAAAGGATGCCATGGGTTTTCCAAGACCACATTGGCAGGATAGTCCCAGCTCCCCAGAGTACAAGTCCGTTCGATCTGGCCGGTGTCGCTGCCCACGCGACCCGGAGGGGTAGTAACACTGACCACGCACCCGTACATCTGCCTTGTGTCAGTGTCAGCACCAGTGGCGTCGCCCCTGACGCACATTACAGAGACGGGGCGGCGGCCTGTGCGGGCCTCGCCGGTGCCCACGATCAAGAGGAAGACGCTGCCGTCCTCCTCCGAGACTAGCAGGCGGCAGTGCTCCTCCAGCGACTCCGGCATGCTGAACCAGTAGCACGTCTCGTACTTGATGTTCTCCGCCAAGGGCCATCAGTGACCACTGCATGCATCCGTGAGGTGCTGCACCATGTCCGCCGGCGAGCCACCAAAAGGCATCGGGCACTCATAGCAGTGGACGAAGGGCTCCTTGGAGGCATCAACCAGGCCGTCCATGAAACGGGAGTGGCTGTAGGGGACATTGCGCCAGTTGAATATATGAGCAAGTTACTACGAGATTTAATCCGAATAAGCACAAAATAAATCATGACGGCTATAAGGGAGATGAAACTAATCATGTGGACTAGCATAGTAGTAGGATACAGAGTAGAAACATGAATTCTACCATGATTTCAAAATGGAAGGACAGAAACACATACGGTGCAACGGGAGCAGCACCGTTGGCGTTGAGGTTGTCGCCCATGTCATGGAGGAAGAGGTTGCCGAGGTCGGGGAAGAAGTCGTCGTTGGTCAAGTCGTGGCTGCCAGCAGCCGCGAGAGTGCGCTCCCCAGATTTCAACAGTGCCCGCCGAATGGAGCGCAGGAGGGAGGGCTGTAGGGGATGTTGCGGACGCCGAATGGAGCGCAGGAGTAGAAAATGAAGCAGTAGATGGTGTCTTTATTAGTACTCCCTAGTCTCTATCTATCTATCTATATATATATATATATATATATATATATATATATATATATATATATATATATATATATATATCTACTCTTATAGAAAACCGAGTTGGTGATGATGGTATGCCTGCCATCTTGTAATATAGACCGTCCGATCTATATCTGACGGATAGAAAGCCAACTATGAAAATTTTACAAAAGATACATGCACCTCTTTCCACATTTACAGATAAGGCCTTGCCTCGTTCATCCTTATCTCCCACAACCTCGTGCTCCTCCCTATGTCTCTACCTCTACTACTCTTCTTTGTTTTTTATAACAAATCGAATAGTGCTGCGCCGTCCGCTGCACGCCCGACTGAACACGCCTCCTCGCCTCCATCATCACCAACTGAGTCTTTTATAGGAGTAGGAGTAGAGAAAAAACCGAGTTGGTGATGATGGGGTGTCGTGCAATGCACGGGCATCTTGCTATTTTTTGCATATAAGTCCAAACACCATGTAGACACGGTCTTTGAGCACGGTTCGTAGTCATTCCACGCTCGGGCATTGAAGTTTGTAACTATTTTAGATTAGAATATACTACTCCTCGGTGCTAGTAGTAGAGCAGAGTCCTACTCTACTACTCTACTCATGCAAGTTAGGGCATAGTACTGTAGTAGGTACTGTAGGGAGTACTAGTACTGTGATCACTCAAGCAAGTTGTCTAGCATCGATATGACCCTACGCTACTGGTATGTGTCTCGTAAGTCAAGCGGCATGTTGTAGTCATCATCACTTGTCCACTTCCCGCAGCACATATTCGCTTCTCCATCTCTGTCCGCACATAATATCGTCCAAGCTTCCATCCCCGCTAAGGCGCCTCCCCCCTCGTCCGAAACCCAAGCACTAACAATGGCAGAACCGAGCAGCATCCGCCGAAAGAGTGGCTGGAATTCGCTCCCCACAGAGGTAATCAAGCTCATTGTTTCGCGTGTGGACAATCTCAGTACCATGCCGCTCGCCGCGTGCTCGTCGGGGTTGTACCGTTTACTCAAAGCCCTCAGGCCGGAGATTTTTAAGCCAGCTCCTTGCTTGCTGATGCCGCCTGATTTTTAGAAACAGCGTGTCATGCAGCATAACGATCGTAGGGTGGCGAGCATCAACCCCCTTAACTGCGATCCGATCCCCGTCAGCCTCAACTACATTAACGGTATGTACTGGGTCGGCATGAACACATCTTGGATGGTGCTCGTCGACGGTCGAGGCAGCTGGGTGCTCGTGGAGGTCTACACCCGACGATTGATCCCCCTTCCTTCGATTAACACTGCACTTCTTTGGCACCGCGGCCCAGAATACTCGGAATCTTACAGTAGCCAACATGATACCAAGTTTGATTTGCTCAAGGTTGTAATCTGCCAAGTGCCCACAAGATCTGCGAATTATAAAGACTTTAGGCTAATTGCGTTCTTCAACCGCGGTCTCGCCTTATCTCGACAGTCAACTGCGGTAAGTGGATAAATCTGCACGTCCATCGCTGGATCATACATCCTCCATGGTTCTCTCGATGCCATTGAACACAAGGGCTTCATTTATCTTTGTCGACTCCTTCTATGGCTGGACGTATTGCTGGCCTACTCCGATCATCGCCAAAACGGCTGTTACAGCGGTATGTTACTTTCCTATGATATCATGATGGCTTGCTTATATTACTGTCAACATTCTTTGAAAAAATATTCATGCTCATAACATGTTGTTCTTAAGATTGACTAAATCAAGAGCCCTTTTTTATTTGACTCCAACTTGATATGATGTTGTAGGCCGCCTGGTGTCCCTACCCTTCCTAATCCAAGAACCTTTCAAAGAAAAGCGGCATGGCAGTTGCAGGTGGTTCCTGGCTCGATCAGACGACGGCAAAAGATTGATGATCGTTCGCACGAACCGGACGTGTTGTTTCGCGGAATACAATCATAGTCACTGCAAGGTCTTTGAGTAGGATCCCAGCTTCTCTGGGCCTTCAGGAATTTTTGACTGGAGGCTGGTAAGTAGCCTTGGTACACGCTCTCTGTTTCTCAGACTGAATTATCCGATTAACCAGGAGATAACCGACGGCAAGGATCATGATGGCAGCGCGGTTTCGTTCATCAGGCAAAACTATGTGTACACAGCGTACCATGCGTCTCTGCATGCACCATACCCTGATATGTGCCGCCACGCTCTGCAGCCCAAAGTAGGAGAGAGGGTCGCAAGTATCAGACTTCGACCTGCTGGCTGGAGTTTCCCCCGTCAGGCACCCATCTGGTTCAAGCCGTCAGCAATCTCCACAGCTTAATAAATAGTAACGTCTAACTGAGCCAGTTAGTTAGATGTATACACTTGGTGTAGTAGGATCTTTATTTAGTTTGATGCATACACTTGTTGTTTTTTGGTAGCCCTTTTGTAATGATGGCTGATGTTTGGTTTGGAAGAGAGATCTGCGTCTTCACTCTTTTGGCCTGCTTACTGGTTCTGTTGCACCCCCAGCCCTGGTTGCTGCTGCTGTTGTTTTCAATGTACAATCAATAGTATATTTCGTCTGTTGGTTGAATAAATGTGTTGTTAGAACGACAAACACAATGTTTTGGAAGTTGTTGCACGGTTCGATCCTTTAGTGCCCCGTACAATACGTAGCTCATACTATTTTTCGTACGGAACACATTTTCCACTTGTTGATAACATGCAGCCCAATCGATGAAGGCCCAATAGAGAAGCCCATAATAAACCTGGAAGGGAGGCTCTCACATGAATTCGGCCCAGGTACATGCTCATGGTCCACTAAACATAAATAAGTAAATAAATAAATAAAGCTAAATGCTCATGCACCAGTTCTTTGGGAAAATAGGTAACCTAGTATTTATTTTTGAAGAATACCCAAGCTAGGCCTATTTGTTTTCTCCGAATTACTGGGCTGCAAATCTTTCAAGACGAGGAGGGATGCATTCCGTCCTGGCCAAAGAGTATGGTCAATGTCTGTTAAAAGTAATATCAAAAGGGGTTGAAAATTCCAAAAAATTATAGCAAATGGGATATTAGTTTCTTTTTTTGTTTTTGTTCTTCACTGATATCTTATACGTATTTCATTGGATTTAACATGACATACTACTAATTTGTTTTTAAATTTATTTTAGTATGGCTATTAATTTTTGCATTAAGAATATAAAGTTCCCCAGCAAAAATTTGCGAATTATCAAAATTTCCCACATATTTATTTAATGTTTTGACCCTCGCACTGACCAGAAAATGGCCAACAATTCTAAAAATGGAAAACAGGCTGCAATAAATTCCATATGAATTAGAAAATGAGGCAAAATTATAAAAATAATAGCAAATGGGTTGTACACGCCACATATTTCGAGGCTGACTTGTTTACGCAAGGCTTTGTCAGTGAACACACGATTCTAGCAGCAGTGACTGTTGGATGTCCATCCAACGGCCGACGTGCTTCTTCAATCTCTGATCTTCCTGCTCCATCCGCCTAAACTAGCGCCAGCGGGACTGCCTGCTCCCTCCTCTTGTGGCCCGCTGTAATGCTGCGCAGGCTTCCCCGGCCCACCCTACTCCCTCCGCTGGCCTGGCAGCATGCAATCAACTGCCTCCTTATTACGGGAAAAAAATGATTCCTCTCACTGACACTGGGGTGCACCGGTTAGGAGGCTGACCTGTGGGCCTACTAAGTTGACGCGTACGCAGGGCTTGTCAACTTAGTCAACAAACGATTCAGCAGTAACCGTTTGATTTGAATCAAATGGTCCTGCTGCTTCTTCAATCACTGCTCTTCTTGCACCAGCCGCCCAAACCAGCGCCGGGGAGACCGCCTGCTCCTGCCTCCAGTGGCCGGCTGTGCTGCCGTTGAGGCCTCATCGCCCCCTACTACTCCCACCGCTAGCCAGGCCCTGCGGCGACGGCAGCCTCACACCGCAGCCGAACCAGTGAACCCTCGTACTCCTCTCCGCGTGGGCATCCACTGCCGCGTCTTCCCCGGCTCCGCGTCGTCCCCTTCCTAGGCCTCGCCGTCGTCCACCGCCTTGGTGCTCTCGGCGCGGTGTGGTCAATGTGGTCAACGACATTCCATCGGAAGAGTACTGTACGTGGAGAGGCTGACAGCTGGGTCCATGACAACAACCCAGTTTTTTTTGTGATTTGCCAAGTAAGTCGCTTTGTCAGGCCTGTTGGGCTGCAAATCTTTCAAGACGAGGAGAGCTTTCATTCGGCTGGCCGAGAAAATGTCCCGTCACTAATGAGAAATGGGTTGTACATTTTTAAAACACACCAAACCGACAATTAGTTTCAAATATCTTTTTTTTTCATTTCGAGATTTTAAATTACATTAATTTTTATGCGTGGACAATTTGTTGGATTTTATATTGATATACATTTATTTTTACAATCAGTTTGAATGTGAGTCAAAATTTTGGGATTAAAAACAGTTCGGACTGCACCGGAATATGCAAAATTTCATATAATTTTTTAACCGTGGCCACAATATGGGCTGTAATGCTAACAAAAAGAATATGGGCTCCAAAAAAACCTTAAAAATCAGCAAACGGGCTGTAATTTATTAGAAATAATGGTAGATGGGTTGTATGTTTTTTTCCACAGATTTGAGGCTTTCCTAAAAGAAACGTTGACGCACAAGCAGTGAGTGTTGTATGGCCATTCAACGGCCGTCGTGCTTCTTCAATCTCTGCTCTTCCTGCTCCAGCCGCTCAAACAAGCGCCGGCGGGACTGCCTGCTCGCTCCTCCCCGCGGCCGGCTTTGACAGCTCGGACCCACCAGCTATATCTTCACACGCAAGGAAGTGCCTCCTTATTACGCACAAAAAAATGAATATTCCCCCTGTTAGCTGGGACCAAGTATAGTGGGAGGCTGACTTGTGGGCCTACTAAGTTGACGGGGATGGAGGGTTTTGTCAACTTAGTCAATATGCACGATTCTAGCTCCAGTGACCGTACGATGTCCATCCAACAGCCGTAGTGCTTCTTCAACCTCTGGTCTTCTTGCTCCAAATTACCAAACCAGCGCCGGTCGTGCCTCGTGCTCCTTTCTCCCGTGGCCGGCTGCGATGCGGCAGAGGCCTCACCGCCCCCTACTACTCCCACCGCTGGCCAGGCCATCCCTCTACTCACCCACACCCCCTGTTATTCTGTGGTGACGGCAGCCTCACACCGCAGCGAAACAGTGAACCCTCGTACTCCTCTACGCGTGGGCATCCACTGCTGCGTCTTCCCCGGCTCCACGTCGTCCCCTTCCTAGGTCTTGCCGTCGTCCACCGCCCTGGTGCTCTCGGCGCGGCGTGGTCAAGGAACGGCTTCCATCGGATGTGGACTGTACGTGGAGAGGCTCACAGCTGGGTCCATGGCTGCAGCAAGGAAGTGCCTCCTTATAACGCGCAAAGTAATTATTCCTCCACCTGACAGCGGGGACCCACCGGATGGGCCACCGTATTTCGCGAAAAAAATATTTCCCCCTGACTGCTGGGACCCACCAGCTACACCTTCGCACGCAAGGAAGTGCATCCGGAAAAAAAAAATGATTCACACGACTGACTACTGGGACCCACCAGCTACATCGTCGCACGCAATGAAGTGCGTCCGGGGAAAAAAACGATTCGCCCCCCTGACTGCTGGGACCCACCAGCTACATCTTCGCACGCAAGGAAGTGCATCCGGGAAAAAAGATTCGCCCCCCTGACTGCTGGGACCCACCAGCTACATCTTCGCACGCAAAGGAAGTGCGTTCGGGTAAAAAAAATGATTCGCCCCTCTGACTGCTGGGACCCACCAGCTACATTTTCGCACGCAAGGAAGTGCACGATACCGGGACCCACCAGGTCGAAGCGTCCATAGCGTTGTCATCCTAGTCGCGAACGTGTACGTACATACTGGTCGATGTAGAGGCGCGCACGTGTCATAGTAGAGGCGCGCACATGTCGTAGTAGAGGCGCGCACGTAGCATGTACACATACGTACAACGGCCAGGGTGCAAGAACGAAAATATGGCCACGTATGTGTACATACGGGCGGTGTCTCGAACGCCTACTCACGCATACGTATGGTCAAGGCTCGTGTACATGGCTGGGTCAGAATGGAGAAACAGCATCGTCGTCGTGTTCATGGGGAGGAAACCGGCTGGGTCGGAACGGAATGTGTGGTCGTGTTCAACGGGAGGGCTTGAACGGAACAGGCGATGGAAATGAGGCCTGGTGTACCGTAGAACGGAGGAAACGGACCTCCGACGTTCGGAACGGGTCCTGTTGATTGGGAGGGGTGTGGCGTACCGTAAAATGGAGGAAACGGACCTCCTACGATCGAAACGGGGGTCCTGTTGATCGGGAGGGGTGTGGCGTACCGCAAAACGGACCTCCTACGGTCGAAACGGGGGTCCTGATGATCGGGAGGGTGTGGTGTACCGCAAAACGGACGAAACGGACCTCCAACGGTCGAAACGGGGGTCCTGTTCATCGGGAGGGGTGTGCATCGCAAAAGCAGGACTCCACGGGATACTGTTCATCTCCACCGTCAACCTCCTCCAGCCTCCACAGGCTACCGTCGACCTCCTCCGGCCTCCACAGCCCCTGCTCATCCAGCCTCCACCGCGTGCTACTCCACCGCCATCGCTCAACCACCCTCCACCGTCTCACTGCTCATCCAGCCCTCCACACCATGGGGTCCTGTTCAACCACCCCTCCACGGGCACCCTCCACCGTCTTCATCGCTCATCCAGCCCTCCACACCACGGGTCCTGTTCATCCAGAGGCAACGCCACCACTCACTATTCATCCAACCCCTCGCAACGCCACCGCTCATCCAATCAATCGGCTTCAGTTAGCAGTAGTAGCGAAGGAATCGCTCGATCGGGTTCAGTTAACAGCCATCGCTCTATCGCTCGGGTTCAGTAACGCGTAGCCTGCAGTGCAATCGCTCGGGTTCAGTTAGAGCCCAACTCCTCGCTCAGGTTTAGTTAGAGCCAACGCCTCGCACACACGCGCGCACGTGTACAAGAGAAACGCACATCGCTCGGCCCCCGACCTCCCACCGTAACTGGCAATTCCCCGAATTTTTTCTCCCCCTCTCTTCTACCACGGTTTTTTCCGTCATGGACGGCCCAAAGAATGTCATGCAGTTGCGTCTCCAGCCAAAGACAAAAAGCCCATTTCTGTCATGATTTTTTGTCATAGAAGTAGGAGCCCACCACATCTATGATGATACAGGGTTTTGTCACAATTATCGTCATAGAAGTGTCATATGTATGACAGAAAAAAATTTCGTTCGGCCCAAAATGTCACGGATGTGTCTTTTTATGTAGTGGCTTCTTTAGTCGTGCCGCCGACCCCCTCTTTAATCCAGTTCGCTCTGGGATCTGGTATCATTTTTTTCAGAGGGCGAACAAGTATCAGCTAGGCCTAGGTTTTGTATTTTAACATGCGTAGCCCACGACATACGGAGACAGTGGTTTCAACTTATTTTTTGAGGTCCATACCGGCCTATGTTCTTTTTCTTAAAGATAGGCAGCCGAATGTATTGTTTAATAAAACATAGGTCTCTGTTCTATTTATCTATATATAAGAATAATAATGTTGTGTCCAATTTATGTTTTCTCTTCTAACCACATTATATATATTTATATTATTACTATCATCGTATATTTTATAGAGACTTATATATACATTATAAAAACATCCCACGTGTTAGTAACCTTAAAACTAAATGTTTAACGGGAGTTGGCAAGGAAAATCCTGGTTGTTTTTGACTCACAGGCAAGGAAAATCCTGGTGATTGCGTACAAAACCTCACGAAGATTTTAAGGACCAATTTAATAATAACGCGCTCATTTTTATTTTGAGCAATAACTCGCTAATTTGTTAATTATATATGTAAAAAATGTGCCTCTCCGGTTTATGATTTGATATTAATTGCTCCTTCTAACATAACATTAGATATATAACGAGCCTAGCTAATTCGTGTATTTCAAGGAAGTGCAAATGGGCTGGGATTTCTTAGAAAATATAAATGGACATGATTGACGCGAAATTATTTGTTCACCCAGCCCAGCAAATGGACTGTACATTCTAGAAAACATGGGTTAAATATATGCCACATTTTTGCAGGCTGACATGTGGGCCAATAGGTCGAAGCCTACGCAGAGCATTGTCAACTTGGTCAACAAATGATTGTGTCATCCACAACCATTGGATTTATATCCAACGGCCGGCATGCACCTTCAATCTCTCGTCTTCTTCCTCCAACGTCGCCGGGACCTCCTTGTCTGGCCTCCGGCGACTAGCGGCTCTGCTTAGCACGCATCGCTATGAAGTGCTACCCCACCGCCGACACCTCCTGTTATTCTCCACAGACTGCAGCCTCACGCCGCAACAGAACCAGTTATAACAATTCTCCTCCTCTCAATCTGCGACTCCACTGCCGCGTCTTCCCATCTCCGAGTCGTTCCCGTCCGGGGCCTCGTTGTCGTCCACCGCCTCGCTGCGCTCAGTGCGGCATGGTCAACAAACGAGAGTCATCGGAAGAGGATAGTACGTGGAGAGCCTGACGGCTAGGACCCACGAGGTCCATGGTCGCACGCAAGGAAAGTTCCTCCTTATTAAGCTGGAAAAAAAGTTTCCTCCACCTGACAGCTGGGACCCACCGGCAATATCTTTGCACAGAAGGAAGTGCCTCCTTGTTTTGCGAAAAAATTATTCATCCCGTTGACAGCTGGGACCTGTCAGATTTGGTGGCTAACTTGTGGGCCTACTAAGCGGACGTCTACGCACGGCTTTATCAACTTAATTAACAAATGATTCTAGCAGCTGGACCGTTGGATGTTAATCCAACAGCCGTGCTCCTTCTTCAACCTCTATTCTTGCTCCTGTCTCCCATCAGTGGCATCGCGGATGTGCTACCGCGCACCCGAACCAGTGAAGTTTCCCACTCCTCTCCATCTGCGACTTGTGTTGGAGCGCTACGGTCGAAACAGGGGTCCTGTTCATCGGGAGGGGTGTGGCGTACCGCAAAACGGGACTCCATGGGATATTGTTCATCTCCACCGTCGACCTCCTCCAGCCTCCATGGGCTACCATCGACCTCCTCCAGCCTCCACGGGCTCCTGTTCATCCAGCCTCCACCGCGCGCTACTCCACCGGCTACTGTTCAACCACCCCTCCACGGGCACCCCTCCACCGTCTACTGTTCATCCAGCCCTCCACGGGGTGGTCCTATTCATCCAACCCTCCACGGGGTCTTGTTCATCCAGCCCCAACCGGCTCGATCGAGGCAACGCCACGGGGTCCTGTTCATCCACCCCCACCGCTCACTGTTCATCCCCCCTGCAACGATCATTGTTCATCCAGAGAGGCAGCATTGATCGGCTTCAGTTAGCAGTAGTAGCGAAGGAATCGCTCGATCGGGTTCAGTTAACAGCCATCGATCGATCGCTCGGGTTCGATGCGTAGCCTGCGATTACAATCGCCGGGTTGATTAGAGCCCAACGCCTTGCTCGGGTTCAGTTAGAGCCAACGCCTCGCACACACGCGCGTAAGTGTATGAGAGAAACGCGCATCGCTCGGTTCTCGACCACCCACCGTAACCGGGAACTCCCCGAAATTTTCCTCGCCCTCGCAGCTGCTTCTCCGGCCCACCGAGGACGGCCCAAAGAATGTCATGCAGCTGCGTCTCCGGCCCACCCAGGACGAAAAGCCCATTTTCTGTCATGATTTTTTGTCATAGAAGTAGGAGCCCACCACATCTATGATGATACCGGGTTTTGTCACAATTATCGTCATAGAAGTGTCATATGTATGACAGGAAAAAAATTCGTTCGGCCCAAAATGTCACGGATGTGTCTTTTTTTGTAGTGGAACAAGTAAAGAGACTTGCCAGTAACAAGATTGAACTAGGTAAGGAGATACCGACGATCGAATCTCGGGCAAGTAACATGCTGATGGACAAAGGGAATTACGTATGTTGTCATAACGGTTCGACCGATAAAGATCTTCGTAGCATATGTAGGATCCAATATGGGCATCCAGGTTCCACTATTGGTTATTGACCGGAGAGGTGTCGCGGTCATGTCTACATAGTTCTCGAACTCGTAGGGTCTGCATGCTTAATGTTCATTATGGATATACTGTTATATGAGTTATATGTTTTGCTGACCGAATGTTGTTCGGAGTCCTGGATGAGATCACGGACATGACGAGGGGTCATGAAATGGTTGAGAGGTAAAGATTGATACATAGGACGATGGTATTTGGATACATAAGTGTTTCGGGACGTACTGCGAATGAATCGGGTCACCGTAAGGCCGGGGGTCCGCCCCCCCCCCCCCCCTTGCGGCAAGTTATGGGCCTTATGGGCCAAAAGAGGGACATGCCAGCCCACAAGGGGGCTGGTGTGCCCCTCCCTTATTTGGGCAGCCCTAGGGAACGAAAAGGGGGAGGGCTACCCCCTCCCGCCTTTCCCTCTCATGGGAGAAAGGAAGGGGGCGCCACCCTCCCTGCCTTTCCCCGCACTCCTAATAAGGAAAGGGGGCACATCTTGGGAGGGTCCCCAAGTAGGATTCCTCCTACTTGGGCTCCTCCCTTGGCTGCTCCTCCTACATATACATGGGTAGGGGGCGCCACACAAGAAAACAACATTGTCTTAGCCGTGTGCGGCGCCCCCGTCCACCGTTTACTCCCTCGGTCATATTTTCGTAGTGCTTAGGCGAAGACCTGCGGAGATCACGTCACCATCACTATCACCATGCCGTCGTGCTGTCAGAACTCATCTACTACCTTGCCGTCTTGCTGGATCAAGAAGGCGGAGGACGTTAACAAGCCAAACATGTGCAGAACGCAAAGGTGTCGTGCGTTCGGTACTTGATCGGTTGGAGCGCGAAGAAGTTCGACTACATCACCTGCGTTGTTTAATGCTTCCACCTACAGTCTACGAGGGTGTGTAGATACACCCTACCCCTTGTGGATATGCATCTCCATGGATAGATCACTGCGTGAGCGTAGAACTTTTTTTTGCTTTCCATGCAACGTTTCCCACAAGTGGCATCCGAGCTAGGTCTATGCGTAGATGATATGCACCAGTAGAACACAAAGAGTTGTGTGCGGTGATAGTCATACTTATTACCACCAACGTCTTTTTTTAATTCGGTGGTATTGTGGGATGAAGCGGCCCGGACCAACCTTACATGTGCACGCACAAGAGACCGGTTCCACCGACAGACATGCAACTAGTTTTTCATAAAGGTGGATGGTGGGTGTCTGTTTCTCCTACTTTAGTTGAATCAAATTTGACTACAGCTGGTCCTTGAAGAAGGTTAAAACAACAAACTTGATGAAACACCGTTGTGGTTTTTGCGTAGGTAAGAACGGTTCTTGCTAGAAGCCCGTAGCAGCCACGTAAAATGTGCAACAACAAAGTAGAGAACGTCGAACTTGTTTTTACAGGGCATGTTGTGATGTTATATGGTCAAGGTATGATGTGATATATGTTGATGTATGAGATGATCATGTTTTGTAATATCGACAACTGGCAGGAGCCTTAGGGTTGTCTCTTTATTGTATGAAGTGCAAGCGCCATATAATTGATTTACTTTATCACTATGCGTTAGCAATAGTTGTAGAAGCAATATTTGGCGTGACGACCTCGACGCAATGACGCTACGATGGAGATCAAGGTGTCAAGCCGGTGACGATGCAGATCATGACGTTACTTTGGAGATGGAGATCAAAAGCACAAGATGATGATGACCATATCATGTCACATATTTTGATTGCATGTGATGTTTATCTTTTATGCATCTTATTTTGCTTAGAACGACAGTAGCATTATAAGATGATCCCTTCACTTAATTTCAAGATAAAAGTGTTATCCCTGAGTATGCACCGTTGCTACAGTTCGTCGTTTCGAGACACCAAGTGATTATCGGGTGTGATAGACTCTACATTCACATACAACGGGTGTAAGGCAGTTTTACACATCCAGAATACCTTGGTTAAACTTCAAGAGCCTAGCATGTACAGACATGGTCTCGGAACACTGTAGACCGAAAGGTCGAACATGAGTCATATAGTAGATATGATCAACATAGAGATGTTCACCATTGATGACTACCCCATCTCACGTGATGATCGGACATGGATTAGTTGATTTGGATCACGTATCACTTAGATGACTTGAGGGATGTCTATTTAAGTGGGAGTTCTTTAGTAATTTGATTAATTGAACTTAATTTATCATGAACTTAGTCATAATAGTTTTACACATCTATGTTGTAGATCAATAGCTCACGATATAGCTCCCCTATTTTTGATATGTTCCTAGAGAAAACTAAGTTGAAAGATCATAGTAGCAATTGTGTGGACTGGGTCTGTGATCTGAGGATTATCCTCATTGCTGCATAGAATAATTATGTCCTTGATGCACCGCTAGGTGACAGACCTATTATAGGAGTAGATGCAAACATTATGAACGTTTTGGTAAGCTCGATATGATGACTACTTAATAGTTTACTGCGCTATGCTTTATGGCTTAGAACCGGGATTTCAAAACCGTTTTGAATGCCATGGAGCATATGAGATGTTCCAAGAGTTGAAGTAACTATTTCAAGACTAATGCCCATGTCAAGAGGTATGAGACATTTGAAAAGTACTTTGCCTACAAGATGGAGGAGAATAGCTCAACTAGTGAGCATGTGCTTTGAATGTCTGGGTACTACAATCGCTTGAATCAAGTGGGAGTTAATCTTCCGGATAAGATAGTCATTGACAAAGTTATCTAGCAACTATCACCAAGCTACTAGAACTTCGTGATGAACTATAATATGCAAGGGATGAAGAAAATGATTCCCGGACTCTTTGCTATGCTGAAATCGGCGATGGTAGAAATCAAGAAAGAGCATCAAGTGTTGATGGTTAACAAGACCACTAGTTTCATGAAAAATGGCAAGGGAAAGAGAGGGGTGCTATGTCTTGAGCTTGCGTTGGTTTTCCGTGAAGAGGAAAGGGTGATGTAGCAATAGTAGCGTAAGTATTTCCCTCAGTTTTTGAGAACCAAGGTTGCAATCCAGTAGGAGGCTCCTCAACAGTCCCACGCACCTACGCAAACAAACAAAGAACTCCCAACCAACACAATAAAGTTGTCAATCCCTTCACGGCCACTTGCGAAAGTGAGATCTGATAGTGATAATATGATAAGATAAATAAATTTTTGGTATTTTATAATATAGATAGGAAAAGTGAAGATGCAAATAAACATAGATTGAAAGCTTTATATGAGAAAAGATAGACCCGAGGGCCATAGGTTTCACTAGTGGCTTCTCTCAAGATAGCATAAGTATTACAGTGGGTGAACAAATTACTGTCGAGCAATTGATAGAAAAGTGAATAATTATGAGATTATCTAGGCATGATCATGTATATAGGCATCACGTCTGTGACAAATAGACCGACTCCTGCCTGCATCTACTACTATTACTCCACACATTGACCGCTATCCAGCATGCATCTAGAGTATTAAGTTCATAAAGAACAGAGTAACACATTAAGAAAGATGACATGATGTAGAGGGATAAAATCATGCAATATGATATAAACCCCATCTTTTTATCCTCGATGGCAACAATTCAATATGTGCCTTGCTGCCCCTGCTATCACTAGGAAAGGACACCGCAAGATTGAACCCAAAGCTAAGCACTTCTCCCATGGCAAGAAAGATCAATCTAGTAGGCCAAACCAAACTGATAATTCGAAGAGACTTGCAAAGATAACTTAATCACACATAAAAGAATTAAGAGGAGATTCAAATATTTCTCATAGATAAACTTGATCATAATCCCACAATTCATCGGATCTCGACAAATACACCGCAAAAATAGTTACGTCGAATAAATATCCAAGAAGATCGAGGAGATATTTGTATTGAGATTCAAAGAGAGATAAGAAGCCATCTAGCTAATATCTATGGACCCGAAGGTCTGTGGTAAACTACTCACAACTCATCGAAGAGGCCTTGGAGATGATGTAGAGGCCCTCCGTGATTGATTCCCCCTCCGGCGGAGCGCCGGCGAAGGCTCCACGATGTGATCTCGCGGATACAGAAGGTTACGGCGGTGGAAATAGTTTTTCATGGTCGCTTCTGATGTTTTCGGGGTACACGGGTATATATAGGAGGAAGAAGTAGGTCGGTGTACGCGCAAGGGGCCCACGAGGGTGGGGGCGCGCCCAGCCCTAGGGGGCATGCCGGGCACCCTCGTGGTTGCCTCGGTTGTTTCGTTACTTCCACTCCAAGTCCTCTGGATCACGTTTGTTCCAGAAAGATAGCTCCCAAAGGTTTCATTCCGTTTGGACTCCATTTATTCCTTTTCTTCGAAACACTGAAATAGGCAAAAAAAACGGCAATTCGGGCTATGCCTCCGGTTAGTAGGTTAGTCCTAAAAATGATATAAAAGTGTAAAGTAAAGCCCATAAACATCCAAAACGGGTAATATAATAGCATGGAACAATCAAAAATTATAGATACATTGGAGAAGGTAAATGATAAAAACAAAATTTTTGATGTGGAATGCAACCTAGCATAATTCTCAATGTAATTTTCTTTATTGTGGCATGAATTTTCAGATCCAAATGATTCAATATAAAAGTTCATATTGACATAAGAAATAGTAATACTTCAAGCATACTAATCAAAGCAATCATGTCTTCTCAAAATAACATGGCTAAAGAAAGTTCATCCCTACAAAATCATATAGTTAGGTCATGCTTCATTTTCGTCACACAAAAATGCTCCCATCTTGCACACCCCCAATGGCAAGCCAAGCAATTGTTTCGTACTTAAATAATCTCAAACTTTTTCAACCTTAACGCAATACATGAGCGTGAGCCATGGATATAGCACTATGGGTGATATAGAATATGATGAGGGAGATTGTGTGGTGAAGACAAAAAAAAAGAGAAAGTCTCACATTGACGAGGATAATCAACGGGCTATGGAGATGCCCATCAATTGATGTCTACATGAGGAGTAGGGATTGCCATGCAACGGATGCACTAGAGCTATAAATGTATGAAATCTCAACAAAAGAAACTAGTGGGTGTACATCCAACTTGCTTGCTCACGAAGACCTAGGGCATTTTGAGGAAGCCCATCGTAGGAATATACAAGCCAAGTTCTATAATGAAAAATTCCCACTAGTATATGAAAGTGACAACATATGAGACTCTCTATATGAAGAACATGGTGCTACTTTGAAGCACAAGTGTGGAAAAAGATAGTAACATTGCCCCCTTTTTATTTTCCTTTTTTTCTTTTCTTTTTTTCTTTTTCTTTTTTTGGGCCTTTCCTTTTTTTGGCCTTTTTTCCTTTTTTTCTTTGGCCTTTCTTTTTTTGGCCTTTCTTTTTTTTCTTTGGGGACAATGCTCTAATAATGATGATCATCACACTTCTATTTATTTACAACTCAAAACTAGAACAAGATATGACTCTATATGAATGCCTCCGGCGGTGTACCAGGATGGGCAATGAATCAAGAGTGACATGTATGAAAAATTATGCATGGTGGCTTTGCCACAAATACGATTTAAACTACATGATCATGCAAGGCAATATGACAATGATGATGTGTGCCATGATGATGAACGGAACGGTGTAAAGTTGCATGGCAATATATCTCGGAATGGCTATGGTGGCTGTTTTGAGGAAGATATAAGGAGGTTTACGTGTGATAGAGTGTATCGTATCACGGTGTTTGGATGCACCGGCGAAGTTTGCACCAACTCTCAAGGTGAGAAAGGGCAATGCACGGTGCCGAAGAGGCTAGCAATGATGGAAGGGTGACAGTGCATATAATCCATGGACTCAACATTAGTAAAAAAGAACTCATATACTTATTGCAAAAATCTACAAGTCATCACAAACCAAGCACTACGTGCATTCTCCTAGGGGGATAGATTGGTAGGAAAAGACCATCGCTCGTCCCCGACCGCCACTCATAAGGATGCACAATCTGAGAACACCTCATGTTTCTAATTTGTTACACAAATTTTACCATACGTGCATGCTACGGGACTTGCCAACTTCAACACAAGCATTCTTTAAATTCATAATCACCCAACTAGCATGACTCTAATATCACTACCTCCATATCTCAAAACAATTATCAAGTATCAAATTGATCATAGCATCCAATTCACTTCCTATGATAGTTTTTATTATACCCAACTTGGATGCCCATCATTCTAGGACCAATTTTATAACCATAGAAAATACCATGCTGTTCTAAGAGACTCTCAAAATAATATAAGTGAAGCATGAGAGATCAACAATTTCTACAAAATCAAGCCACCGCCATGCTCTAAAATATATAAGTGAAGCACTAGAGCAAAAACTATCTAGCTCAAAAGATATAAGTGAAGCACATAGAGTATTCTAATACATTCCAATCAAGTGGGTTCCTCCCAAAAGGTGTGTACAGAAAGGATGATTGTGGTAAACTAAAAAGCAAAGATTAATATCATACAAGACGCTCCAAGCAAAACACATATCATGTCGCGAATAAAAATATAGCTCCAAGTAAAGTTACCGATAGACGAAGACGAAAGAGGGGATGCCTTACGGTCAATCCCCAAGCTCAGGCTTTTGGCTATTCTTGAATATCTTGGGGTGCCTTGGGCATCCCCAAGCTTAGGCTCTTGCCACTCCTTATTCCATAATCCATCAAATCTTTACCCGAAACTTGAAAACTTCACAACACAAAACTCAACAGGAAATCTCATAAGCTCCGTTAGTGAAAGAAAGGAAAACCACCACAAAAGGTAATGTAATGAACTCATTCTTTATTTATATTGGTTTTAAACCTACTGTATTCCAACTTCTCTATGGTTCATACCCCACATACTAGCCATAGATGCATCAAAATAAGCAAACAACACACGAAAAACAGAATCTGTCAAAAACAGAACAGTCTATAACAATCTGTAACTATCGAATACGTATGAAACTCTAAAACTCCTACCAAAATAGAAATTCCTGGACAATTTTTCTATTGGTCTACAGCAAAAATAATCAACGCAAACGCACGTTTCTGTGAATTACTAAAATTATTTTCGTGCGCGCAAACTTTATGTTTTTCAGCAGAATCAAATTAACTGTCACCATAGGTTATCCTATAGGTTCTACTTGGCACAAATACTAATTAAAACAGAATGTAGATGCAAAATTTATTACTAAACAGAAGAAAAAACAAAAAAAATTGGGTTGCCTCCCAACTAGCGCTATCGTTTAATGCCCCTAGCTAGGCATAAAAGCGAGGATAGATCTAAGTAGTGCCGTCTTGGGCACTCAATTCATAAGTAGCTCGCATGATAGATTCATAAGGAAATTTGACTTTATTTCTTGGAAAGTGCTCCATGCCTTTCCTTAATGGAAATTGGAATGTAATATTCCCTTCCTTCATATCAATAATCGCACCAATCGTTCTAAGGAAAGGTCTACCAAGAATAATAGGACAAGAAAGATTGCAATCTATATCAAGAACGATAAAATCTACGGGCACCAAATTCCTATTTGCAACAATAAGAACATCATTGATCCTTCCCATTGTCTTTTTAATGGTGGAATCCAAGGTGCAAATTTAAAGAGCAATCATCAAGATCATGGAAACCTAGAATATCACATAAAGTTTTCGAATCGTGGAAACACTAGCACCCAAATCACATAAAGCATAACACTCATGATCTTTAATTTTAATCTTTATAGTAGGTTCCCACTCATCATAAAGTTTTCTAGGTATAGAAACTTCCAAGTTAAGTTTTTCATCATAAGATTGCATCAAGGCATCAACAATATGTTTGGTAAAAGCTTTATTTTGACTATAACCATGAGGACAATTCACAACGGATTGCAACAAGGAAATACAATCTACTAAAGAACAATTATCATAATTAAATTCCTTGAAATCCAAGATAGTGGGTTCAATGCTATTTTAAGTCTTAACCTTTCCAATCCCACTTTTACCAAATTTAGCATCAAGATCTAAGAACTCTGAATCATTGGGACGCCTTTTAACTAAAGTTGACTCATCTCCAGTCCTATCATTATTAAGATTCCTATTGCAAAACAAAGATTTAGTAGGGGACACATCAATAACTTTTAGATCTTCATCATTATTTTCATGGAAACTAGAAGAACACGCCTTTACAAAGCAATCTTTCTTAGCACGCAATCTACCGGTTCTTTCTTTGCACTCATCAATGGAAATTCTCATAGCTTTGAGAGACTCATTTATATCATGCTTAGGAGGAGTAGATCTAAGTTTCCATGAATCAACATCAAGCGAAAGTCTATCAACGTTCCTAGCCAAATCATCAACTTTAAGCAATTTTTCTTCAAGCAAAGCATTAAAATTCTTTTGAGAGATCATAAATTCTTTAACCCTATTCTCAAAATCATAGGGCATCTTATTAAAATTACCATAAGAATTATTGCAGGAATTTCCATAATTATTAGAGGAATTACTAGGGAACGGTCTAGGATTAAAGTTTCCTCTATAAGCATTGTTACCAAAATTATTCCTACCAACAAAATTCACATCCATAGATCCATTATTATTCTCAATCAAAGTATACAAAGGCATATCAATAGGATCAATAGGAGCACTCTTAGTAGCAAACTATTTCATAAGTTCATCCATCTTTCCACTCAAAACATTAATTTCTTCTATCGCATGCACTTTTTTACTAGTAGATCTTTCGGTGTGCCACTGAGAATAATTATCCATAATATTATCAAGGAGTTTAGTAGCTTCTCCTAAGGTGATTTCCATAAACGTGCCTCCCGCGGCCGAATCTAAAAGATTTCTAGAAGCAAAATTCCATCCAACATAAAAATTTTGTATGATCATCCATAAATTCAAACCATGAGTAGGGCAATTGCGAATCATCAATTTCATTCTTTCCCAAGATTGGGCGACATGCTCAAGATCAAGTTTTTTAAAATTCATAATATCGTTCCTAAGGGTGATGATCTTAGCGGGAGGAAAATACTTAGAGATAAAAGCATCTTTGCACTTATTCCATGAATCAATACTATTCTTAGGCAACGATGAAAACCAAACTTTAGCATGATCTCCAAGAGAAAACGGAAATAACTTCAATTTAACAATATCATTATCCATATCTTTTTTCTTTTGCATCTCACACAAATCAACAAAGTTGTTTAGATGGGTAGTGGCATCTTCACTAGGAAGGCCGGAGAATTGACCTTTCATAACAAGATTCAGCAAAGCAGCATTGATTTCACAAGACTCAACATCATTAAGAGGAGCAATCAGAGTATGAAGGAAATCATTATTATTGGTATTGGAGAAATCACACAATTTGGTATTGTCTTGCACCATCGCGACAAGCAATCCAACACACAAGCAAACAAAAAGGCAAGCGAAAGAGAGAGAGATTGGGAAAGAGAGGGCGAATAAAACGGCAAGGGTGAAGTGGGGGAGAGGAAAATGAGAGGCAAATGGAAAATAATGTAAATGCGAGGGAGATGAGTTTGTGATGGTTACTTGGTACGTCTTGACTTGAGCGAAGATCTCCGACAGCGGCGCTAGAAATCCTTATTGCTACGTCTTCAGCTTGCGTTGGTTTTCCTTGAAGAGGAAAGGGTGATGCAACAATAGTAGCGTAAGTATTTCCCTCAGTTTTTGAGAACCAAGGTATCAATCTAGTAGGAGGCTCCTCAAAAGTCCCACGCACCTAACAGACAAACAAGAACTCGCAACCAACGCAATAAAGGGGTTGTCAATCCCTTCACGGCCCCTTGCAAAAGTGAGATCTGATAGAGATAATATGATACGATAAATATATTTTTGGTATTTTATAATATAGATAGGAAAAGTAAATATGCAAATAAAAGTAGATTGAAAGCTTTATAGGATAAAAGATAGACCCGGGGGCCATAGCTTTCACTAGTGGCTTCTCTCAAGATAGCATAAGTATTACGGTGGGTGCACAAATTACTGTCGAGCAATTGATAGAAAAGCGAATAATATGAGATTATCTAGGCATGATCATGTATATAGGCATCACGTCCGTGACAAGTAGACCGACTCCTGCCTGCATCTACTACTATTACTCCACACATCGACCGCTATCCAGCATGCATCTAGAGTATTAAGTTCATAAAGAATAGAGTTACGCATTAAGAAAGATGACATGATGTAGAGGGATAAACTCATGCAATATGATGTAAACCCCATCTTTTTATCCTCGATGGCAACAATACAATACGTGCCTTGCTGCCCCTGTTGTCACTGGGAAAGGACACCACCAGATTGAACCCAAAGCTAAGCACTTCTCCCATTGCAAGAAAGATCAATCTAGTAGGCCAAACCAAACTGATAATTCGAAGAGACTTGAAAATATAACTTAATCACACATAGAAGAATTAAGAGGAGATTCAAATATTTCTCATAGATAAACTTGATCATAACCCCACAATTAATCGGATCTCGACAAACACACTGCAAAAAGAGTTACATCAAATAGATATCCAAGAAGATTGAGGAGAACTTTGTGTTGAGATTCAAAGAGAGAGAAGACGCCATCTAGCTAATAACTATGGACCCGAAGGTCTGTGGTAAACTACTCTCAATTCATCGGAGAGGCCTTGGAGATGATGTAGAGGCCCTCCATGATAGATTCCCCCTCCGGCGGAGCACCGGTGAAGGCTCCAAGATGGGATCTCACGGATACAGAAGGTTATGGTGGTGGAAGTACTTTTTCGTGGTCGCTTCTGATGTTTTCGGGCTACATGGGTATATATAGGAGGAAGAAGTAGATCGGTGGACGCCCGTCCACGAGGGTGGGGGGCGCGCCTAGCCCTAGGGGGCGCACCGGGCACCCTCGTGGCTACCTCGGTTGTTTCTTGACTTCCACTCCAAGTCCTCTAGATCATGTTTGTTCCAAAAAGATCGCTTCCGAAGGTTTCATTCCGTTTGGACTCCGTTTGATATTTCTTTTCTTCGAAACACTGAAATAGGCAAAAAAAACAGCAATTCGGGCTGGGCCTCCGGTTAGTAGGTTAGTCCCAAAAATGATATAAAAGTGTAAAGTAAAGCCCATAAACATCCAGAACGGGTAATATAATAGCATGGAATAATCAAAAATTATAGATACTATGGAGACGTATCAAGGGGGCTTCATGAAGAATGGCAAGCTAGTTTCTGCTCCCTTGAAGAAGCCCAAAGCTGGACCTAAGCCTGAAACTGAGTGTCTCTACTGCAAAGGAAATGGTCACTCGAAACTGAACTGCCCCAAATACTTGGCGGATAAGAAGGATGGCAAAGTGAACAAAGTTATATTTGATATACATGTTATTGATGTTTACCTTACTAGTATTAATAGTAACCCCTGGATATTTGATATCTGTTGAGTTGCTAAGATTAGTAACTCGAAACAGGAGTTGCAGAATAAACAGAGACTAGTTAAGGGCAAGGTGACGATGTGTGTTGGAAGTGATCCCAAGGTTGATACGATCACCATCGCACACTCCCTCTACCTTCGGGATTAGTGTTGAACCTAAATAAATGTTATTTGGTGTTTGCGTTGAGCATGAATGTGATTGATCATGTTTATTGCAATAGGTTATTCATTTAAGTCAAATAATAACTGTTGTTCTATTTACATGAATAAAACCTTCTATGGTCATACACCCAATGTGAATGGTTTATTGAATCTCGATCGTAGTGATACACATATCCATAATATTGATGCCAAAAGATGCAAAGTTAATCATGATAGTGCAACATACTTGTAGCACTGTCGTTTAGGTCATATTGATGTAAAGCGCATGAAGAAACTCCATGTAGATGGGATTTTGGAATCACTTGATTATGAGTCATTTGATACTTGCGAACCATGCCTCATGGGCAAGATGACTAAAACTCCGTTCTCCGGGACAATGGAGTGAGCTAATGACTTATTGGAATAATACATACCGATGTATGCGGTGCAATGAGTGTTGAAGCATGCAGCGGGTATTGTTATTTTCTGACCTTCACAAATGATTTGAGTAGGTATGGGTATATCTACTTGATGAAACACAAGTCTGAAACATTTAGAAAGTTCAAAGAATTTCAGATTGAAGTGGAGAATCATCATAACAAGAAAGTAAAGGTATATTTGAGTTACAAGTTTGGCCTTCATTTAAAATAATGTGGAATAGTTTCACAACTCAGGCCACCTGGAACACCCCAGCGTAATGGTGTGTCTGAACGTCGTAACCGTACTTTATTAGATATGGTGCGATCTATGATGTCTCTTACCGATTTACCACTATCATTTTGGGGTTATCCATTAGAGACAGCCACATTCACGTTAAATATGGCACCGTCTAAATCCGTTTAGATGACACTATATGAACTATGGTTTTGCAATAAACCTAAGGTGTCATTTCTCAAAGTTTGGGGTTGCGATACTTATGTCAAAAGGCTTCAGCCTGATAAGCTCGAACCCTAATCAGAGAAGTGCATCTTCATAGGATACCCTAAGGAAACAATTGGGTACACCTTTTACCACAGATCTGAGGGCAAGATCTTTGTTGCCAAGAATGGAACCTTTCTAGAGAAGAAGTTTCTCTCTAAAGAAGTGAGTGGGAGTAAAGTAGTACTTGATGAAGTAACTGTACCTTCTATCAAATTGGAATGTAGCTCATCACAGAAAACCGTTCACGTGATGCCTACACCAACTAGAGAGGAAGCTAATGATGATGATCATGAAACTTCAGATCAAGTTACTACTGAACCTCATAGGTTAACCAGAGCACGATCCTCACCAGAGTGGTACGGTAATCCTGTTCGGGAAGTCATGTTACTAGACCAAGGCGAACCTACGAACTATGAAGAAGCTATGATGAGCCCAGATTTTGATAAATGGCTTGAGGCCATGAAATCTGAGATAGGATCCATGTATGAGAACAAAGTGTGAACTTTGGTGGACTTTCCCGATGATCGGTAAACATTGAGAATGAATGGATCTTCAAGAAGAAGAAAGACGGTGATGGTAATGTCAGCTACAAAGCTCGACTTGTTGTGAAAGGTTTTTTACAAGTTCAAGGGGTTGACTACGATGAGACCTTCTCACCTATGGAGATGCTTAAGTCATTCCGAATTATGTTAGCAATTATTGCATTTTATCATTATGAAATCTGGCAAGTGGATGTCAAAAACTGCATTCCTTAATGGATATTAAAGGAGAGTTGTATATGATGCAACCAGAAGTTTTTGTCGATTCTAAAGGTGCTAACAAAGTGTGCAAGCTCCAGCGATCCATCTATGGACTGGTGCAAGCATCTCAGAGTTGCAATATACGCTTTGATGAGGTGATCAAAGCATATGGTTTTATACAGACTTATGGTGACGCGTGTATTTACAAGAAAGTGAGTGAGAGCTCTGTAGCATTTCTGATATTATATGTGGATGACATATTGTGGACTGGAAATGATATAGATTTCTGGATAGCATAAAGGGATACTTGAATAAGAATTTTTCAATGAAAGACCTCGGTGAAGCTACTTACGTATTGAGCATCAAGATCTATAGGGATATATCGAGACGTTTAATAGGACTTTGAAAAAGCACATACCTTGACAAAGTTTTGAAGAAGTTCAAAATAGATCAGTCAAACAAAGGATTCTTGCCTGTGTTGCAAGGTGTGAAGTAGAGTAAGACTCAAAACCCGACCACAGCAGAAGATAGAAAGAGAATGAAAGTCATTCCCTATGCCTCAGCCATATGTTCTATAAAGTATGCCATGTTGTGTACCAGACCTATTGCGTGCCTTGCCATGAGTTTGGCAAGGTGGTACAACAGTAATCCAGGAGTGGATCACTGGACAGCGGTCAAAATCATCCTTAGTTATCTAAGAGGACTAAAGAAATGTTTCTTGGTTATGGGGGTGATAAAGAGTTCATCGTAAAGGTTACGTAGATACAAGCTTTGACACTGATTCAGATGACTCTGAGTCTCAATCTGGATACGTATGGAAAGTCGGAGCAATTAGCTAGAGTAGCTCCATGCAGAGCATTTTATACATAGAAATTTGCAAAATACATACAGATCTGAATATGGTAGACCCGTTGACTAAACCTCTCTCACAAACAAAACATGATCACACCTTAGTAATCCTTGGGTATTAATCACATGGTGATGTGAACTAGATTATTGACCCTAGTAAACTCTTTGGGTGTTGGTCACATGGCGATGTGAACTATGGATGTTAATCACATGGCAATGTGAACTAGATTATTGACTCTAGTGCAGTGTGAGACTGATAGAAATATGCCCTAGAGACAATAATGAAATGGTTAGTATTATATTTCCTAAATCATGATAAAGGTTTATTATTCATGCTACAATTATATGGACCGGAAACTTAAATGCATGTGTGAATACATAAACAAATATCGTGTCCCTAGTAAGCCTCTACTAGACTAGCTCATTGATCAAAGATGCTTAAGGTTTCCTAACCATAGACATGTGTTGTCATTTGATAACGGGATCACATCATTAGGAGAGTGATGTGACGGACAAGACTCAGCTGTTAGCTTAGCAAAATGATCGTTCATTTAATTGCCATTGCTTTCTTCATGTCAAATACATATTCCTTCGACTATGTGATTATGCAACTCCCGGATACTAGAGGAATACCTTGTGTGCTATCAAACATCACAACGTAACTGGGTGATCATAAAGATGCTCTACAGGTATCTCCGAAGGTGTTTGTTGAGTTGTCATAGATCGAGATTAGGATTTGTCACTCGATTATCGGAGAGGTATCTCTGGGCCCTCTCGATAATACACATCATAATCTTGCAAACAAATGACTAAGGAGTTAGTCACAAGGTGATGTATTACGGAACGAGTAAAGAGACTTGCTGGTAACGAGATTGAACTAGGTATGTGATACGTCTCAAACATATCTACTTTTCCTAATGCTTTTCCTCTTGTTTTCGACTCTAATTTGCATGATCTGAATGAAACTAACCCCGGACTGACGTTGTTTTTAGCAGAACAACCATTGTGTTGTTTTTGTGAAGAAATAGAAGTTCTCGGAATGGAACGAAACTTTGCGATGATTTTTTATACAATAAATAAGAATTTCTGGAGCAAAGATCCACCGGAGGGGGCACCTGGGTGGGCACAATCCACAAGGGAGCCCCCCTCCTGGTGCACCCAGGTGGGTTGTCCCCACCTGGTGGCCCCGCAGACCCTGAAACCAATGCTATAAAATCCTTTTTACCAGAAAAAATCAGGGATAAAGAATTATCACGATCCACGAGACAGAGCCGCCGTCACCTCCTGTTCTTCATCGGGAGGCCAGATCTGGAGTCTGTTTAGGGCTCTGAAGAGGGGGGGTCTTCGTTCTTCGTCATAATCAACCCTTCTCCATCACCAATTCCCCGATGCTCCCCACCGAGAGTGAGTAATTCGTTCGTACGCTCGTTGGACGGTGAGGAGTTGGATGAGATTCATCATGTAGTCGAGTTAGTTTTGTTAGGGCTTGATCCCTAGTATCCACTAAGTTCTAATATTGATATTGCTATGACTTTGCCATGCTTAATGCTTATCACTTTGGGCCCGGGTTCCATGAATTCATATCTGAACCATTTATGTTATCACCATTATATCTATGTTCTAGATCCGATCTTGCAAGTTATAGTCACCTACTACGTGTTATGATCCGGTAACCCAAGAGTGACAATAGTCGTGACCACTCCTAGTGATGACCGTAGTTTGAGGAGTTCATGTATTCACCATGTGTTAATGCTTTGTTCCAGTTCTCTATTAAAGGAGGCCTTAATATCCCTTAGTTTCCACTAGGACCCCGCTGCCACGAGAGGGTAGGACAAAAGATGTCATGCAAGTTCTTTCCATAAGCATGTATGACTATTTATGGAATACATGCCTGCATTATATTAATGAACTGGAGCTAGTGTCGTATCGCCCTAGGTTATAACTGTCTCATCATGAATTCATCCAACAAGTGACCGATCCAATGCCTACGTATTTATCTTATATTGATCTTGCTAAGTTACTACTGCTCACATCACTGTTACACTTGCTACGAAACTACTGCTATCATTGTAACTTTACTATTGTTGTTGCTACTATTATCAAAACTATCAAACTACATTGCTACTGATCACTTTGCTGCAGATAATTAATCTCCAGGTGTGGTTGAATTGACAACTCAGCTGTTTCAGATATTCTTTGGCTCCCCTTGTGTCGAATCTATAAATTTGGGTAGAATACTCTACCCTTGAAAACTATTGCGATCCCCTGTACTTGTGGGTTATCGAGATCTTTTTCTGGCGCCGTTACCGGAGAGCATAGCTATATTTGTTGATTCACTTGGGGTTATTATAAATTTATCACTCTGAAGAATTTGAAAGATGCTAAGACTAAGATTTTTCCCTCTAGTATGAGGGGAGGTAAGAAACTGCCATCCAGTTCCGCCTTAGATTCACCTTCTGTTATCAGTAAACTTGCAATACCAGCACATGCTATCAATTCTGATATGTTGCAAGTTATTGATGATGCTACTTCTGCTATGGATAATGCTTATGATGATGATAGTACCTCGCTTGATGATGGTAATGTGCCACTAGGTGATTTTCTTGATGAACAAATTGCTAGAGTAATACAACATGATGTTGTTGAATCTGATGATGAGCTTGAAACTGAAACTCCCGAAACGCCTGCTAGAACTAGCCTTCCTAGATATGGATTGCCTAAGGTATCGAAAGGTTATGTTATGGATGAGGAGACAACTAGAGATATTCTTGCTTGTATGGATAGAGATGATTTAGAGAAATTATTGTGCAAGTATAAAGAAAAATATCTGAATGCTAGAATGAAATGTGATCCTAAGTTTTCTACTTCACCTATTTTTATTGATGATAAGGATTATGAATTCTCTATCGACCCAAAGTTAATTACTTTGGGTGAATATGATCCTTTCCATGGTTATGAAATTCAAACTGTTGTGTCACATCTTACTAAGTTGAATGACATAGCCACCATTTTTACTCATGATGAGAAGACTTGCTATTACTTTATTCTCAAGTTATTTCCATTCTCATTAAAGGGTGATGCTAAAGCTTGGTACAATACTCTTGCTCCTGGTTGTGTGCGTAGTCCCCGGGATATGATTTATTACTTCTCTGAAAAATATTTCCCTGCTCATAAGAAACAAGTTGCTTTACAAGAAATATTTACTTTGTGCAAATTAAAGAAGATAGTCTCCCACGAGCTTGGGGGAGGCTTTTCCAATTACGTAATGCTTTGCCTGATCATCCTCTTAGGAAAAATGAAATACTTGATATCTTCTATAATGGACTAACCGATGCTTCTAGGGATTTCCTAGATAGTTGTGCTAGTTGTGTTTTCAGGGAACAAACTGTTGGGAAAGCTAAATAATTATTGAATAATATATTGAAAATTATGATGATTGGACTCTTCCTGAACCACCACCTAAACCTACTCCGAAGAAGAGGGGTATATTATATCTCAGTCCTGAAGATATGCAAGAGGCAAAGAAATCTATGAAGGAAAAAGGTATTAAAGCTGAGGATGTTAAAAATTTACCTCCTATTGAAGAAATGCATGAGCTTAATACACCACCACTGCCTAAGGTGGTACAGGTAAATTCTTTAATGAATTTCGATGATAATGACAATCCTCACAATATGCATCCTAGCCAATGTCTTTATGATTTTGAAAACTACATTAGAAAACAAGATCACTTCAATGCAAATGTTATGAAACAATTGAAATACAATTCTGATATGATTGCTCGCTTGAGTGACTTGTTATTTAGAATCTCAAATGATGTTAGAGGTGTTGGAAAGCATGCTTCTATGGTTCAAACTCAGTTAGAACAAGTTTCTAAATCTCAAAGATAATTGCTTGATGAAATGAATAATTATATACATGACTTTGCTGTTAGAGTTGCAACTAGAGGAGGTAAAATGACTCAGGAACCACTTTATCCTGAGGGACACCCAAAAAGAATAGAACAAGATTCACAAACAGTTAACACTGATGCACCTAGTCCTTCTAGAAAGAAAAACAAGAAGAAAATGATAGTACTTCACATGCTTCTAGTGAACCTGAAATAGAAAAACCTCCTGATAATGATAATGAAACTTCTATCTTTCATGCTGAAACTCAGTCTGGTAATGAACACTCACCTTCTAATAATGAAAGAGATAATGAGGAGGTTCATGAAGATGCTCAACAAAATAATAAAGAACTAGACAATGATATTGAGATAGAACAAACTGTTGATCTTGATAACCCACAACCTAAGAATACAAGATATGACAAAAGAGACTTTATTGCTAGAAAACACGGTAAAGAAAGAGAACCATGGGTTCAAAAACCAATGCCCTTTCCACCTAAGTCAACTAAAAAGAAAGACGATGAAGAATTTGAACGCTTTGCTGAAGTGCTGAGGCCAGTCTTTTTGCGTACTCGCTTGACTGATATCCTTAAAATGCCTCCTTATGCAAAGTACATGAAAGACATCATCACCAATAAGAGAAAAGTACCTGAAGCTAAAATCTCCACTATGCTTGCTAATTATACCTTTAAAGATGGAGTAAGTAAAAACATGGAGATCCGAGAATACCAACTATACCTTGCTCCATCAAAAAGAATTATGTGAAAACTGCTTTATGTGATTTAGGAGCTGGTGTCAGTGTTATGCCTTTCTCTTTATATAAAAGACTTGATTTGAATAAACTCACACCTACTGAAATATCTTTGCAAATGGCTGATAAGTCAACTGCCATACCTATCGGTATCTGTGAGGATGTGCCTGTTGTTGTTGCTAATGTTACTATTTTGTCTGAATTTGTTATACTTGAGATGCCCGAGGACGACAACATGTCAATTATCATTGGTAGACCCTTATTGAATACTGCAGGGGCTGTTATTGATTGCAATAAAAGCAAGGTCACTTTTCATATTAATGATAATGAGCATACGGTGCACTTTCCGAGGAAACAATTCCAAGTGAATGGTATTAATGTTATTGAAAAATCTCCGACAATCACTATTGGAAGTTTTCAAATACCTATACCTACTGCCAAAAATAAATATGAAATGCTTATTGTTGGGGACATGCATATACTCGTTGAGGTAACAATCTTATTTACGATAGTTCTTTGGTTTCATGCTAATTGAAAGTGGTTGTTAATAAGGCTTGATCAACCTTATTAATGGATCATTTTTGAGAGGTATGAAGTTGATGAATTTAGTAAGCACTACCTTCTGTCCCTATCTCTTGTTTTCTGTTTTTACTAGTTAAATAAAATAAAATGCCATGTTTTTTATGTTTTCTAAATTTCTCGTGCAATAAAAAAATGTCCCAAAAATAAAAGTTCTCAGAATACTCTGAAAATTTAATACGATTTTTTCTGAATATTTAAGAATTTCTGGTGCAAATAATACCATAGGGAGGTACACCAGGTGGGCACAACCCACCTGGGGGCGCCAGGACCCCCAGGCGCACCCTGGTGGGTTGTGGTCCCCACGTGGGCCCCCTCACTTATCTCTTCACACCACATCATCACTTACCTCCAAAAAAAATTCTCCACTGCTCTCTCTCCCGTGTTCTTGCTCTCAAACCCGCGGATTTCGATCTATTTGCTCGAAGCTCCGTTTCTGAAACTGTTCCAGGGGATTGTTGCTTGGTATGTGACTCCACCGTTTGTCCAATTGTTTTTTGTTTAGTTGTTCATATTTTTAATAATTAGCTACTCTTGGTGTTGTTGTAGATGAGGTTGCATGCTGAATTTTTAGAGTTCTAAGTAGTTCGAATGCTTGCTATGGCCTCTATGTATCCCTATGAGTAATTGTTATCAATCTTATAGAGTTTTGTGGATAAAATTTTGTCACTCAAAGTTTTTGAGAAAATTGTACGCGAACCTGATGAACCTATTTGGATGGAGTTCTTCGAGGAGGAGATCCTCGGGGGCATCTTCTAGTGACAACTCCACTCGCCTGTCTTATGTCGAACCAAGTGAAAGTTCTATTCGAGATGCAGCCACCAAAACATGCTTATGGCCTTGCGATGATTATATGATGCGTGTGGGCATTAAGGAGGAATTTGAGCAATATGTTCACAATGCCGGTCTCGGTCTCTACATTTCAGATAAGTGCGAGTAACACCAAACTCTCAATGAAACATTTGTCAAAGGATTTAAATTCCATCCTCGTGAGTCTAGGGTGTCATTTAAGCTTTATAAAAACCCATGTACCATGTCACTAGAGAGTTTTGCTCACCACTGCAAACTTCCATTCTGGGGTTCGCTTGATGAACCGCCAAGGTCTGAGTACCAATCATTATTGACTAGTCTTTGCTACGGTGAGACGAGGGGAGTGACACAAGGTAGAATAAAGAGCATTCATTTTCCCGCAATTCAGTACTTTGCATTATTTAACGGGAAATGTATAGTAGGCAAGCAAGACTGTAGTGCAGTTTGTGCTCTAGACTTGAGCCTCATATGCACCGCTCTCACCGATGAAAGGAGTTATAACCATGGAGCGATTGTTGCACACAGACTACAACATAACACTAATAGTGGCTATTTTTCTATGGTCGAATATATGCCACTCGTTTAGCATGAGGGCTGGGTGTTTCACCTCTGCCCTTTGACCCTATCCTACCCACGCAGTATTTAGATTTTGATGCTTTGAAAAGTCATAAGATCCTCAAAGGGAAAATTCATAATTTCACTTACAATTTGTTGTTTAACCAAACATCTGTTGTGCACACATATTTGCATGCGCCTGCTCTTTTTGACTATCACAACAAAGGAAGATACTTTGTTCTTGAGAGTGAGGCCTGAGCTCACGACGCGGCAGTGGAGGTAGCACGGCAAGCCGAGGCATCTACACCAAGAGCCTCCGTGAGCTACCATGCCGACTACTATCCAGTTTATTGACTACTTACCAAGTTAGGACAAAAGCCTAAGCTTGGGGGAGTACGTGTTTCCCATCGACATTATATTCATGTTCATTTCATTCCATTTGTCGGTGTCCACAATTTTTCATTGTATCATCAATGCTTAATTTTATTTTTCTTGCTTTCTTCTTGTGTGTTTGAAAAACCTAAGAAAAACCAAAAAAAATAGTTGTAGTTAGTTTACTTTCTATGCATGCTTAGCTGTAGCATTAAAAAGAAAACCCAAAAAGATTTCCTTGTTCTTCTTTTGCTTGTTGGGAGCTTTCCCGTGTAAATAGTTTTTCTCGTTTTTGCTTTTCCCTTATATTGGCTTGTTCAAGAAAACCAAAAACACAAAAAAAAATAGTGTGTTTCTCTGAATTTTTTTCTTTTTATTCGAGTCGTACCGAGGAGAAGTCCATGATGAAAATGTTGAATGACTCTCATATGAATAACTGTTGATCTAATAAAGAGCCCATTTTATCTTGTCTTCTCCTGTTCAATAAAATGTTTGCAGGTTCCAGCTTAGTCCACGTCACTCTTGCACTATTATTATTTTCACATCGTTCGGTCGCGCAAGTGAAAGGCAATAACGACGATATTTGAAATTGGTCGTGGCAGAGAAAAACGGGTATGAACTCGACTTGTTCTGTTTGTGTAAATATGTTTAGTATCCATGATTCAGCCCATTATGATTAAACATGTTTGCAATGAAAATTAGAGATTATAGTTTCTCATGCCATGCATAAGTAGCTAGGAGTGGATAATGATTTATCTTGGATATCAACATTGCATTAAAATGATTGTGATGTATTCTGATGATATGGTATCCTCCTCTGAATGTTCGAGTGGCTTGACTTGGCACATGTTCATGCATGTAGTTGAATCAAAACCAACAAAGCCTCTATGATATTTATGTTCATGGTGTTCATATCCTACTCATGCTAGTGTCCAATGTTACTTATGCATAATGCATGTTCATGACCGTTATTGCTCTCTAGCTGGCCGCTTCTCAATTTAATTGCTAGCCTTCGCCTGTACTAAGTGGGAGTTCTGCTTGTACATCAAAAACCTTGAACCCAAAGTTATTCCAGATGAGTCCACCATACCTACCTATATGCGGTATTACCCTGCCCTCCTAAGTAAATTTGCATGTGCCACCTCTAAAAAGTTCTAATAAATATCCTTTTTGTGTGCCTGGATCGTTCATGGAACGATCGGAGGTGGTCGTTATCTTCCATGCTAAGGGGGTTATTCTCAGGTCGAGTGTTTATTCACTCGCCATCGCACGAGAAAAGGGCGGTGAGGGAGTCCTGGACTAGGGGGTGTCCGGATAGACGAACTATCATCACGTCCGGACTCCAAGACTATGAAGATACAAGATTTAAGACTTCTTCCTGTGTCCGGATGGGACTTTCCTTGGCGTGGAAGGCAAGCTTGGCGATACGGATATGTAGATCTCCTACCATTATAACCGACTCTGTGTAACCCTAACCTATCCGGTGTCTATATATACCGGAGGGTTTTAGTCCGTAGGTCTGAACAACAATCATACCATAGGCTAGATTCTAGGGTTTAGCCTCCTTGATCTCGTGGTAGATCTACTCTTGTACTACCCATATCATCAATATTAATCAAGCGGAGTAGGGTATTACCTCCATCGAGAGGGCCCGAACCTGGGTAAAAACATCGTGTCCCTTGTCTCGTTACCATCCGCCTAGACGCGATTCGGGACCCCCTACCCGAGATCCGCCGGTTTTGACACCGACATTGGTGCTTTCATTGAGAGTTCCTCTGTGTCGTCACCGATAGGCCCGATGGCTCCTTCGATCATCAACAACGACACAGTTCAGGGTGAGACTTTTATCCCCGGACAGATCTTCGTATTCTACGGCTTTGCACTACGGGCCAATTCGCTTGGCCATCTGGAGCAGATCGAAAGCTACGCCCCTGGCCATCAGGTCAGATTTGGAAGTTTGAACTATACGGCCGATATCCACGGAGACTTGATCTTCGACGGATTCGAGCCGCGGCCAAGCTATCCGCACTGTCTCAATGGGCATGACCTAGCTCTGCAGCCGAACAGTGCCCTGGAGGCCGCACCAGCATCCGCTCCGACCCTTAATCCAGAGCCGGATTCCCCGATCGAGAAGGAGTGGTTGGACACCGCCTCGGGGGCTACAATCTCTACGGCGATCGAGCCGAAATCCATCCCTGTCCTTTGCGAAGACCTCGACTCCAGGGTGCCGGACTCCTCTCCGGACTCCGAACCCTCCAGCGCCCGCTTGTCGAATCCGATTGGGCGCCGGTCATGGAGTTCACTGCCGCGGACATCTTTCTGCACTCGCCCTTTGGCGACATCCTGAATTCACTAAAGTATCTCTCTTTATCCGGAGAGCCCTTCCCGGACTACGGACAGGAAGGTTGGGATACGGACGATGAAGAAATTCAACACCCACCCATCACCCACTTTGTAGCCACTGTCGATGATTTAACCGACATGCTCGACTTCGACTCCGAAGACATCGACGGTATGGACGGCGATGCCGGAGGCGACCAAGACCCCAGCACCTACGAGGGCCTTTGGAAGGCCACCTCGTCATACGACATATACATGGTGGATATCCCAAAAGATGGGAACGGCGATGGAACAACAGAGGATGACACCTCCAAAAAGCAACCGAAGCGCCGACGTCAGTGGCGCCGCTTTAAATCCCGCCACAGCAAAACGGTGATTCCGGCACGGGAGATAATAACACCCCGGACAGTTCCAAAGACAACCCCTTCCAGCAGGACTCAGCACAGGAGGAGGGAGAAGCAAGTCCGCATGACAGTGCGGCAGAAAGAGAGGTCGAGGACGATAATTATGCGCCTCCCTCCGAAGATGAGCCAAGCCTCGACGACGCATTTAATTTGTCGTGCACGAGGATCCCGCCGGACAAGAGCGTTTCAAGCGCGCGGGCTTATAGCCACGGCAAGCAGCCTCAAGAAAAAGCGACAACAGCTTAGAGCTGACCAAGACCTGCTAGGCAGCGGATGGACTGAAGTCCTTGCAGCCGAAGAGTATGAACTCGGACGCCCCTCCAAAAGCTACCCCAAACACAGGTCGTTGCCTCGATCAGAGGAGGTAGCACCCAAGTCACCAGCGCACGACATGGCAGACCGGCCACCCCGTGTTCGTGACAGAGAAGCTTCACGGCCCTCCGCTCAAGCCACACCCCGACGCCGCTCAAAAAGTACCAGGGCACGGGAAAACGCGCCGGACTTGCAAGATATATTGGAGGACAAGGCAAAATATACTAGATCGATCTACGGATCGCGTGGGTGCCCAACGACACGGGATGATTACCGTCGCGCCGGATACAGCAAACCCGGCCGGGCTGAACACAGTAGACAAAGCTCATATGAGCTACGTCGTGATATAGCCCAATACAGAGGCGCCAAACACCCACTATGCTTCACAGATGAAGTAATGGATCATCAAATCCCTGAGGGTTTCAAACCCGTAAACATCGAATCATACGATGGTACCACAGATCCTGCGATGCGGATCGAGGACTATCTCCTCCATATCCACATGGCCCTTGAGGATGATCTACATGCCATCAAATACCTCCCACTCAAGCTTAAAGGACCAGCTCGGCATTGGCTCAACAGCTTGCGGCCAGAATCAATTGGTTGTTGGGAGGACACAGGCCCGCATTCCTTGATAACTTCCAGGGCACATATGGGCGACCACTGACGCCGATGACCTTAGCCACATAATTCAGCAGCCGGAAGAATCGGCGGACAATTACGGACACGGTTCCTAACAAAGAAAAATCAAATCATTGACTGTCCGGATGCAGAGGCCCTTGCAGCCTTCAAACATAACATCCGTGATGAGTGGCTTGCCCGGCACCTAGGACAGGAAAAGCCAAAATCCATGGCAGCCCTCACAACACTCATGACCCGCTTTTGTGCGGGAGAGGACAGCTGGCTAGCTCGAAGCAACAACTTGGCCAAACATCACGATAGTTCGGATACCAAGGACAGCAATGGCATGTCGCGTCATAACAAGAACAAGCGCCGCATTAACGGCGATATCTGAAGATACGGCCGTCAATGCCGGATTCGGAGGCTCTAAACCGGTCTGCGGAAGAAGCCATTCAAAAGAAATACCAGGGCCGTCCAACTTGGACCGCATACTCGATCGCTTGTGCGGATACATGGCACCCCGAAAAACCAGCCAATCACACCAACAGGGATTGTTGGGTGTTCAAGCAAGTAGGCAAGTTAAGTGCGAACTCAATGACAAGGGGCTGCATAGCGATGACGAGGAAGAGCCCAGCCGCCGAACAATAGAGGACAGAAGGGTTTTCCTACACAAGTGCGGACGGTGAACATGATATACGCAACCCACATACCCAAAAGGGAGCGGAAGCGTGCACTAAGGGACGTATATGCGATGGAGCCAGTCGCCCCAAAGTTCAACCCATGGTCTTCCTGCCCGATCACCTTCGATCGAAGGGACCACCCCACCAGCATTCGTCACGGCGGGTCTGCCGCATTGGTTCTTGACTCAATTATTGACGGATTTCACCCTCACAAGAGTCCTGATGGACGGCGGCAGCAGCCTGAACCTGCTTTATCACGATACAGTGCGCAAAATGGGCATAGACCCCTCCAGGATTAAGCCTACGAAGACGACCTTTAAAGGCATCATACCGGGTGTAGAGGCCAGTTGTACGGGCTCGGTTACACTCGAAGTGGTCTTCGGATCCCCGGATAACATCCGAAGCGAAGAGTTAATCTTTGACATCGTCCCATTCCGTAGCGGCTATCATGCACTGCTCGGACGAACCGCATTTGCAAAGTTCAATGCGATGCCGCACTACGCATACCTCAAGCTCAAGATGCCAGGCCCTCGAGGAGTAATCACGGTCAATGGAAACACCGAACGCTCTCTCCGAACGGAGGAGCACACGGCGGCCCTCACGGCGGAGGTACAAAGCAGCCTCTCACAGTAATTCTCGAGTCCGGCCACTAAGCGTCCGGACACTGTCAAGCGCGCCCGGAGTAACCTACAACAAGACCGCCTTGCACGATTCAAGCACGCGTAGCAATCCGGCCCCAACCCCAGCCCTCACGAAACTGCGAAGCTAGTATTACGCGTACATAATTACGCTCTGGAGATACCATGGGCATATGGGGAGGGGCAAGACCACAACACGCTTAGAATGCGGCTCGACCGCACCAGAGGCTCCCGATTGTGTCATTCCTTTTCTTTTTTTCCTTTTTCTTCCTTTTTCTTACTTTCAGGACTCCGTCTTTCAGAAGTCCTGTCCGGCACTAGAATCGCCGAACTCATGACCGCACCAGGGAAGCCACGTCGAGTGTTCAGGTGGTCTCTATTACGAGCATTATACCTGTTTTACATACCATCTCGCAGCTTACCCCTGGAGGGGGACATGTTAGATAGTCCCATCCCTTGCTTATCGCACTATTTGTATCGTTCTGCTTTCATCGCAGTACCTTTTTGAATAAACAATACATAGCTTTTGCTTATTATTGCACTACTTCCTTTATCTATACATATGTTCATTTCATGACATGTTGCAACCGTACACTTTGGTGCAGCCAATACACCAGGGCTTAAGTATCCCAAAATTATGGTGTGATAAGTCCGAACACTTTCACAAGTGCGGCACCCCAAACTTATAGCATTATATGAATCGGCTCGAATCATGTCTTGGGTCAATAGTTGGGTTTGCCCGGCTCCGTGTTTTGGTACCTTACGTTCCGTTATATCGGCTAAGGTAGCACGGGAGAACCACTGCGATTGTGCCCCAGTTGAGCTGGGTCGAGCACCTCGATGGAGAAAGCTAAAACTGACCCGTCATGATAGGGCGAGAACCGGTCGCTGTTCGAGAGCTTTTTGGTCCCTAAAGACTTATGCCGCTTAGAGCGAGGAACCGGAATTTTCCGGCCAAAGGCGTGGATAGCGCCCGAACTCGGTCTTCGAATACTAGGGGCTTCACCAAAATTTAAAATTATAGAATTATATGGCTAAGTGAGAGTGTTCAAGCATTATAAGTCTGGTTGCCTTGTTCGTTGTGTTGAGCGCCTCCCTAGATGGACCCAAGAATGGGAACAAGAGTGCTCAAGTTTATCCCGAACACCCCAACACTCGTGGCATGGGGGCTAAAGCCAAGGACTTGCCATCTCTCAAATTTGATAGACGGCCGCACAGAAGGTAATATTTTAAATTAACAAGCGTTGCTTAGCGCATATGAACAAGTTTTCAGCGTACATGATAACAAATGCAAGCCTATTAAAAATTACATCTTTGGAGCACTCATCCGCTATTCGGCGGGCACCCTTCAGGAGGCCCTCATAGTACATTTCGGGCGTGCGATGCTCCTTTCCCTTCGGTGGCCCATCCGTCACAAGCTTCTCCGCATCCAACTTGCCCCAGTGCACTTTAGCACGGGCAAGGGCCTGATGGACACCTTCAATGCAGACGGAGTGCTTGCTGACTTCAATCCGTGGACAGGCGTCCACCAGCCGCTACACTAAGCCGAAGTAGCTCCCAGGCATGGCTTCCAATGGCCACAACCGCGCTATAAGGCCCTTCATGTCCTGTTCGGCGACCTTGTGGAGCTCGACCAGCTGCTTTAGCTGGTCGCTCAGGTGCACCGGATGTCCGGCCTCAGCATACTGGGACCAGAACACCTTTTCCGTCGAGCTCCCCTCCTTGGCGTGGTTGAATGCGGCAGCATCAGACACACTACGGGGCAAATTTGCGAATGCTCCTGGAGAGCTCCGAATCCGGGTAAGTAATAGGTAATTCACTTTCACATGCTTGCTTTGCATAAAGAATGCCTTACCCGACGCTATCTTCTTTAATGATTCAATTTCTTGGAGGGCTTTTTGGGCCTCGGCCTTAGCAGCTTTGGCACTCTCAAGAGCCGAGGCAAGCTCGGACTCTCGAGTCTTCGAGTCACGCTCCAAACTCTCGTGTTTTTCCACGAGAGCTTGGAGCTCTTGCCGTACCTTGGCCAGCTGCGCCCCCCTTCTCTCGCTCGGTGTGTTCCGCAGCCGCTTTGTTTTCGGCCACGGACGCCGCTTCCTTCAGGGTCGCCACCTCGTTCGTGGCCCCTGCAGTACCCATGTTATTCCTGTTATTTTTTGCAACCGAAACCTTTCTATAATGTGTTTCTTTAATAAGGTACTACTTACCTTCCTTGTTCTCGAGCTGCTTCTTGGCTTGGCCGAGCTCGTTCTCGGACCGCTCGAGGCTCTACTTCAATGCATTGACCTCCTTGATCGGTCTTGGCGGAGGTCGACAACGCCTTTGCATTCCCATATTGACATACTTATGTTAGACTCCTGCGTATATCTTTTTAGATTGTTAGTCCGGCTTTTCTTTCGAACACCGAACTAAGCATCGAGGGCTACTTGTCTATGCGGTAATATTTTTACATATTCTAAACTTACCTCAAAGCCTGTTGAAAGGCTGGTACAGGCTTCGGTCAGCCCGCTCTTGGCGGACTGAACTGTCCGGATCACCGCACTCATAACAGTGCGGTGCTCCTCCGGTTGGACGGAGGACAGCGGCGTCTTACCTTTCTTACGAAGGGACCGCTTGCCGGACTCCAAAACCGCTGAAGGTTCCGGCATGGAGCCCGGACAAGGGTCGGGCTTAGAGCCCCTGGGGGTCTTGCCCCCCACGCGCCTGGATTCCGGGAGGTTGCCTTGTGGCGCCTCCTGTGCCACCTCCTCTTGACCAAGCCCCCCTTGGGGCCCCACCACGGCGTTGTCCGCAGCGTGAGGTGAGGAGGCAGTCGGAAGTGAAGTACTCTCCATTTCCAACGAACTCAGGGACCCGCTCGACGAAGTGGCGAACTCGCCCTTGGGCGGGCTGCATGATTGTTCGGCATTAGAGAACACTATGCAATGGTAAAAAAACCATGGGTATCCGGACACTTACGATCTCGCCACGGGCTTGGCCCTTGTTGGCCAATCCTCCTCGTCGTCGTCGACGTTGGTGGAGAAGTCCGAAGGAAGGGTTCTTCCTTCTTGGACCCTCCGGCCTCCCGGTTAGGCGGCCTTCCTTTTCCTCTCCTCCCCCGCTGGGGGAGAAGCTTCTTTTTCCTCCTCCTCGTCCTCAGGAGAAGATTCTGCTTTAGAATCTGACAGCACCTGGCGTCAGGAGCTCCTTTGAGTTCCCGTGGCCTCCTTCTTGGCCTTCTTCTCCGGCACCACATGGGGGACCGGAGCCAGCAGCGTCGTCAATCAGGCGTCCGCTGGGTCTTCCGGCAAAGGAGCCGGACTGTTAATCTGTCAGGATGTCTTCAGCCAGTCCTGTCAAAGATCAGGGTGTTTTAGATCCCACATAGAGTCAATCTATGAAGAAAGAGTCCCGTAAAGGGTAAAATAACTTACCTCGCCGGCTTGATGCCGCGAGCTGTATCCGCGATCTTTGTTAGCGGATGTTGGGGCTTCAGCGCCCTTGAACAGCACCTTCCAGGCATATTCGTGCGTAGTGTCGAAGAGCCGGCTCAAGGTTCGGTGCTGTGCCGGATCGAACTCCCACAAATTAAAGGCCCGTTGTTGGCATGGGAGAATCCGGCGGATGAGCATCACCTGGATTACATCGACTAGCCTGAGATTCTTGTCCACCAGGTTTCGGACGCATGTTTGGAGTCTGGATAGCTCGTCCGAATTCCCCCATGTCAGGCCCGTCGCTTTCCATGAGGAGAGCCGTGTGGGGGAGCCGCCACCCATTCGGGGTCGCGTGGCTCGGTGATGTAGAACCACCCCGATTGCCAGCCCTTTATTGTATCCACAAAGGCGCCCCCGAGCCATAGGACTTTGGCCATCTTGCCGACCATGGGACCTCCGCACTCCGCTTGACGGCCGCCCACTACCTTCGGCCTGACATTGAAGATCTTCAGCCATAGGCCGAAGTGGGGCTGGATGCAGAGGAAGGCCTCGCACACGACGATAAACGCCGAGATGTTGAGGATAAAATTCTGGGCCAGGTCGTGGAAGTTCAGGCCGTAGTAGAACATGAGCCCCCGGACAAATGGGTGACGTGGAAAACCTAGTCCCCGGAGGAAGTGGGGGAGAAACACCACCCTCTCATGGGCCCTAGGGGTTGGAATGAGCTGCCCCGCATCGGGCAGCATGTGCGCGATGTCGCCGGACAAATATCCGGCCTCCCGCAGTCGTGTGATATATGTGCCCCTCCGTGACGGAGGAGGCCATCCACCTGCCTCCCGCTCCTTCCATGGTTGGAGAAGGTTGAGGTGGGATGTGCGGACTTGGGCGCTGGAGCTTTAGTGCGCGGAAATGGATGAGCAAAGGAGGAAGAAGGCGTAGGTGAAAAGGCGGATCCTTATCCCCTTATATGAATGACGAAGCTATCGTCCCCCACCCGACTGGTAAAACTCGCTTATCTCCCAAGCGCCGTAATCAATGGCGCGGATGGGTTACCCACGTCCGTATTGATGAGAATCCCGGAATAAGGGGGCACGATCTATGCTTTGATAAGGCGTGCCAAGGAAACCGCCTCGCTAAACGTGCTAAGGTGGAACGGTAAAAAATGATTCATGTAAAGGCCTGGCCGGGGTGTGATGTCACGCCGCGGAATACGTCAGCAGATCTGTGCAAACATTATTCTCTCTACGTGTTATGTGGAACTTGTTTTGCAGAGCTGGACACTATCATGGTGTTCAAAACCTTCTATGAAGTATTCGGAGGAGGAACCCGCCTTGCAATGCCGAAGACAATATGCGCGCCGGACTCGTCGTCATTGAAGCCTGGTTCAGGGGCTACCGAGGGAGTCCTAGACTAGGGGGTGTCGGGATAGCCGAACTATCATCAAGGCCGGAGTCCAAGACTATGAAGATACAAGATTGAAGACTTTGTCCCGTGTCCGGATGGGACTTTCCTTGGCGTGGAAGGCAAGCTTGGCGATACGGATATGTAGATCTCCTACCATTGTAACCGACTCTGTGTAACCCTAACCTATCCGGTGTCTATATAAACCGGAGGGTTTTAGTCCGTAGGACGAACAACAATCATACCATAGGCTAGCTTCTAGGGTTTAGCCTCCTTGATCTCGTGGTAGATCCATTGTTGAGGAAATCTTTAACTGGTAGCTGCTCGGTTGGCTGGTGAGTAGGGGATTAATCGGCTAATCGGCAAGTTAATCGGCCATTTAATCAATTAATCGAACAATTTTTGAGTTTATCGGCTACTCGGTGACCCTACGAGTAGGGATTAATCGGCAAGTTAATCTGGTTAATCGGATGAATTCTTGAACAGGGGGTAGATCTACTCTTGTACTACCCATATCATCAATATTAATCAAGCAGGAGTGGGGTATTACCTCCATCGAGAGGGCCCGAACCTGGGTAAAAACATCGTGTCCCTTGTCTCCTGTTACCATCCGCCTAGACGCACAGTTCGGGACCCCCTACCCGAGATCTGTCGGTTTTGACACCGACAGGCGGTAATAGGGATGCCCAGTCCCAACCTGCAAACAGAAAAAAGCTTACAAATAATCAAACAAAAACTCCCAATGGAGTCAAAACCTTTACTTTCATCGCTTGTGTAACACACGGATAATCAAGCTATAGTAATCCCCTACTAATGATGCCAAGTCATCACTGTTACTATTGTTAATCTCACTTTGATTCAAAACCAATTCAAATTCAATTTTAAAATAAAGTCAAATAAATTATTTCACCAAATAGTAAAACAAAAATGTTCGCTGGGTTAGAAATATTCACTAACTAAATGTCATGAGTGATTCAACATCAATTGAGATAGCTAATTTCCGCTGGGAATTAAAGCAGTTCCAAATCAGCATTTTTAAATGCTCTTCCATTTGTGAAAGTGCCAAATCAATTCAAACTCCTCCCAAACTTTTTGTGGCAGGTGGCAAATATTGTAATGTATTTATTTGGCCAAGTCCCACATTTTACAGAACCCCTTTTGGCACCTCAAATATTGCAAAGCATTTTCTATAAAAAGAAAAGAGCAAAAGAAAAGAAAAGGGGGAAATGAGAGAGAGGCCCCCTGCCCCCTGGACCTCAACCAGCCTGGCCGGCCTAGCCGGCCCAGCTCCCCGCACCGCCCCCATTCCTATTCCTCGGTCGCGCACTGCTACAGGGCGCGGTCGTCATCGGACCCCCTCGCTGGCGTCGACGGGAGGATAAGGCCGCCAGCGCCCCGACGCCTCGGGCTCCCTCCCCTCTCCCACACCCACTTGCGCCTCTCCTCCCCTCTCCCTCACGCGCTCACTCCTCCCAAGCACCACCGTCGCCGTGCGTCGGTCGACCTCGTGGCCACCGGGCCCCTCCGGCCTCGCCGGCCTGTCCTGGAGCTCCAGCGCTATCGTCCTCTTCGTCTGGTGCCACTGGGCCATGCTGGGGGGCCGCCGGAGCGCCTGCCTCGACTCCTTCTTCCTTCTCTGCTCCGCCGTCGCCGTGATGAATCGCCACCGTGGCCACCGCCACCACCTCGCCTCGCCATCGTGCCCAACGTCTTCGCCGGCGTCTTCCATGTCGCCTGACGCCTTTCGTTGGAGACGAGGGACCCTGCAATGCCGAGCCCCTTCCTTTGCATCTCCGGTCTCCGCCATTCCCCTCCGACTCTGGTGACCTCTTTGCTGCTACTAAACTGACCACATGCCACCGTGAGCCGCTCGGTGAGCTCCTCCCTTCCTCCATTCCTGTCCTCGCGCCTTGTGCATCGCTGTAGCTAGCTCGCCGTCGCGCAATTTTCTGTTTGTCGCCTGAGCTCGTCGCTGCCGTCGCTTCCAACCACCGTAGTCGCGCCGCTAGGTTAGAACGATGCGGTGATGTTCCCGCATTCGAATGAGCCCGAACGCACGCACAAATGTGCAACGCAGCCGCCTCCCCATAGCACACCCGTGAGCTCCGCCGCTTATGTGCTTGCCACCGTCGCCGTAGAGCCTCCCTGGCCACGACACCGCCGCAGATCGACACAGTTTGGTTTCCAACCACCTCCCGAGCCACACCGCCGCATTTTGCCTCGCCGATGTTGCTCCGGCGCCGTCCGCCGACGTGGCTAGGCGGGCCCCACCCCTGGGTCACTGCCAGTGGGCCATGGGGGCCCCGTTGACGGGTTTGACTAGTCAATGTGCTGACTAGGTGTCCCTGTGACGCTGACATGCGGGCCCCACCACTTAATACTCTAATTAAAATGTTTTAATAACTAAAACTGATTTGTTTATTAATTAGTCTATGACAGGTGGGGCCTACCTGCTAAATAACTTTGTTTAGTTAGTTTTAAAACTCTGTTAGCCCTCTGTATATGACATGTGGGTCCCACTGGACCCACTAGTCAGGTTTGACCTGGTCAGCCGCTCTATTGACTTTTAAGGTCATCCACACGTCATGCTGATGTCATATTCCATTTCTGTTAATCTAAATGAATCCAGAAAATGGTTTAATCTTTGAAAAATCATAGAAATTAAACCGTAACTCGGATGAAAATGTTTTCTACATGAAAGTTGCTCAGAAAAATCCAACAACTGAAAACGCGGTCCGTTCATCTGTCATATGCCTCGAACTATCTGAACATGGAACATTCCCCCTCCGGTCATCACATGCGACACGAATTAGGAAAGGAATACCTTCCCGGTTGAATTCCCCCTTCACTTGTATGGTGCAGTGCTACGTCTTGAGCTTGCGTTGGTTTTCCTTGAAGAGTAAAGGGTGATGCAGAAATAGTAGCGTAAGTATTTCCCTTAGTTTTTGAGAACCAAGGTATCAATCCAGTAGGAGGCTCCTTAAAAGTCCCACGCATCTACACAAACAAACAAAGAACTCGCAACCAACACAATAAAGGGGTTGTCAATCCCTTCACGGCCACTTGCGGAAGTGAGATCTAATAGAGATAGTATGATAAGATAAATATATTTTTGGTATTTTATAATATAGATGCGAAAAGTAAAGATGAAAATAAAAGTAAACTGGAAGCAAATATGATAAGAGATAAACCCGGGGGCCATAGGTTTCACTAGTGGCTTCTCTCAAGATAGCATAAGTATTACGGTGGGTGAACAAATTACTGTCGAGCAATTGATAGAAAAGCGAATAAGTATGAGATTATCTAGGCATGATCATGTATATAGGCATCACGTCCGCAACAAGTAGACTGACTCCTGCTTGCATCTTCTACTATTACTCCACACATCGAACGACTCCTGACTGCATCTACAGTATTAAGTTCATAAGAACAGAGTAACGCCTTAAGCAAGATGGCATGATGTAAAGGGATAAACTCATGCAATATGATATAAACCCCATCTTTTTATCCTCGATGGCAACAATACAATACGTGCCTTGCAACCCCTGCTGTCACTAGGTAAGGACACCGCAAGATTGAACCCAAAGCTAAGAACTTCTCCCATGGCAAGAAAGATCAATCTAGTAGGACAAACCAAACTGATAATTCGAAGAGACTTGCAAAGATAACTCAATCATACATAAAAGAATTCAGAGGAGATTCAAATATTTCTCATAGATAAACTTGATCATAAACCCACAATTCATCGGATCTCGACAAATACACCGCAAAAAGAGTTTACATCGAATAGATCTCCACAAGAGAGGGGGAGAACATTGTATTGAGACCCAAAAAGAGAGAAGAAGCCATCTAGCTAATAACTATAGACCCGAAGGACTATGGTAAACTACTCACAACTCATCGGAGGGGCTATGGTGTTGATGTAGAAGCCCTCCGTGCTCGATTCCCCCTCCGGTAGAGCGCCGGCGAAGGCTCCAAGATGGAATCTCGTGGATACAGAAATTTACAGCGGTGGAAGTTGTGTTCCGTTGGCTCCCTGGATGTTTTCGGGGTACGTAGGCTTATATAGGAGGAAGAAGTACGTCGGTGGCCGCCCGTGGGGCCCACGAGACAGTAGCGCCTTATAGAGGCGCCCTACCCACTCGTGGCCCCCTCGGCTGCTTCTTGACTTGCACTCCAAGTCCTCTGGATCACGTTCGTTCCAAAAATCACGCTCGCGAAGGTTTTCATTCCGTTTGGACTCCTTTTGATATTCCTTTTCTTCGAAATACTGAAATAGGCAAAACAAAACAGCAATACGGGCTGGGTCTCCGGTTAGTAGGTTAGTCCCAAAAATGATATAAATGTGTAAAATAAAGCCCATAAACATCCAAAAGGGGTAATATAATAGCACGGAACAATAAAAAATTATAGATACGTTGGATACGTCTCAAGCATCCCCAAGCTTAATTCTTGCTCGTCCTCGAGTAGGTAAATGATAAAAATGAAATTCTTGATGTGGAATGCTACCTAGCATAATTCTCAATGTAATTTTATTTATTGTGGCATGAATGTTCAGATCCAAATGATACAAAATAAAAGTTCATATTAACATGAAAATGGTGATACTTCAAGCATACTAATCAAAGTAATCATGTCTTCTCAAAATAACATGGCCAAAGAAAGTTATCCCGACAAAACCTTATAGTCTGGCTGTTGCTCTATCTTCATCACACAAAGTATTTAATCATGCACAACCCCGATGACAAGCCAAGCAATTGTTTCATACATTAATAATCTCAAACTCTTTCAACTTTCATGCAATACATCAGCGTGAGCCATGGACATAACACTATATGTGGAATAGAATGGTGGTTGTGGAGAAGACAAAAAGGAGAAGATAGTCTCACATCAACTAGGCGTATCAATGGGCTATGGAGATGCCCATTAATAGATATCAATGTGAGTGAGTAGGGATTGCCATGCAACTGATGCACTAGAGCTATAAATATATGAAAGCTCAACAAAAGAAAATAAGTGGGTGTGCATCCAACTCGCTTGCTCACGAAGACCTGGGGCATTTTAAGGAAGCCCATCATTGGAATATACAAGCTAAGTTCTGTAATGAAAATTCCCACTAGTATATGAAAGTGACAACATATGAGACTCTCTATCATGAAGATCATGGTGCTACTTTGAAGCACAAGTGTGGAAAAAGAGATAATAGCATTGTCCCTTCTCTCTTTTTCTCTCATTTAATTTTTTTATTTTTCTTTCTTTTTTCCTTTTTCTTTTTTTTTCTTTAGGCATTTCTTCTTTTTTTGGCCTTTCTTTTTTTTCTTTTTCTTTTTTCTCCTTTTTTTTATAAAGTCCGAAGTCTCATCCCGACTTGTGGGGGAATCATAGTCTTCATCATCCTTTACTCACTAGGACAATGCTCTAATAATAAAGATCATCACACTTTTATGGATTTACAACTCAAGAATTACAACTCAAAACTAGAACAAGATATGACTCTATATGAATGCCTCCGTGATGTAAGGGATATGCAATGAATCAAGAGCGACATGTATGAAAATTATGAAGGTGGCCTTGCCACAAATACAATGTCAACTATATGATCATGCAAAGAGCAATATGACAAAAGTAATGTGTCTCATATGAACGAAACGGTGGAAAGTTTCATGGCAATATATCTCGGAATGGCTATGGAAATGCCATAATAGGTAGGTATGGTGGCTGTTTTGAGGAAATTATATGGTGGGTGTATGGTACCGACGAAAGTTGCACGGCACAAGAGAGGCTAGCAATGGTGGAAGGGTGAGAGTGCGTATAATCCATGGACTCAACATTAGTCAAAAGAACTCATGTACTTGTTGCAAAAATCTAGAAGTCATCAAAAACCAAAGCACTATGCGCATTATCCTAGGGGGATAGATTGGTAGGAAAATACCATCGCTCGTCCCCGGCCACCACTCATAAGGAAGACAATCAATAAATAAAATTGTGCTCCAACTTCATCACAAAGCGGTTCACCATACGTACATGCTACAGAAATCACAAACCCCAACACAAGTATTTTTCATAATCACCTCAACTAGCATGACTCTAATATCACTACCTCCATATCTCAAAACAATTATCAAGCATCAAATTGATCATAGCATCCAATTCTTTTCTATGATAGTTTTTATTATACCCAACTTGGATGCTCATCATTCTAGGACCAACTTTGTAACCATAGAAAATACCATGCTGTTCTAAAAGAATCTCAAAAAGATATAAGTGAAGCATGAGAGACTAGCAATTTCTTCAAAATTAAGTCACCACCGTCCTCTAAAAGATATAAGTGAAGCACTAGAGCCAAAACTATCAAACTCAAAAGATATAAGTGAAGCACATAGAGTATTCTAGCAAATCATAATCAAGTACGCTTCTCCGAAAAGGTGTATACAGCAAGGATGATTGTGTTAAACTAAAAAGAAAAGACTAATATAATACACGACGCTCCAAGCAAAACACATATCTTATGGCGAATAAAAATATAGCTCCAAGTAAAGTTACCAATGAACGAACACGAAAGAGGGGATGCCTTCTCGGGGCATCCCCAAGCTAAGGCCTTTGGCTATCCTTGAATATCTTGGGGTGCCATGGGCATCCCCAAGCTTAGGCTCTTGACACTCCTTATTCCATAGTCCATAAAAGCTTTACCCAAAACTTGAAAACTTCACAACACAAAACTCAACAGGAAATCTTATAAGCTTCGTTAGTGAAAGAAAACAAAAGCACCACATAAGGTACTGTAACTAACTAATTTTTATTTATTTTGGTGTTAAACCTACAGTATTCCAACTTCTCTATGGTTTATAAACTAATTTACTAGCCATATTTGCATAAAAATAAGCAAACAACACACGAAAAACAGAATCTGTCAAAAACAGAACAGTCTGTAGCAATCTGTAATTAACGCAAACTTCTGGAACTCTAACAATCCTACCAAAATAGGTAGTCCGGGACAATTTTTCTATTGATCAGCACCAAAAATATTCAATGCAAAAGCACGTGTCTGTGATTTAACAAAACTAAATTCGTGTGTGCAAAGTTTCTGTTTTTCAGCAGAATCAAATCAACTATCATCATAGGTTATCGTATAGGTTCTACTTGGCACAAACACTAATTAAAAGATAAAAACACATCTAAATAGAAGGTACATGCAAGATTTATTACTAAACAGGAACAAAAACAAAAAACACAAAGAAAATTGGGTTGCCTCCCAACTAGCGCTATCGCTTAACTACCCTAGCTAGGCATAAAAGCGAAGATAGATCTAAGTAGTGCCATCTTTGGCACTAAATTCATAAGTAGCTCGCATGATTCATAAGGTAATTTTACTTTATTTCTTGGAAAGTTCTCCATGCCTTTCTTTAATGAAAATTGGAATCTAATATTCCCTTCCTTCATAACAATAATCGCGCCAATCGGTCTAAGGAAAGGTCTACCAAGAATAATAGGGCAAGAAAGATTGCAATCTATATCAACAACGATAAAATCTACGGGCACCAAATTTCTATTAGCAACAATGAGAACATCATTGATCCTTCCCATTGGCTTTTTAATGGTGTAATCCGCAAGGTGCAAATTTAAAGAGCAATCATCAAGTTCATGGAAACCTAGAATATTACATAAAGTTTTCGGAATCGTGGAAACACTAGCACCCAAATCACACAAAGCAAAACACTCATGATCTTTAATTCTAATCTTTATAGTAGGTTCCCACTCATCATTAAGTTTTCTAGGTATAGAAACTTCCAAATTAAGTTTTTCATCATAATATTGCATCAAGGCATCAACAATATGTTTGGTAAAAGCTTTATTTTGACTATAAGCATGAGGAGAATTAACAACGGATTGCAACAAGGAAATACAACCTTCTAAAGAACAATTATCATAATCAAATTCCTTGAAATCCGAGATAGTGGGTTCAATGCTATTTAAAGTCATGACCTCTCCAATCCTACCAAATTTAGCATCAAGATCTAAAAAATCCGAATTCTTGTGACGCCTTCTAGGTAAAGTTGACTCATCATCAGTCCCATGATTATCAAGATTCATATTGCAAAACAAAGATCTAATAGGAGACGCATCAATAACTTTAAGATCCTCGTCATTATTTTCATCTAACTTTTCTGGTTTGGCGGCTATCTTATTCACTAAGGTGGCTTGCTTATCAGAAATTTTGGCTACAACATTTTCAAGCCGGGTAATTTGAGAGTTCACACCATAAAATTCTTTATTCATATCATCAAGCTCTTTGTTCATAAACCCCAAAGAACCTTTTTGTTCCTTAAGCTCTTTTCTCAAGAAATTATTATGCTCAAATTGCAAATTCATAAAGTTTATAATATTTGATTCAATGTCTTCCAACCTTCTAAGAAGGTGGCCGGAACCCTTAGGCAAAGCCATAAGGACAAATAGGCACACAAGCAAACAGAAAAAAAGGGCAAGCAAAAGAGAGAGAGAGGAGGAGATTGGGAAAGAGAGGGCAAATAAAACGGCAAGGGTGAAACGGGGGAGAGGAAAACAAGAGGCAAATGGCAAATCATGTAAATGCGAGGGAGATGAGTTTGTGACGGGTACTTGGTATGTCTTGATTAGAGCGAAGACCTCCCCGGCAACGGCGCCAGAAATCCTTCTTGCTACGTCTTGAGTTTGCGTTGGTTTTCCTTGAAGAGGAAAGGGTGATGCAGCAATAGTAGCGTAAGTATTTCCCTCAGTTTTTGAGAACCAAGGTATCAATCCAAAGAGGAGGCTCCTCAAAAGTCCCACGCACCTACACAAACAAACAAAGAACTCGCAACCAACGCAATAAAGGGGTTGTCAACCCCTTCAGGGCCACTTGCGAAAGTGAGATCTAATAGAGATAGTATGATAAGATAAATATATGTTTGGTATTTTATAATATAGATGCAAAAATTAAAGATGCAAATAAAAGTAAATTGGAAGAAAATATGATAAGAGATAGACCCGGGGGCCATAGGTTTCACTAGTGGCTTCTCTCAAGATAGCATAAGTATTACGGTGGGTGAACAAATTATTGTCGAGCAATTGATAGAGAAGCGAATAATTATGAGATTATCTAGGCATGATCATGTATATAGGCATCACGTCCGCAACAAGTAGACTGACTCCTGCCTGCATCTACTACTATTACTCCACATTATCGACCGACTCTTGCCTGCATCTTGAGTATTAAGTTCATAAGAACAGAGTAACGCCTTAAGCAAGATGACATGATGTAGCGGGATAAACTCATGCAATATGATATAAACCCCATCTTTTTATCCTCGATGGCAACAAGACAAAACGTGCCTTGCAACCCCTTTGTCCTTTGGTAAGGACACCGCAAGATTGAACCCAAAGGTAAGCACTTCTCCCATGGCAAGAAAGATCAATCTAGTAGGCCAAACCAAACTGATAATTGAAGAGACTTGCAAAGATAACTCAATCATACATAAAAGAATTCAGAGGAGATTCAAATATTTCTCATAGATAAACTTGATCATAGACCCACAATTCATCGGATCTCGACAAACACACCGCAAAAAGAGTTTACATCGAATAGATCTCCACAAGAGAGGGGGAGAACATTGTATTGAGATCCAAAAAGAGAGAAGAAGTCATCTAGCTAATAACTATGGACCCGAAGGTCTGTGATAAACTACTCACAACTCATCGGAGGGGCTATGGTGTTGATGTAGAAGCCCTCCATGGTCGATTCCCCCTCCGGCGGAGCACCACCAAAGGCTCCAAGATGGGATCTTGCGGATACAGAAGGTTACGGCGGTGGAAATTGTGTTTCGTTGGCTCCCTGGATGTTTTCGGGGTACGTAGGCTTATTTGGGAGGACGAAGTACGTCGGTGGCCGCCCATGGGGCCCACGAGGCAGGGGCCGCGCCCTATAGGGGGGGGGGGCGTGCCCTACCCTCTCGTGGCCGCCTCGGCTGCTTCTTGACTTTCCCTCCAAGTCCTCTGGATCACGTTCGTTCCAAAAATCGCGCTCCCGAAGGTTTCATTCCATTTGGACTCCGTTTGATATTCCTTTTCTTCAAAATACTAAAATAGGCAAAAAAAACAACAATACGGGCTGGGCCTCCGGTTAGTAGGTTAGTCCCAAAAATGATATAAATGTGTAATATAAAGCCCGTAAACATCCAAAAGGAGTAATATAATAGCGTGGAACAATAAAAAATTATAGATACGTTGGAGACGTATCATGCAGCACTACGTTAGAACACTCCTAGCGCTGCGTATTGCCATGTTATGCCTTGTGATGCCTTATTTGCTTTATCTTTACTGTTTCTTCCCTCTCTTCTCCCCGATAGACCCCGAGACCGATGTTTCCCCTGTGATCGACTACGTCGACGACGACCCCCTCCTTGCCAGAGCAACCAGGCAAGCCCCCCTTTGATCATCCCGATATCGCCCATTCCCTTCTATCATGCTTGCATTAGATTTGGCTACTGCTATTGTTTGCTCCTATTCTGATGCATAGCCTGCTTTTGTAACCTGCCCATTGTACCTTACCTGCTTATCCTAAACTGCTTAGTATACATTGGTTAGTGATCCATCAGTGACCCCCCACCTTGTCCTTTTTGGCCTGCTTCATCATCGAAGACCCGATCAACGGGATCGAAGAACAGGCACCGCACATCACTTCCCCTTAGTTGCTCGACACTACTAGGTTACTATCGAGTGCCGAGGGTGAGACCTCATCAGCACTTCTGATGTTAACCCTGTAGTGTAGTTATTCGGTTGTGGTCATCGAGAGTGATTCCGCCTTAACCACTTCCGATACGACTCTGTCATGCAACCCCTCAAGTGTGAACCTCGAGGGTGGATCCTCTTACATTCACCTTGATGATTACATCGAGTGGAATCCGTCGAGGGTGACTCCTCAGGTTTTCCCCTTGGTGTTAGACACACGGTTACTATGGTTACTATGACTTTACGCTGAACCATGTTACTAAAGACGGGTCGGCCCTGAGGGGTACCCGCGCGAGCTTAATTGCGAGTGATGTAGAGTCGGGTTGACCTGGAAGGTGCCCGCGAGATAATTGCGAGGCATGGCCGGACATTCTTAGCCCTTGCCGCAAGTCCTCGAGACGGGGTGACGGGGTCACATCTTTAGTGAGTCTCTGCTTGTTACCGTGCGTTCCTAATCCACTATGATTTGGATATTTGATCAAAGGGGCCTCTGGCCTGATAGCATTAACCATCACATGGGCATAATATGGGCGTTACGTATGCGTATGCATCGGTAGAAGCTTAATAGACGTCGTGAGCGGCGTAGCGCCGAGTTACTACCTTGACGCACCTACCTTTTTGAAGGAGGTAGCTAGGTCTGCTCACCGGCAGCATTCGCAACGTGTAGGAGTTACCGGGGTGATGGCCCATGACCCCTGGGGACATAGGTTTAGTCCGGCGTGTTGACCTCTCTATTAAGCCTAGGTCGGGTTGCAGCGTATTATTTGGCTGAGGCCAGGCATGACCCGGGAAAGTGTGTCCGGCCGGAGTTAATAGAGCGTGGTGGGTAAGTTGGTGCACCCCTGCAAGGAAGAAAACATCTATCGATAGCCTGTCCTACGGTAACGGACACTCGGAGTTGTATCTCGATCGATACAACTAGAACTGGATGCTGAGGCATGAATTGGATATGTTGCTTCGGGAGTCGAGAAAGGATCCCGGGGCGTTGACAGCAACATATATATGACTTGTTATACTACTCTACTCCCTCCTCTTGCTGCGAGATGGTGGTTTCGAGAAGATGCTAGTATTCGATAGGACTAGCTTCTCCCCCTCTTATTCTGGCATTCTACAGTTAGTCCACGTATACTACCCCTTTCAAGGATACTGATGCATAAGTAGTGTAGATCCTTGATTGCGGGTACTTTGGATGAGTACTCATGGTTGCTTTGCTACCCCTTTTCCCCCTTCTTTCTTCATTCTGGTTGTTACAACCAGATGGTGGAAATCGAGGAGCGGATGCTACCTTTGACGATTGCTACTACCCCGAGGGTGCCTACTACCACGTGACGGACGCTGATGACCAGGAGTAGTTAGGAGGCTCCCAGGCTGGAGGCCTTGCCTTTTCGATCGATGTTTCTTTTGTGCTAGCCTTCTTAAGGCGAACTTGTTTAACTCGTGTCTGTACTCAGATATTTTTGTTCCGCTGACTCATTTGTACTCGAGCTTATGTATTCGAGCCCTCGAGACCCTGGCTTGTAATATAAAGCTTGTATTATTTTAATTTGTGTCTAGAGTTGTGTTGTGATATCTTCCCGTCAGTCCCTGATCTTGATCATACGCATTTGCGTGTATGATTAGTGTACGATTGAATCGGGGGCGTCACAAGTTGGTATCAGAGCCAACTGCCTGTAGGAATCCCCCTTTCCAACTCCTGGGCCGAAGTTGAGTCTAGTAAATACAAAACTTTTACTAACATGGCTGTGCAGCTTACGGGCCCATGTTGCCATCGGGTGGTATTAGGATCTTTTATTCCTCACCAATACTCTGGGATTCTGATCTCTCTTCTATTCGGGTTAAATGATTTTGCTAAAATCTAACTTTAGGTTCTCGAAAATACTTTCTCCCGGAGAGCCCCTTCAGTCCATATGATCGCTTGCTGCATTAGAAGTTTTCGAAGATACTCTCCGATGTTTCCCCGAAACACTTGTGCCCTTTGCCGTTGCAATTCCATATCACTGATAAATTCCCCTGGGTAACTACATACACCTGTCGTTCATATTGTCATCCCCAGTTGCTCTGGTTATTACAAGATTCCTTGTAATACTTTCAGGTATTTTGAGAATCCACTGTGCCTGTTGCGTTGCAGCTCCTTTTCCGCATGAATATGTGTATGAATAATTCCTCACAATTACCGGGGATTCGTCATCCCCAGTTGTTCATATATTTTACAAAAGTCTTTGAAATACCATTCGATCTTCCGAAAATCCTCAGCAACCTATTGTTGTTGAGATTCTTGTTTGCTTGCATTATGGTTAATTCCATATTTCTAGTAATCTCCGTTGACATCCTCTGTCACTATCATTTCGAGTCCCTTGATTCAATATGTTACGAATGCTCGTAATCCTCAATCAGATCCTAGCATTCATCCTTCCGGCTCAGATGTCACTCCGGACATGAGCTGGTTCTCGGCAAACCAAACCTTAATTGATTGTCGATCTATATCTATTCAACTTACTTGTCTTTTGATCAGAGTGTCTACTTCTGATCTTCTAATTTGGAAATCATAATTTCTTTGCATCAAGCCTCGAATTATTCAGATGTTTCTATAATCCAATGCCTTTGCATTCTTTCCTTCTTCTAATGGAGTACTGATACACAAATCAGATCCACTGAGGACCGTTGAATCTTTTGTTGGATTATTATCCGGCAGTTCCCTTCATATTCAAAATTTTGTATGCTCTTCCCCTGATACATATTGCCTTTGGGAAATTGTATTCTCTGCTTTGTCAACCATGCTCTATTTCTGAGCTTGAGTTAATTACCTCTAAATTTTTTGCAAATGTTCCTAAGATGCCCTGACGGGTTGAACTAATGCTTTCCCTAATTTGTGTGAACCCAGAAATTTCTATGGGTCATACTCTACTGGTGTTACGCCGGATAAAAATTTCTACACTACAACTTCGTCAAAAGTGAGAAGTAAATGAGAGGTTATGCATTGAAGAAGTGGAAGTCGACCTTGAACGTTGTGTTCATGCCCATAGACACGATGTAGATCTTATCACTACAAAAAAAAGACACATCCGTGACATTTTGGGCCGAACGAAAAAATTTTCTGTCATACATATGACACATCTATGACGATAATTGTGACAAAACCCGGTATCATCATAGATGTGGCGGGCTCCTACTTATATGACAAAAAATCATGAGAGAAAATGGGCTTTTCGTCACAGGCGGGCGGAGGCAGCCTGCATGACATTCTTTGGGCCGTCCATGACGGAAAAAACCGTGGTAGAAGCGAGGGGAGGAAAATTTGAGGAGTTGCGGTTATGTGGGAGAAGCGATCGCGTTTCTCTCGTCTGATGCACGCGCATGTGTGCGGCGTTTGCTCTAGCGAAGCCGAGTGAGGCGTTGGGCTCTAATCGAACCCGAGCGATAATCAGAGGGCTACGCTACATCGAACCCGAGCAATCGATTGATGGCTGTTGGCGAACCCGATGGAGCGTTTCTTCGCCATCGCCGCTAATCTGAAGCCGATCGATGCTGGCTCGGGATGAATAGTGAGTGTTGCGGGGGGTTGGATGAGCGATGGCGGTGGCGTTGCCTCTGGATGAGCAGGGACCCTTTGTCTCCGTATGTCGTGGGCTACGCATGTTAAAATACAAAACCTAGGCCTAGGCGATACTTGTTCGCCCTCCGAAAAATGATACGGATCCCAGAGCGAACTGGATTAAAGAGGGGTCGGCACACGACTAAAGAAGCCACTACATAAAAAGACACATCCGTGACATTTTGGGCCGAACGAATTTTTTTCTGTCATACATATGACACTTCTATGACGATAATTGTGACAAAACCCTGTATCATCGTAGATGTGGTGGGCTCCTACTTCTATGACAAAAAATCATGACAGAAAATGGGCTTTTAAATCTTTGGGCGGGCGGAGGCATAGCGCATGACATTCTTTGGGCCGTCCATGACGGAAAAAACCGTGGTAGAAGAGAGGGGAGAAAAATTTGAGGAGTTGCGATTCACGGTGGGAGGTCGGGGAAGCGATGCGCGTTCTCTTGTACACGTCTGTGGCGTGTGTGCGGCGTTGGCTCTAACTAAACCTCGAGCGAGGAGTTAGGCTCTAATCGAACCCGGCGATTGCCGCAGAGCTACGGCGTTCATCGAACCCGAGCGATAGATTGATGGCTGTTAACTGAACCCGATCGAGCTATTCCTTCGCTACTACTGCTAACTGAAGCCGATCGATTGGATGAACAGTGAGCGTTGCAGGGGGGGTGGATGAATAGTGAGTGGTGGCGTTGCCTCTGGATGAACAGGTCCCTGTTGTGTGGAGGGCTGGATGAACAGTAGACGGTGGAGGGGTGCCCGTGGAGGGGTGGTTGAACAGGACCCCGTGGTGTGGAGGGCTGGATGAACAGTAGACGGTGGAGGGGTGGCCGTGGAGGGGTGGTTGAAAAGGACCCCGTGGTGTGGAGCGCTGGATGAACAGTAGAAGGTGGAGGGGTGCCAGTGGAGGGGTGGTTGAACAGTAGCCGGTGGAGTAGCTAGCGCGCGGTGGAGGCTGTATGAACAGGAGCCCGTGGAGGCAGGAGGAGGTCGACGGTAGCCCGTGGAGGCTGGAGGAGGTCGACGGTGGAGATGAACAGTATCCCGTGGAGTCCCGTTTTGAGGTACGCCACACCCCTCCCCCCCCCTGTTTCGACCGTAGCCCTCCAACACAAGTCCATTTCGTCCGTTTTGCGGTACGCCACACCCCTCCCGATCAACAGGACCCCCGTTTTGACCGTAGGAGGTCCGTTTAAATGCTTTTGCAAGACGCCACACCCTCCCGATCAACAGGACCCCGTTTGACCATAGGAGGTCCGTTTCATCCGCTTTTATGGCGGCACGCCACACCCTCCCGATCAAGAGGACCCCGTTTCGACCGTGGGAGGTCCGTTTCCTCCGGTTCTTGATACGCGGGCCCCTCCCGATCAACAGGACCCCGTTTCGAACGTGGCCGGTCGAACACAAGGTCGTTTCCTCCGTTGTGCGGTACACCAGGCCTCGTTTCCATCGCCTATTCCGTCCAAGCCCTCCCGATGAACACGATCATGCATTCCGTTCCGACCCAGCCGGTTGGCTCCCCATGAACACGACGACGCCGCTGTTTCTCCGTTCCGACCCATCCATGTACGAATGCGCGAGTAGGCATTCGAGACACTGCCCGTATGTACGTACGTGGCCGTATTTTCTTTCTTGCACCCTCGCCGATGTACGTATGTGTACATGCTACGTGCGCGCCTCTACTACGACGCGTGCGGCGCCTCTACATCTACGACACGTCGCGCCTCTACATCGACCCGGTATGTACGCATTACGTTCGCGACGAATGACAATGCTACGTGACGCTTCGACCAGGTGGGTCCCGACTGTCAGGCACTTGCTTGCCTGCGAAGATGTAGCTGGTGGGTCCCAGCAGTCAGGGGCAAACCATTTTTTGCCTGGACGCACTTCCTTGCGTGCGAAGGTGTAGCTGGTGGGTCCCAGGGGGGAAACATTTTTTGGCGAAATATGGTGGCCCGTCCGGTGGGTCCCCGCTGTCAGGTGGAGGAATAATTATTTTGCGCGTAATAAGGAGGCACTTCCTTGCTATGGCCGTGGACGGTATCGACCTCTCCACGTCTGATCCACGTCCGATGGAAGCCGTTCCTTGACCACGCCGCGCTAAGAGCACGAGCGGTAGACGACGGCGAGGCCTAGGAAGGGGACGGCGGAGCACTGGGAAGGCGTGGCGATGGCTGCCGCAGCGTGAAAGTCTGAGGGTTCACTGGTTCGTTGCGGTGTGAGGCTGTCGTCGCCGCAGAATAACAGGGGTGTGGGTGAGTAGAGGATGGCACGGCTAGCGGTGGGAGTAGTAGGGGCGGTGAGGCCTCTGTCAGATCGCAGCCCGACCACGAGGCGGGAGCACAAGGCACGACCGGCCGCTGGTTTGGGCGGGTGGAGCAAGAAGACCAGAGGTTGAAGAAGCACTTCTGCCGTTGGATGGACATCATCACAGTCCTTTGGAGCTTGAATCATGCATGTTGACTAAGTTGACAAAGCCCTCTGTCCCCGTCAACTTAGTAGGCCCACAAGTCAGCCTGCCACTATACTGGGTCCCAGCTAACAGGGGGAGTATTCATTTTTTTCGTGCATAATAAGGAGGCACTTCCTTGCGTGCGAAGATATAGCTGGTGGGTCCGAGCTGTCAGCGGCGGTAATGTTTTTTTCGCGAAATACTGAGGCCCTTTCAGTGGGTCCCTGATGTCAGGTGGAGGAATCATTATTTTGTGTGTAATAAGGATGCATTTCCTTGCGTGCGGCCGTGGACCCAGCTGTCCTCTCCACGTCTGATCCGCCGGATGCATGTCGATCGTTGACCACGTTGACCAGGTCGCGCCGAGAGCACCAGGCAGTGGACTGACGGGCGAGGCCTAGGAAGGAGCGACACGGAGGCAGGGAAGACTCATGGTTGTTTCCCACGGAGGGGAGTACGATTGAGCGAGGGTTTCTTGGTTAAATGCTGCCGTCGCCGGAGAATTACAGCGGTGTGGGTGAGTAGAGGGATGGCTAGGCCAGCGATGGGAATCTGGTGGGGCGATGAGGCCTGACGCCAAAGACAACTGGCATGGGAGGAGGAGCAGGCAGTCCACTTGGCGCTTGTTTGAGCTTGGGCAGGGAAGAGCAGAGATTGAAGAATAACGACGGCCATTGGATGGCCATCCAACGATTCTTGCTTGTTCATCAACCTTTTTAGGAAAGCCTCAAATCATGGAAAAGCGACATACAACCCATCTGCCATTATTTCTAATAATTTACAGCCTATTTGCTAATTCTTAAGGTTTTGTTTGGAGCCCATATTCTTTTTGTTAGCATTACAGCCCATATTGTGGCCACGGTTAAAAACTTATACGAAATTTTGCATATTTTGGTGCGGTCCGAACTGTTTTTAATCCCGAACGACTCACATTCAAATTGATTTCAAAAATAAATGTATATCAATATAAAATCCAACAAATTCTCCACGCATAAAAATTAATGTAATTTAAAATCTCGAAATGAAAAAAAGATATTTGAAACTAATTGCCGGTCTAATGTGTTTTAAAAATGTACATCCCATTTCTGATTACTGATAAGCCATTTTCTCGGCCAGCCGAATGAAGCTCTCCTCGTCTTGAAAGATTTGCAGCCCAACAGGCCTGACAAAGCGACTTACTTGGCAAATCACAAAAAAACTGGGTTGTGGCCTTGGACCCAGCTGTCAGCCTCTCCACGTACAATACTCTTTTGATGGAAGTCGGTCGTTGACCACATGACCACGCCGCGCCGAGAGCACCAAGGCGACGGTGATGCCTAGGAAGGGGAAGACGAGGAGCCGGGGAAGACGCGGCAGTGGATGCCCACGCGAAGAGGAGTACGAGGGTTCACTGGTTCGGCTGCAGCATGAGGCTGCTGTCGCCGCAGAATAACAGGGGGTGTGGGTGAGTAGAGGGATACCCTAGGACAGCGGTGGGAGTAGTAGGGGCGGTGAGGCCTCCGCGGCATCACAGCCGGCCATGAGATGCAGGAGCACGCGGCACGACCGGCGCTGCTTTGGGCGGCTGAAGCAAGAAGACCAGAGGTTGAAGAAGCACTATGGCCGTTGGATGGACATCGTACAGTCACTGGAGCTAGAATCGTTCATATTGACTAAGTTGACAAAGCCCTCCGTACTCGTCAAATAAGTAGGCCCACAATTCAGACACCCACTATGTTGGGTCCCGGCTAGCGAGGGTATTCATATTTTGGTGCGTAATAAGGAGGCACTTCCTTGCGTGCGAAGATATAGTTGGTGGGTCCGACCTGTCAGCGGGGGGGGGGGGGACGTTTTTTTCGTGAAATACAAAAGCCCTTCCAACGTACAGTGCACGTACAGTGCGTAATAAGGAGGAACTTTCCTTACGTGCGACCATGGACCTCGTGGGTCCCAGCCATCAGGCTCTCCGCATACAGTCCTCTTCCAATGACTCTCGTATGTTGACCACGCCGCGCCGAGCGCACCGAGGCGGTGGACGATGGCAAGGCCCCGGACTGGAACGACCCGGAGATGGGGAAGACGCAGCGGTCTTGATCGCGAGCGGAGAGGAGTGGGAAACTTGACTGGTTGGTGCGGGGTGGGCCTACACTCGGCGAAGAATAACAGGAGGTGCGGAGTGGAGGGATGGCCTGGCCGTCGTGAGGTAGCGTTCTTTGAGGCGCAAAACAACGCCGCTTTGGATGCGAAGGCTGGAGCAGCGGTTTCGGCAATACTGAGGGAAGAAGACGAGAGATTGAAGAAGAATGCTGGCCGTTGGATGTAAATCCAACGCCTTCTTAAACTTCGACCCATCTTGGCCCACATGTCGGCGATCCATTTGTTTTTAGTCCATTTGGTGGGCTGGGTGAAACAAGGATGTAGCATCTATGCAGCCCGTTTAAATCCCATTTGCATTTTTCTCGAAATCATGGACTTGCTGGGCTGGGTGAAAATATCATGTTGGGCTATATGGAGAAATGTTATAAAAACATAAACACATGATTGCACGTCAGTAAAATCTTTGCAAGCTTATGTACGCAATCACTAGGAGTTAACTTGGCAAGTTATATATAAACAATTATTATTATTATTTTGTAAGAACTTTCAACTTACGAAATAAAACATCATTTTAATTTGATGAGTTAATAGTACATGGGGTATTATTATTTTTTAGGCTAGACGTGGGGACAGTTGAGTTGGTTCTAGGGAAAATGCGGGAGAAAACTCAGTTTACATCGAAAAAGAAAGTGGGAGAAAATTCAGAGACCTGCTGGGTCCACCTAAGGAGAGGAATATGTTGGGAGGAAGGAGATTCAAAGCACGGCAGCCGAGTGAACTAGGTTTTTTTTATGGACAAGTGAACTAGTTTACATACATTAGCGAATAGCCACTAAAAAAGCAATCAGGTTAATGGATTCTTAAAAGAAATATTTTGGACAAAACAGATAATTACGACACATAGGCTAATGCATGAAACACTCAGATGATAAAGGTGCTTATAAACAGATAAAGTACAACATCTAGACCTTCCTGGCACGCTTGATCATGACTCTGCGGCTGTCCGTGTACTCATCGATTACGAGAAGCAGACACGCCCTCATGTCCAAGATCTTCCTGTACATGTCGTAGCATGCGTATGCGTCCTTGGCCGCGTAGGTTATGTAGGCTAGATTCAGAGGTACCTCCCACATGTTCAGGTCGTCTTCTTTCATGTTGGTGTATCAGCGGTCGATGATGGTCTCAGCGAGGTCAACCATGGAGTCCTTCTCCTGCCCGTTGCCGATGATCTTGTATTGCTTCTGGATGTCGACAAGCTTGTTGCACCAGATAGCTGAATCATCGCGTTCTTCCTTCTCTCCACCGTAGTGAAGGTGCTGTCGGCGCTGCCGATGAAACGGGCGAATGCTCCAGAACCTGGTGCAGCCATAGGACTGAGGCGAGGCAGAGCTTCACCGAGTCCGTATCGTTGGTGTACATCACATTCAACTTGGTGCAGCCATAGGACTGAACGGTGAACTAACTCCTTGCTGAATTCCATATCCAGCAGGCCCACCCCTCGGATCGCCATTGGAGTCTCTTCGAGTGAACGAGTGTGTAGGCAGCGGCAACAGTTCGTTTTTCAGCTCTTGGGGAACTGGATTCAAAAGTAAGCTGAGTGTGTACAGGCGACAACAGTTAATACCCCTCCCTTGTCTGGTGCACGCCCAGCAGAAGATGCACCCTCGGCACATTCAAACGCCTCCATTAAGAAACCTACTCCGGCCACACGTCGGTTCACGAGCGGGTCTGTATTGGTATTGTAATAACAGGAGTTAGTGGTCACTTAACTTAAATTTAATTAGCTTTAATAGAAATTTATACTTAAAGCAAGCAATGCATTGGCTCGTTCTATCAGTGCCACGGGATCAACATGCACAACAATTAGAATTATTATTCTCGGGGCGCTTTACGATCAACACATTTGTCGCACTTTCACAAAGATAATACTACCAAGTTTGAATTGTTTGTTATGGTTGCTGTCCTCTGCATCATCATGCCGTGTTTCCCAGCTTGCAAGATTCAGAACCAACAAATAAGATCCAAATAATAAGTACAACAAAGATGCCTGCACATCTCATTGATTCCCAGCTTGCAAGATTCAGAACCAACAAATAAGATCCAAATAATAAGTACAACAAAGATGCCTACACGTCTCATTGATTCCCAGCTTGCAAGATTCAGAACCAACAAATAAGATTCAAATAATAAGTACAACAAAGATGCCTACACATCTCATCGATTCCCAGCTTGCAAGATTCAGAACCAACCCATCTCATCGATTCCCCTTGTGGCGTCGTCTTGGCGTGAATGAGGAGGCGGTCGAGCGAGGTACTCTCCATTTCCGACGAGCCCAGGGACCCGCTCAATGAATCGGCGAACTCGCCCTTGGGCGGGCTGCATGGTTGTTCGACATTAGAGCACACTCTGCAATAATAAAAAGCCATGGGTATCCGGACACTTACGATCTCGCCAGGGGCTTGGCCGTCATAGGCCAATCCTCCTCGTCGTCGTCGACGTTGGTGGAGAAGTCCGCAGGAAGGGTTCTTCCCTTCTTGGACCCTCCGGCCTCCCCAGTCGGGGCGGCCTTCCTTTTCTTCTCCTCCCCCGCTGGGGGAGGAGCTTCTTCTTCCTCCTCCTCGTCTTCAGGAGAAGATTCCGCTTCAGAATCTGACAGCACCTGGCGTCGGGAGCTCCTTCGAGTTCCCGTGGCCTCCTTCTTGGCCTTCTTCTCCGGTACCACGTACGGCGCCGGAGCCAGCAGCCCCGTCAATCGGGCATCCTCCGGGTCTTCCGGCAAAGGAGTCGAACAGTTAATCTGTCCGGACATCTTCAGCCAGTAATGTCAAAGATTAGGGAGTTTTAGATCCCACGTAGAGTCAATCTATGAAAGAAGAGTCCCGTAAAGGGTAAAATAAACTTACCTCGCTGGCTTGACGCTGCGAGTTGTATCCGCGATCTTTGGTAGCGGGTCTTTGAAGCTTGGCGCCCTTGAACAGCACCTTCCAGGCATCTTCGTACGTAGTGTCGAAGAGCCGGCTCAAGGTTTGGTGATGTGTCGGATCAAACTCCCACAAGTTAAAAGCCCGTTGTTGGCATGGGAGAATCCGGCGGATGAGCATCACCTGGATTATGTCGACAAGCCTAAGATTCTTGGCTACCAGGTTTCGGACGCATGTTTGAAGTCCGGATGTCTCGTCCGAATTCCCCCACGTCAGGCCCGTCTCTTTCCATGACGAGAGCCGTGTGGGGAAGCCAGATCTGAACTTGGGGGCGGCCACCCATTTGGTGTTGCGGGGCTCGGTGATGTAAAACCACCCCGATTGCCACTCCTTTATTGTCTCCACGAAGGCGCCCTCGAGGCATGGGACTTTGGCCATCTTGCCAACCATGGCGCCTCCGCACTCCGGCAATGACCGCCCACTACCTTCGGCCGGACGTTGAAGATCTTCAGCCATAAGCCGAAGTGGGGCTGGATGCAGAGGAAGGCCTCGCACATGACGATAAACGGCGAGATGTTGAGGATGAAATTCGGGGCCAGGTCATGGAAGTCCAGGTCGTAGTAGAACATGAGCCCCCGGACAAAAGGGTGAAGTGGAAAACCTAGTCCGCGGAGGAAGTGGGGGAGAAACACTACCCTCTCATGGGGCCCGGGGGATGGAATAAGCTGCCCCGCTTCGGGCAGCATGTGCGCAATGTCGCCGGACAAGTATCCGGCCTCCCGCGGTCTTTTGATGTGCCCCTCCGTGATGGAGGAGGCCATCCACCTGCCTCCCGCTGCTGACATGGTTGGAGAAGGTCGAGGTGGGATGTGCGGACTTGGGCGCTGGAGCTCGAGTCTTGTGAAATGGATAAGCAAAGGAGGAAGAAGGCGTGGGTGAAAAGGTGGATCCTTATCCCCTTATATAGACGGACGAAGCTATGCGTCCCCCACCAGCCTGGTAAACTCGCTTATTATCCAAGCGCCTTAATCAATGGCGCAAATGGGTTACCCACGTCCGTATTGATGAGAATCCCGGAATAAGGGGGCACGATCTATGCTTTGATAAGACGTGCCAAGGAAACCGCCTCGCTAAACACACTGAGGTGGAACAATGAAAAATGATTCATATAAAGGCCTGTCCGTGGTGTGATGTCATGCCGCGGAATACGTCAGTAGATCTGTGCAAATATCATTCTATCTACGGTGTTATGTGGAACTTGTTTTGCAGAGCCGGACACTATCCTTGTGTTCAAAACCTTCTATGAAGTATTCGGAGGAGGAACCCGCCTCGCAATGCCGAAGACAATCAACGCGCCGGACTCATCGTCATTGAAGCCTGGTTTAGGGGCTACTGAGGGAGTCCCGGACTAGGGGGTGTCCGGATAGCCGGACTATCGTCACGGCCGGACTCCAAGACTATGAAGATACAAGATTGAAGACTTCGACCCTTGTCCGGATGGGACTTTCCTTGGCGTGGAAGCCAAGCTTGACGATACGGATATGTAGATCTCCTACCATTGTAACCGACTCTGTGTAACCCTAACCTATCCGTGTCTATATAAACCGGAGGGTTTTAGTCCGTAGGACGAACAACAATCATACCATAGGCTAGCTTCTAGGGTTTAGCCTCCTTGATCTCGTGGTAGATCTACTCTTGTACTACCCATATCATCAATATTAATCAAGCAGGAGTAGGGTATTACCTCCATCGAGAGGGCCCAAACCTGGGTAAAAACATCGCGTCCCTTGTCTCCTGTTACCATCCGCCTAGACGCACAGTTCGGAACCCCCTACCCGATATCCGCCGGTTTTTGACACCGACACTTGTGATATGACCACTCACTATGGTCATGAATTACCGGCGCTCCGGCCGGGGTGATGCCCCCCATCCGTTCCACGCTCTAATCCGGTGCATGACACGTCGATCCAGATGCTGGTTCTCCCACATGTCGGAGTAGTAAGAAGGAGCAAAGAATGATGCGGTATATACTAGTACTATACTACTCCCTTCGTTCCTAAATATAAGTCTTTGGAGAGATTTCACTATGGACCACATATGGATAAAAATGAGTGAATCTACACATAAAATGCATCTATATACATTTGTATGTGGTCCACAGTGAAATATCCACGAAGACTTATATTTAGGAACGAAGGGAGTACTACTTAGGTCGGAGGAGTGTGAACCACGGCAGCCCAGTGAACCAGCCATGTGAACCACGGTAGCCCAGTGAACCAGCAGTAGAAAACAATATTGTGGTGATATGGCCATAATAAACAACGTGCTACGGTCCACACTGTAGCATGTACAGTAACACTCCTCTTTTGTTTGGATCCCTGAGTTAGAGCTAGTTTGGGTTGAAATAGCCTCAAATTATCGAAACAAGAAGGGTTAGTTTGAGCTAGTTTGCTCTGACCCAGCTAAAAAAACTAGCCCGGTGGAGAGGTTCTAATTGGGTTAGTTATCCTGGGGCCACTAAAAGAGAACTAAAAAATCTCACCTGCCCGCACCAGATCGCTCCCCTAAAAAAATCTCACCTGCCCGCACCAGATCGCTCCCTCCCCCTCTTGCACGACTCCTCTCTGTTACCCATAGGGCCGCCCGCCCAAGCACCGCTCGCCCTCTCTCTCCTCCGGCCGCCCTCTCCTTCCGGCCTCCGCCGCCTTACTCCGGCCACCCTCTCCCTCCGACCTTCGAAGGTCGCGCCGCTCCCCTTTCACCAGTCGTTTTCCTCCCTCTATCGTGCGCTACGGCGGCGCATCTACCAGGGAGGTCGCAAGAGGGGTGAGTTTGTTCGTTCCTTCTCTGTCTCACGTCCATATCATTGATCTTGCTTGCTCTAGCGCTAATTCTGATTTGGAAAAGTAGATCCTGATCAAACTTGCTACAGATTTGTGGTGCACGCATGGACTTGTTTGTTGCTGCTTGAGGAGGTAATAAATCTTTCTAGAGGCCCAAAGATTCAGGTCACCTTTCTAGGTATTTCAGTTTCAGGCTTGCATTATTTGTAGAGGCCCAAAGATTCAGTTCACCCTTCTTGGTATTTTAATTTCAGGCTTGCATTGTTTCTAGAGGCCCAAAGATTCAGTTCACCTTTCTAGGTATTTGAGTTTTAGGCTTGCATTATTTCTAGAGGCCCAAAGATTCAGTTCACCTTTCCAGGTATTTCATTTTTAGGCTTGCATTATTTCTAGATGCCCAAAGATTCAGTTCACCTTTCTAGGTATTTCAGTTTCAGGCTTGCATTATTTCTAGAGGCCCAAAGATTCAGTTCACCTTTCTAGGTATTTAAGTTTCAGGCTTGCATTATTTCTAGAGGCCCAAAGATTCAGTTCACCTTTCTAGGTATTTCAGTTTCAGGCTTGCATTATTTCTAGAGGCACAAAGATTCAGTTCACCATTCTAGGTATTTTAGTTACATGCTTGCATTATTTATAGGGGCCCAAAGATTAAGTTCCCAGTCGACGGCAAGCGGCCCTGCTACCCATGCCGGTGTCGACCTCAACTCGCAAGGGCCGGCGTCGGAGGGGTTCCCGGGGCTTGGGCTCTCTGAGCCTTCCTCCAGGCGACGATGGCGAGCTCCTCCCTCGGTGCGTGAGGGGCTCCGGGCTCCCTCCCTATCGTGAACAACTTCCGCGATGAGTTAGCTCATTCTTTGTTTCATGAAGTGTTTTTTTTATTTTGTGAAGCTTGATTGACGACTTGTATGTTTAAGTGGGATATCTCATTTGTATGGACAAAGTAAAAATTATCATGTTTTGCATGCTTGATTGTATAGATGGTTCGTGTATGTCAATTGTGAGTGGGAGGAGGCCACAGAAGAGCCCGCCATACCAAGAGGGTGCTTGGATCCAAGGGACTTATTTTAGTCTAACTAAAAATAGGGTCCAAAGTAGTCAAATGATTGAGATAGAGCATTTATTGTCAATCTAACCCTGCCATCCATACACCTCTTTCCCCATTCCTGTGTTTTCAGTATCCTGCGAATCAAAGAGGCGCTTTTTTTCGGGAAAAATCAAAGAGGCCCTTAGACTGGTTTAGGTCCGGTCATTTTTTATAAACGTGTTATGTCCAAAATTTAATGAACATGCTCCGGTTTCCATGAAAATAATCCGGTTTCATGTAGTAATTCATTGATTTATTTATTCTTCTGCGGGGGGTTTGCGTGTAATTCGTGAGGTCTGAAATGTAAAGTACCCCGGCATATGCTCCGAGTCGTGCATGCACTACGACCCAGATGCTCTATGTCCCACATGTCGGTGAATGGGAGCACGTGGAAATAGCCTAGGAGTACATATAGGAGGATAAATGCGTGAAAAATATGTACTGTGATGCGTAGCCGCGGTTCGAAAAGTAGACCTAAAGTGATTACAGTTATAGGTCGCACGCTCCCAACTAGTGGTACTAGACATACAACTAATTTTTCCCTCAAAAAAAAGAGGCACGAGTGCTCAGTACTCCTATTCTATAAACACGAGTCCCATCTGACAACAGCATCCGTGCTACAGCTAGCCCTCCTCCCTCGTTTCTCTCTTCTACTCTCTAAGAGCATGGTTAATAATATAGCCAGCTGCTGGCTATATGATGTTGCCATGTCACATATAGTCAAGTTTATAGCCAACAAGTACAATAGCTAGATATAAATATGCACATATAGCCAGAATTTGTCGACATACATTTATTTACTTGCTGGAATCTTTAGAAAGACTTATATTTGGGGACGGAGGGAGTACTATACTAATAAAACATTAAGGGCACGAGGCGATGTAGTGCTGGTTACAGGAGGCAAGAAGAAGAGATGCATCCATCGACGACGTCCACCTCCTTGACTCAGGGCGCCGGCCCACCAAACGGCGCCTAAGTAGCAGCGGCTTCGTGGCGGTCGGCGTGCTTACGAACAATGGCATCCAAAGATTCCAGCATTTGGAAGAAGGCCAACGTCTTTCTGTCCTCGCTTGCCTTGTAGTGGCCTATGTAGATGATTTCCTCGTAGACATGGATGTGCAGGTCGACGGATTCTTGCATGGCGAGGCGCTGCGCGGCGAGCACGGCCTTGAGGTGCACACTCTTTGTCGTGACCTTTGGCACCGGCAGGGCCACCAGGGCTTGAAAGAGTTCGTCACCATCTAGGCCGATGAGGGTGGCAGGCAATGAGGAGCACAGGCGCGCGGTGGGCGATCTGACAAAAGGTCGTCCGTGCGATTCTTGTCAGTGGTGAACTTGCGGATGGAGTTGACCATCATGTCGACCATGTGAGAGGCGAAGCCGGCGTCGGCGAGGGCTACGATGCCTGCGGTCGCCAGCACCGTATGGAAACGTTGCTGATGCGGGGCGTGGGCGGCGCCTTGGATGATTTGGCACAGCCGACTGCCGCTCGCGTCCATTGCCTCCATAGGTGATTGTGGCTTCTGGTCACTTGGTCTTGGATTAGAGTGAGGAGTGTTGCGCAGAGACTTGGGAGTAGATGGATTGGAGTGGTGGGGTGCCTTTATTATATGAGAGTCCCAACTCTGTTGCATTCACATCGTGCTGGCTCTAGTCTGCTTCTCCAATTAATTCCCTTTGCATGTAATTGAGGATGCATCATTGACCGTTCAACGTCTCGGGAACCGCTACCCTCTTCCTCCTTGGCATTCTAGCACCTATGGACCCGTCGACGACGAGGTGCCTATGGTGACTTCGTAAATTTCAAGATGATACTTAGTGTCGTGCGTGTGTGCGTTCATAGGGGTGAGTGTATGCGCGTGTATATGAGCGCTTGCGTCTGTACTGTGTCAAAAAAAACAATGTAAATGCGTGTCAAAAAGAGACTAGTCAGTATACTCAATATTGTGCACCTCGGAGTGGAAAACGATAAAACTAGTACATATTTATTTACGGTGCAGATTCACTCATTTTGCTCCATATGTACTCCGTCTCGGTGTAGTCTAGTCACTTGTTGAAATCACTAGAAGGGAAAATACTCATTTCTGGTTTACAGGGCTATAGTAGCAATTAGTTGTACGTACTAATACAATAGTGGGCTCACATAGCAATTTTGTCTCATGCAAGAGCCTAGCTATATGCGTGCTCCAATGTTCGCAACTTCAATGTTCGGTTTGCGCTTGGCTCTTCGCCTCTTCAAGAAGACGAACAATGATGTTACTACTACTGCTTCTACAGTGTCGAATCCACTGCTGCATGTCCATCCACCACGAGCGGGACGGATAGCTTGTTTTAGAAGTACTACTAAGCAAAAGCCTGTCCTCATTTGCGAGCAACAGCACGCATGGGCAAGGGAGAAGGCGTGTAGTAAAATCAAGCTTCTCCTCGTTCTACGAGTTGACGCGACACATCATAGCACTGGCCCCACATGCTTGCCTCTAAACTTGGCTGAAAGACCCGAAGTGTACAATATATTTGCTGCAGCCTCTAACATTTACCCACCACAAATTATAATATATGTGGCCGTATGCATCATTCTAATGCAGAGACCGGGGAGTCCCCCCTTTTCGAAAAACAAATTAAAATATATATTCCTGTCTTGACCAGATGAGCGTGCAAACTACAATCACCAGGGTGACAGGTAGGGCCAGAAGACTATTTTAATTTAAAAAAACTTCGAGACGACCACATAGCATGGAGCCGACCACAACGATTTTAAGCTTACAGGCACGGTACACGCTATCTAGACTACTCTACACATGAAACTGCCATGCAAGCGTCCGGGCTGCGCTTGGCTCTTTGCCTCTTCGGGAAGTCGAACAATGATGGTGTACTACTGCACTGGAGGAGTACTACAGTACGCTTCTGGCCATCTGGCACCGATTGAACTGTTGCATGTCCACCGCATGCGGGAGGGAGAGCGTGTAGCGGAAGCTTCTCCTGGTCTTGCTAGCCACCACACTCATGGGCGAGGGAGGGATGTTCCTGTCTTTGCGTGTATGACAGGTGGGCCCGACAGGTGTGTGGCCAACCTGTCATACAGCCAAAGGCAGGTGCAGTTAAGTCCGTGAGGGAGAGGATAATCAAACTTCACGTTGATGTACGAGTTGACGCGACACATCAAAGCACTGCACTCGATATATTTCAATAATTTAGGGTTACTGATGCATTAATTACAATGCATGCATGCATGTCGTGACCCTCCTTTTCATACTTGCATGTGTTGATTTAATGCACCTTGAAGTAGTACTCCCTCCGACTCCTTTTACTTTGCGTATAACTTTTTGTTGTTTTTCTCAGATTAGTCTACGCATCCGCGTTGCTTTCCATCTGTGCCCCCGCTCGATTAGTTCTGCCCCCATTAATCGCGCCAGTTTCCAAAGCAGAAAATGACTACAGGCAAACGCGTGCAGCGCCGGATGCGGCTTGACCGCCTGGGGAATCCAACTCAAGCGAAAAGGAAGGAGGACCAGCCAACAATAGCATGCGCATTTACTGTCGATATTTATGCAGCTTACTCATGCGCAGGGGCAAATTTGTCTAGAAAACTCAAACTCGCCTTCCTTGGTATGCGGAGGAGGGCAGTTATCTTGTGAGTATAAAATATGTGACGGCAAAGCTTTGTAATGCCCCGGCCCAAGAGAGAGATGGTTGTGCACGAGGAGGGCGAGATCATTCAGACGGAACAGCCAACGAGGGAGCTCACTAAGGTCTCGATGGACCTCACCGTGCTGCACTACCCATTGTGCCTCCGCCCCTTGACGCCTCCAGTGTATGAGGTTCGAATACACCTCGTCCCTTCGGCTGATTGAGCAAGGTGCATGTTTCTTGATTGATGTGAAGTTCGATTGATTTCTGCAGTGCAAGGGAGGGCACCTGGCCTGCGCGGACTGCCGCGTCGAGCTCCCCGGGAACCAGCGGCAGTGCCAGAAGTGCGAGCACAGCGGTGTCTTCGACGTGCGGAACACGGCGGTGGACGCCGTCGTTTCATCGCTGAGGGTGGAGTGCCCTCACGAAGGTTGTGGGCTCTACGTCACTTACCACAAGCTCGCCGATCACCAGAGCGTGTGTTCGCGCCCTGCAAATGCCCCGTTCCCGTCTGCGGCTACGAAGGCCCGCCGCCGGCGCTCTACCACCACATCAGCAACGCGCATCCCATGCCCATGCACATGATCCAGTACGGCAAGGTGCTCCAGGTGCAAGTGCCACTGTCGGAGCCACGGCTCTCGCTGTTCGCGAAGGAGGACCGCCGCGCATTTTTCTTGGTCGGCGGCGTGCTCGACATCGGCGGGCCTATCGCCGTGTTGGTCGTCTGCATCAGAGTGGGGGCGTCCCCACTGCCGCACTACTGGGCCAAGCTATGGGCGAACGGCCTGCCGGGGTGTAACGCCCCGGATTCGATGCGCCAGGTGTCTGCCAGTTATTCGTCGTTGTTGCCTTGTCATTTGCTTGCGTGTTGCACTTTGCCATGTCATCATATGCATTTCATATCATGTCGTCATGTGCATTTCATTTGGCATACGTGTTCGTCTCATGCATCCGAGCTTTTTCCCCGTTGTCCGTTTTGCAATCCGGCACTCCTATGTCTCCCGGCGCCCTCTTTTACCTCATTTCGTTGTGCGGGTATTAAACGTTCTCGGAATGGACCGAGGTTTGTCTAGCGACCTTGGTATAGCACCGATAGACCGCCTGTCAAGTTTCGGATCATTTGGAGGTCGTTTGGTACTCCAACGGTTAACCGGGTAACCGCAAAAGCCTCTTTTGTTGCAGCCCAACACCCCTTTCTAAGTGGCCCAAAACCCTCCAAACTCCCCTCCATGCTCTCGGTCGTTCGATCACGATCGCGTGGCCGAAAACCGCACCTCATTTGGACTCTCGTAGCTCCCTCTACCTATAAATTTGTGTCTCCCCCGAAAATTTCGCGGATGAAACCCTAGTCTACTCTTCCTCTCGCCCGGCGGACATGTCCGCGCCCGCCGGACACCCCGCGCCGCCGCGTCCGCACCACTCCCTGGCCGCCACGTGGCCTCCGCCGCCAGCCGCCGCCGCCGGCCCAAGGGGCCAAGGCGAGCCCGCCCGAACCAGCAGCATCCGCGCCTCGACTTCGCCACCGGCGCCGCTCCCGGCCGACCTGCGCCGCCCTCGCCCGGCGGCGGCGCGCCGCCCGCCCGTGCCCGCCCGCCGTGCCGCCTCCAGCAGCGCCGCCGCGCGCCATGGCGCCGCCCGCGCCGCCGAGCCGGCCGTACCGATGCCGCGTCCGCGCTCGGCCTCCGGCGGCCTTGCCGCCGTCGCCGTTCTCCGGCGACCGGCCTCAGCGCCCGCCGCCGGCCGGATAAGCCGCCCGCCGCCCCGTCTCCGGCCTTCTCCCTCCTCTCCGGCGGCCCGAGCCCGGCCCCGCCTCGAACCGCTCCCCGATCCAGATCTGGAACCCTAAGGTTGACCTCAAAATCGCCTAAGTCCCAGGATTTTGTTATATTCATGCATATTTCATTGCATCGTATCTCTGTCATCGTAGCTCCGTTTTGCGCGTATAATATGTCAAAGTGTTCGTCGCGAAGAGTAGATCACTTCATCTCATTGCACAATTTTAATTGGAGCTCATCTTGATGCCCTAAATGCTGTTAGAAGAGTGCTATGTGATGTTAGTTTCTGATTTTTATCAGAACTTGCACTTTTGTCATTTTTGCCATGATTGATGTGTGCATCCTATAGACTTGAGTCCTACATGTGTTTTGCAATATGCCATGTCTTCTTTCCTGTGGTGTATGCCATGTATTTTTGTGATCTATGTGGTTACTAGCACAAGCATGCAAACTAGGTGTCTTATTGCTGTTTTCAGCCCTGTTTTGCTGATATTTTGATGCCATGTTAACTCGATGCTACCGAGAGATCCATGCATATTTTGAGATACTTCAGTAAGGATGTTTTGTAAAGAATGTCTTTCTCTATCCATCCGTGCCCTTGTTTGCAATTATGGAGTACCATAGCTTGAGTCAATCGAGCTCTACTTTTGCTACAAAATGTTCCTGGCAGATTGTTTACATGTTATTCAATTTTGCCAAGGTTGTTGTGGTTGATCCTTGCATGCTATATTGTTGTTCTTGCCATGTATAGCTTCTATGCCATGTCTTCTTGCTGTTGGTTGCCTTGCCATGCCATGTATTGCTCTGTGGTGAGTGGTTCAAGCTCACCAACATGCCTACTTATTGTTGTTCCTGCCATGTATGAATCTGTAATATATAACTTGCCATGTTTACGTGGGTGCCATCATATTTTCTGTTCCTTTTTGGCTTATGGTCACTAAAGGACTTTTGTTCTATGCTTTGAGTAGATTCATGCCATGCCTTTGTTTCCATGATAAGTTCCTGTAACATGTTGTTTCATAGCTCTAAACATTGCAACCTGATGTTAATTTCTGCTAAGTCTGAAACTGTTATTACTTGCAATCTTGCCATGTCATTTTGAGCATGTTCTAGTCATTTCTGGAGATAGCTCAGTGCTCATGTTTTGTAAAGATTTACCTGTAGATCATGTCCATGCCTTTTGTTATTATGTTGAGGTCCTGTAGCATATTGTTTTGATGCTTGCAATATGCCTACTTGCTGTTATGGACAGATTGTTGCTATAACTTGTATAGGGTGTATGTGTTGAACCGTCGCTCCGTTTTGAGTGTGCTCTATATGAAACTTGCTTGATTTTGCACGTAGTTTCATATTATCATGTTGCATACTTGTTTTGAGGTGTTTGCTTGATGTTTGTATGCATTTTGCATCAATGCCATGCTTAACTTGTTTTGCTCATATCTTCTAGGCCGTAGCTCCGAATCTAATGAACTTTATATGTAACTTGACTAGAATTTCGTGTAGATCATCGTGCTGCATTTTAAATTGCTGTTTAACAACTTGAACATAAAGTTATTCAGATCTGGACCAATTTCGAAATTTGCATATGAGGACTTACCGGAATTGTTACATGTTGTCTCGGCCTCATTTAAACCTGCCTTGGTGTGTTACTCTTGTTTGCATCATCTCTTGCCATGAGTAGCCTCATCTAGATTTGTCATGCATCATGCTTGTTGTGCATCATGTCTTGTTCATGTGTGGTGTGTTTACTATGTTGTATGCTTCTTCTTGTTAGTTCCCGTTTCGTTGCGATCGTGAGGATTCGTTCGTCTACGCTTGTTTCGGCTTCTTCCGTTCGTCTTCTTCATGGACTCGTTCTTCTTCCTTGCGGGATTTCAGGCAAGATGACCGCTACCCTGGATCTCACTACTATCATTGCTATGCTAGTTGCCTCGTTCTTTCGCTATGCTGCGCCACCTATTACCTGTTTATCAAGCCATCCCATATTGCCATGTCAGCCTCTAACCTTTTGCACCCTTCCTAGCAAACCGTTGTTTGGCTATGTTACCGCTTTGCTCAGCCCCTCTTATAGCGTTGTTAGTTGCAGGTGAAGATGAAGTTTGTTCCTTGTTGGAACATGGAGATGTTGTTCCTTGTTGGAACATGTTTACTTGTTGGGTTATCACAATATATCTTATATTATTAATGCATCTATATACTTGGTAAAGGGTGGAAGGCTCGGCCTTATGCCTGGTGTTTTGTTCCACTCTTGCCGCCCTAGTTTCCGTCATATCGGTATTATGTTCCCGGATTTTGCGTCCCTAACGCGGTCGGGTGATTTATGGGACCCCTTGACAGTTCGCTTTGAATAAGACTCCTCCAGCAAGGCCCAACCTTGGTTTTACCATTTGCCTCACCACCACCTACATTTCCCTTGGGAGTAATTAACCCAAGGGTCATCTTTGTTCAGCCCCGGGCGGTGCTTCTCTAAGTCTTGGCTTGAACCGAGCTACTGCGGGCCACCTTGAGGCAACCCGAGGTTTGGTTTTACTCGTAGCTAGTCTCATCCGGTGTTGCCACGAGAGCGAGATATGTGCAGCTCCTATCGGGATTGTCGGCGCATCGGGCGGCTTTCTTTGGTCTTGTTTTATTGCTGTGAAATGTCTTGTAGCCGGATTCCGAGACTGATCGGGCTTCCCGGGAGAAGGTCTATTCGCCGTTGATCGCGAGAGCTTATCATGGGCTAAGTTGGGACACCCTGCAGGTATAAACTTTCGAGAGCCGTGCCGCGGTTATGTGGCGAGATGGGAATTTGTTAATGTCGGTTGTAGAAAACCCGAAGTTGATCTCAATTAAAATACACCAACCGTGTGCGTAACCGTGAGTGTCTCTTTTCGGGGTTGATCGAGAGGAGAACACGGTTTACGGGTTATGTTTGGCGTGGCGGGGAGTTGAGGATCACTTCTTGATCATTACTAGTTGACGACCGTTCCTTTGTTTCTCTCCTCGCTCTCATTTGCGTATGTTAGCCACCATATATGCTTAGTCGCTGCTGCAACCTCACCATTTTACCCCTTCCTTTCCCATTAAGCTTTGCTAGTCTTGATACCCATGGTAATGGGATTGCTGAGTCCTCGTGGCTCACAGTTTACTACACCACGATTTGCGGTACAGGTTTGCGATGATCATGGCGTGAGAGCGATGTTTGCTTGTTTGGAGTTCTTCTTCTGCTTCTTCTTCGATCGGGGATAGGTTCGGTCGGCAGCCTGGGCTAGCAGGTGGATGTCGTTGAGCTTACGATTATGTTTCATCCGTAGTCGGATGTTGTCCTCTGTGTATAATGTTGATGTATTCTGGTGGCATTTGTGCCTTATGTATGTATCCCTATGTATTATGGAATGTTGATGTAATGATATCCACCTTGCAAAAGCGTCTCAATATGCGGGTCTATCCTTGGTGGGACCGTCGAGTTCCTTTTGGATAGGGTCGCATATTGGGCGTGACAAGTTGGTAATCAGAGCCTCGACCGACCCTAGGAGCCCCTTGATTGATCGTGTAGTTTGGCATTGTCGAGTCTAGAAGAAAACTATTTTCTGAGTCTAGTTATATCGGAGAGTAGGAATTCTTTTTACTCCTCTGCCCCTTCGTCGCTCTGGTGAGGAATCTTGACGTAGGTGTTTTGAACTACTCCTCTTCTCATTCAAATATTTTCTTTAGGATCACGCAGTTGTTTTTTTTCCGGTAGTGGTTCCTCAGCTCTTTTTTATCCGGTGCATTTCTCGTCAAGTCGACTCGACCATCTTCATCTTTGCCAAGTTCAATCCTCAGTTCTTCCTCAGACGTCGTTGTTTTTCCTTGTCCGAAGTTGTCCTTGTTTGTCCCACCCGCCCCCCCTTGTTCATCTCGGAACGGTAGTCCTTAATGGAGTTTCCATCCTACTCGTGTGAAGTTTTTTTTTTATCTCTCTCCTCAATGATTTCAACTGGTGTTTTCTCTTCAAGATATTCGTCGGTATCCCCTTCCAAATTGCCTTTGTTTTCCACCCTCCCACCCTATTATTCCCGGAGTTCGAGTTTCGTCCGACCATCTATTTCATTCGTACGGAGCCTCTTCAGTCTTCCCTCAATTATTTCAACCGGAGAATTATCGTTTTGTACGACATTCTTCACCTCTTTCTTTTCCGGTGCACTCAATTCAAGTTTTTCGGGTTGATCATATTCCTTTCCTCGGCTCAAATGGTTTCCCCTTGCTCGTTCGCCTCTCGCCAGTTTATCCTTCCGGAATGTTCAAGTCATCTCAGGAGATTCGTTTGTGTTCGAATTAATTCGAGGTTATCACCTCATTCTAATATTTAATTGTTCCGGTGCTTCATCTATCTGTTCAACAATCCTTTCCAACGGTGTTTCTTTTCAGTGGGCCCTAACCCACAGGTTTTTTTTCCCAGGATCTTACCTGACTCTTCTAATTTCCCCGGAGGTATTCTCAATTCTTTTCGGAGTTTGACGTAAGTATGAATTTCATCAGTCAGATGACTTTTTCAAGATCGATTTCAAATCATTTCATTGTTGGCTCAACCTCTCTGTTTTTCTTTCTTCTGGAGTATCTCATTAATTTTGGTGATGTTTATAGTCGTCTTTGAAGACCGTCGTAGATTTTTCTCTTAAATCTTGTCCGTTCTCCCGGAGGTTCATGGTGCTAGCTCGATGTTATCCTATCTAATTGTTTCCAGTTGTGCAATTCTTTTCATCCATCCATGATATTTCAGGAGTTATTTTCCGTCTCAATCATCCGGAGGCCTCTTTTCAGAAGTTTTCTTCGTTCCAAGTTTTCAGAGTCGTTCTCCAATTGTTCTATATTCGTGCCCCTTCGTTTGTCTCAATATTCTTCCGGTGCTTCATTCAAGCATTCGTCAATCAGTTCGCGATCTCTTCGTTCTCTTGTCTCTAATTTTTCCCTCAAGTATCTCCGTGCTTCTCTAATTCTTCCCGGTGATTCATTCTCTTTCATCAGGCATTTTCGAATTCTTACGGTGGTTCATTCAGATTCTTTTCCTTGTTTATCATTTTAATCCATTCGTTCTTTTCAATCCTACCGGTGATTCATGAAGACTTTCTCAAGTTTTGTGCTATGTTTCCCCTTAATCCTTTTTTTTCAAGAAGAATAAGTAGTATGCAAAATTCATTTCTTGTCATCAATTTAATTTGATGAAGGATAAGCATACAATAAATCTTATTCTTATTTCATCCAAGTGAGTAATCCTTTCCTTCGGAGTTTATTCTCTATGAATAAATTCTAGTTCCAAGTGTTTTAATCTTTTCTTTTCCGGAGTTCAAATTTCCTCGGCCATCACGTTGGATCCTCCATCTAATTCATCGCAAGGCTTTAGTCTTATTCTTTCATCCTTCATTTCTACCTCATCATCCTTTCTGTTACCGGAGTTCTTCACGGTGGTTCTTCATGATTTAATTCATTCTTCAAGAGTTCATCAAGATTTTGTTGGCGGAGTTCAAGTATCTTTTCTTCTCGCGTCTCGAAGTGCAATTAATTCTCCGTATTTCTTTTGAAGTGGAGTTTTGCATTTCTTCGTTCTCCTCAGCTATTTAATCTTTTCCGTTTGTGGTAGGTTATCACCTCATAATTTTTGAGAGGTTACCCATAAGTCCACATAAAGCTTATTCTTTCGTTGTTGATTTTCTCAACAACTCCGTTCAATCTTTTCTTCTAAGGTTGCTTTCTATTTCATTCGTGGCACAAGTTGTCATATTCTTACCAGTTCTTTCCATTCAATTCTCTTTCAATTCTTCCGGAGATTTTGTGTCATGTCTTCATCAAGTATCATTCCATCCTCTCAAGCTCATGTTCTAGTCTTTCCTTGTTCAACCGGTGTGCTGCCTAAATCCTTTCAGTCTTATTCGTTTCTTTTCTCATTCTAATCACTCCGGTTAGAACGAGTACTTTCATAGTCTATCTGATTCCGTGATCTTTCGATTCTCGTCATTCTCGTCGTTCCTCTCTTCTTCTCGAGTGCTTTCGATTCTCTGCTTCTTCTCTTGAGTTCTTGTTTCACCTCATCCCGTTTTCCCTTCCGTGTCGGTCCTAAGATCTCGGGACGAGATCTCTTGTTAGTGGAGGAGTGTTGTAACGCCCCGGATTCGATGCGCCAGGTGTCTGCCAGTTATTCGTCGTTGTTGCCTTGTCATTTGCTTGCGTGTTGCACTTTGCCATGTCATCATATGCATTTCATATCATGTCGTCATGTGCATTTCATTTGGCATACGTGTTCGTCTCATGCATCCGAGCTTTTTCCCGTTGTCCGCTTTTGCAATCGGCACTCCTATGTCTCCGGCGCCCTCTTTTACCTCTTTTCGTTGTGCGGGTATTAAACGTTCTCGGAATGGACCGAGGTTTGTCTAGTGACCTTGGTATAGCACCGGTAGACCGCCTGTCAAGTTTCGGATCATTTGGAGGTCGTTTGGTACTCCAACGGTTAACCGGGTAACCACAAAAGCCTCTTTTGTTGCAGCCCAACACCCCTTTCTAAGTGGCCCAAAACCCTCCAAACTCCCCTCCATGCTCTCGGTCGTTCGATCACGATCGCGTGGCCGAAAACCGCACCTCATTTGGACTCTCCTAGCTCCCTCTACCTATAAATTTGTGTCTCCCCGAAAATTTCATGGATGAAACCCTAGTCTACTCTTCCTCTCGCCCGTGGACATGTCGCGCCCAGCCCGGACACCCAGCGTGCCCAGCGTCACCACTCCCTGGCCGCCACGTGGCCTCCGCCGCCAACCGCCGCCGCCAGCCAGGGGCCAGTAGCCCGAACCCAGCAGCATCCGCGCCTCCGACTTCGCCGGCGCCGCCCGTCCGGCTGACCTGCGCCGCCCTCGCCCGGCGAGCCGCGCCCGCCCGCCGTGCCCGCCGCCGTGCCGCCTCCACTTGGCGCCAGCGCCGCCGCCATGGCGCCGCCCATGCCGCCCGCCCAGTTCGGCCTGCCCGCGCCATACGTCCCGCGCTTTCGGCCTCGGCCATTGCCGCCGTCGCCGTTCTCCGGCGACCGGCCTCAGCGCCCGCCGCCCGGCGGATAAGCCGCCCGCCGCCCGTCTCGGACTTCTCCCTCCTCTCCGGCGGCCCGAGCCCGGCCCCGCCTCGAACCGCTCCCCGATCCAGATCTGGAACCCTAAGGTTGACCTCAAAATCGCCCAAGTCCCAGGATTTTGTTATATTCATGCATTTTCCATTGCATCGTATCTCTGTCATCGTAGCTCCGTTTTGCGCGTATCTTATGTCAAAATGTTCGCCCCGAAGAGTAGATCATTTCACCTCATTGCATCATTTTCATTTGAGCTCATCTTGATGCCCTAAATTCTGTTAGAAGAGTGCTATGTGATGTTAGTTTCTGATTTTTATCAGAACTTGCACTTTTGTCATTTTTGCCATGATTGATGTGTGCATCCTATAGACTTGAGTCCTACATGTGTTTTGCAATATGCCATGTCTTCTTTCCTGTGGTGTATGCCATGTATTTTTGTGATCTATGTGGTTACTAGCACAAGCATGCAAACTAGGTGTCGTGTTGTTGCTGTTTTCAGCCCTGTTTTGCTGATATTTTGATGCCATGTTAACTCGATGCTACCGAGAGATCCATGCATATTTTGAGATACTTCAGTAAGTATGTTGTGTAAAGCATGTCTTTCTCTATCCATCCATGCCCTTGTTTGCAATTATGGAGTACCATAGCTTGAGTCAATCGAGCTCTACTTTTGCTACAAAATGTTCCTGGCAGATTGTTTACATGTTATTCAATTTTGCCAAGGTTGTTGTGGTTGATCCTTGCATGCTATATTGTTGTTCTTGCCATGTATAGCTTCTATGCCATGTCTTCTTGCTGTTGGTTGCCTTGCCATTCCATGTATTGCTCTGTGGTGAGTGGTTCAAGCTCACCAACATGCCTACTTATTGTTGTTCCTGCCATGTATGAATCTGTAATATAACTTGCCATGTTTACGTGGGTGCCATCATATTTTCTGATCCTTTTTGGCTTATGGTCACTAAAGGACTTTTCTTCTATGCTTTGAGTAGATTCATGCCATGCCTTTGTTTGCCATGATAAGTTCCTGTAACATGTTGTTTCATAGCTCTAAACATTGCAACCTGATGTTAATTTCTGCTAAGTCTGAAACTGTTATTACTTGCAATCTTGCCATGTCATTTTGAGCATGTTCTAGTCATTTCTGGAGATAGCTCAGTGCTCATGTTTTGTAATGCTTTACCTGTAGATCATGTCCATGCCTTTTGTTATTATGTTGAGGTCCTGTAGCATATTGTTTTGATGCTTGCAATATGCCTACTTGCTGTTATGGACAGATTGTTGCTATAACTTGTATAGGGTGTATGTGTTGAACCGTCGCTCCGTTTGAGTGTGCTCTATATGAAACTTGCTTGATTTTGCACGTAGTTTCATATTATCATGTTGCATACTTGTTTTGAGGTGTTTGCTTGATGTTTGTATGCATTTTGCATCAATGCCATGCTTAACTTGTTTTGCTCATATCTTCTAGGCCGTAGCTCGAATCTAATGAACTTTATATGTAACTTGACTAGAATTTCGTGTAGATCATCGTGCTGCATTTTAAATTGCTGTTTAACAACTTGAACATAAAGTTATTCAGATCTGGACCAATTTCGAAATTTGCATATGAGGACTTCACCGGAATTGTTACATGTTGTCTCGGCCTCATTTAAACCTGCCTTGGTGTGTTACTCTTGTTTGCATCATCTCTTGCCATGAGTAGCCTCATCTAGATTTGTCATGCATCATGCTTGTTGTGCATCATGTCTTGTTCATGTGTGGTGTGTTTACTATGTTGTATGCTTCTTCTTGTTAGTTCCGTTTACGTTGCGATCGTGAGGATTCGTTCGTCTCACGCTTGGTTCGACTTCTTCCGTTCGTCTTCTTCATGGACTCGTTCTTCTTCCTTGCGGGATTTCAGGCAAGATGACCGCTACCCTGGATCTCACTACTATCATTGCTATGCTAGTTGCTTCGTTCTTTTGCTATGCTGCGCTACCTATTATCTGTTTATCAAGCCATCCCAAATTGCCATGTCAGCCTCTAACCTTTTGCACCCTTCCTAGCAAACCGTTGATTGGCTATGTTACCGCTTTGCTCAGCCCCTCTTATAGCGTTGTTAGTTGCGGTGAAGATGAAGTTTGTTCCTTGTTGGAACATGGAGATGTTGTTCCTTGTTGGAACATGTTTACTTGTTGGGTTATCACAATATATCTTATATTATTAATGCATCTATATACTTGGTAAAGGGTGGAAGGCTCGGCCTTATGCCTGGTGTTTTGTTCCACTCTTGCCGCCCTAGTTTCCGTCATATCGGTATTATGTTCCCGGATTTTGCGTCCCTAACGCGGTCGGGTGATTTATGGGACCCCTTGACAGTTCGCTTTGAATAAGACTCGTCCAAAGAAGGCCCAACCTTGGTTTTACCATTTGCCTCACCACCACCTACATTTCCCTTGGGAGTAATTAACCCAAGGGTCATCTTTATTCAGCCCCGGGCCGTGCTTCTCTAAGTGCTGGCCTGAACTGAGCTACTGTGGGCCACCTTGAGGCAACCCGAGGTTTGGTTTTACTCGTAGCTAGTCTCATCCGGTGTTGCCACGAGAACGAGATATGTGCAGCTCCTATCGGGATTGTCGGCGCATCGGGCGGCTTTCTTTGGTCTTGTTTTATTGCTGTGAAATGTCTTGTAGCCGGGATTCCGAGACTGATCGGGCTTCCGGGAGAAGGTCTATTCCTTCGTTGATCGCGAGAGCTTATCATGGGCTAAGTTGGGACACCCCTGCAGGTATAAACTTTCGAGAGCCGTGCCATGGTTATGTGGCAGATGGGAATTTGTTAATGTCCGGTTGTAGAAAACCGAAGTTGATCTCAATTAAAATACACCAACCGTGTGCGTAATCGTGAGTGTCTCTTTTGGGGTTGATCGAGAGGAGAACACGGTTTCGGGTTATGTTTGACGTAGGCAGGAGTTCAGGATCACTTCTTGATCATTACTAGTTGACGACCGTTCCTTTGTTTCTCTCCTCGCTCTCATTTGCGTATGTTAGCCACCATATATGCTTAGTCGCTGCTGCAACCTCACCATTTTACCCCTTCCTTTCCCATTAAGCTTTGCTAGTCTTGATACCCATGGTAATGGGATTGCTTTGAGTCCTCGTGGCTCACAGTTTACTACACCACCCGATTGCGAGTACAGGTTTGCGATGATCATGACGTGAGAGCGATGTTTGCTTGTTTGGAGTTCTTCTTCTGCTTCTTCTTCGATCAGGGGATAGGTTCCAGGTCGGCAGCCTGGGCTAGCAGGGTGGATGTCGTTGAGCTTCTGATTATGTTTCATCCGTAGTCGGATGTTGTCCTCTTGTGTATAATGTTGATGTATTCTGGTGGCATTTGTGCCTTATGTATGTATCCCTATGTATTATGGAATGTTGATGTAATGATATCCACCTTGCAAAAGCGTCTCAATATGCGGGTCTATCCTTGGTGGGACCGTCGAGTTCCTTTTGGATAGGGTCGCATATTGGGCGTGACACGGGGGAGCCCAAAGGCACGACCGATGCTGTCGAGGTGGAAATGGAGGTGACAAGCAGCAAGGATCCCGGCGACATCAACGTGCAGGAGCTAACCTTCTTGACAGTTCCGCCCAAGCTGCTGGCCTGGGCTAAGCTTGTGTCCCTCCACATTCAGATTGACAAGCTCAGGTCCTAAATGTTTCGACAGTGCCTTCTGTTTATCTTAGTAATATGCTAATATAGGGATTACCTTGGTCTACTTTAGCTTAAGAAATGGTGGGTTTTGGTGGTGATGCGGCAATTACTTCGACATCAAATCAGTGATTTCCAACATTCGAACGGATATTTTGTGTCTATTGGATATAAAGTTCCTTTGGGTAAGAAGTACTACTTGTCATCAAAATGGATAAAAGGAGATGTATGTAGACGTATTTTAGTTCTAGATACGTCCCTTTTTATCCATTTTGATGACAAGCACTCCCTCTGTTCCACAATACATGCCTTCCATTTGTCAAAATATAGATGTATCTAGACATGTTTTAGTATTTAGGTACATCCATGATAGAGCCAATCGGATGGTTGAGAACACTACAATTCGTAGCTATAGATGCGTGTGTGACTCCCAGATGCAGAGGCCGGGGGTCATCATCCTCCTTTTCAAGAAAATACAGACGCGTGTGTGAGAGGACGAGTGCGTGCGTGCACCTCTTCTCTTCCTGTATAACGTACTACTAAACTCAGAGTACAAGTTTTTGTGGGTGGCACGATGGTGCGTGCGAGAAGTCCCGAGAGATAGGTTTAATGCGTCTGAAAAAAGGACTAGCCTAGAGCTTGCCACGCGGGTATTTATAAATTTTGAGCTTGCGTCTCATCACATTCCAAATTACTCCATGCTATATTGCAGACCTGTTCACACCGATCACAACCTAAACGGTTTCCCACTTAGGACGCGTATTAGTACCACGCTATATTGAATTCCAAACTTGTTCACACTGATCACAACCTAAACGGTTTCCCACTTAGGAGCGTATTAGTACTCGGTTATAAATACTAGTATGCCAAGATGACTGCACATTCCTCCTCAACTCCTCATCCACAAAAACAAACAAGTCATTCAGCATCCTTCCCTTGTATATGCCATGGCCAGCGTGAGTTACGGGTCGAGAGATTGCCAGCAGGAGAGGCGAGCATGGAAGCGGAAGCACGAGAGATGTCCCGCCTCACCGCAAGAGCAGCCGACATGTCCCGCCGGAAGTAGCAACATAGAGGTCCCGCCGCCGTCAAGCAAAGACGGAGGTCCCGCCGCGCCGTCGATGCAGCATAATGGTCCGGCCGCGCCGCGGAAGCAGAAGAGATGTCTCGCCGCGCCACGAATGCAGTAGAGATGTCCCGCGGCGCCGCGGCGGCCTGGGAAAATTTCTCGCGGGCAGGCAACAACTGTTACAGGACCATGCATGCGATCGTCCATAGCTAGATGGATCAGATCTCTGGCTTGGCGTGGTTGCAGGACGACGTGAAAGCCTCATTTGAACAGGCTACCGGCATTATCCGGCAACTAAGGGAGGGCAATGAGAGGCTCCGGGCCGAGCGCAACCTGCTGAGGGAGAAGATCGTTCAAAGTGAAGTCCAGCAGGAGGTGACTAGTGCCTTGTTGAAGAGGACCGGCATCATCGTCAAGAAACTTATGGACGAGAATGACATGCTCCGCAACGAGTGCCAAAGGCTGGTGGAGGAATCCGTGGATGTTCTCAAGAAGCGTCTTGAGGACACGAAAGAGCTCATCGCCGCTCGCCGCGGAGACTAGTTCCCGCGGCCTGCAGCAACGCATCAAGAAAGTAGAGATCAGCGAGCCAGTTCCTTGTCTTCCTTCTTCTTTTGCCCTTGTGTATTTCGGGCATAGCCGCATGTGGATTTTTTAATTATCTTTCTAATTATGTAAGACAATTAATCGTCCTTATCTTTCTGTGGAAGATCAATGTTGCAAGGCTGGAATGAAGAAAAGTCTTGTTGTGGCGACCCTGGCGTTGCCGTTCTTCTAGTTGCTGCTGGGCTTCCTTCAATTTCCTGGTTTATTTTGATGTAATAATCGGTTTAGGATGTGGATTGTGTCGTCGGTTGTGAAATGTTGGGTTCTAGCGCTGATGTTTGGCCTTTGTTGGCCTCTTGGGATGTTGCGATTTCAATCTGGTACTCCCTCCGTCTCATAATGTAAGACGTTTTTTGACACTATACTAGTTTTTGACACTATACTAGTGTCAAAAACCGTCTTATACTATGGGACGGAGGGAGTAGCTTTTAGTCCTTTGTGTTAGGATGGAGTTGTGCTAAACTTCTTGTGAATTGTGGTGGTTTTCAGTAATGAAAATCGGAAGGGGCAAGCCCTTCTTTGATAAAAAAAATCGTCCTTATATATTCATCAGTCTTGCTATAAGTCGCAGTAGATGATATATAGGTCCGTCGGATCTTACATCAAGATCCGTGTTGTCGATTTTCTTTTTCTCTCTTAAATCTCGGTCGACCGAGACATAGCCATGCCATTAAATGTAAGCTCAGCGCCATTAATGGAGACCTTGGGAGAGAGGTGGACGGCAGATGGAGGTCAAAGGGCTCTCCTCCGATAAGCACGCCATAGGGTCTGATCGCACGCCTCTCGTACTCAAATAGCTACCCTGCACGGGCGCCTCCTAGCTAATAAAATGGGACGGCGTGGCGGCACGTAAATGGTACTAGTAAGTAGAACGCATACGGTTTCAATAATACTTGTGTTTCCGATTGTAACGCCACAAAGCACTTGTTCCAAAATGACTTTGTTGATTGTTAATGTGCGCCTTCGCAAATCGGACTGCAAATTCTGACGGCATGTTGGTGCCATGTCATGGCACCAAGCCAAGTTTCATTATTTTCATGCGTGTTTTGGATTTACAAGAATTAAAAAACTAAGTTTCTCAATGTTTCCAACCCAGCCACGACGCCCGTAATTTTGAATTTCATTCCCATTTCTTGCATGGAAGCTAGAAATTTACCCGAGGACACACATGTGATTTTTCAACCAACTTTGGTGCACTGGAACATGTGCTTGTATTTCAAATTTGAATTATGAACACAAAGGTGACACGTTCCCTCCCAGAACCACGAGCCTTCTTGAGAGAAGCTTATACCAAAATTTGTTCCTATTCGGCCAATTTTACCACGGCATGGTACTACCATGACATGACACCATGCCAAGTTTCATGATTTTAAAACCAAGTTTCTGAATGTTCTTGACCGAGCCACGATGCCCAGATGTTTGAATCTTATTCTCATTTTTTGCATGGGAGTAGAAATTCACCGAGGACACAAATGTGATTTTCAACCAACTTTGGTGCATGGGAGCACGTGCTTGTAGTTCAAATTTGAATTATGCACATTAAATGACAAAAAACTCAATTAATGTGTAAATAAGGCCAAACGAAGCCGGAATAATTCCAAAATTTAATAGGGCACTCATGTAGTTCTATGTTGCTTTTGTAAATAAACTCAAGGGGGACAACGTATATCATTTCGCACTCAAAGGTGACACGTTCCCTCTCAGAACCACGAGCCTTCTTGAGAGAAGCTTCGGTTTGCAAGAAGCTTATACCAAAATCTATTCCTATTCGGCCATTTTTTTACCACAACATGGTAGTACCATGACATGACATCCATGCCAAGTTTCATGATTTTCAGACGTGTTTTGGATTTACAAGAATTTTAAAACCAAGGTTCTGAATGTTCTCGGCGGAGCCATGATGCCCAGATGTTTTAATTTTATTCTCATTTCTTGCATGGGACCTAGAAATTCACCCGAGGACACAAATGTGATTTTTCAACCAACTTTGGTGCACGAGAGCATGTGCTTGTAGTTCAAATTTGACTTATGCACATTAAATGACCTGAAACTCAATTAATGTATAAAATGACAAACAAACCTGGAATAATTCCAAAATTTAACATGGCACTAATGTAGTTCTATGTTGCCTTTGTTAAGAAACTAAAGGGCAGGGGGGTGGCACGTTCCCACTTAGAACCACGAGCTTCCAAATCGGCCCAATTTTTTACCACGACATGTTAGTGCCATGACATGACACCATGCCAAGTTTCATTACATGAATTTAAAATCTAAGTATCTCGTGTTCTCAGCAGAGTCATGACGCCCAGATGTTTGAATTTTATTCTCATTTCTTCCATGGGACCTAGAAATTCAACCAAGGACACACATGTGATTTTTCAACCCACTTTGGTGCACCGGAGCATGTGCATGCAATTCATATTTAGATTATGCACATTAAAAGTCCAGAAACTCAATTAATGTATAAAAAGGCCAAATGAACCCGAAATAATTCCAAAATTTAATAGGGCACTCATATAGTTCGATGTTGCCTCTATAAATAAAATCAGGGGGAGGCAGCGTATATCGTTTCGCACACAAAGGTGACACGTTCCCTCTCGGAACCACGAGGCTTGTTGAGAGAGTCTCCGGTTTTGCAAGAGGCTTCTACCAAAACTTGTCCCAATTCAGACAAAAAATATACGTATGAAAATAGGGTTTAGATTATCCCGAACATCTCGCTACCTAGACCAATAATGTACTATGATTTGAATTCAACATAAAATGGATACAGATATTTGAATTGGAGAGCGTATGGTACATGTAGTTCATAGTGAAATATGATTACTGCTATATGCATGTCTTTTTGTTATCAATATAATATTTAAATTATTGTATAACTTGACAACAATCGTATTCAAATAAGGAAAATTGATTGAAATTTAGTCCATATGGTAGACGACAATATGTATGTTCACATGGTGGAGTAAAATGTTCATATATGATGGAAGATCAAAATGTATGACTACATCAATTATAAACCGCAAGGTCACCTAATGTTATGTTCGAATTCAACATAACATGGATTCAAAAATTGAAATTCGAGATCATGGCATCTGTAATCATATAAAAAGGGACATTGCTCTTTCTTTGGTGGGAATTGATTTGGCTTTTGTTGTTGTTGAGGGAAGTGCGAATCGATTTTGTACTGTGCAGGGTAATCATGTTCTCCCGATTTTTTTACATTTTTCTTGTAGTTTTTTCAATGGCATCTATAGCAATATAGTAAAAGGGGACATGACTCTCTTGTGTCTTGTATGAATTTTTTTTTACACGTTAAGTTTGTTCTGCCGAACAAGGAATCCGCACCTTGTTATCCCGAAATTTTCAAGCTCGAGTATCTTTTGTCTCACCTGCTTTGAAACTCCCGCTTCTTCAACCTGCGCGCCTTTGTTATCCCGAAATTTGACGCCATGAGAACTCCCTCCTCATCCGAAATCGCCCCGCAGCCTGCACACGCCGAAATCCCCTTCTATCCCTCAGCCAAAAATGAAGCTCCACGTCGCGGTGTCAAAACCGGTGGGGGTACGCTGGTAACTTACCGTACATTTCGGACAAGCGCGGCCCTAAGCTTGGCTCCCCCCTCCCCCTTCGCCCCCCTCCCCCCCCCATTCATACACCGAGGCCGCCAAAACCCGCGAAACCCCACGCTCCTCCGTCGGCCTCCCGACCGCCGCCCAGCCGGAGACTCTTCCCCGACTACGTCGTCCACCGCCTTATCTCACCGTCCCTCATCCACCGCACCGGATGAGGATCCGTTGTTGATCTCGTTGTCCCGCCGGATCAGCCACCCTGTCCTCCACCTCCAAGGAGCTGCCCCGATGTTCGCCTCGTCTATAGCGCCACCTCAATCCCCACAGCACCGTCTTGACCTGCCCCACCGGAACCGCAGCACCCTCACCAATTCCTCCGACGAAGTCGAGGCCAACTCGGAGCCACCAAGGAGGTCCTGCACTCACCGCTGCATTTTATCTTTTATTCGATCTCACGGGGCTGCCGGTGCTCGATACCAAGCAGACATGGCGTCTCCATCGACGGCGCCGTCGTCGGCCACATAATCCACGACGTCTCTCCCCCATGTCGTTGCTTCCTCGGTGGCGACTTCCACAACGACACTAGCTGCAGCTGTTCCGGCTCTCGCTTTCAGCGCTGCTTTCTGTTCTTCTTTGCCGGTCGTCTTTGATCGCTGCTCTGCTTTCGTTCGTCGCTGCTCGCACTTGCTCTCGCTTACCTTTATTGCTCTTCTTTGCCACGACCTCCGACAGCTACGGGAGTTGCCGCTTTAGCAATCGCTCGCGGTGCTACTGCACGACTTGCTCTCTGCTAGTGTGTTCCCTGCTCGACCGTCTGCTGATTTAGATCACTGCTTCTCTGCTACTAGTGCTCGAACGCCCTAAACATCTATTGTAATGCTCTGTTACTAGTTCAATCAGTTTTAAAGAAATTCAGTTTCGATTGTGAAGTTCATTTTCTTCGATTAAGTTCAGTGAATAAGATTTACAAAGATCTGCCGGAGCGGCCGTGGCGCCGGGCCGATGCGTTTTACATATAGCACTTTTTGGTGATGTATTTTACATCATCTATTGCGTATGATATTAGGGTCCCACCTCAGATTAAAGTTGTTCCGTCTTGTCATGCTTCAAATTTCGTCGTCAGACACCTTAGCGGAGCTGCTCCAACGACGGAACCGTCCATCACAGCCGAGTAGTACCCTCGGCGCCGTTCCAGAGGCCTCGGATCTTCTTCCCGCCTCCGGCAGTCCACACCAAAGATCATCACCATCCTCCACATCCAACCCAATGATCTTTGAGGCCCACAAGGCTATGCCAAAGAGGTTGTACACTCGTCGCATCACTTTGTTTCTGCATTCCTCTGTTCTTCCAATTTATGTGAGCCAAACACCCAGGTTGACTGAAATCCTATGTTTCCAAATGCTCAGTTTTGCACGTGCATTCCTATCCTATTCCTGTGTTTTTCCTGTCCCTATGTTTATAGAATCCTCCAATTCTAATGAGCCCTTACAGATTTACTTCATTTTCATATTGGCGTCAAAGAAAACTCTGTGTGTTATGTCCTGCTCCTGCCATGCCGTCATCCACCCCACCGAGGTGCACCATTGATGAGGCGTTCATCGCAGCGAAGATCCCCCCTGCAGACTTTCTTTCGCCGCCTCAGATCATCTTCCCTGTTGCCGGCAGCCACGCCAACTTCATTACCATCATCGACTGAGCAGATGAACCTGAGGACTAGACAGTTCAGGAAGAGAGGTCGCAGTCTTTCGTGTTTGCTAACGTTATACAACGATTATTATTACCTGCTACTTTATCGTTCAATCTTGAGTTTTGAATTGCCCATGGGTCTCATATCGAGCCGAACTTGAATAGTATCTGTCTACTATCTGGTTCATCTGGGGTCTTCTATGTGGTTCATGTTGGGTGGGCAACAAACAATAGATGATCCATTGTCTATCTTTTTAAACTGAAGCTATAATCAACCTGCTATCATTAGTTTTGCATCCATCCACTCGTTTGCTACCATCAGTCTTGATTTTTGCATGCACCCCTTAGGCCTTACAAAATCTAACTATTGTTTTTATTATTATGCATGTCAGATATTGTACACAATCGTACTGAACATGTAGAGAAAAAGAGAAGACCGTTGCGTGCGAATATAATGTCATGCAGACGCTGCTCCATGGTGGGCGAAGTGCCCCCCACCCCACTCCTGCATTTCCAGATTGTATTCCATAGGAAGATAACTATTCAGATGGAGATTCAGAAGGAGACAACCATGCCTGTTTACCACCTGAGGTGTTTGCTCTAACCTGGCATGCTAATGTTGGTCATATCATGCATATGGCGCCTTGCATTGCTTACATTATACATCTTATATGTCATCATCTTAGTTTAGATTTGCTTTGTGTGAATGCGAACCTGTTTGGTTTCTATATCATACTCCCACCAGTCCTAAGTATTTGTCTTTTTAGAGATTTCAACAAGTGACTACATACGGAACAAAATGAGTGAATCTACACTCTAAAATATGTCTATATACATCCGTATGTGGTAGTCCATTTGAAATCTCTAAAAAGAAAAATATTTATGAACGAAGGGAGTATATGGGAATTATGCAATGCCATCTTCTTTAGCCAGGAATCATATACGTGAATCATGCAATGCCATCCTGTTTAGCCAGTCATCGTATATGTGAATTGTATCGTGCCATATTTTTTTCCATAATGTGTTCCATTTGTCAGCAATGTTTATACATTCATCTACTCTTCCTGTGCATCAGCCATTTGAGTCGGTCATGGGAAAATCTGGAGTGAAAACAAGGTCTTCTGAGCAGTCAGTGCTACCTGTCGATGCAGATTTCTTTTTGGTTACAGATAGCTCCTCAGAGGAGGATTCAGAGAGAGATGACCAGTCGTATCCCCCTCCCCCCGAGGTGCATGCTCTAACTTGGAAAAATCTGGAGTGAAAACAAGGTCTTCAGAGCAGGCAATGGTACCTGTTGAAGCATATATCTCGATGGTTACAGGGAGCTCCTCAGAGGAGGATTCAGAGACAGATGACCAGTCCTATATCCCACCTGAGGTGTATTCTCTAAGTTGCAATGTTTATATTTCTCATATGATGCATATGGTGTCTTGCATTGCTTAGTTTAGACATCATATGCACAATATTGAATTCTATCTGCCTAGTTTAGAGATCATACATGCGAGTGTCAGCTGCTTAGTATATGAATCAATTATGTCAATTATATCATGCCATCCTGTATACTTAGAAAACATTATGTGAATTATTTCATCCCAACCTATTTTAGAAAGACATCATATAGTTTTGTCATGCCATCCTGTTTAGGTACTCATCATATGTTGAATTATGCCATTATATCATGTTAAGTTATCCATCATATATCTGAAACTGTGTCATGCTATCCTGTTTAGTTAGGCATCATATATGTGGAATTGTGTCATGTTGTCCTGTTTGGTTAGACAACATATATGTGAACTACCACATCATCTATCATACAATGTCTCAGACGTTCAATTTCTTTTCTTGTTTATCGACCATTTGAATTGGAGGGGGTGATGGCAGTATCTAAGGGAGCAAAAACCCGTTCTTCACAAAAGACAATGCTACCCGTCAATGCAGATAGAACCATGGTTGTACTGGCCCACAAACTAGCCCCACCACACATAATTGAGACTCTTCCAGATTGCACACTTACACCGTTGGGCAGAGAACCAGCTACAACCCATCTAACGGCAACCCCAGCGGATAGTAACCCACTTATTGTTGTCAAAGCACCATGTCCACCACAGAGTACCCCCACACGAGCAGTTTGTAAAGCTACTGCTGTGCCCAAAGCACGAAGACCACCACAGCTAACCCAAACTCCACGTTTAAAGCAGAAGAGCAACTGTTCTCAGGTCAGATTCCGTAGCTATGGTCCATACTCCTTTATTGTTGCATCACTATATTTACTCATACCAACTACTTTCGAATATGAAGGATCCAATTGAAACTCCAATGGCGCAACAGGTATGTTTTAAACCTATTTCTTTAACTGGATTGCTGTTCTAACTTCTTGCTCTATGTTGACTTCAGTATAAGTTGTATAAGCAGTTATGTTCTCATGTGATGCACATTACAAGTGATGCCAATGTTGTGTAGTTTCTCGCACTTATATTCTGTTTATTCTTCTGTGTCTTAAAAATATATGAGTTGAACTGTGTCTCTATCTTGATTAGGGAACCTAAACTAGAATGATATGGACAATACAATGACCATAGTACATAGATATATGTTTGTTTCATGCTGTTATCCTGTCCACCTTACTACTGAACCGGTTTACCAAAATGAGTTTGGTATACTACAAGCTAAACCTGTGATGTGTCTGCTTGTTTCTCTTGTAGTATGCAAACAGAATATTGGAGAAGAGCACCCCACTATGAAATGGTAGAGAAATTAATGCAGATAAGGTTCAAGATAATGAGACAACCCTGTTGGTCTCCAAGAAAGGTGAGAAAAACGATCTTGTAGACAGTGAGAAAACCCCACAGTCCTGCGTTGATGTAGTGTTCGAAGTTCTTGGCGATACCGGCTGGCACAAGCTCTTCGAACTTCTGCCTGAATCACTTCGCTTCTTGGTCTCAGCTACAAACCGAAAGGCATCGAGTTATCTGTCTTTGCGGCAAGAAGCCGAATGAGTGAGGAAGTCCTGCAGAATTCAGATGCGTACTTTCTTGTGCAACAAGTTGGAGGATTTAAGTGCCAAACAAGAGAAAGTTAATAAGCTTGCTAAGCATCTTGCCAGCATTATGGGTACCCAGGATATTGTTTCTTGAACTCTTCTGAAGTGGTTTCAGTTCTGGACTTGTTTTAACGCGGCATTTATATGCTGCTGTGTTCCCTATATTTGCACTGGTGGTGAACTTTGATGCCCAGTGGATGTAATATGTGTAATAGCCGTGATAGCCTAGCATAAGTTGCTTGCTTATTTATTTCCTTGTTGTCTTGTTTATTTGTTTGCTTGTAGTCGGTGTAGTTCTTTTCCGCGGTTTGCTAGTGGCTGCAATAACCTATTTTTAGAATTAGGCCACAATAACCATGGGCTAATATTTCTTGTAGTGACACCTTTGGGCCTCCTACGGGCCGTAGAAGCGATGGGCCTTCTACGGGCCGAGAAAGCGATGAGCCTTCTACAGGCCCTAGAAACATTGGGCCTTCTACGGGCCGTAGAAAGAATGGGCCTTCTACGGGCCCTATCATCAATGGGCCTTATACGGGTCGTATGATCGATTGGCCAAACATGGGCCAATAACACGCCGCATTATGGTCGTAAATGGGCTAGAGTTGGAATCGTCCGTTCCTGGGCCAATCATAACGGGCCACCGTTAATAGGTTGTATTTGATGACGCTATGAAAACGGCCCAATGTATTAACGCACCACAAACGGGCCGACTGTAACCACGGGCTGAATTTGGCCCACAAGAAGAAAATTACAGTAACAGGCCGTAAGTAAACGAATGCTCGAAATGAGCCCAAGAATAAATGGGCTCTGAGAAGGACGAAAGATAACATGGGCTGGAAATGGCCCAATTGAATAACGGGCCATTAATGGGTATAAAGTGATACACTGTTCATTACGGGCCAGTTTCACCACGGGTCGTTAATGGGTCTGTCGGGGAGGCTGATCTGGCCCACGAACACCTATGGGACCGCCGGACCGAGCCCCTTTCGGTTCGGCGGGGGGCGGAGGTCGCACGAAGAGCAGATCGAGGCGAAGCACACGAGCGGTTTACCCAGCTCGAGCTCTCCGGAGAGATAACACTCCCTCTGCTGCATGTCCGAGTGTATTGAGTTCTTGCTCAGAGCGCCGATCACATTTCTGATACACACAAGCTGCTAACGAGACCGAGCGTGAGTGTTCTCTGGCTTCGAACCTTTCGAACCTCCCTTCTACGTTGTGCATGGGCCTCCTTTTATATGCTAAAGGGGTCTCCGACAGATGGCAACGTAGACAAGGGTAAAAATGGAAAAGGAGTGGTTGGTATAGCTACTTGTACAGTGTATCATACCTAACCCTGACGGCAGGGGACAAAGGCATTAAATGCCTGGCTCACGCCGCCCTAACAAAGGTCAGAAAGGGACCGTCAGGCGCCACCGCTTGCCACGATAGCAATCTTGTCAATGCCGCTTGCCATCAAGGCGCTCCGGCTGTCAGACGGCCTCTTGCCACGCTGCTACCGGAAAGGTCGAGGCGACACGTTAGTGGATGTCTGGAGCGCAGTCTGAGTGGTGATGCCGCGGCAAGCGCCTTGCCGCGGTTGTTGTCTTGTCGCGTCCGGAAGCTTGTCGCTCACCGGGCCTTCCCGGCAAGCTCCTCTTGCCGGGGCCTTGTCTCCTAGGTGCCTTGGGTGGCCTTCCCGACAAGCTCCTCTTGCCGGGGCCTTGCCTCCTTGGCTTGAATACTTTGTTCTTGAATGGCTCCAAAGGAACCACGGAGGACCTTGGCGGTCACCGGTAAGCCTTGCAGCGGAGGGCTGCAACTGCCCGTGCACAAGTTCGGGATACTAGGGTATCCCTACTCTAGTACACCGACAGAGCCCCGGCCTGGGCCACACACGGTGCCGAGCGCTGTTGGGCCAGGCCCAAAACAGGGCACGGGCACGCGCAGCCCCCGGCGCAGCACCCAGCGTAAGTATATGGTTTACTTCCTGCTGTTAGGCGTGCATGGGTGCCCTTTCTTTGCTGATATCTGACTGCTGATTTGTGTAGGAGCAGAGCAGCCTTACCAGGAGTGCCCTTAAGCCGCTCCGGACATGCCTTCTGCTTCGACTACACCGCCAAAGGAGGATTCCCTGGCAAGGGAGCGTTCTCCGGCAAGGGGCAGCTCTCCGGCAAGGGACAGCTCTCCGGCAAGGGACAGCTCCAGCGATACCCTGATGGCGGAGACCATGACTGCAGACCCTAGCACAGGTAATCCTCTTGCTTGAAAACTTTCCTTGTGTTCTTCTTCTTCTGATTTTCTTTTTGAATATTTGCTTGACTTTTCTTCATTTTCCGGTCGTCAGATCCATCCGCCACAGAGCCAATGGAGACCGAGGTCGCCGGCGAGGAGGACGCGCGCGGCAATACTGACGACGCCGCTGCCATCGAAGAAGAAGCTGGCGCTGACGAGCCCGCCGGCGAAGAGGCCGCCAAAGCTGCCGCCGCAGAAGCTGGCTAGGGGTCCGGCGATCGACCGACGGCCCTCGAGGCCGCAGGAGCGCCAGCGCCACGCCGACCGCCGATCCTCGGCAGCGGCAGCATCCTTTGCTTCCTTGAGAGCCCCGCGGTCGACGAGATTAGGCCGCCCGCTTTCTCTTTCTTGCCGCTGCTGGTCATGTTATGAGAACAATCTATTAGAGTTGCGACAAGCTATCTTGTAATATAACTCTATTTCGGTAGCAATTGCTATGTTATTTCCTTTACTTGGTTCCTTCCTTTGTATGGTTTTGCCCTCGCTTTTAGGGAACTTGTCAGCAGCACTGGTCATGGCGCTGAGTGCGGGACGTCAGCAGCCTGCTGGCGGTGCCGCTACCGACAAGAAACCTTGTCGCAACTAGTCGCAGCTCACTTAAGTTGTTGAGCGGACTCGAAACAAAGTAAGGGCGCAATCGCAGCTCACTTAAGTTGTTGAGCGGACTCGAAACAAAGTAAGGCGCAATCGCAGCTCACTTAAGTTGTTGAGCGGACTCGAAATAAAGTAAGAGGCGCAACTAGCTACGAGTTGGTTCCTCCGCGCACAGGTTTTCCATACAAAGTACGGTCGATTCGAGGAAGATAACTTAAAATTTTAAAACTGATTGCTCAAACTTTAGCAACTTAGCTTTTACATCGTTTGCTTCGGTAAGGCTAGACTTCCTTGAGCGACGCTTGGTCCACACCATTATCTTCTCCTTTCCCCCGGCAAACTTGTGGGCGAGGAACCTTCCTTTCTTTGAGAAAGAGAAAGAAGAGAAAATAAAGATATGGAGCCTTATGGCTCGTTATTGCTTACCGGGGGTAGGTGCTGCACAAAGTGTCAGATAACGCATGCAAAATAGAAGTAGAAAGCATGAAATTGACAAGATGTGCGAAGCACATTAGCTTATGCACGGGGTCTGCGCCCGGCTTTGTACAAAGGATTACATGCAACATTGGCAAGACTTGTACAAAAGGTGGTTGCCAGAACAGGTTCCGGTAACCGCGCCCTACGGGTAAAACTTACGAAGATGCTCAATGTTCCAGGAGTTGCTCACCGGAATGCCATCTTCGGTCTCAAGGCGGACAGCGCCTTGAGCCTAGTGACTCGTTTCACCCGGTAAGGGCCTTCCCACTCAAGGCGTCAACTTGTTGGAATTCTTGGCGGACTGAACGCGCCGAAGAACAAGGTCGCCTTCCTCGAGACTTCGGCATTAACTGCGGCTATGGTAGCGGCGCAAAGCTTCTTTGGTATCGAGCAGCTCGTGACAGAAAGCTCAAGACGATCCTCCTCAAGGAGCAGCGCATCATGTTGTCGCAACCGCTCTTGCTCAAGCTCATCATAAGCGAGCACTCGAGGTGATCCGTATCTGAGTTCCGTGGGGAGAAGCGCCTCTGCTCCATAGACTAGAGCGAAAGGTGTGCGGCGATGGCTCGATTTGGCGTCGTCCTGATCGACCAAAGAACCACCGGCACATCTGCTGCTGCGGGAACATCTGCTTCCACGGCGACAACCTGCGGCTCAGCCGGAGCTTGACGTTCCCCGGCAAGCTTGCCGGACCAAAACTTGTCGGGAGCGTCTGCTTCAACGGAACAAACCCTAGGGCTTGCCGGAGCAGACTGCTCCTCAGCACTTGCCGATGGAGCTCGATGGTGCGTCCTCGACGGTAGCGCAGCACTCCGAAGAGGTGCGCTTGTCGGAGTGGGCATCGAGCTCTTGCCGGACTTGGGCGTGCGCTTCAGCGGAACAAACCCTAGGGCTTGCCGGAGCAGACTGCTCCTCAGCACTTGCCGGTGGAGCTCGGTGGTGCGTCCTCGATGGTAGCGCAGCACTCCGAAGAGGTGCGTTTGACGGAGTGGGCATGAGAGCTCAACCGGACTTGGAGCGTCTGCTTCAACGGAACAAACCCTAGGGCTTGCCGGAGCAGACTGCTCCTCAGCACTTGCCGGTGGAGCTCGATGGTGCGTCCTCGACGGTAGCGCAGCACTCCGAAGAGGTGCGCTTGCCGGAGTGGGCATCAGAGCTCCTGCCGGACTTGGAGCGTCTGCTTCAATGGAACAAACCCTAGGGCTTGCCGGAGCAGACTACTCCTCAGCACTTGCTGGAGGAGCTTGATGGTGCGTCCTCGACGGTAGCGCAGCACTTCGAAGAGGTGCGCTTGCCGGAGTGGGCATCAGAGCTCCTGCCGGACTTGGAGCATCTGCTTCATCGGAACAAACCCTAGGGCTTTCCGGAGCAGACTGCTCCTTAGCACTTGTCGGTGGATCTCGATGGTGCGTCCTCGATGGTAGCGCAGCACTCCGAAGAGGTACGCTTGCCGGAGTTGGCATCAGAGCTCCTGCCGGACTTGGAGCGTCTGCTTCAACGGAACAAACCCTAGGGCTTGCGGGCGGCGCTCCTCAGCACTTGCGGGAGGAGCTCGATGGTGCGTCCTCGACGGTAGCGCAGCACTCCGAAGAGGTGCGCTTGCCGGAGTGGGCATCAGAGCTCTTGCCGGACTTGGTCTTCTTCTTCGCCGCCGGTTTTTCTTTGCCGGGGCGGTCTCCTCACTATCAGATCCTCCTGCTTCAGTATTCTCTCCGGGGAGTCTCCTCCCTTCCTCACCACGTGCACACTTGTCGGCCAGGGCATATAGCTCATCGACGCCTCTCGATCTTGCACATCGCCATCTCCTCCGCATCCTGCGGTTTCGCATGTTCCGATGGAGCAGCGCTGATTACATGGCGGGGTGGACATCTGGGATGTTGTCTTTGTCTGTGGCTGAATCTCCGAATGTACTTGCGGGGTCTCTCCTTCCTTCTGGGCGAGCAGGTGAAGGTCGCTTTCTTGGCCATGGGGCTTGTGGCCGCCTGTAAAGGCGCCGACAAACTGATGGCATAGATCTGCCCAAGAGGATATGGAGTTGTCCGGCAAGTGCATGAGCCAGGATCTGACATTGGGCTTGAGTACCAGTGGGAAGTAGTTGGCAAGGATCTTGTCGTCCTCGCCCCGGCAACCTGCACCGCGATGGTGTTGATCTTGAGGAACTCCGACGGATGCGTCTTGCCGTCATACTTATCTGGTTCGTCTGGCTTGAAATTCTTCTTGCTGGGCCACTGGACTTGCCGCAGCTCACGAGTGAACGCAGGGCAACCTACCGCGTACGGCAAGTCGCCTGGTTCCCCTGGCGCATGCATGTCGACAGAGGGCCCAGCGCGCTGGTCTGATTGACGCCACGCTTCTCTTTGGCGCTCGATGCGAGTTCGAGCGTCTTCTTGCTGTCGTTCGTGAAGAACTTGGCGCTCATCGCGACGAGCTCGTGGATCCGATGATGCGGTGGAGTCGCTGTCGAGGTGGATCTGGCGAGTCGGCGATATTGGCCTTTGGGGCGGCGAGTGCATGGTGGTTGCACCCCCACCGGTTTCGTCGCCATCGGCTCGTGCCTTGCAGTCCTGCCGCGGCAGCGATGCACTCGACTGCCGCGGAGCGTCGCTGTTGGCAAAGCTAATGAGACTCTGAATGGTGGCCCTCCATTCATCGACCTTGTCGGCTGTTGGAGGGTAATCCAGGAGCAATTGAGCTCTCGCCAAAGCTTCTGCTGGAGTGGTGGGTGGCAGTGGCGAACGGCGCGAGGAGCGGGATATGCTCGGACTTCTAACTATGTTAGAAGGAGCAGTATCCCGTCCAGGCGACCGTGCCTCGCTCGCGCCAGCATGTTGGCGTGCATGCTGGTCTTGAGCATCCCGAGATCCACCAGCTCGATCTTGGTCCAACGAGCGTATGGCGTTGTGGATACCATGATGTTGTCGGTCCCGTGCCTCTGAGACGGGCGCGGTGCATGTCTGACGCCGAGGTCTGCGCAGCCTTGTCCTTGGACTTGGCAGCACCGTGGGCTCCCCGTCGGCGTCCATTCTTCGCCCGCGTCTACCCCACCACCCGTTTGCTCCGGTGGTGGTGGGTTCGACAGACGGAACATCTGCCGCCAAGCCTTCTTCTTCGTGGCATGTAAATGAAGATGGTGAAGATCTAGCTTCGTGTGGACGCGGATCAGGTTCACACAATCTCGACGCCCCTACCGGGCGCGCCAAAGATGTCGGGAGGCTGATCCGCCCACGAACACCTATGGGACGGCGGACCGAGCCCCTTTCGGTTCGGCGGGGGAGGTCGCATGAAGAGCAGATCGAGGCGAAGCACACGAGCGGTTTACCCAGCTGGGGCTCTCCGGAGAGATAACACTCCTACTGCTGCATGTCTGAGTGTATTGAGTTCTTGCTCAGGAGCGTTGAGTGCTACAGTACACACAAGCTGCTAACGAGACCGAGCGTGAGTGTTCTCTGGCTTCGAACCTTTCGAACCCCTCTTCTATGTTGCGCATGGGCCTCCTTTTATATGCTAAAGGGGTCTCCGACAGGTGGCAACGTAGACAAGGGTAAAAATGGAAAAGGAGTGGTTGGTACAGCTACTTGTACAGTGTATCATACCTAACCCTGACGGCAGGGGACAAAGGCATTAAATGCCCGCTCACGCCGCCCTAATAAAGGCAAAGAGGGACTGTCAGGGGCGCCACCGCTTGCCACGATGGCAATCTTGTCAGCGCCACTTGCCACCGCGCTCCGCTGGCCGCACGGCCTCTTGCCACGCGCGCCTGGAAAGGTCCCAGGGCGACACGTTAGTGGATGTGCTGGAGCGCAGGTACAGAGCGGTGGTCCGTCGCGGCAAGCTCCTTGCCGCGGTTGTTGCCTTGTCGCGTCCGGAAGCTTGTCGCTCATCGGGCCTTCCCGGCAAGCTCCTCTTGCCGGGGGCTTTGTCTCCTAGGTGCCTTGGGTGGCCTTCCCGGCAAGATCCTCTTGCCGGGGCCTTGCCTCCTTGGCTTGAATACTTTGTTCTTGAATGGCTCCAAAGGAACCACGGAGGACCTTGGCGGTCACCCGGTAAGCCTTGCCGCGGAGGGCTGCAACTGCCCGTGCACAAGTTCGGAATACTAGGGTACCCCTACTCTAGTACACCGACAGGGTCTAACGTGATACACTGTTCATTGCGGGCCAGTGTCACCACGGGCCGTTAATAGGCCAAGAGTTACATAGGGCCTCATATGGGCCGAAAGAGGTCATGGGCCATACATGGGCCAGAAGTGAAAATAGGCTGGAATCATATTGGATGGCCCAGATGACGCTACTGGGCCTAATTCGGGTAGGGCGTAACGGGCCTTGGGTTAGCGAGCTGTAAATGGGCTATATGCGAACAGGCCGTTAACAGGCTTTCCATGGGCCGGCCCGTCACCTTTTGACCAAGTCAAACGGGCCGGTCTTTTCACAGGAATGGGCCTCTGTTGGGCCGAGCCACGTGTCGACGTATCATAGGCGACTTCTGTCCAATGAGTGGATGACATCTGTCCCAATAATGAGCCGACACGTGTTTCCTCCAGCCAATGACGATTTTACACGTGGAAAATCCCCATTGGTCGGGGCTGTTAACGGGTTATCGGATCCAAAACCCGACCCGATAGCTTAACGGTGTTCCGTTATGGTGGATGTCACGTGCCGGTCACCCTTGACGAAAGCACTTCTGTGACGCGCGATTTATCATCATGGAAGTGGACACTTCCGTCATGATAATTTTGGTAATGTCATGGAACACTTCTACGACAGCACAGGTATGACTATCTTGATTCTGTCATAAATTTGTCATGGATGTACATGCATGACAAAAAACGTGACCTACTATGACAAACACGTATCATCACGGAAGTGTATTTTTTTGTAGTGTATCATGGAAGCTTCTATTATAATCAAATGTTCCCTTGGTATAAGCTCATCTTGCATCTTTAGCTTGATTCTTTGCAATCGTGGTTCTAACCATATTTACTCCTTGGTTCCATTTCCCGGGCAAGTTAAACTACTTGTCTTATGTAGATCATTTCATCTGCCCAACCTCTATTATGATCTACCTTCGAGTATTAACCCTGTTATCTCGAGGATATCATGCCATTGCACTACATCTTATGAACTTTTGATGGAGTACTACCTTACCCTGTCTTTGTCACTTCAAGGGTTCTGGGTTGTTTGTCAACTGAGAACACTGATAAGTGAATCGATTCCGCACGCTGATTCAGTAACTCTAATTAATTTTCGTTGCTTACGAGTTTAATAATCCTTCAAGTCATTCCTAGCCCGTTTGGCCATATCATTATCATGCTAATTTTAACTGTGCTACCAGGTCCTTATTCCTGGAGCACAACTTTTCGACAATGAGCAAAGCTTACGTCAACCTTCCTCGCCATATCATTTCACCTTGAACAACAAGCTTGATTTCAAGTTTGTGTCATACCCGTGGTTCCAATAACCTTTCACTTCTTCATTCCCTTGACTTGATGTCATCGCCGATCGATTACATCTTCATGAAATCTCTCAACAAATGTGTCGTGATCATCATCAACATTCTGATGCTCCTCCGTAATATCAATCGAATCCATGATGAGAAATATCATCCTTGCCCCCTCGATGAATTATTGTTGAGCCCGTGGGCCCTATCCTCATCTTTTCCTTGCTGAAATTGTACGACTTAATTTATAAGTTGTTTCTGCTGGATCCTTTGTGTATCCAAAGACTGACCTTTATCTAATGATCATGTCAATGCTATCCCGAAGCATGACTGTGGTACTCTGTTCATCAACAAGAACATTGGAAGCGCAATGCTAAATGTTTCTTGATTTATTATTCAAACACCATGGTGTGGGTAATATCATGATTCTTCTCTCACCCCTTTGTCTAAATACTTTTGAACTTGTTGTCCTATCATGTTATCATGCCCCTCCTTTCCTTGGGAAGGATATACCCTAAATTATTGTGTGCAAACACATTTTTCCTTTCCTTTGATCTGATTAATCCTGATAGTCACATTTTCTTTTCCATTGGTTTGTTAGTCTTTCTTTTGGTCTATATGATAAAGGAAGAAATAATTCCCTGCTTATAAAAAACGCCTCAAGGTACAATTCGGTCAGTACGACCTTGTTACTAATGTTGATGACATTCCGGTATCCACTGATGGACGAGAACTTTGCCTATTGGTCCGCCTCGTTCAACGAGCAGGAAAATGGTTCTCTTTGTCCCTCGCCTTTGGTACCAACGTTGATGCCAACATAACTGACAGGCTATTCTATGACATGCCTTGCTATCTTATCCGTGCAAGATGTCACCACTTTTGCTAATCTTAACACACAAGGTGGGCCCATAACCCGCAGTTCCACCCGATCGAAACCTGACTTTCCTGTACAACCTCGATTCCGAAATATTCTTTGCACTTGGATTTGTATGTAAATCACAAGCTAACTTCCTCACCATGATTCATCCTGGTATCAGGGGCAACATTATGCCTCATTGCTTTAAACCCCTTCATCACATGTTATAGGCATCAGCTTGATACCTACCTGGTTCAAACTTGTTGAACCGCCTTATAGCACTCTCAAATTGTTTATTGGTGCTTCTAAAATCTCCTTCCTTGAGATAACTACCGGATGCTGATCCTTTCAGACATCCGTCCTTATAGCTTCCCCCCAACCCAACCTATTAAATCTCGAGACGAGATTTCTTGTAGTGGAGGATATTGTAACGCCCAGATAATCAAGCTACAGTAACCCCCTACTAATGATGACAATTCATCACTGTTACTGTTGCTAATCTCACTTTGATTCAAAACCAATTCAAATTCAATTTTAAAATAAAGTCAAATAAATTATTTCTCCAAATAGTAAAAAAAATGTTCGTTGGGTTGCAAGTATTCACTAACTAAATGTCGTGAGTGATTCAACATCAATTGAGATAGCTAATTTCCCCTAGGAATTAAAGCAGTTCCAAATCAGCATTTTTAAATGCTTTTCCATTTGTGAAAGTGCCAAATCAATTCAAACTCCTCCCAAAAATTTTGTGGTAGGTGCCTGATACGTCTCCAACGTATCTACTTTTCCAAACACTTTTGCCCTTGTTTTGGACTCTAACTTGCATGATTTGAATGAAACTAACCCGGACTGACGCTGTTTTCAGTAGAACTGCCATGATGTTGTTTTATGTAGAAAACAAAAGTTCTCGGAATGTCCCGAAAATCCACGGAGGCACTTTTTGGAAAATATAAAAAATCTTGGTGAAAGAATCAAGACTAGGGGCCCACACCCTGTCCACAAGGGTGGGGGCATGCCTCCCACAGGCGCCCCTGTCTCGTGGGCCCCCTGAGGCTCCGCCAACCTCAACTCCAACTCCATATATTCCGTCTCGCGGAGAAAAAAATCAGAGAGAAATTTTCATCGCGTTTTACGGTACAAAGCCGCCGCCAAGCCCTAATCTCTCTCGGGAGGGCTGATCTGGAGTCCGTCCGGGGCTCCGGAGAGGGGGATTCATCGTCGTCGTCATCATCAATCATCCTCCATCACCAATTTCATGATGCTCACTGTCGGTGTCAAAGCCGGCGGATCTCGGGTAGGGGGTCCCGAATTGTGCGTCTAGGCGGATGGTAACAGGAGACAAGGGACACGATGTTTTTACCCAGGTTCGGGCCCTCTCGATGGAGGTAATACCCTACTCCTGCTTGATTAATATTGATGATATGGGTAGTACAAGAGTAGATCTACCACGAGATCAGAGAGGCTAAACCCTAGAAGCTAGCCTATGGTATGATTGTTGTTCGTCCTACGGACTAAAATCCTTCGGTTTATATAGACACCAAATAGGGTTAGGGTTACACAGAGTCGGTTACAATGGTAGGAGATCTACATATCCGTATCACCAAGCTTGCCTTCCACGCCAAGGAAAGTACCATCCGGACACGGGACAAAGTCTTCAATCTTGTATCTTCATAGTCCAGGAGTCCGTTCAACGGTGATAGTTCGGCTATCCGGACACCCCCTAATCCAGGACTCCCTCAGTAGCCCCCGAACCAGGCTCCAATGGTGATGAGTCCGGCGCGTAGATTGTCTTCGGCATTGCGAGGCGGGTTCTTCTCCAAATTCCATATACTTGTCGAATAGTGTCCGTCTTCTGATAAATGCTGCGCTCCTTGGCTTCCACGCCCAATAATGGCCATCTTCCACGTGTTTGAATGAATGCGAAAAGCCAGGGTATTTTTACACTTATCCCCCTAGCTGCGCAAATGAGCCGCCTATAAAGGGATGAGGATCTAGATCTGAGTCACACCATCCCCCCTCCGCGAGCTTTCATCGGAGCGCCTCTGACAAAAACCCATTCCATCATGGACAGTCGACGCGGCTCCTCCTCTCGCTCCTGTGCCTCGGCCTGAAATTGGGAGAGATGCTCAGTCCCGCATAGCGAGCTAGTTATACTCCAAACCAAGGGATTTCTTCCCCGGCCTTCATGGTTCCGGTTCGAGCGGACTTGCCACCTACAAGGGCGGAAAGCAAGCGGAGAGTGTCCCGATCCCTCTAAAGGAGAGCGGGTATGCTTTGTCTCTTATCTAGTAAGAGGACTCAGATTTCCAATTCATCCGTTTCTCCGGGGGCTCTTGGAGTTCTACGGCCTCCAGTTGCACCACCTTACGCCTGCCTCTATTTTGCACATCGCGGGCTTTGTGGCCCTTTGCGAACTGTTCTTGGGCGTCGAGGCTCATTTTGCGCCGTGGAAGAGATTATTCTGCCTTGTACCCCGTTCTCATGAGGGGTCAATCTATCAAGTGGGCGGAGCCAAACTATGGCGTATCGCCGGGACCGGATATCTATCTGGAACCCCGAAGAAGGCGTCCGAAGACTGGCCTTCGGAATGGTTTTACATGGAGGACGTCCCGCTGCGGATCCTGTTCGGATCGGCCTTCCGGAGTTTAGCAATGCTCCTCTGAAGAAGCGCCTAAGCTGGCGCCCGTGGAGCCCCCAGAGGGAAAATGACCAGGACGTCCTTTACTTGATGAGCCGAATAAGATTACTGGCTCATGCCGGATTGACCATGATTGGAGTCATGGCAATCTGCGTTAGGGGAGTGCAGCCGCTCAATATAGGGGCCACCCATGTGGAACTTCAACGGGAGGACGATGCCACCCGCCATGGCCGCAAAGGGCGGGATCGGTCACCGAACTGGTGAAGACCTTGTCCGCCATGTACAAAGGGGAAGAGGAGGATTTTCTCCGCGCCAGTCCACTGAGCGGGTTTTCTTCGAATAATCCTCGAAGTTGGGTAAGCAAATATCTTTGTGGCCTGTCCGATCCATGTTCCCGTGGTTAAATATCTCATTTCATGGTTTCTACGCAGGAACTGCGTCGGGCCGTGGAGAAGATACACAGCCCGCCCCCACAACCCGAGGATCCGGAACTGTCCCTCGATCCGGCCTCCAAATAGGACCCGGATATAAAGGTGGAGCTGATCGACGGGGTGTTCCACCAACTTAGCATCGACAATGCTTTGGTTGCCATTACGGCCGACTACCGCGGATTATTTCCGGCCTACCAGGTAACCGTGACCGAAGTCCGGATACCATGACCCACCCGTTCTTTATTTCTAATCACCACGTATTTGATGGTGTTTCGTAGGGTGTGCCTTCAGAACGGGAAGCCGAGCCTGCCGCGGCCGTCTAACAAGGGGCAGCTCGGCCCAGTAGGCGGAAGATAAGTGCGGTACGACTCGAGACGTCGCCGCAACGGTATGATTTGCCATCGTGTTTTAAGGAGAGGTTCCTGGGAGGCACACTGACGCTCGTGGTTTTTTCAGGAAAAAGAGCGCACGCCGGACCGAGTCCGGAGAAGTTGCCAATCGGACCCCCACCAACCAGGCTCAAAAGCCGAGTCCGGAAGGGGGTACAAACACGAGGCGTGCGTCGGATGCTCCTCCAACGGAGGATGCCGGCTGCATCGTCCGCCACCAAATCGGGGGTCGAGAGCGCCATGAATCATAGGCGCCACTAGACTATTCTACGTGACGCATGTTTCTCCCAAGAGGCGTTGGACGCCTTTAGTTCGGGAGAAGCGCACCTCCGTGCCGCTCAAGATGGCCTAGCGAGCCACGAGCAGTATGTGAAAGACATACGGGTAAGGAATTTTGATAGTTATATATACCAGTAGCCCCCGAGACTTAAAATAGTTAGGATAACTGATTTAAGGATCATTTGGAATGCAGGTTATTACCAAAAAGTATACCGTTTGTCCCAAGAGCTTGAAGAGTGCAAGGCCCAACTTGAGGCCGCACTGGCCGCAACCGGGGGGGCCATGAAGATCCCCTCTTGTAATATATGCCCTTCAAAGTAGAAGTAGTTTCGCAAAGTGCGGCGTGTGCATAAATTTGATATTAACATTGCAGATAGCGCCGGGATGGATCCGAACAAGCAACAACTCCTGCGCCAGCTAAAGGCCGGCGAGAGCGTGCTTACGAGGGTGCGGCAGGAGAAAAATAACCTCCAAGATGCCAACACCCAACTGGGTGAGGAACTAAAGGATGTTCGTGCCCAGTTGTCTGACTCCGTAAAGGAGAATCGACGGCTTCGTCGCGGCATTTTCAGTAAGTGCTTAAACGAACTTTGAAAGAGTTCGGCAAGGAAGGCGACTAACATAAACATGTATGTAGGTTTGCTCACAGGTCGTCCTGAGGAGGAGATGCCCAGTTCTTCGGGTGATCTTCTTCCCGAACTGCGTCGGTACCTGAACGAAGTTCGGCAGGTGATGAAAGGTGTCGCCCAGGCCTTGTGGCCATCTATCTCCCTGCCCGAAGGCATTGGGGAGCTGGCAGAGCGGCTTCAAGGAGCACGGCGGTGCTTCCGACTATGGAAAATATCGGCCTACCGTCAAGGCGCCAGGGAGGCCTGGGCCATGGTAAAGACGCGGTACACGGTCTGACCCAAACCACATGGCGAGGTCGGACCTGTGGGGCCCGATGGGAAGGATATCCTCAGAAGCTTAGTGTACGGCCAAGTGGAATTGGCCGCCAAGTATTCCCAGCAAGATTGTAAATTAGATAGCCTATTAGATGGAATTGAGGAGGAATACAATTAGTCGAGTTGACTATGTAATTGAATATGACATGAAAAATGTCTTCTAGCCGGATTGTAGATCGTTTGTCATAGCGGACCTTTTCGCGACCTCGGGACCCAATAGTTCGAGTGTGTCTGAATACCCTCGCGGTTAAGTAAGAACCGGGCATGCATGGAGACAAAGGCGAGGGGTCATTATTGATGTATCAGACAAGTGCCCAACTAGTTATGTTATATTACATGGATAGTAAGAAACATCTTCCAGGTAGAATAGTTCCGTTAAGGGTTCCTTTCCCTGGGAGGCATGCCCTAATGTGCATGTCCAAACTGCTAAGAAAGCAGAAAATCATCCGGGAGTAGATGGATAAATAGTTAAAAATCATCTTTCAGTTCACCGACCGAATATTCCCTTAAGAACGCTTAGCTTCGGCTTCACCCAGTCTGAGGTACACATCCGGCTGACCCGGGCAGTAACAATTGCAGAGGTGCTCCTTTATCACCTAGCCAAACAATCGGGAACGTAGGGGTAAGCTTGGAGCCAGCAACCCAGCTTGGCCAAAACTTAAGTCATATCGATGCATATAATGGTGAGTAAAAGGTACATGCGGAAGTTTGACACATGTGTTGGGCATGAAGCCCGTATAAATAAGCTTCATTAAAGAAGCCCCAGGTATAATGAGCGCTGGCAGCGCGTCAAGTATGTCTTGAACAAAGCGCAAACGAGCCTCTAAAGGCTTCAAAAAGAAGGAAGAGGAAGGAGAGAAATAAAAGACAGCAAAAATAGAAAATGTGGACGGAGGAAGGAGACGAACTCGGAGTCCGGCGCTTAGGTGTAGAATCTTCGTAGACGGGCTGCGTTCCATGGGTTCGGCTCGAGTCGGTTATCCGATGCGTTTCGCAGACGGTATGCTCCGCCGGTCAGGACCTGGTCAATGATGAAGGGACCTTCCCATTTGGGCTTGAGTTTGTCATTTTTCTTGTCCGGGGGGGGGGGGGGGGGGTATAACTAGTTCGCCAACGTTGTAAGCTTTGGCCCGTACCTCCCAATTTGGATATCTTCGAGCCTGCTGTTGATAAAATGTGGAACGAGCTTTTGCCACATCGCGCTCCTCCTCCAATGCGTCCAAACTGTCCTGCCGATCGAGCTCGGCTTCTCTTTCTTCATACATGCGCACGCGAGGTGAGTCATGAATTATGTCGCAGGCAAGATCTGCTTCTGCGCCGTACACCATAAAAAATGGTGTGAATCCGGTAGTACGATTCGGCGTGGTCCGCAGCCCCTAGAGTACGGAGTCGAGCTCCTCAACCCAGTGCGTGTTAGATTCCTTGAGGGACCGCACTAGTCGAGGTTTAATGCCACTCATGATTAGACCGTTTGCTCTCTCGACTTGACCGTTGGTTTGAGGGTGATAGACTGAGGCGTAATCGAGCTTGATGCCCATGTTTTTGCACCATAATTTGACCTCATCGGCCGTGAAGTTGGTGCTATTATCAGTGATGATACTGTGGGGGACGCCGTAACGGTGCACTACCCCTGATATGAAGTCTATCAACGGCCCGTATTCGGCCGTTTTAACAGGCTTGGCCTCTATCCATTTGGTGAATTTATCCACCATGACCAATAGGTATTTTTGCTTGTGGTTCCTCCCTTAAGGGGTCCAACCATGTCAAGCCCCAGATCATGAACGGCCAGGTGATGGGTATAGTTTTTAGGGCGGTGGGTGGCATGTGGCTTTGGTTAGCAAAAGCTGGCAACCGATGCATCGTTGGACTAAATCCTGCGCATCTGCCGGGCCGTCGGCCAATAAAATCCTGTCTGGAAGGCCTTGCCTACAAGGGCCCGGGCTGCGGCGTGGTGCCCACCCAGTCCGGCATGAATTTCAGCCAGGAGGTTTCGCCCTTCCTCTTTGGAGATACACCTTTGAAGGACTCCTGTTGTGCTTTTTTTTACAGAGCTCTCCCTCATGGACTTTATAGGATTTGGATCACCGTACTATGCAGCGAGCCTCATTTTGGTCTTCGGGGAGTTCCTGCCTAGTTACGTAGGCTAGGAATGGTTTCGTCCACGGGGCGATGACCGCCATTATTTCATGGGCGGAGGGTGTTATCTCGGTGGCAAAGCCTCCGATTGTGTCAGAGTGTTTGGTGTCAGGCAGTGCGGTTGGGTCCGGATTGTTATTTCCGGACTCCCCTTCCCATAGTACGGATGGCTTGAACAGTCGTTTCGGGAAGATGTTGGGCGGGACGGCATCGCATTTTGCGCCAATGCGTGCCAATACGTCCGCCGCCTGGTTGTTATCCCGGGCTATATGATGAAATTCGAGCCCTTCGAACCGTGCTGACATTTTTAGGACCGCATTGCGGTACGCTGTCATTTTCGGATCTTTGGCATCAAAGTCTCCGTTTATTTGAGATATAGCGAGGTCCGAATCCACGCGCACCTCTAGGCGTTTAATGCCCATGGAGACTGCCATCCGGAGGCCGTGCAGAAGGGCCTCATATTCGGCTGCGTTGTTGGAGTCCATATACATTATCCGAAGGACGTATTGGACTGTGTCCCCGGTTGGGGACGTCAGGACGACGCCAGCCCCCAGGCCGGCCAACATTTTGGAGCCGTCAAAGGGCATGATCCAATTAGAGTATGCGCCGTACTCTTTAGGGAGTTCGGCTTCGGTCCATTTGGGCACGAAGTCGGCCAAAACCTACGACCTAATAGCTCGTCGTGGCTTAAAGGTTATGTCGAATGGAAGGAGCTCTATGGCCCATTTAGCAATCCGGCCCATCGCGTCGCGGTTGTTTATAATGTCGTTAAGAGGTACTTCGGAGGCTACCGTTATCGAACACTCTTGAAAGTAGTGTCGCAGCTTCCGGGATGCCATGAACACCGCGTATACTATATTTTGATAATGTGGGTACCGGGACTTGCATGGAGTTAGGATAGTGGACACATAGTAAACCAGTTTTTGAAGAGGGAACCGGTGTCCGTTTGTTTCTCGTTCGACGACGAGCACCGGGCTGACAACTTGATGTGTTGCGGCGATATATAATAGCATTGGTTCGCCCGTGTTGGGCGCTGCCAGGACCGGATTTGTTGCCAATATGGCTTTTATTTCTTCGAGTCCGGCTGTGGCGGCATCCGTCCACTTGAAGTGTTCGGCGCGCCGGAGGAGGCGGTAAAGGGGTAACGCCTTTTCTCCCAAACGGGAAATAAAGCGGCTTAGAGCCGCTACGCATCCAGTATATTTTTGGATTTGTTTGAGGTCTTTTGGAATATCCAATTGCGACAGAGCTCGGATCTTGGCCGGGTTTGCTTCAATTCCTCTACCGGACACAGAGAAGCCCAAGAGCTTTCCGGGTGGAACGCCGAAGATGCATTTTTCCTGATTGAGCTTAATGTCATATTTTCGGAGATTGTCGAATGTGAGCCTCAAGTCGTCTACTAAAGTTTCGACATGCTTTGATTTGACGACCACGTCATCTACATATGCTTCCACTGTTTTGCCGATCTGGTTTGCCAGACATGTCTGAATCATGTGCTGACATGTTGCGCCGGCGTTTTTGAGCCCGAAGGGCATTGTATTGAAGCAGAATGGGCCATATGGAGTGATGAATGTTGTTCCGTCTTGGTCTGGCTCCGCCATCTTGATTTGGTGGTAGCCGGAGTACGCGTCGAGGAAGCACAATGAGTCGTGTCCTGCTGTAGCGTCGATAATTTGATCAATGCAAGGGAGGGGGAAGGGATCCTTTGGGCAAGCCTTATTAAGGTCTTTGAAATCAACACATAGGCGCCAGGATTTATCCTTCTTTGGTACCATCACCAGATTTGCTAGCCAGTCTGGATGTTTTATATCTCCGATGAATCCGGCTTCCAGAAGTTTGCCTAGCTCCTCTCCCATGGCCTGTCTCTTGGGTTCAGAAAAGTGCCGAAGAGCCTGTTTGACTGGCTTGAATCATTTTAGGGTATTTAGGCTGCTCGGCCAGCCGACGTGGGATTCCTGGCATGTCTGAAGGGTGCCAGGCAAAAATGCCCCAGTTTTCTCGTAGAAATTCTCGTAGTGCGGCGTCTACATCAGGGTTTTATTGTGCCCCAATGGAGGCCGTCTTTGCAGGGTCCATTGGGTGGAATTGGAATTTGACTATTTCATCCGCTGGTTTAAAAGAGGTGGCCTTGGATCTTTTATCAAGTATCACATCGTCCCTGTTCACCGTGGAGCGCATCGCAGTGAGTTCCTCGGCCGCTAGGGCATCGGATAGTGCCTCGAGGGCTAGTGCGGCTGTCTTGTTTTCGGCGCGGAGTGCTATGTTCGGATCACTAGCGAGAGTGATGATTCCGTTAGGTCCGTTCAGTTTAAGCTTCATGTACCCATAATGGGGTATAGCTTGAAAATTTGTGAATGCCTCTCGCCCTAATAAAGCGTGATATCCGCTGCTGAACGGGGCCACTTGAAATATGACTTCCTCGGACCTGTAATTGTCCGGGCGAAATAACACTACGTCCAGTGTGTTTTTTCCTGTGCAGCATGCTTCCCGGCTAGGGATTATTCCTCTAAAGGTTGTTCTGCTTCGCTCAATGCGGTTCCAATTTATTTCCATTTTTCAGAGAGTTTCCTCGTAGATGAGGTTTAGTCCGCTGCCGCCATCCACGAGTACCTTAGTAAGGCGAAAGCCGTCCACTATTGGACTGAGAACCAATGCGGCTGGTGCTCGGGCTGTTCGGACTTTGGGTTAAATCACTTGGCATTAAAGGTAATAGCCGTGTCACTCCATGGATTTATTGTTGCTACTTGGTAGACTTCGGCAAGGTTGCGGAGTGTTTGTTTTCGCATGTTATTTGATGCGAAAGTCTCGAAGACTGTTAATACCGTACTGGTGCTGCTGGGCTGGGATTCTGAGGCTAAAAGTTCTTCGCCACTTTTGGCCACCTGCCGTAGTATCCAACATGCTTGAAGGCTATGAGTTGGAGTGGCGCCCTCTGTGCTATGAATTTTGCAGGGTCCGTTTAGCCAACCCTCCAAAGACGGTTCCGCACCTTTAGGGGTTTTGTTTTTGATGTTTAACCCAGGTGCTTGGTGATGATGCACCCTATTATTTCGGACTAGGGATGTATTCGGGGCGGATTATCCCAAAACTTACTTTCGGTTTTCCAAGCACTCTCCATCGCACAAGATTTTTTGTACTATGGTCACCAAGTCAGCAAAGCGTGAAATTTTGCGACGATTTATGGCGTTTAGGATTCCCTTGTCCGTGCAATTATTGCAGAAAAGTGAGATTGCGTCCTCCTCTCGGCAGTCCTTTATCCTGTCCATAACCATGAGGAATCTGGCCCAGTAATGATGTACTGTTTCAGCGGGCTCTTGCCGAATTCGGGATATATCGCTAATGTTTGGTTGGGCGGGTGGAACTAGATCCGGAACCCCGTCCAATTTAAGACTCGAGGGCGAAGTTTCTGAACTAGGAAGTTTGGGTTTTTGAATGCTATCCAATGAATCCAACCCGCCGCCTGACTTTAGGTTCAGGGCTTGATCGACATCCGTCCCTCTACGGGAATCCGGCATGGAGGGATCGGGAATCCGGACGTAGCTAGTCCTTAAGATGGAAAAAGAGTCGCCGTACTACTCCTCTACCACAGCAACATAATGGGTAGCCTGGGGAGAGTTGATCTCTCTCAGATCGGTTTTAGGCCCGATCTGGTCATAGTCTGTGGCGACTCCCAGGGCGGCAATGCGATCCAAGAGCTCGTTTATGGAGGAGAGCTCGATCGGATCTAACTGCTCGGCAAGTTCCGAGCTAAAGCAAAGATTGGTTTCGATGACCCGAGAAGTCATCGTCGGTAGCGATGGCGAATGGCGGTCATAAGAAAACCACCTAACCGAAGAGTCGACCCGATGGCCAAGGCTCCTTTGGCGATAGTATCGTCTTTAAAGACGGGATGAGGCATCCTTCCTGACGGCGACGGCACAGAGGAACTCTCAATGAAAGAACCAATGTCATTGTCAAAACCGGCGGATCTCGGGTAGGGGGTCCGAACTGTGCGTCTATGCGGATGGTAACAGGAGAAAAGGGACACGATGTTTCTACCCAGGTTCGGGACCTCTCAATGGAGGTAATACCCTACTCCTGCTTGATTAATATTGATGATATGGGTAGTACAAGAATAGATCTACCACGAGAACAGAGAGGCTAAACACTAGAAGCTAGCCTATGGTATGATTGTTGTTCGTCCTACGAACTAAAACCCTTCGGTTTATATAGACCCCGAATAGGGTTAGGGTTACACAAAGTAGGTTAGAATGGTAGGAGATCTACATATCCGTATTGCCAAGCTTGCCTTCGACGCCAAGGAAAGTCCTATCCGGACACGGGACGAAGTCTTCAATCTTGTATCTTCATAGTCCAGGAGTCCGGCCAACGGTGATAGTTCGGCTATCCGGACACCCCTAATCCAGGACTCCCTCACTCACCGTCGAGCGTGAGTAATTCCATCCTAGGCTTGCTGGACGGTGATGGGTTGGATGAGATTTACCATGTAATCAAGTTAGTTTTGTTAGGGTTTGATCCCTAGTATCCACTATGTTCTGAGATTGATGTTGCTATGACTTTGCTATGCTTAATGCTTGTCACTAGGGCCCGAGTGCCATTATTTCAGATCTGAACCTATTATGTTTTCATGAATATATGTGTGTTCTTGATCCTATCTTGCAAGTATATAGTCACCTATTATGTGTTATGGTCCGACAACCCCGTAGTGACAATAATCGGATACATGGTCTGAGGAGGTCATGTGTTCAGTATGTACTAATGCTTTGTTCTGGTTCTCTATTAAAAGGAGGCCTTAATATCCCTTAGTTTCTGCTAGGATCCCGCTGCCACGGTAGGGTAGGACAAAAGATGTCATGCAAGTTCTTTTCCATAAGCACGTATGACTACTTACGGAATACATGCCTACATTACATTGATGAACTAGAGCTAGTTCTTTGTCACCCTATGTTATAGCTATTACATGAGTAATCGCATCCGACATAATTATCCATCACTGATCCATTGCCTACGAGCTTTTCACATATTGTTCTTCGCTTATTTACTTTTCCATTGCTATTGCCACAATCACTACAAAACCCAAAAACATTACTTTTGCTACCGTTACCTTTATTATCATATTACTTTGCTGCAGATACTAAGTTATCTAGGTGTGGTTGAATTGACAACTCAACTACTAATACTCAAGAATATTCTTTGGCTCCCCTTGTGTCGAATCAATAAATTTGGGTTGAATACTTTACCCTCGAAAGCTGTTGCGATCCCCTACACTTGTGGGTTATCAAGACTAATTTATGGCGCCGTTCTTGGGGAGCATAGCTCTATTCTCTGAGTCACTTGGGATTTATATCTGTTGATCACTATGAAGAACTTGAAAGATGATAGAACTACGATTTTTCCCTCAACTGCGAGGGGAGGTAAGGAACTGCCATCTAGCTCTGCACTAGATTCTCCTTCTGTTTTGAGTAAGCTTGCGACACCTAAACCTGCTACTGCTATGAATTCTGATATGTCGCATGTTATTGATGATGCCACTTCTGCTATGCATGATACTTATGATGAAACTACTTCTGTGCGTGATACTACTTTGCCATTAGGTGAATTTCTTGATGAACAACTTGCGAGGGTTAGAGGGAATGAAATTATTGAAGATGCTATTATTGATGATAGTGATGATGAAGGTTCTCCTAATGATTATGAATTGCCTATTGTTCCTGAGGGTTATGTTATGAATGAAGAAGCTGCTAGAGCTATCTTTGCTTGCAATGATAGATATGATCTTAAGAAATTATTACCTAAATGGAAGCAGCAGTCTCTTAATGCTAGAATGAAACCTGACCCTGCTTTTGCTACTTCACCTACCTGTGTTACTGATAAGGATTATGAATTCTCTGTTGATCCTGAGATTATTACTTTGGTTGAATCTGATCCTTTTTATGGCCTTGAATCTGAAACTGTTGTGGCACATCTTACCAAGTTGAATGATATAGCCATCCTGTTTACTCATGATGATAAATCTCGCTATTTTTATATCCTTAAGATATTTCCATTCTCATTAAAGGGTGATGCTAAGACTTGGTATAGTTCTCTTGCTCCTAGTTGTGTGCGTAGTCCCCAGGATATAATTTATTACTTCTCTGCAAAATATTTCCCTGCTCATAAGAAACAAGCTGCCTTGCGGGAAATATATAATTTTGTGCAAATCAAAGAAGAGAGTCTCCCACAAGCTTGGGGAGGCTTCTCCGATTACTTAATGCTTTGCCTGAACATCCTCTTAAGAAAAATGAAATACTTGATATCTTTTATAATGGACTAACTGATGCTTCCAAGGACTACTTGGATAGTTGTGCTGGTTGTGTTTTCAGGGAAAGAACAGTCGATGAAGCTGAATTACTATTGAATAATATGTTGACTAATGAAAATAATTGGACTCTTCCTGAGCCAATTCCTGAGGTAATTCCTGAACCAATTAAGCCGACTCCTGAGCTTATTCCTAAACCCACTCCGAAGAAGAGAGGTGTTTTATTTCTTAGTCCTGAAGATATGCAAGAGGCAAAGAAATCAATGAAAGAAAAAGGTATTAAAGTTGAAGATGTTAAGAATTTACCACCTATTGAAGAAATACATGGTCTTAATATACCTCCTGTCGAAGAACCATATTGTCTTGATAACCCGACACAGGTAGTAAAGGTAAATTCTCTCTATAGATATAATAAAGTTGAAACCTCCTCTACTAAATTTCATAGCCCATGCTTAGATGAATTTGATGACTTTATGGCTAGGAAAGAAAGTTTTAATGCTTATGTTGGTAGAGAGTTAAAGAATAATGCTTTCGAGATAGGACGCGTGAGCGATAATATGGCTAGAGTTAAAGGTGAACTCAAACTCGTTAGCAAATATGCTTCTATGGTTGCTACTCAAGCTGAGCAAGTACTTAAAGCTCAAAATGATTTGCTTGATGAATTAAATAATAAAAATGACTTTGCTGTTAGAGTGGCTACTAGAACTGGTAGAATGACTCAGGAACATTTGTATCCTGATGGCCACCCTAAGAGAATCGAGCAAGATTCTCAGAGAAACAATTTAGAGGCACCTAGTTCTTCTAGAAAGAAGAAAACGAAAAATGATAGAACTTTGCATGCTTCTAGCGGACCTACTGTAGACACACCTGAGAATCCCAATGATATTTCTATTTCTGATGCTGAAACACAATCAGGTGATGAACATGAACCTAGTGATAATGTTAATGATAATGTTCATGTTGATGCTCAACCTAGCAAAAATAATGATGTAGAGATTGAACTTGCTGTTGATCTTGATAACCCACAATCAAAGAATCAACGTTATGATAAGAGATATTTTTTTGCTAGGAAGCATGGTAGAGAAAGAGAACCATGGGTTCAGAAACCCATGCCCTTTCCTCCTAAACCATCCAAGACAAAGGATGATGAGGATTTTGGGTGCTTTGCTGAAATGATTAGACCGATCTTCCTACGTATGCGCTTAACTGATATGCTTAAATTAAATCCTTATGTTAAATATATGAAGGATATCATTACAATCAAAAGAAAGATACCGGAAGCTGAAATTTCCATCATGCTTGCTAATTATACTTTTAAGGGTGGAATACCAAAGAAACTTGGAGATCCGAGTGTACCAACTATACCATGCTCCATTAAAAGAAATTATGTTAGAACTGCTTTATGTGATCTTGGAGCCGGTGTTAGTGTTATGCCTCTCTCTTTATATCGTGGACTTGAATTGAATAAGTTGACACCTACTGAAATATCTTTGCAAATGGCTGATAAATCAACTGCTATACCTGTCGGTATTTGTGAGGATGTGCCTGTTGTGGTTGCAAATGTCACTATCTTAACGGACTTTGTTATTCTTGATATTCCCGAGGACGATAGTATGTAGATTATCCTTGGTAGACCCTTTTTGAATACTGCAGGGGCTGTTATTGATTGCAACAAAGACAATGTCACTTTTCATGTTAATTGTAATGAGCATACGGTACACTTTCCTAGGAAAGAATCTCAAGTCCATAGCATCAGTTCTATTGGAAAAGTTCCAACTATCATTATTGGAGGTTTTGAATTTCCTCTCCCTATAGTCAAGAAAAAGTATGATATTCTTATTGTTGGGGATTTTCATATCCCCGTTGAGGTAACTTAGTGTTATTCGAAATTTCTCCGGTTCCGTGTTATTCGGAATGAGTTTGTTAACAAGAATTGATCAACCTTGGTAGTGGATTCATTTTTATGATCATGAGATGGATGAAACTAGAAGGCACAACCTTCTGTACCCTCTTTTTACTTTCTGTTATTTAGATTAAATAAAGCAAAAATAGTATTATCCGTCTGTTTTCTGAATTATCCGTGCAATAAAAATATCCCGAAAATAAAAGTGCTCCAAATGCCCTGCAAATTTAGTATGATTTTTTATGGAATATTTGAGGATTTTAGGCACTGAAATCACTACAGGAGGGGCAAGCACCAGACCACGAGATTGGAGGGCGCGCCCACCCTGGCGCACCTGTCTCGTGGGCCTGGTGGCCCCCTCCACTTATGCCGGCACCCACACACTCCATCTTCTTCCCAAAAATCCCATCCAGCTAAAGCACGAGTTCTAGCTCTTTTTGCTGCGATTTTCGATCTCTTTTCTCAAAGCTCCATTCACAAAACTGCTTTAGGAGATTGTTTCTTGGTATTTGACTCCTCCATTGGTCCAATTAGTTTTTGTTCTAGTGCTTTATTCATTGCAAGTTTTTGCTGCATAGGTGACCATGTTCTTGAGCTTGCATGTTGAATTTATGAGGTCCCAAGCAATCCCAATGCATGATATAGGCTCTAGGCACTTGTAGGAGTAGTTGCTATCAATCTTGTTTAGTTTTATTCACTTCTATTTTGAAGTTACTAAAATTTCAGAAATTTTTTAGAAAAATAATTATGTCTAGGAGATTGTACCAAGGTGGTTCCTCGGTAAAGAAAGGGCCCAGGATTTCTATACGTGAGCAAGATGTTGAATTACCGAGGGACGCCGATGTTCGAGCTTGTGAGTGGCCATCCGACAATTTTATGGTCGAAGCAGGCTTTAAGGAGGAATTTGACGCTTATGTGCGTAATCTGAGCTGGAGGACTTCTTACAAGATAAGTGTCATCAGTACTATAATATAATTGTACGCGTAATTCTCCTAGTGTCCTATTTGATATTTATGATACATCTTATACCATGGACTTAGAGGATTTTACAACTGCTTGCAAACTTCCACAGCGGGGTAATATTAATGATCCTCACAAATCTGAATTTAGAGATTTCCTTGCTGGTATTTAATATGTCTCCAACGGATCTATAATTTTTGATTGTTCCATGCTATTATATTACCTGTTTTGGATGTTTATGGGCTTTATTTTACACATTTATATCATTTTTGGGACTAACCTACTAACCGGAGGCCCAGCCCGTATTGATGTTTTTTTGCTTATTTCAGTATTTCGAAGAAAAGGAATATCAAACGGAGGCCAAACGGAATGAAACCTTCGGGAGCGTGATTTTTGGAACGAACGTGATCCAGAGGACTTAGAGTGCAAGTCAAGAAGCAGCCAAAACTTCCACGAGATAGGAGGGCGCACGCCCCCCCTTGAGGGCGTGCCCCCCTGTCTCGTGGGCCCCTCGGGCGTCCACCGACGTACTTCCTCCTCCTATATAAGCCTACGTAACCCGAAAAGATCCAGGGAGCAGACGAAACACAATTTCCACCACCGTAACCTTCTGTATCCGCGAGATCCCATCTTGGAGCCTTCGCAGACACTCTACCGGAGGGGGAATCGACCACGGAGGGCTTCTACATCAACACCATAGCCCTTCCGATGAGTTGTGTGTAGTTTACCATAGACCTACGGGTCCATAGTTATTAGCTAGATGGCTTCTTCTCTCTTTTTGGATTTCAATACAATGTTCTCCCCCTCTCTTGTGGAGATCTATTCGATGTAAACTCTTTTTGCGGTGTGTTTGTCGAGATCCGATGAATTGTGGGTTTATGATCAAGTTTATCTATGAATAGTACTTGAATCTTCTCTGAATTCTTTTATGTATGATTGAGTTATCTTTGCAAGTCTCTTGGAATTATCAGTTTGGTTTGGCCTACTAGATTGATCTTTCTTGCCATGGGAGAAGTGCTTAGCTTTGGGTTCAATCTTGCGGTGTTCTTACCCAGTGTGATGTAAAGGGTTGCAAGACACGTATTGTATTGTTGCCATCGAGGATAAAAAGATGGGGTTTATATCATCTTGCTTGAGTTTATCCCTCTACATCATGTCATCTTTCTTAATGCGTTACTCTGTTCTTTGTGAACTTAATACTCTAGATGCATGCTGGATAGCGGTCGATGTGTGGAGTAATAGTAGTAGATGCAAGCAGGAGTTGGTCTACTTGTTGCGGACGTGATGCCTATATACATGATCATGCCTAGATAATCTCATAATTATTCCCTTTTCTATCAATTGCTCGACAGTAATTTGTTCACCCACCGTAATACTTATGCTATCTCGAGAGAAGCCTCTAGTGAAACCTATGGCCACCGGGTCTATCTCTTATCATATTTGCTTCAAATCTACTTTTATTTACATCTTTACTTTCTTCATCTATCTTATAAAATACCAAAAATATATTTACCTTATCATTTTATCTCTATCAGATCTCACTTTTGCAAGTGGCCGGGAAGGGATTGACAACCCCTTTATCGCGTTGGTTGCAAGTTCTTTGTTTGTTTGTGTAGGTTCGTGGGACTTTTTGAGGAGCCTCCTACTGGATTGATACCTTGGTTCTCAAAAACTGAGGGAAATACTTATGCTACTGTGTTGCATCACCCTTTCCTCTTCAAGCAAAACCAACGCAAGCTCAAGACATAGCAAGAAGGATTTCTGGCGCCGTTGCCGGGGAGGTCTTCGCTCAAGTCAAGACATACCAAGTACCCATCACAAACTCATCTCCCTCGCATTTACATTATTTGCCATTTGCCTCTCGTTTTCCTCTCCCCCACTTCACCCTTGCCGTTTTATTCGCCCTCTCTTTCCCAATCTTCTCCTCTCTTTCGCTTGCCTTTTTCTGTTTGCTCGTGTGTTGCTCGTTTTCTTCGTCGTTATGGCTAGTCCTCCTATCCTTATTATCACTCCCGAACAAGAAATTCTCAATTTTAAGCAAAGGGAGGGAGAAAATCTAAAAGATGCTTGGCATAGAATTTGCAATGCTCAATATAAATTTTCTAGGAAGCTTTCCACTTCCGTTCTTCTCTGCAATTTTTATGTAGGCATTACTCCTTGGAATAGATGTGTTCTTGATATTTATACCGGAGGTGGTTTCATGAGTAGCCATACGTTTGATGCTTATAATGCCATGTTGGATTTGTTTGGCCCTCCACCTCTTTTGGTCAACGGAACTGTTTTAACTTTAGAACACGTTATGCAACAGCTTGAGATTATTGCAATTAAAATTGCCACTGTTGAGTTGATTGAAAATTTGGATAAAAAGATTCATAATGGCATCACCCAATATGGATCTAGGGTTGGAGTTACTTTGAAAAATCTTAAAGAAAAAGAACTTATAGTTAATGAGAAAATAGATCTAGACTCTGCTAGAATGGTAAACTTGAGGATATCATTACGAACTTAGGTTCCGCTTTTTCCTCTATGAAAAACACTCCAAAACCCCCTACTAAAACTGCCAAGTTTATTTATGTTCCTAAAAATAAGGTGAATCTTCTAGTAAGGGAGGCGCGGATCTCAAATCCATAAGTGTTTATCCCAATTGTCTTTCTATCGTTAAGGAACCTTTTGCTACCAATGAATTTCCTGAATTTTTGCATAAATGTTTAGACATTTCTAAAAGGGGAGAAATCCCGAGAGAACACAAGCCGGCTACTTATGGATCAAGTGCCAAAGATGGCACTACTTAGATCTATCTTCGCTTTTATGCCTAGCTAGGGGCGTTAAACGATAGCGCTAGTTGGGAGGCAACCCAATTTTCTTTGTGTCTTTTGTTTTTGTTTCTGTTTAATAGTAAATTTTTGCTTCTACTTTCTGTTTCGATGTGTTTTTATCTTTTAATTAGTGTTTGTGCCAAGTAGAACCTATAGGATAGACTATGATGATAGTTGATTTGATTCTGCTGAAAAACAGAAACTTTGCGCTCACGAGAAAAAAATCATTAAATCACATGAACGATGTTTTGCATTGATTCTTTTTGCTTCTGATAAATAAACAAATTTTCCAGTACTTTATATTTTGGTAGGATTTTTAGAGGTCCATAAGTTTGCGTTAGTTACAGATTTCTACAGACTGTTCTGTTTTTGACAGATTCTGTTTTCGTGTGTTGTTTTCTTATTTTGATGCATCTATGGCTAGTAAAATAGTTTAGAAACCATAGAGAAGTTGGAATACACTAGGTTTAACACCAAACTAAATAAAGAATGAGTTCATTACAGTACCTTATGTGGTGGTTTTTTTTTCTTTCACTAACGGAGCTTATAAGATTTCCTGTTGAGTTTTGTGTTGTGAAGTTTTCAAGTTTTGCGTAAAGCTTTTATGGACTATGGAATAAGGAGTGGAAAGAGCCTAAGCTTGGGGATGCCGAAGGAACCCCAAGATATTCAAGGATAGCCAAAAGCCTAAGCTTGGGGATGCCCCGGGAAGGCATCCTCTTTAAATCTTCGCTCATTGGTAACTTTACTTGGAGCTATATTTTTATTCGTCACATGATATGTGTTTTGCTTGGAGCGTCGTGTATTATATTAGTATTTTCTTTTTAGTTTACCACAATCATCCTTGATGTGCACACCTTTTGGGAGAAGCCTATTTGATTGAAATTTTCTAGAATGCTATGAGCTTCAGTTATATCTTTTGAGCTCGATAGTTTTTGCTCTAATGCTTCACTTATATCTTTTAGAGCATGGCGGTGGATTAATTTTGAAGAAATTGCTAGTCTCTCATGCTTCACTTATATTATTTTGAGAGTCTTTTAGAACAGCATGGTATTTGCTATGGTTACAAATTTGTTCCTAGAATGATGAGCATCCAAGTTGGGTATAATAAAAACTATCATAGAAGAGAATTGGGTGCTATGATCAATTTGTTGCTTGATAATTGTTTTGAGATATAAAGGTAGTAATGTTAGGGTCATGCTAGTGGATAATTATAAAATTGAGAAATACTTTTGTTGAAGTTGGCAAGTCCCGTAACATGCACGTATAGTAAAAGTTGTGTGACAAATTTTCTGCATGAGGTGCTCTTTTGATTGTCTTCCTTATGAGTGGCAGTCGGGGACGAGCGATGGATTTTTCCTACCAATCTATCCCTCTTGGGGCATGCGTAGTAGTACTTTTCTTTGAGGGCTAATTAGATTTTTGCAATAAGTATATGAGTTCTTTATGACTGATGTGAGTCCATGGATATACGCACACTCATCCTTCCACTTTGTTAGCTTTTCTTTTTACCGTGCAACTTTCACCGATATCATGTACCCATTATTTACCTTCCTCAAAACAGCCACCATACCAAACTATTATGGCATTTCCATAGTCATTCCGAGATATATTGCCATGCAACTTTCCACCGTTCCGTTTATTATGACACGTTTCATCATTGTCATATTTCTCATTGCATGATCATGTAGTTGACATTTTATTTGTGGCAAGGCCACCTTCATAATTTTCATACATGTCGCTCTTGATTCATTGCATATCCCGGTACACTGCCGGAGGCATTCATATAGAGTCATATCTTGTTCTAGCTTTGAGTTGTAATTCTTGAGTTGTAAATCCATAAAAGTGTGATGATCTTCATTATTAGAGCATTGTCCCAGTGGGGAAAGGATGATGAAGACTATCCCCCACAAGTCGGGATGGGACTTCGGACTTTATAAAAATAAAAGAGGGCAAAGAAGCCCACCAAAAAGAAAAAAAAAGAAAAAAAGAAAAAAAGAAAAAAAAGAGAAAGAAAAAAAAGAGAAAAGAAAAAACTGAGAGCAAAAGAGAGAAGGGACAATTGGTACGTTCTCTTTTTCCACACTTGTGCTTCAAATTAGCACCATGATCTTCATGATAGAGAGTCTCCTATGTTGTCACTTTCATATACTAGTGGGAATTTTTCATTATAGAACTTGGCTTGTATATTCCAATGATGGGCTTCCTCAAAGTACCCTAGGTCTTCGTGAGCAAGCAAGTTGGATGCACACCCACTTAGTTTCTTTTGTTGAGCTTCCATACATTTATAGCTCTAGTGCATCCGTTGCATGGCAATCCCTACTCACTCACATTGATATCTATTAATGGGCATCTCCATAGCCCGTTGATACGCCTAGTTGATGTGAGACTATCTTCTCCCTCTTTTTGTCTTTACAACCACCACAATAGACCACCATAGTGCTATGTCCATGGCTTGCGCGCATGTATTGCGTAAGAGTTGAAAAAAATCTGAAGCGCGTTAAAAAGTATGAACCAATTGCTCGGCTCATCATCGGGGTTGTACATGATGGGAGTATTTTGTGTAATGGAAATGAAGCATGGCCTAACTATATGATTTTGTAGGGATAAGCTTTCTTTGGCTATGCTATTTTGATAGGACATGATTATTTGTTAGTATGCTTCAAAGCATTATTATTTTTATGTTTTATAAGCTTTTATCTTGAATCATTTGGATCTGAACATTCATGCCACGTTAAAGAAAATTACATTGAGAATTATGCTAGGTAGCATTCCACATCAAAAATTTCTTTTTTATCATTTACCTACTCGAGGACAAGCAGGAATTAAGCTTGGGGATGCTTGATACGTCTCCAACGTATCTATAATTTTTTATTGTTCCATGCTATTATATTATCTGTTTTGGATGTTTATGGGCTTTATTTTACACATTTATATCATTTTTGGGACTAACCTACTAACCGGAGGCCCAGCCTGTATTGATGTTTTTTTGCCTATTTCAGTATTTCGAAGAAAAGGAATATCAAACGGAGTCCAAACGGAATGAGACCTTCGGGAGCGTGATTTTTGGAATGAACGTGATCCAGAGGACTTGGAGTGCAAGTCAAGAAGCAGCCGAAGCTTCCACGAGATAGGAGGCCCCCCCCCCTATAGGGCGCGCCCCCTGTCTGGTGGGCCCCTCGGGCGTCCACCGACATACTTCCTCCTCCTATATAAGCCTACGTACCCCGAAAACATCCAAGGAACAAACGAAACACAATTTCCACCACCGTAACCTTCTGTATCGGCGAGATCCCATCTCGGAGCCTTCGTCGGCACTCTGCCGGAGGGGGAATCGACCATGGAGGGCTTCTACATCAACACCATAGCCCTTCCGATGAGTTGTGAGTAGTTTACCATAGACCTACGGGTCCATAGTTATTAGCTAGATGGCTTCTTCTCTCTTTTTGGATCTCAATACAATGTTCTCCCCTCTCTTGTGGAGATCTATTTGATGTAATCTCTTTTTGCGGTGTGTTTGTCGAGATCCAATGAATTGTGGGTTTATGATCAAGTTTATCTATGAATAATATTTGAATCTTCTCTGAATTCTTTTATGTATGATTGAGTTATCTTTGCAAGTCTCTTCAAATTATCAGTTTGGTTTGGCCTACTAGATTGATCTTTCTTGCCATGGGAGAAGTGCTTAACTTTGGGTTCAATCTTGTTGTGTTCTTACCAAGTGACAGAAAGGGTTGCAAGACACGTATTGTATTGTTGCCATCAAGGATAAAAAGATGGGGTTTATATCATATTTCTTGAGTTTATCCCTCTACATCATGTCCTCTTGCTTAATGCGTTACTCTATTCTTTGTGAACTTAATACTCTAGATGCATGCTGGATAGCGGTCGATGTGTGGAGTAATAGTACTAGATGCAGGCAGGAGTCGGTCTACTTGTTGCGGACGTGATGCCTATATACATGATCATGCCTAGATAATCTCATAATTATTCGCTTTTATTTCAATTGCTCGACAGTAATTTGTTCACCCACCGTAATACTTATGCTATCTCGAGAGAAGCCTCTAGTGAAACCTATGACCCCCGGGTCTATCTCTTATCATATTTGCTTCCAATCTACTTTTATTTGCATCTTTACTTTCTGCATCTATATTATAAAATACCAAAAATATATTTACCTTATCATTTTATCTCAATTAGATCTCACTTTCGCAAGTGGCCGTGAAGGGATTGACAGCCCTTTATCGCGTTGGTTGCGAGTTCTTTGTTTGTTTGTGTAGGTTCGTGGGACTTTTTGAGGAGCCTCCTACTGGATTGATAACTTGGTTCTCAAAACCTGAGGGAAATACTTACGCTACTGTGCTGCATCACCCTTTCCTCTTCAAGGAAAACCAACGCAAGCTCAAGACGTAGCAAGAAGGATTTCTGGCGCCGTTGCCGGGGAGGTCTTCGCTCAAGTCTAGACATACCAAGTACCCATCACAAACTCATCTCCCTCGCATTTACATTATTTGCCATTTGCCTCTCGTTTTCCTCTCCCCCACTTCACCCTTGCCGTTTTATTCGCCCTATCTTTCCCAATCTTCTCCTTTCTTTCGCTTGCCTTTTTCCGTTTGCTTGTGTGTTTTCTCATTTGCTTCGTCGTTATGGCTAGTCCTCCTATCCTTATTATCACTCTCGAACAAGAAATTCTCAATTTTAAGAAAAAGGGAGGGAGAAAATCTAAAAGATGCTTGGCATAGAATTTGCAATGCTCAATATAAATCTTCTAGGAAGCTTTCCACTTCCGTTCTTCTCCGCAATTTTTATGTAGGCATTACTCCTTGGAATAGATGTGTTCTTGATATTGCTACCGGAGGTGATTTCATGAGTAGCCATACGTTTGATGCTTATAATGCCATGTTGGATTTGTTTGGCCCTCCACCTCTTTTGGTCAATGGAACTGTTTTAACTTTAGAACACGTTATGCAACGGCTTGAGATTATTGAAAATAAAATTGCCACTGTTGAGTTGATTGAAAATTTGGATAAAAAGATTCATAATCGCATCACCCAATATGGATCTAGGGTTGGAGTTACTTTGAAAAATCTTAAAGAAAAAGAACCTATAGTTAATGAGAAAATAGATCTAGACTCTGCTAGAATCGGTAAACTTGAGGATATCATTACGAACTTAGGTTCCGCTTCTTCCTCTATGAAAAACACTCCAAAACCCCCTACTAAAACTGTCAAGTTTATTTATGTTCCTAAAAACAAGGGTGAATCTTCTAGTAAGGGAGGCGCGGATCTCAAATCCATAAGTGTTTATCCCAATAGTCTTTCTATCGTTAAGGAACCTTTTGCTAACAATGAATTTCTTGAATTTTTGCCTAAAGGTTTAGCCATTGCTAAAAGGGTAGAAAGTTGGATGCACACCCACTTAGTTTCTTTTGTTGAGATTTCATACATTTATAGCTCTAGTGCATCCGTTGCATGGCAATCCCTAATCACTCACATTGATATCTATTAATGGGCATCTCCATAGCCCGTTGATACGCCTAGTTGATATGAGACTATCTTCTCCTTCCTTTTGTCTTTACAACCACCACAATAGACCACCATAGTGCTATGTCAATGGCTTGCGCGCATGTATTGCGTAAGAAATGAAAAAAAGCTGAAGCGCTTTAAAAAGTATGATCCAATTGCTCGGCTCGTCATCGGGGTTGTACATGATGGGAGTATTTTGTGTAATGGAAATGAAGCATGGCCTAACTATATGATTTTGTAGGGATAAGCTTTCTTTGGCTATGCTATTTTGATAGGACATGATTATTTCTTTGTATGCTTCGAAGCATTATTATTTTTATGTTTTATAAGCTTTTATCTTGAATCATTTGGATCTAAACATTCATGCCACGTTAAAGAAAATTACATTGAGAATTATGCTAGGTAGAATTCCACATCAAAAATTTCTTTTTTATCATTTACCTACTCGAGAACGAGGAGGAATTAAGCTTGGGGATGCTTGATACGTCTCCAACGTATCTATAATTTTTTATTGTTCCATGCTATTATATTACCTGTTTTGGATGTTTATGGGCTTTATTTTACACATTTATATCATTTTTGGGACTAACCTACTAACCGGAGGCCCAGCCCGTATTGCTGTTGAAAGTGCAACTATCCCAAGGTGGTTTTGGTAATTCCTAACAACATATAGCTCATTGGGCTAATACTATTCCAGGACAAATATTTCAGGAAATCTCAATGAATGGCATGGCATGGATGATTAAAGTGGATCCCTCAAAATACTAATGATAAAAGGATTGGCTCAAGCTCAAAAGCTCAAGAATCTATATTTTACAATTTAGTGATCCAAGATCACATTGAGTCTATAGGAAAAGCCAATACTATCAAGGAGGGATGAGGTGTTGCTTGATAAGTTTCTTGCTCCATAGTGCTTAGTGATATGCTCCAAAAACCCTCAACTACTTTCTCATATCCACATTTGACCTAAACCAAAAGTCAAACTCGGCCCCACCGATTCTTCCTATCCGGCGCCACCGAGATTTGATGTCATAGCCACTGCCACAAACCCTAGGCAAATCGGTCTCACCGATAGGGATCTCGGTCTCACTGAGATGGGATTGCAATGTAACGTTTCGGTCTAACCAAACTGAGCGATCGGTCCCACTGAGATTGCAATGTAAACTCTCTGTTTCCTTTTCGTAACATTTCGGTCCCACCGAAATGAGCGAACCGGTCCCACTAAGTTTACCTAACCAACTCTTTGGTTAGCTTATTACCAAAATCGGTCTCACCGAGTTTGTGTAATCGGTCTGAGCGAGATTATGTTATGCCCTAACCCTAACCATATCGGTCCTACAGGGTTGCATGTCGGTCCCACTGAAAATCCTAACGGTCACTAGGTTTACTAAATCGGTCAGACCGAGTTTGTTGATTCGGTCCCACCGAGATTGGTAAATTGTGTGTAACGGCTATATTTTGTGTGGAGGCTATATATACCCCTCCACCTCCTCTTCATTCGTGGAGAGAGCCATCAGAACAAGCCTACACTTCCAACTTACCATTTCTGAGAGAGAACCACCTACTCATGTGTTGAGGCCAAGATATTCCATTCCTACCATATGAATCTTGATCTCTAGCCTTTCGCAAGTTTCTTTCCACTCAAATCTTCTTTCCACCAAATCCAAATCCTGTGAGAGAGAGTTGAGTGTTGGGGAGACTATCATTTTACGCACAAGAGCAAGGAGTTCATCATCAACACACCATTTGTTACTTCTTGGAGAGTGGTGTCTCCTAGATTGGCTAGGTGTCACTTGGGAGCCTCCGACAAGATTGTGGAGTTGAACCAAGGAGTTTGTAAGGGCAAGGAGATCGCCTACTTCATGAAGATCTACCGCTAGTGAGGCAAGTCCTTCGTGGGCGACGGCCATGGTGGGATAGACAAGGTTGCTTCTTCATTGACCCTTCTTGGGTGGAGCCCTCTGTGGACTCACGCAACCGTTACCCTTCGTGGGTTGAAGTCTCCATCAACGTGGATGTACGATAGCACCACCTCTCGGAACCACGACAAAAACATCCGTGTCTCCAATGGCGTTTGAATTATCCAAACCCTTCCCTTTACATTCTTGCAAGTTGAATGCTTTACTTTCCGCTGCTCATATACTCTTTAATCATCAAGTGGTGCTTACAAAGCCTCATGTGAAGCCCCTACATCATCAAGTGAGAAACAAACCTTCAATGAAGAATTGAGCTTAATGGTGAAGAACTTCAACAAATTCTACAAGAGTAGAAGCAAAGAGAGAAGCTCCAAGTGAAGGTCCTACAATGACAAAAGATCTTCCAGTCGAAAGCGCAATTGCTACAATTGTGGGAGACCCGGACACTATTCCAATGAGTGTACGGCACCCTACAAAGAAGAGAAGATTCTCCCAAGAGAAGAAGTGGAAGAGAAAAATCACCGCCAAGAGAGAGAAGGAGTAGAGATGATCGTTATGAACGAAGAACATCCCGGAGAAGAAACAATTCGGAAAGGCGGGACAAGTCATCAAAGAGCTACACAAAACAAAGACATCAAGCTCATGTTGGTGAATGGGTATCCGGTTTCGACTCTGAACATCACTCCGAGAGAAGCTATCACTCCGACTCCAAACATACTCAAGATGAAGGTGTTGCCGGTCTAGCACTTGTGTCAACCAACTCCTACGACATATTTTATTCACCAAATGTAGGACTTGGAAGATGCTTCATGGCTAAAGGCCCTAAGGTAACACACCCCGAGTATGTTGATTTCAATAGTGATGAAGATGACTTGATAGGTGATGATGATTTACTTATTGACAAGTCTAGTGATGAATACTATGATGAAACGTCAATTAATCATGCTAATCAAGATAAAACGAATGACAATGATAAGGAGAATATTGAGCTTCTTACTAAATAACTAAACACTCTTAAGTTAGCTCATGAAACTATCTTAGAAGATCATCGAGAACTTTTAAGGACTGATGAGAAGTTACGCTTTGAAAAGCTCAACCTTGAGCAAGAGCATGAGTTATTAAAGGCAATCAATGATGATCTTCGCAAGAAAATTTCTACTTACATTGCCAAGCGTTTACTCTTATCTACTTACATGCCTCAAGTCAAGTCTAGTAACAAAAACAAGAAGGATTCTTCCTCTAGTAGTAACAATCATCATGTTAAATCCAATATTGTTGCTTCTAGTAGTTCTCTTGATTCCACTAATGATTCTCTTAGCCAAGTTACAATTGAGCAAGAAAATAGCTTATTGATAGGAATTATAGAGAAAGGTGTTTACAAGAGCCATGTCGGGAGTAAGCAATTCGAGGAAATTGTACTCAAGCAAGGAAGGCATCGGAAGAACCAAGGTGTTGGTTTTGAACGAAAGTTCAATGCCAATGGAGTTGAGTGGGAAGAAGATCAATATCCCAAGACGTAGTTCGCTCCTCAACAAGAGAAGTATGATCCTACTTCCTTCAAACGGACACAAGCTCAAGATGATCTTCCACCACAAGACCACAAGCAAAAAGGCAAGGAGAAGCTTAAAGAGGAGATTGATGCATTTGAAGAAGCTCCTAAGGCCTTGGTCAAGTGGGTTCCCAAGACTAGGTCAAGTTCTACTTCATCAAGTGCGACTACAACTCCAAGGATTCCCATCAAGATGATGTGGATCCCGAAGAACAAGAACTAGAGAGTTCTTGAGGGTGACTCCGCCAAAATTCTTCACTCATATCATTATGGCAAGGACAAGTGCAATCAACTTCCACATCTTGCACAAGTTCAAGGAGTCACAAACCCTCTTGTTGGTAAGACAAGGGACAAGGTAACCTAATGCTTTCATGGACATCATCTTGTGTGTGCATCACCCTATGTCTAGGGATATACTAGTTTGTTCCTTGTGGGACTAACCCGTTGAAAGTGCAACTATCCCTAGGTGGTTTTGATAATTCATAACAACATATAGCTCATTGAGCTAATGCTATTCAAACAAAAATATTTTAGGAAAGCTCAATGAATGGCATGGCATGGATGATGAAAGTGGATCCCTCAAAATATCAAGTACAAAGGATTGGCTCAAGCTCAAAAGCTCAAGACTCTACATTTTACATTTTAGTGATCCAAGATCACATTGAGTCTATAGGAAAAGCCAATACTATCAAGGAGGGATGAGGTGTTGCTTAATGAGCCTCTTGCTTCATGTGCTTAGTGATATGCTCCAAAACCCTGCACTACTTTCTCACATCCACATATGACCTAAACCTAAAGTCAAACTCAGCCCTACCGATTCTTTCTATCCGGCGCCACCGAGTTCAAATGTCATAGCCACTGCCACAGACCGTAGGAAAATCGGTCTCCCTGATAGGGATCTCGGTCTCACCAAGATGGGATTGTAATCTCTCTGTTTCCCTTCATAACATTTCGGTCTAACCGAAGTGAGCGATCGGTCCCACCGAGATTGCAATGTAAACTCTCTGTTTCCCTTTCGTAACTTTTCGGTCTCACCGAAAGAGCGAATCGGTCCCACCGAGTTTACCTGACCAACTCTCTAGTTAGCTAATTACCAAATTCGGTCTCACCGAGATTACGTTATGCCCTAACCCTAATCATATCGGTCCTACCGAGTTGCATGTCAGTCCCACCGGAAACCCTAACGGTCACTAGGTTTACTAAATCGGTCCGACCGAGTTTGATGATTCGGTCTCACCGAGTTTGGTAAATTGTGTGTAACGGTTAGATTTTGTATGGAGGCTATATATACCCCTCCACCTCATCTTCATTCGTGGAGAGAGCCATCAGAACAAACCTACACTTCCAACTTACCATTTCTGAGAGAGAACTACCTACTCATGTGTTGAGGCCAAGATATTCCATTCCTACCATATGAATCTTAATCTCTAGCTTTCCCCAAGTTGCTTTCCACTGAAATCTTCTTTCCACCAGATCCAAATCATATGAGAGAGAGTTGAGTGTTGAGGAGACTATCATTTGAAGCACAAGAGCAAGGAGTTCATCATCAACGCACCATTTGTTACTTCTTGGAGAGTGGTGTCTCCTAGATTGGCTAGGTGTCACTTGGGAGCCTCCGACAAGATTGTGGAGTTGAACCAAGGAGTTTGTAAGGGCAAGGAGATCGCCTACTTCGTGAAGATCTACCGCTAGTGAGGCAAGTCCTTCGTGGGCGACGGCCATGGTGGGATAGACAAGGTTGCTTCTTCGTGGACCCTTCGTGGGTGGAGCCCTCCGTGGACTCACGCAACCGTTACCCTTCGTGGGTTGAAGTATCCATCAACGTGGATGTACGACAGCACCACCTATCGGAACCATGACAAAAACATCCGTGTCTCCAATTGCATTTGAATCCTCCAAACCCTTCCCTTTACTTTCTTGCAAGTTGCATGCTTTAATTTCCGCTACTCATATACTCTTTGCATGCTTGCTTGAATTGCGTGAATATTGCTTGACTTGTTCAAAGATAGCTAAAATCTGGCAAAGCCTAAAATTGGGAAAAGGTTAAGTTTTTAATTGGTCAAGTAGTCTAATCACCCACCTCTAGACATACTTCAAGGTCCTACAAGTGGTATCAGAGCTTTGGTCTCCATTTGCTTTTATTTCCATAGCTTTTGGTGGTCATAGCCTTGGTTTCACAACCTAGGAGAGTATGGCGTCTAGCGAGGGATATTATCACCGTAGAGGTCCTTACTTTGATGGCACTAATTTTGCTAGTTGGAAGCATAAGATGAAAATGCATATTCTCGGACATAACCCCGCCATTTGGGCTATTTTGTGTATTGGCTTGCAAGGTGAATTCTTTGATGGGAGAGAACCAAACCGTGAAGCTAGTGCGGATGAATTGAAGATGCTGCAATACAACGCTCAAGCTTGTGATATCCTCTTCAACAGTTTATGCCCTGAAGAATTCAACAAAATCAGTTGTCTTGAGAATGCAAAGGAAATTTGGGACACTTTGATTGATATGCATGAAGGTACCGACTCCGTCAAGGAATCCAAGTTGGATGTGCTCCAAAGTCAGCTTGACAAGTTCAAAATGAAGGATGGTGAAGGTGTCGCTGAAATGTACTCTAGGCTTGCTCTTATCACAAATGACATTGCCGGCTTAGGAATTGAAGAGATGACCAACAGATTCATCATCAAGAAAATCTTAAGAGCATTGGATGGAAAGTATGATACCGTGTGCACATTGATTCAAATGATGCCCAATTACAAGAATCTCAAGCCAGCGGAAGTCATTGGTAGAATAGTTGCTCATGAGATGTCACTCAAGGATAAATAGTAACTTCACAACAAGTCAAGTGGTGCTTACAAAGCCTCATGCGAAGCTCCTACATCATCAAGTGATAAACAAACCTTCAATGAAGAATTGAGCTTAATGGTGAAGAATTTCAACAAATTCTACAAAAGTAGAAGCAAAGAAGGAAGCTCTAAGTCAAGGTCCTACAATGACAAAAGATCTTTTAGTCGAGAGTGCAATTGCTACAATTGTGGGAGACCCGGACACTATTCCAATGAGTGTACGGCACCCTACAAAAGAAGATAATATTCTCCTAAGAGAAGAAGTAGAAGAGAAGAATCACCACCAAGAGAGAGAAGGAGTAGAGATGATCGTTATGAATGAAGAACATCCCGGAGAAGCAAGGATTCGGAAAGGAAGGACAAGTCATCAAAGAGCTACACAAAACGAAGACATCAAGCTCATGTTGGTGAATGGGTATCCGGTTGTGACTCTGAACATCACTCTGAGAGAAGCTATCACTCCGACTTCGAACATACTCAAGATGAAGGTGTTGCCGGTCTAGCACTTGTGTCGACCAATTCCTACGGCATATTTGACTCACCAAATGAAGGAATTGGAAGATGCTTCATGGCTAAAGGCCCTAAGGTAACTCATCCCGAGTATGTTGATTTCAATAGTGATGAAGATGACTTGTTAGGTGATGATGATTTACTTATTGACAACTCTAGTGATGAATACTATGATGAAACGTCAATTAATCATGCTAAACAAGATAAAACGAATGACAATGATAAGGAGAAGATTGAGCATCTAAGTAAAGAACTAAACACTCTTAAGTTAGCTCATGAAACTATCTTCGAAAATCATCGAGAACTTTTAAGGACTCATGAGAAGTTACGCTTTGAAAAGCTCAATCTTGAGCAAGAGCATGAGTTCTTAAAGGCAATCAATGATGATCTTTGCAAGAAAAGTTCTTCTTACATTGCCAAGCGTTTACTCTTATCTACTTACGTGCCTCAAGTCAAGTCTAGTAACAAGAACAAGAAGGATTCTTCCTCTAGTAGTAACAATAATCATGCTAAATCCAATATTGTTGCTTCTAGTAGTTCTCTTGTTTCCACTAATGATTCTCTTAGCCAAGTTACACTTGAGCAAGAAAACTGCTTATTGAAGGGAATTATAGAGAAAGGTGTATACAAGAGCCTTGCCGGGAGTAAGCAATTTGAGGAAATTGTACGCAAGCAAGGAAGTCACCGGAAGAATCAAGGTGTTGGTTTTGAACGAAAGTTCAATGCCAATGGAGTTGAGTGGGAAGAAGATCAATACCCCAAGACGAAGTTTGTTCCTCAACAAGAGAAGTATGATCCTACTTCCTTCAAGGGAACACAAGCACAAGATGATCTTCCACCTCAAGACCACAAGAACAAAGGCTAGGATAAGCTTCAAGAGGAGATTGATGCATTTGAAGAAGCACCTAAGGCCTTGGTCAAGTGGGTTCCCAAGACTACGTCAAGTTCTACTTCATCAAGCACAACTACTACACCAAGGATTCCCATCAAGATGATGTGGATCCCGAAGAAGAAGAAATAGAGAGTTCTTGAGAGTGACTCCGCCAACATTTTTGACTCATATCATTATGGCAAGGACAAGTGCAACCACCTTCCATATCTTGCACTAGTTCAAGGAGTCACAAACCCTCATGTTGGTAAGGCAAGGGACAAGGTAACCTAATGTTTTCGTGGACATCATTTTGTGTGTGCATCACTCTATGTCTGTGGATATTCTTGTTTGTTCCTTGTGGGACTAACCCGTGTAGGTATTGAAAGTGCAACTCACTCCAAAGGATTGCTCCAAAAGATCTACATTAACATTGAGCATCCACATGTTCAACACCTACATGAAGTCATCATCGACAAAACCCAAGGTTAGTTTATCCCTCTAAGGGGATCTCACATCTAGGGGAGCTTAACTCTAAGAATTGAGTCAAAGCAACTCTAATGATGTGAACACATAAATGCTTTATGTATAAGTGGTAACCCCACTTGAGCTTAAACGATGAGTATGACCTATGATCAAATGTTCTCATTTGACTCCTAAGTCAATATACTCATATATAAATGACCTAGTCATCGCCAATTGTTTGATAGATGCTAGAATTGGTTGTGCATGCTTTGTGACATATTTCATTTGTCATTTTATTGTGTGAGCATGTTGGATGCATATTTTACTCATTCAAGGACATCCACTTGTTGTTTTGATTGATTGGCTACTTTTTCTTTGGCCAAGTGGATGGACAAGAATGCCTAAGAACCTTTTCTAGCTATCTATGCTTTTCTCGTCTCAAACTCTATTCATGCTACATCACAAAATTTGATCAAGTCAGATTCGAACCACTCTGTGTGAGGAGCACTCGGAGTCCCTGATTCGTCATAGACTTAAACTTCCAAAACTTCTTTGTTATTTTCGGTCTGACCGATTCCACCATTTCAGTCATACCGAGATCACTAAGTCGATCTAGGTTTTCAATCTCGGTGCAACCGATTTGAACTTTTCGGTCACACTGAGTTGTCAGAATCGTTAATAGTTATGCATCTCGGTGCCACCGAGTTGTTCCACTCGGTCACACCGACAGTGTCGTGCTATATATTCACACGGGCAAATTTTGGAAAACTTTCTCCGAAACTCCTCGCCCGCGCATAGCTCGCTCTGCCTACTAGGTCTACGGATCGTCGACCTCATCGCCAGCCGCCTCCTGTCGCTGGTCTCTGCCGCCGTCAACGGAATTCTTCTCCGTCGTTGCCGCCGTAGCGAGTTCACCGCCGAACTAGGGTATGAACTCGATCACAGTGTTATCCTCGTCTGATTCTCAGCACATTGTGTTCGTAATGCATCTTGCCGCGATTGAAACACTTCTATCCAGTCAAAACGATCCTTAGAATAGGTGTGATTTGAAAATTTAGGGTTAGGTTTCCGCCGAAACCATCTCGGACCCACCGAGTTGAAAAACTCGGTCCAACCGATTTGGCTAATGCCATTGCAGTAGTAAGTCTCGGTCTGACCGAGAATTACAAATTGGTGTGACCGATTTTAGAACTTTGTGAAATCCTAGCAGTCTCGGTGCCACCGAACTGTGACTCGGTCTGACCGAGTTCACTAGTTTAGGTTCCAAAACTACTTCGGTATCACCCAGTTTGAAAATCGGTAGATCCGAAATGCTTTCTGTGGAAAACTAAAACTAAGTTTTTTGTATCATTCTTTTGCAAAAGTCTCTGCATTTTGTGATGCTCATCCACTCTACCTCATCTATAACTATTCACAGGGTCAGCAGTCAGTGTGTGCAGCATGTCAGACCAAAGTGACAGCCAGAACAAGTCAGAAGAGCAGATTCACATGAGTGAGGGCACTAGTCCCTCCAGTTCCTCAGATGAAGGCAGCAGAAGTACTCCTAGCAATTTGCCCAAAGCAGCCACAAGGACAAGGAAGAAGAAGACCTGAGAGTCTGAGGATGAGGATTATGTGGCAATTGAAGATGAGGCAAGTTCAAAGAAGAAAGTGCTCAAGAAGGAGTACAACTCAACTGCAGTAAAGCCAGGCATGAAGATCAAAAGGCCTGCAGGTAGACAACCAATGTCCCAAGCCAGAGTCTCCACTCAAGCTTCTTTGGAATCCCAACCCAAAGAGCCTGCTGCTGCTGAAAGAAGGAAAAGGCAAGGAAAGAGAAGGCTGCCAAGATGCCATCTCAAGCAGAGGCATCTGAGTACTTTCTGAAGAACAAGCAGGAGCAGCTTGGTTACTTGATAGCATCAACTCTGCAGATTGAGAAGGGGTTGGCCACCCTAACTCAAAACCAGGAGAGCCTGGAAAGAATCATGGAACAAAAATTCTATGATTTAGATGTCAAAGTAACTGAGATTCAGTCAGTTGTGGAGCAACTACAGGATGACATGCAGGAGAGGAAGGGCAGGACAACTACAGATGCATTTGCCAGAGTGCCTCAAGCTCAGAGATCAGCTGCAGAGCCAGTACCAGTCACCAGAGTTACTTCATCAGCTCCAGCTACAGCTCCAGCGCAACCAGCTCCAGCACCAACTCCTTCAGCTCCTTCCACATCTACTGAAGTCTTCGTCCAAGGAGCCATCTCTACGCCACCAGCAGAAGACCAAGCCTGAGAGACGATATAGTCCTATGCATTTTCTAGGAACTTTTGGTAACTTGTTGCCAAAGGGAGAGAAAATGTATAGATCATAGGCTTCGAGAGAGATTTGCTGCTTTTGTTCTCTCTTGTCTTACGGGTTGAACTTTGTTTGCTTTTGATTGCTTGAGATACTATGCAATTACCCGTGAGACATTGATGATCATGTGTTTGATCATAAGCTACACTTATGCTTGTTATATGTTATTATCTTACTTATCCTTATATGATCATTCACTTTGCTTGGTGATGAGTGCATGTATTCAATCTTTATTATTTTGAGCGCTCCACCAAGATGTATGTGTCATGGAAGAGTAACCCATGAGCCTAATTCCTTGTGCATCTGCAGTCCAAAACAAATCTTGAAATATGCACAAATTTAGGGGGAGCTCTTGCTTATCACATACTTCTCAAAGCGACGATGTTTTTCAATCTTATTATAATTTGTCGAAGCTTTGATCTATATGTTGTCATCAATTACCAAAAAGAGGGAGATTGAAAGTGCAACTATCCCTAGGCGGTTTTGGTAATTCATAAAAACATATAGCTCATTGAGCTAATGATATTCCTAGACAAATATTTCAGGAAAGCTCAATGAATGGCATGGCATGGATGATGAAAGTGGATCCCTCAAAATATCAAGGACAAAGGATTGGCTCAAGCTCAAAAGCTCAAGACTCTACATTTTACATTTTAGTGATCCAAGATCACATTGAGTCCATTGGAAAAGCCAATACTATCAAGGAGGGATGATGTGTTGCTTAATGAGCCTCTTGCTTCATGTGCTTAGTGATATGCTCCAAAACCCTCCACTACTTTCACACATCCACATATGACCTAAACCTAAAGTCAAACTCGGCCCTACCGATTCTTTCTATCCGGAGCCACCGAGTTCAAATGTCATAGCCACTGCCACAAACCCTAGGCAAATCTGTCTCATCGATAGGGATCTCGGTCTCACCGAGATGGGATTGTAATCTCTCTGTTTCCCTTCATAACTTTTCGGTCTAACCGAAGTGAGCGATCGGTCCCACTGAGATTGCAATGTAAACTCTCTGTTTCCCTATCGTAACTTTTCGGTCTCACCAAAAGAGCGAATCGGTCCCACCGAGTTTACCTGACCAACTCTCTGGTTAGATAATTACCAAATTCGGTCTCACCGAGTTTGTGTAATTGGTCTCACCGAGATTGTGTAATTGGTCTCACCGAGATTACGTTATGCCCTAACCGTAATCATATCGGTCCTACCGAGTAGCACGTCAGTCCCACCGAAAACCCTAACGGTCACTAGGTTTACTAAATCGGTCCAACCGAGTTTGATGATTCGTTCTCACCGAGTTTGGTAAATTGTGTGTAACGGTTAGATTTTGTGTGGAGGCTATATATACCCCTCCACCTCCTCTTCATTCATGGAGAGATCCATCAGAACAAACCTACACTTCCAAATTACCATTTCTGAGAGAGAACTACCTACTCATGTGTTGAGGCCAAGATATTCCATTCCTACCATATGAATCTTGATCTCTAGCCTTCCCCAAGTTGCTTTCCACTCAAATCTTCTTTCCACCAGATCCAAATCCTATGAGAGAGAGTTGAGTGTTGGGGAGACTATCATTTGAAGCACAAGATCAAGGAGTTCATCATCAACGCACCATTTGTTACTTCTTGGAGAGTGGTGTCTCCTAGATTGGCTAGGTGTCACTTGGGAGCCTCCGACAAGATTGTGGAGTTGAACCAAGGAGTTTGTAAGGGCAAGGAGATCGCCTACTTCGTGAAGATATACCCTAGTGAGGCAAGTCCTTCGTGGGCGACGACCATGGTGGGATAGACAAGGTTGCTTCTTCGTGGACCGTTTGTGGGTGGAGCCCTCCGTGGACTCGCGCAACCGTTACCCTTCGTGGGTTGAAGTCTCCATCAACATGGATGTACGATAGCACCACCTATCGGAACCATGACAAAAACATCCGTGTCTCCGATTGCGTTTGAATCCTCCAAACCCTTCCCTTTACTTTCTTGCAAGTTGCATGCTTTAATTTCCGCTGCTCATATGCTCTTTGCATGCTTGCTTGAATTGCGTGAAGATTGCTTGACTTGTTCAAAGATAGCTAAAATCTGCCAAAGCCTAAAATTGGGAAAAGGTTAAGTTTTTAATTGGTCAAGTAGTCTAATCACCCCCCCCCCCTCTAGACATACTTCAAGGTCCTACACCCGTGTAGGTATTGAAAGTGCAACTCACTCCAAAGGATTGCTCCAAATGATCTTCATCAACATTGAGCATCCACATCTTCAACACCTACATGAAGTCATCATCGACAAAAACCAAGGTTCGTTCATCCCTCTAAGGGGGATCTCACATCTAGGGGAGCTTAACTCTATGAATTGAGTCAAAGCAACTCTAATGGTGTGAACACATCAATGCATTATGTAAAAGTGGTAACCCCACTTGAGCTTAAACGATGAGTATGACCTACGATCAAATGTTCTCATTTGACTCCTAAGTCAATATACTCATATATAGATGACCTAGTCATTGCCAATTGCTTGATAGATGCTAGAATTGGTTGTGCATGCTTTGCCACATATTTCATTTGTCATCTTATTGTGTGAGCATGTTGGTTGCATATTTAACTCATTCAAGGACATCCACTTGTTGCCTTGATTGATTGGCTTCTTTTTCTTTTGCCAAGTGGATGAACAAGAATGCCTAAGAACCTTCTCTAGCTATCTATGCTTTTCTCATCTCAAACTCTATTCATGCTACATCACAAAATTTGATCAAGTCAGATTCGAACCACTCTGTGTGAGGAGCACTGAGTCCCGATTCGTCATAGACTTAAACTTCCAAAACTTCTTTGTGCGTTTTGGTCTGACCGATTCTTCCATTTTGGTCATACCGAGATCACTAAGTCGATCTAGGTTTTTCATCTTGGTGCAACCGATTTGAACTTTTCGGTCTCATCGAGTTGCTGTAACTATCAATAGTTATGCATCTCGGTGCCACAGAGTTGTTCCACTCGGTCACACCGACTGGGTCGGGCTATATATACTCATGGGCAAAAATTTGGAAACTTTCTCCAAACCCCTTCGCCCGCGCAAAGCTCGCTCTGCCTCCAGGTCTCCGGATCGTCGACTTTATCGCCAGCCGCCTCGAGTCGCTAGTTTCCGCCGCCGTCAACAGAATTCAACCCCGTCGTTGCCGCCGTAGCGAGTTCATCGCCAAGCTAGGGTATGGACTCGATCACAGTGCTATCCCCGTTCGATTCCTAGCACATTGTGTTCATCATGATTCTTGCCACGATGGAAACGATCCTATCCAGTCAAAACAATCCATAGATTAGAAGTGAATTGAAAATTTAGGGTTAGGTTTTCGCCGAAACCATCTCGGACCCATCGATTCGGCTAAGGCCATTGCACAAGTGATTCTTGGTCTGACCGAGAATTGCAAATCGGTGTGACCGAGTTCAGGACTCTGTGAAACCCTAGCAGTCTCGGTGCCACCGAACTGTGACTCGGCCTGACCGAGTTCACTAGTTTAGGTTCCAAAAGCTGCTTCGGTATCACCGAGTTTGCAAATCGGTTGATCCAAAATGCTTTCTGTGGAAAACTAAAACTAAGTTTTTGAATCATTCTTTTGCAAAAACCTCTGTATTTTGTGATGCTCATCCATTCTATCTCATCTATATCTATTCACAGGGTCAACAGTCAGTGTTTGCAGTATGTCAGACCAAAGTGACAGCCAGAACAGGGAAGAGAAGCAGGTTCATATGAGTGAGGGCACTAGTCCCTCTAGCACCTCAGATGATGGCAGCAGGAGCACCCCAAGCAACTTTCCCAAAGTTGCCACCAGGGACAGAAAGAAGAGAACCTCAGACTCTGAGGATAAAGACTATGTGGCAGAAGAGGATGAGGCCACTTCCAAGAAGAAAGTGCTCAAAAAGGAATATGGCACAGCTGCAACCACTAAGCCTGGTATGAAGATCAAAGTGCCTACAAAGAGAACCCCCATGTCTAAAGCCAGAGCCTCAACTCAACTTCCTGAGACATCTGATCCCAAAGAGGCTGCTGTAGAAGGGAAGAAGAGGAAGGAAAGGGTCAAGAAGACCATGGCCAGAGTTGTCGGACAGCCTTCCATGATGGAAGAGGAAGAGGAAGAGGAAGCAGCTGCTCCAGCACCCAAGGCTCAAAAGCTTATGGGTGATGCTATTAGGTCAGGGGCTGCATCATCAAAGCCCAAAGAAGCACCCAAAGCTGCCTCCAAGCCCAACACTGCACCTAAGAGGAATACCAGAAGCATACCAGCTGCTGAGAAGAACAAGGCCCCAGTGCCTGAAGTTGCTGAGGAAGAAGAAGATGAAGGAAAAGTTCTGAGAAAGCTGAAACCTAAGATTCCATACCACAATGATGCTCATCCAGTGGCTGAGAACATGAAGCTGAGGAAGGATGCAGGGCTCGGACAGTGGAGGTTGTCTGATCCTTATGCAATCAGGAGAAGGACTGCTGTTGACTACAGGTTCCACAGTAAGGAACAGCAGGACTTCTACGAGACTGTGCTGCTGGACAAGAAACCAATTGTTTGTGACATGAAGTGGGTGGACTGGAAATACATGAAGGAGAATGAGGAACACTATCCAGGTGTGTATGACAGTTTCAGTGCTTGTGGAGTTGCAGACTTTGTTGGACAAAAGTTCACAAAGTGGAATGATGAGCTCATAATGCAATTGTACTCCACAGCACACTTCTATCCAGATGGCATAATAGTTTGGATGTCTGAAGGTACAAGGTACCAGTCCACAATTGAAGAATGGGCAAATCTGATCAATGCACCTAAGGAGAGTGAAGATGACTTGGATGTCTCACTACTAGAAAAAGGCCTACTAATGGTGCACCGGTTTTGCCTACTAATGGCGCACTACCGGTGCGCCATTACTAGCACGCCATTAGTATTTTTTACTAATGGCGCACCACTGGTGTGCCATTGGTATCTGGTATACTAATGGCGCACCATATAGTGCGCCATTAGTATAGCCCACGGTGCGCCATTAGTATCTGGTATACTAATGGCGCACCACATAGAAGTGCCCCATTAGTATCTGGTATACTAATGGAGCTCACTTCACAGGCACTTGTTGATATATCTAGCATATCAATCCTGTTATACCTTGTTGATGTCTAGGATTTTGTTCATGTTCATGACTAAGATGAAAATTTGAAAAATATTTCAAACTTCCCGGTCATATTACATATCATTTTTTGAAAAAAAATTCAAAAAAAAATTCAAAACCAATTTTTTTCTGTTACTAGTGGCGCACCACATCCACGGTGCGCCACTAGTAAGTTTGAAATTTTTTGAATTTTTTTGCCGCTAGATCTTGAAAGCCCCGTAACTTTTTTCTGTTAGGTTTTTGGGGATTTTGAAAATGTTTAACGGGGTTCCCCCGTTAAATTTTGATGTAACTTTTCGAGTAGATGATTTTTCATATAAAAACTTTTTCATCCGAGTTCGTATGCAAAAGTTATGCCCATTTTACAAATTTCCAGAGAGATTTTGCAAATAAAGTCGAAAATTCATATTTGTAAATTTTCCCAAAAACTAGAGCACATATCACATGGGAAACATATTTTCTTTTATTTCTTTGACATTTCCATCATTTTCTTTTATTTTTTAAACTGAAAAGGCGATCCACAGGGGGGGTGCATTCGGTGTTGGGGCAAGTTAGTAATGGCGCACCACAAACTAGTAATGGCGCACCACACCCACGGTGCGCCATTACTAGTTTTGAAAAAAAAATAAAAAAATTGATTTTTTTTATTTTTTTTTGAAAAAAAATTAGTAATGGCGCACCAGTGGAAAGTGCGCCATTACTAGTTAAAACTAGTAATGGCGCATCGAGACATGGTGCGCCATTAGTAACAATTTTTATTTATTTATTTTTTATTTTTTTTTCAAAACTACTAATGGCGCACGAGGATGTGGTGCGCCATTACTATGTCAATTAGTAATGGCGCACTATGCAACGGTGCGCCATTAGTAACAATATTTTTTTTTATGTTTTTTTTCAAAACTACTAATGGCGCACCACACACCAGGTGCGCCATTAGTAATATATTACTAATATATTACTAATGGCGCACCGAGACATGGTGCGCCATTAGAATATAGTAATGGCGCACCACATCACAGGTGCGCCATTAATGTCCATTCCATCTATAGCCCTTTTTGTAGTAGTGTCTATGCCAAGAAGAAGAAGGATCACAATTCTATGTCACACATGTACAAGGAGATCCCAGATAAATCTCTTGAAACTCATAAGTTTGGATCTATACATTTCCTTCTGTCAGGACTGCCAACCATCAATTGGATCCTTAGGTATACTCTCTTGCCCAAGTCAGGTGACCACAACATGATCAGAGGCCATGCAATAAACTTGCTACACATATTTGATGTGCCTCAGAAGTTCAAGGTCATGAGCCTCATAGTTGAGACTATCAAGAGGACAGCAGCAGACCAGAAGAGAAGCTGTGGGTATGCCCCACAGATCCAGGAGCTGATCAACTCTAAGATGGGCACAGGCACATACTTGTTGGATAAGGAACACTTTGCTATCTATCCAGACTTTGAGGATAACCAAGTGGTTATGAATGAGAATGAACCATCTTCAGTGCAAGCACAAGAGAAAAGGGAGAAGGCAAAGAAGGAGATGGCTGCCAAGATGCCAACTATTGAAGAGGCATCTGAGTACTTTCTGAAGAGCAAGCAGGACCAGCTTGGTTACTTAATAGCATCAACTCTGAGGATTGAGAAAGGGTTGGCCACCCTAACTCAAAACCAGGAGAGCCTCGAAAGATTCATGGAATAGAAGTTCAATGACTTAGATGTGAAAGTAACTGAGATTCAGTCTGTTGTGGAGAAACTTCAGGATGATATGCAGGAGAGGAAGGGCAAGACAACCACTGATGCATTTGCCAGAGTGCCTAGAGCTCGGAGGTCACTGCAAGCGATGGCGACACACGAGCCACTTCATCTCGCACTACCAGCTACAGCTCCTATAGCTCCAATGCAACCAGCTCCAGCACCTACTCCTCTAGCTCCATCCACATCAACTGAAGCCTTCGTCCTTGGAGTCATTTCTACACCACCACATCAAGACCAAGCCTGAGAGACGACATAGTACTATGCATTTTCTAGGAACTTTTTGGTAACTTGTTGCCAAAGGGGGAGAAAAATGTATAGATCATAGGCTTCGAGAGAGAGAGAGTTTGCTTTTGTTCTCTCTTGTTTGGTGGTTGAACTTTATTTGCTTTTGCTTGCTTGAGATACTACTTTATTGCCTGTGTGATACAATGATGATCATGTGTTTGATCATATGCTACATTTATGCTTGTTGGATGACATTATCCCATTTATCTCTCTATGATCATTCACTTTGCTTGGTGGTGAGTGCATGTATTCAATCTTTATTATTTTGAGTGCTCCACCAAGATGTATGTGACATGGACGAGTAACCCATGAGCCTAACTCCTTGTGCATGTGCAGTCCAAAGCAAATCTTAAACTTTGCACGAATTTAGGGGGAGCTCTTGCTTATCACATACTGCTCAAAGCGACGATGTTTTTCAATCTTTTTATCATTTGTCGAAGCTTTGATCTATATGTTGTCATCAATTACCAAAAAGGGGGAGATTGAAAGTGCAACTATCCCTAGGTGGTTTTGGTAATTCCTAACAACATATAGCTCATTGGGCTAATACTATTCCAAGACAAATATTTCAGGAAAGCTCAATGAATGGCATGGCATGGATGAGGAAAGTGGATCCCTCAAAATACTAAGGGTAAAAGGATTGGCTCAAGCTCAAAAGCTCAAGACTCTACATTTTACATTTTAGTGATCCAAGGTCACATTGAGTCTATAGGAAAAGCCAATACTATCAAGGAGGGATGAGGTGTTGCTTGATGAGTTTCTTGCTCCATAGTTCTTAGTGATATGCTCCAAAAACCCTCGACTACTTTCTCATATCCACATTTGACCTAAACCAAAAGACAAACTCGGCCCCACCGATTCTTCCTATCCGGCGCCACCGAGTTTTGATGTCATAGCCACTGCCACAAACCCTAGGCAAATCGGTCTCACCGATAGGGATCTCGGTCTCACCGAGATGGGATTGTAATCTCTATGTTTCCCTTCGTAACGTTTTGGTCTAACCGAAGTGAGCGATCGGTCCCACCGAGATTGCAATGTAAACTCTTTGTTTCCTTTTCGTAACATTTCGGTCCCACCGAACTGAGCGAACCGGTCTGTCGGGGAGGCTGATCGTACCCACGGACACCTATGGGGCCGGCGGACCGGGCCCCTTGTGGTTCGGAGGGGGGCGGAGATCGCACGAAGAGCGGATCGAGGCGAGGCACACGAGCAGTTTACCCAGCTTCGGAGCTCTCCAGAGAGATAAAATTCCTACTGCTACTTGTTTGATCTATTGTGTTCTTGCTAGGGAGCAATGCGAGCTACAAAACCTAGCGTGAGTGTGTCTAGACTATGGCCAGTCGAACGGACCGAACTAGCCGAACCTTGCTAACCGAAACGAACCAACGGACCCTCTTCTACGTTGCACCCGGGCCTCCTTTTATATGCTCAAGGGGTCTCCGACAGGTGGCAACATAGGCGAGGGTACAAATGTAAAAACAGGAGTTGGTACACCTACTTGAACAGTGTACAGTGCAAAATACCTAACTCTGACGGCAAGGGACAAAAGCAATAAATGCCCGTCAGTGTCGCCCAAACAGTGCAGCAGAGGCCGTCAGGTGCGCCTCCGCTCGCCACGATGGCGAGCCTGTCAGCGCCGCTTATCGCTGCTCTCCGCTGGCTGCACAGCCGCTCGACACGCGCCCATGGAACGGTCCCATGGCGACACGTCGTTGGGTGAGCTGGAGCGGAGACGGAGAGAAGTTGCATGCGCGGCAAGCGCCTTGCCAGCGCCGAATCCTTGTCGCGCTTCGGAGACTTGTCGCGCTCGAGCCTTCCGGCAAGCTCCTCTTGCCGGGACCTTGTCTTCTGCGTGCACAGGCGGCCTTCTGACAAGCTCTTCTTGTCGGGCCTTGTCTTCTTAATCAAATACTTTGTTCTTGAATGGCTCCAAAAGGAGCCACGAAGGATCTTAAGCGGTGACGAGGCAAACCCTGCAGCTGGGTCTTGCAACCGTCCGTGCAATGCGGGGTACTAGGGTACCCTACTCTAGTACACCGGCAGAGCCCCGGGCCTAGGGCAGACACGGTGCCGAGCGCTTGTCGGGCCAGGCTCAGAATGTGCGGACACGCGCGGCCTCGATCAGCGTCGCAACTTCGCCCGGACCCACCACGATCCCCACTAACGGCACGCACCGGACGTGGCGTCGTGCGAGATATCATGGGCGCGGTCGTGGGGGGTTCTTTATTGATATAAGCGGAACGTCCGCCCCCTCCTCCCCTTTATAAGCGGAGGAAACAGAGGCAGGCCGACCACCCCTGCCATTGTTGTCTTGTCAAGAAACCACCGCCGCTCCCCTCGTCTTCTCCGGTGCGTATAGAGCAGCGCCCGCCCCCCCTTTCGCCGCAAGCACACTCACCGCCGTCGACCTCCTCCGCCCTCCTCGCCATGGCTCCGAAGGCCGATAAGGAGAAGGGTGTCAAGTCGGCCGAGGCGCAGCGGCTCGCGGCGCTGCGCAAGGAGCGAGCCATCTACCCCCCGCAGCTCGCCGCACGGGAGCTGCGGGACGTCTTCTACCTTTTCTATTCGACGGAGACCCGTGCGCATCCGCGCACGAGGGTGCTCCCTGCCTCTGCCGCTGATCTGGCCCCAACAGGGTACCCTTTCTTCGCCATTTTCTTCTATTGCGGTCTTTGCCCGCCGTTTTTCGAGTTCTTTTGCGACATAATGAACACCTTTAGCCTCCGCCTCCTTGATTTCACCCCCAACGCCGTCTTGACCATGGCGGTTTCGCACATTTGTGCGAAAACTTTGTCGGAGTCCACCGAACGTGGCACTCTTCTGCCATTTCTTTGTTCCCAGCGTCGAGAGAGAGGAGAGCCACTTGCCGGGGGAATAGCCTGGGTCTCTAGGATTGGCAAGAAAGAGGCCTACCTAGAGGGGGAGTTCCGGAACAAGTGGGAGGAGTGGAGAGCCAAATGGTGCTGGGTCGTGGAGGAGGACCCATAGCCCTTCACCGCCGTGCGCCAAACCCCAATTGCGCGCGGCAAGGATTGGAGTAACTTGGCGCCGGAGGATGCAAGGCTGAAGATAGTTGTGACCCGAATTCTGCGCCTCAGGCTTGCCGGGTTAAGCTGTTGGCGCGATTGGCGCAGACTTCATTCGCCGCCAGACGCTCCCTTGCAGGAAAGGAGGAGGCCTGCTTGGGAGTTCAGAATCTGGCGGACATCATGAGGCTGCGCCGGGCCTGAATTGGAACTTCACCGTCATGGAGCTGGATTCAGTGCTGCTCGAGCTGTTCAAGAACGACCCGAACATCCCGAGTGGTTCAGGTTGCCGCGGGGTCATCCCATTGTGCAACAACTTCGGCGCTCGACCGCATCCGCGCCATGATGCCACTGTCGCGACTCCCACGGTATCGTCCCGACCTGGCAGGAGCCCCCCGACGAGGTCGTGCAGCAATTCTTTGACGACTTGCAAGAGGTGCCGATCCGCTCCGACGAGCAGAAGAGGCTCACCCAAGACACCACCGAGCAGGAGATGGCGCGGATTGCCACCAGGGTGGAGGAGGCGGCAGCAGCCGCTGGCCGGAGCCTTCGGGTTCACCGTGGAGGAGGCGGAGGCGGCGAAGGCGGCAAGCCTTGCCCGGCGAGGGAGGTCGCCCGGCGAGGACGAGCTTTTCGGGACCGAGGCCGGGTCGAGTGGACCCGCCGAGGGCGCTTTTTCTCCTCCGCCAAGCGACTTGCCGCCAGCAGAGCCCCCGGCTCCGCCGAGGAGGCGTCTCCGCAGGGTTGGAGATGAGTCGGGGCGGCAGATCGGCCCACAGCAGCAGCGCCGCTCGACGCACTCCACCGTGGCAAGCGAGGTTGCCGCGGGAGCGCCCCAAACTGCAGCGACAACTGGGGCGGAATCTTCTCGCCGCTGCCGACGCCCGCTTAAGCGGCCAAGAAACCCTCCCCGCCTCATCGCACGGAGGCGGGCCGAGTTTGATTTCTCCGCGCTCAGCTCCGAGGAGGAAGGCGAAGAGTAAGCTTCTCACGATTGTGCTTGTATTTCTTCAATTTTTATTGCTTCATCTTGAATCTGATTTGCTTTGTTCTGGACTCTATCCTTTTCAGGACGCTCGCCCAGAGAGCGGCGAAGAGGGCCAAGATCCCGACGGTCGTCGTTGAGGACGATTCTCCCGTGGCGACGGGGGACGCGCCCGAGACCGCCTTGTCAGACCCGGCAACCCTTTCCCAGAGCAGCCCCCAGCACAGCCCCAGTAAGTGTGCAGTTTTTCTCCTTACTACTAGGTGTGCAGGGGTGCCCTTTCTTCGTTGATTTACATTTGTTTGTTTGTGTAGGAGCGGGCAGCCTCATCGGGAGGGCTCGAAGCCGCCTCGAGACCCTGCCAGCTGTCACTCGCCGCCAAGGGAGAACTCCCGGCAAGGGAGCTCCCTCCGACAAGGGAGGCCACTCCGGCAAGGGAGGCTACCCGGCAGGGCAGGCGGCGCCACGACCCTCCAGTGGTCGAGGCCATGGCTGCGGATCCCGTTGCAGTAACTCCTTACATGGAATTTTCCCTTGGGCTTGCTTTCTTTTGTTTCTCTTTTTGGATATCTGCTTGATCGCTCTTTCTTCTTTGGCCTCGACGCAGACCCGATGGAGGTCGAGGCCGCCCGACAAGGAGGAAGCAGCGTGGCAACACCGACGCAGGCCGCCGTCGAAGAAGAAGAGGTCGTCGTGGAGGAAGAGGCCGCCGACGAGCCTGTTTCGCGAGGAGGCCACCGAGGCTGCCGACGGAGGCCGGGCGAGGGGTTCCGGGCGATTGTACCGACGGCCACGAGGCCGCAGGAGCGGCAAGCGCTACACCGAGAAGCCGACTTCGCCACGCTGCCGGCGTCAGTTCCGAGGAGCCCCAGCCCGGTGCCTACGAAGGCTGGGCGAAGGCGTCTTCATCAAGCTCCTGGGAACCGAGCCTGTGGCGCCCGGTCGAGGGCGAGACCTTCGACGGCGAGCTACTTCGCCTCATTGGCTGACGCTGGTGGACGCGGGCCAAGCAGCAAAGAAGGCGAAGTTCGAGGAGGAGCAGCTGCTGAAGAAGCTGTTGTTGCTCTACCGCGCCCGGCAACCAAGTTGGAGACCCGGAGGCCCTTGTCGCGAGGGCGGAGCGGACATGGAGAAACGCTTGAGGAGCTCGGAGCGCCAACAAAGAAGCCCTCCGCGACGTGGGCGGAAGCGCTTGGGGCAACTTCATGAAGAGCGCCACGACCTTCATCCTTGAGAAGGCCGCAGCTGACGAGGAGCAGCGGCTGGCTGCCGAAAAGCTCGCCGCGCAGAAAAGCGAGTTGGCGCAGCGGAAGGTCAACCTGGACAGCCACGAGGAGGACCTTGCCGCGCGTGAAGAGTCGCTTGGCGGGGCGCCAGAAGCGAAGCGACGCCGCCAGCCGCCGAGGCCGCCAAGGAAGAGCTGAAGGCGAAGGTGGCAACTGGAGGCCACCCTCAAGAAGAGCGGCGAAGAGCTTGCCGTGCTCAAGCGTGAGCGCGAGAAGGACGCCTACACGCTAGGCGAGCTGCAGAGCCGCCTCACGACAGGCCAAGGAGCTCGACGCCGCCAAGGATTCCAAGGCGGATCTTCACTGAAGCTGACCACTCGACGCAGACGTTGGATGGCGCCCGAGAGAGCGGGAGGTGGGCTTGTTGGAGGCGATCAAGGCCAAGGAGGAGCTCCTGGCGAATGCTGCCTCCGTCCAGAACACCTTGAGGGAGAGCGTGGAGCACTGGACCGAAGGTCTTGTGGACACCGCCGCCGACATCCACAACGAGCTGATGGAGCTGGGGATGGCGGACCTCGCGTACTCCTCCGACAAGCATCTCCAACCCAGCGTCAAGCTTAGCCTATTCTTCAAAGGCGTGGTGACGGGCCTCCGGCGACTCCGGGAGGAGGTCCCGAAGCAGCTTGCCGAGGAATCTCGCCAGGTTTGTGCAGGGGCCCTCGAGAAGGTGTTGATGAAGGTGGCCTTCCGCAACCCGGGCCTCAACCTTAACGGTGTCCTCAAATCCTTGCCGTCTGACGCCAACGTGGAGGAGCTCAAAGCCCTTGTCGCACCCATTGTGGACAAGGTGAACAAGATCAAGCGGATCGAAGGCGACCGCGTAGACTAGGCTGCCAACCTTATCTTTCCCTTGTCGCTGCTGATCATGTTTAGAAAACTTTGTTAGATCAGCGACAAGTTATTCTGTAATATACTCTATCTTAGGTGAATCGATCAATGCAACGTTATTTCCTCTACTTGATTCCTTCCTTTGTACGTTTCTGCCCTGCGCATTTAGGGGACTTGCCGGTGCGAGCACTTTTTGTCATGGCCGAGTGCGAACGTCGACAGCCTGGCAGTGCCGCCTCCGACAAGCAACCTTGTCGCGACTAGCCGCAGCTCACTTAAGTTGTTGAGCGGACTCGAAACAAAGTAAGGGCGCGACTAGCCGGCGAGTTGGTTCCTCTACGCACAGGTTTTCCATACAAAGTACTATCGCTCGAGGAAGATAACTTAAAAATTTAAAAATTGATTGCTCAAACTTTGGCAACTTAGCTTTTCTGTTTCTTGCTTCCCGATGAGGCGAAACTTCCTCGAGCGGTGCCTGGTCCATTAGTATTATCTCCTCCTCCCCCCCTGGTTAACTTGTGCGCGAGGGGGCTTCCCTTTCTTTCAGAAAAAAGAAGAGGAAATAACGTTATGGAGCCCAGTGGCTCGATTCTGCTTACCGGGTATGGTTGCTGCACAAAGTGTTAGCCAAAACATGCAATAAATTGATGAAAGCATGAACTTAACAAGCTGTGCGCAACACATGAGTTTTACTGATGCACGGGGTCTGCGCCCGGCTTTGTACGAAGGATTACATGCAACAACGGCAAGACTTGTACAAAAGGTGGTTGCCGGAACGGATTCCGACAACCGCGCCCTATGGGTAAAACTTACGAAGATGCTCAATGTTCCAGGAGTTGCTCACCGGAATGCCATCTTCGGTCTCAAGGCGGACAACGCCAGTCCTATTGACTTCGTTTCACCCGATAAGGGCCTTCCCACTTCAAGCGTCAACTTGTTTGAATTCTTGGCGGACTGAACGCGCGAAGAACAAGGTCGCCTTCCTCGAGACTTTGGCACTAACCCTGCGGCTATTGTAGCGACGCAGGCTTGTCAGAAGCGAGCGGCTCGCGCAGCGGCCTGAAGACGATCCTCCTCGAGGAGCAGCGCGTCATCTTGTCGCAGCTGCTCTTGCTCAAGCTCATCATAAGCGAGTACTCGAGGCGATCCGTATACGAGTTCCATGGGGAGAACTGCCTCTGCTCCATAGACTAGAGCAAAGGGTGCCTGGCCAGTGGCTCGATTTGGCATCGTCCTGATCGACCAAAGAACCACCGGCAGCTCCTCGATCCAGTTTCTTCCACACTTGTGCAGCCTGTCGAAAGTTCTGGTCTTGAGCCCGCGCAGGACTTCAGCGTTTGCCCTCTCTGCTTGACCGTTGCTTCTCGGGTGAGCAACGGAAGCAAAGCAGACCTTGGCGCCAAGGTCTTGGACGTACTGCATGAAGGTGCGACTCGTAAATTGTGTGCCGTTGTCGGTGATGATCCTGTTAGGGATTCCAAGCGGCAAACAATCGACTTGAAGAACTTGATCGCCGACCGCTGTCACCTTCCTCACTGCTTCCACTTCCGGCCACTTTGTGAACTTGTCGATGGCGACGTACAAGTACTCAAAGCCCCCGACAGCTCGGGGGAAGGGGCCGAGGATGTCGAGCCCCCAGACCAAAAATGGCCAGGATAAAGGGATCGTCTGGAGAGCTTGAGCTGGCTGGTGTATCTGTTTGGAATGGAACCGGCACGCTTCACACTTGGTTACTTGTGCAGTTGCATCTGGAGGCTGTCGGCCGAAGAAACCTTGCCGGAAAGCTTTGTCGGCAAGTGCCCTTGCGCCAATGTGGTGACCACATGTGCCTCCATGTATCTCTCGCCAACAGCTTACATCCATCTTCACAGGAATACACTTCAATTTCACACCGCTGAGTCTTCTTACATGCGGTATCGTCGACAAACTGGTACATACTTGACTGCCGGGCTACTCTTTCCGCTTCTTCTTGCTCTTCGGGAAGTTCTCCTGTCTGAAGGAAATGGACAATCCGCTGCGCCCATGCTGGAGCTTGCGGCTCGACAACAAGGACTAAAGGCACATCTGCTGCTGCGGGAACATCAGCTTCCGCGGCAAGAGCCTGCGGCCCTGCCCGGAGCTAGATGCTCCCCGTAAAGCTTGCCGGAACAAGACTTGTCGGGAGCGTCTGCTTCAACGGAACAAACCTCGGGTCTGAGCAGACCGCTCCTCAAAGACTGTTGGTGTTGATCTTGGGGACCTTTGCAACGACGGCCGGGAAGCTGTGTGGAAAGTAGTCACCAGAGGCCAACTTCCTCTTCTTGCTCATCAAATGACGGTGTTACGGTTTCTCGAGTCAGCTTGAGCACGAAAATCCCTGGTTCCACAGTGTAACTTAAGCGCAGCGCACTTTGACAGCCGTCGGCAATATCATTACTGAGCTCTTGGAAGATGTTCCTTTTGCAGGACTTCTAAGTGCTCTTCTAGCTTCCTGAATTCATCATCGTAGGCTTCCATCAACGGACTCTGGTAATATTTGTTGACTTGGCGGACGACGAGTTGCGAGTCACCCCTGACAATAAGCTTCTTGATCCCAAGGTCCACGGCGATCCTGAGACCGGCAAGCAAACCTTCATACTATGTAGTATTGTTTGTCACTTGCTCCTTGGGAAAGTGCATCTGGACAACGTACTTGAGGTGCTCTCCGGTGGGTGCGATAAGCAGCACGCCGGCACCGGCGCCTTGCAGCGAGAAGGCACCATCAAAGTACATCACCCACTCTTTGCTTGCTTCTTTGACGGGAATGCTCGTCTCGAATCTCTTCATCCGGTGTTGGCGTCCATTCTGCTATGAATTCTTCCAACGCTCGCTTTGGATGGTTGATGTGCTTTCAAACTTAAGACCAAAGCTTGACGGCTCCAAAGTGCCCACTCGACAATCCTGCACAGCCGCTTCGGATTCTGCAGTATCCTCTTGAGGGAAAGCGAGTGACAAGCGTGATCTCATGTGCTTGGAAGTAATGGCGCAGCTTTCGAGGCCATGAGGAGGCCGAAAAGCAATTTACTGCACACAGAATACCTTGACCTAGCCCCTTGCAGGAGGGAGTCGACAAAATAGACTGGGCGCTGCACCATCCTTTTTCTCAGATCTGTTCATGTGTCTGCAGCGGATTCGTCCTTGTCGGGACCAGAGCTTGTCGTGAAGCCCCACCTTGTCGCTGGATGTGTCTGCCACGGTTGCTAGCTCGTCATCCGCCTCCCTCTCCGCCACTAACGCAGCACTAACCACTTGATTGGTTGCCGCTATATATAGCAGCAACTTCTCTTGTGGTTTAGGTGCGACAAGTGTTGGAGTGGAGGACAGGTATCTCTTTAAGTCTTGCAGCGCAGCCTCCGCCGGAGTCCATTTCTCGGACCTGCCTTTTTCAAAATCTTGAAAAATGGCAGGCGCTCAGCAGACCTAGAAATAAACCTGCCGAGAGCAGCCACGCAACCGGCAAGTCTTCGTACATCCTTGGCGCTTTGGTGCTTCAATCTGCTCAATGGCCTTGATCTTGTCGGGGTTGGCTTCAATCCTCGCTGAGACACGAAGAACCGAGAAGCTTGCCGGAAGGGACTCCAAACACGCACTTCTCGGGGTTGAGCTTGAGGTTGATCTTGCGGAGATTTGCAAAGGTGTCGTCCAAATCTTGAACCAGAGTTGCTTTGTCCTTGCTCTTGACCACTATGTTATCCATGTAGGCTTCTACATTTCTGTGCATTTGCGGCTCAAAAGTGTCATGGACTACCCTTGCAAATGTTGAACCAGCATTCTTCAAACCGAAAGGCATCCGTATGAAACAGTATGTGTGATGAATGCGGTCTTCTCTTCATCTTCTTCAGCCATGAAGATCTGATGGTATCCTGAGTATGCATCAAGAAACGAAAGCAAATCACATCCAGCCATGGAGTCAACAATCTGGTCAATGCGCGGCAAGGGAAATGGATCTTTGGGACAAGCTTTATTAACATCCGTGAAGTCAATACAAAGTCTCCATTTCCCATTTGCCTTGCTTGCGACTACAGGATTGGCCAACCACGTAGGATGGAGCACTTTCGTCGACAAGGCCTGCTGCTTCCGGTTCTTGATCTCTTCGACTATGAATTCTTGGCGCTCCACCGCTTGCTTCGACTTTTTGCTTGACGGGCCGCGCATGAGGACAAACGGCCAGGCGGTGCTCAATCACTTTCACAGGAACACGGGGATATCGACGGTTGCCATGCAAACACGCCGACATTCGCCCGCAGGAAAGCAACAAGCGCGCCTTCCTATTTGGGGTCGAGAGAGGCACTGATGGTGAAGGTACCACCAGCGCCGTCCTCCTTGGCGGGCACCTTCTTGGTCTTCGGCGGAGCCACCATCTTCTTGCACTTGCCGGTGGAGCTCGACGGCGCGTCCTCGACGGTAGCGCAGCACTCCGAAGAGGTGCACTTGCCGGAGTGAGCATCAGAGCCCTTGGTCTTCGGCGGAGCCACCATCTTCTTACACTTGCCGGTGGAGCTCAACGGCGCGTCCTCGACGGTAGCGCAGCACTCCGAAGAGGTGCGCTTGCCGGAGTGAGCATCAGAGCCCTTGCCGGACTTGGACTTGGTCTTCTTCCCCCCGGGAGCTTCAGCGGCAAGTGTCCGGCAATCTGTCGCGGCTGCTGCATCCCGGAAGATCTTGACGGCACGTATAAGGGCATCCTTCTTGTCGCCATGGACAGAGATGACGCTTATCGGGCCCGGCATCTTGAGTAGGTTGTAGGCGTAGTGAGAGGCTGCCATGAACTTGGCGAGTCCTGGACGGCCAAGTATCCAATTGTAAGGCAATGGGAAATCGGCGACGTCAAACGTAACCCTCTCAGTCCTGAAGTTCAGCTTCGCTGCCAAATGTGACCGCAAACGTAATCTTCCCTTCGACTTGCTCCTTCCCAGATTGATTCCTTGGAAGGTACCGGTCTATTCGAGCTCATTGTCGGGATTTGAAGCTTACGGAGCACATGGAGGAGATCAGATTCAAGCCGGCCCCGCCGTCAACTAACATTTTTGTGACCTTGAGGTTGCGGATGGTTGGAGAGACCAACAATGGCAAGCACCCGACCGCAGTTATGCGATCAGGGTGGTCCTCAATATCAAAAATGATAGGCGTGCTGGACCATTTCAGAGGCTTGCGTGACTCTACGGATGGTTCCGCTGCATTGACCTCCCGCATCCATTGCTTGAGTTGGCGGTGGGAGGTATGCAGGGAAGCACCTCCGTCAACGCAGAGAACCTCTGTGGCTTTCTGAAACTCCTGCTCGTCAGCGTCGTCGTCCTCCATATCTTCGTCGTCGTCCTCATCTTCATCCTTGTCGCGGCCGCGGGGAGGTCGATCTCCTTGTCGCTGCTTGGCCTTGCCGCGGCGTCCTCCCCGGCCGGGACGTTTCTTGCTTGCTCCCCCAGCACCTTCCTGGGCCTTCTCCTTGTCTCGCCACTCGTACTCAGCTCTCTGCTGTTCGACGAGCTGCTCGACCTTCTTGCAGCTCTGGAGGTCGTGGCCCTTGGTGCGGTGGATCTTGCAAGATCTTGCCGGAGCCGTCCCGCTTGTCGGCGGCCGCCACCGACCCAGTGGTTGGCGTCGGCGGCAACCTCCTTGCCGGAGCCACCAGCCTTGGCGTTCTTGTCGCCGCCTCCGTTGCCGGACTGCTCGACAGCTAGCACTTCTCTGCTTTTCTTCTTCATGTTTCCCCGCCGCCGGCCCTTCTTTGCCGGGGCGGTGTCATCACTGTCAGACCCTGCTTCTGCGTTCTCTCCAGGGAGTCTCCTCCCTTCCTCAGCGCGTGCACACTTGTTGGCCAGGGCGTACAGCTCACTGACGTCCTTGACTTTGCACATCGCCATCTCCTCCCTCATCCTGCGGTTCCGCACATTCTGATGAAATGCGCTGATTACCGGCGGGGTGGACGCCACGGGATGTTGTAGTGCACGCGGCTGAACCTCTGAATGAACTTGCGAGGGACTCTCCTTCCTTCCGGGCGAGCAAGTGAAGGTCACTCTCTTGGCCATGAGGTTTGTGGCCACCCGTGAAGGCGCCAACAAACCGATGGCACGCTTCGCCCAAGAGGATATGGAGCTGTCCGGCAAGTGCATGAGCCAAGATCTGACGTTGGGCTTGAGCACGAGCGGGAAGTAGTTGGCGAGGATCTTGTCGTCCCGTCCCCCTGCAGCCTGCACCGCGATGGTGTAGATACTGAGGAACTCCGACGGGTGCGTCCTGCCATCATACTTCTCCGGCACGTCTGGTTTGCAGTTCTTACGCTGGGCCTTTGGACTTGCCGCTGATTCACGAGTGAACGCAGGGCAACCTACCGCGTCTGACGGCAAGTCGCTGGCTCCTCCGGCGCGCATGTCAACGAAGGCCCAGCGCTTGTCGGACGACGTCGCGCTTCTCTTGGGCGCCGATGCGAGTTCGAGCGTCCTCTTGTTGTCGCTCGTGAAGAACTTGGCGCTGATCGCGGCGAGCCCGCGGATCCGACGACGCAGTGGAGTCGCTGTCGAGGTGGATTCGTTGGGTCGGCGATCTTGGCCTTCTTGGCGGAGAGTGCACGGTGGTTGCACCTCCGACAGTCTCGTCGCCACCGGCTCGTGCCTTGTCGTTTCGCCGCGGCAACGATGGCGTTGGTTGCCGCGGAGCGTCGCCGTTGGCAAAGCCGATGAGGCTCTGGATAGTGGCCCTCCACTCGCCGACCTTTGTCGGCCGTTGGAGGGTAGTCGAGGAGCACCGAGCTCTCGCCAGAGCTTCTGCTGGAGGAGTGGGTGGCATTGGAGAAGCAGTGCGAGGAGCAGGACACGCCGGACTTCTAACTACGTTAGAAGGAGCAGCGCCCCGTCCGGGCGACCGTATCTCACTCGTGCCAGCATGTTGGCACGCATGCTGGTCTTGAGGATCTCGATCCAACGAACGTATGGCGTTGTGAACGCCATGACGTTGTTGGTCTCGCGTCTCCTGAGATGGACGCGGGGGATGCACGGACGCCGAGGTTTGCGGTGCCTTGTCCTTGGACTTGGCAACGTCGCGAACACCTTCGTCGGCGCCCGTTCCTCCGCCAGCGTCTGCCCCGCCGCCCGTTCGCTGCGGTGAGGGTGGGTATGACGCGGACGGCTCCGCTGCCGCCGAAGCCTTCTTCTTTGGTGGCATGTTGAGGAAGATGTTGATGACGCTGCTCGTGTGAACGCCGGATCAGATTCACACGGCCTCGACGCCACCTACCTGGCGCGCCAGAGATGTCGGGGATGCTGATCGTACCCACGGACACCTATGGGGCCGGCGGACCGGGCCCCTTGTGGTTCGGAGGGGGCGGAGATCGCATGAAGAGCGGATCGAGGTGAGGCACACGAGCTGTTTACCCAGCTTCGGAGCTCTCCGGAGAGATAAAACTCCTACTGCTGCTTGTTTGATCTATTGTGTTCTTGCTAGGGAGCAATGCGAGCTACAAAACCTAGCGTGAGTGTGTCTAGACTACGGCCAGTCGAACGGACCGAACTAGCCGAACCTTGCCAGCCGAAACGAACCAACGGACCCTCTTCTACGTTGCACCCGGGCCTCCTTTTATATGCTCAAGGGGTCTCCGACAGGTGGCAACATAGGCGAGGGTACAAATGTAAAAACAGGAGTTGGTACACCTACTTGAACAAAGGTACAAGGTAAAATACCTAACTCTGACGGCAAGGGACAAAAGCAATAAATGCACGTCATTGTCGCCCAAACAGTGCAGCAGAGGCCGTCAGGTGCGCCTCTGCTCGCCACGATGGCTAGCCAGTCAGCGCTGCTTATCGCTGCTCTCCGCTGGCTGCACAGCCGCTCGACACGCGCCCATGGAACGGTCCCATGGCGACACGTCGCTGGGTGAGCTGGAGCGGAGACGGAGAGAAGTTGCATGCCGCGGCAAGCGCCTTGCCGCGGCCGAATCCTTGTCGCGCTCGGAGACTTGTCGCGCTCCGAGCCTTCCCGGCAAGCTCCTCTTGCCGGGGCCTTGTCTTCTGCGTGCCTGGAGCGGCCTTCCCGACAAGCTCTTCTTGTCGGGGCCTTGTCTTCTCAATCAAATACTTTGTTCTTGAATGGCTCCAAAAGGAGCCACGAAGGATCTTGGTGGTGACGAGGCAAACCCTGTCGCGGGGTGCTGCAATCATCCGTGCACGAGTACGGGGTACTAGGGTACCCCTACTCTAGTACACCGACACGGTCCCACCGAGTTTACCTGACCAACTCTCTGGTTAGCTTATTACCAAAATCGGTCTCACCGAGTTTGTGTAATCGGTCTCACCGAGATTACGTTACGCCCTAACCCTAACCATATCGGTCCTACCGAAGTTGCATGTCGGCCCCAATCAAAAATCCTAACGGTCACTAGGTTTACTAAATCGGTCAGACCGAGTTTGTTGATTCGGTCCCACCGAGATTGGTAAATTTTGTGTAACTGTTAGATTTTGTGTGGAGGCTATATATACCCCTCCACCTCCTCTTCATTCGTGGAGAGAGCCATCAGAACAAGCCTACACTTCCAACTTACCATTTCTGAGAGAGAACCACCTACTCATGTGTTGAGGCCAAGATATTCCATTCCTACCATATGAATCTTGATCTCTAGACTTTCCCAAGTTGCTTTCCACTCAAATCTTCTTTCCACCAAATCCAAATCCTATGAGAGAGAGTTGAGTGTTGGGGAGACTATCATTTGAAGCACAAGAGCAAGGATTTCATCATCAACAAGATTGGCTAGGTGTCACTTGGGAGCCTCCGACAAGATTGTGGAGTTGAGCCAAGGAGTTTGTAAGGGCAAGGAGATCGCCTACTTCGTGAAGATCTACCGCTAGTGAGGCAAGTCCTTCGTGGGCGACGACCATGGTGAGATAGACAAGGTTGCTTCTTCATGGACCCTTCTTGGGTGGAGCCCTCCATGGACTCGCGCAACTGTTACCCTTCGTGGGTTGAAGTCTCCATCAACGTGGAGGTACGATAGCACCACCTATCGGAACCACGACAAAAACATCTGTGTCTCCAATTGCGTTTGAATTCTCCAAACCCTTCCCTTTACATTCTTGCAAGTTGCATGCTTTACTTTCCGCTTCTCATATACTCTTTGCATGCTTTCTTGAATTGTGTGAAGATTGCTTGACTTGTGCTAAGATAGCTAAAATCTGCCAAAGACAAAAATTGGGAAAAGGTTAAGTTTTTAATTGGTCAAGTAGTCTAATCACCCCCCCCCCCCTCTAGACATCCTTCAAGATCCTACAGCTGTTTTTTTGCCTATTTCAGTATTTCGAAGAAAAGGAATATCAAACGGAGTCCAAACGGAATGAAACCTTCGGGAGCGTGATTTTTGCAACGAACGTGATCCAGAGGACTTGGAGTGCAAGTCAAGAAGCAGCCAAGTCTTACACGAGATAGGAGGGCGCCCCTATAGGGCGCTACTGTCTCGTGGGCCCCACGGGCGTCCACCGACGTACTTCCTCCTCCTATATAGAACTACATACCATGAAAACATCCAGGGAGCAGACGAAACACAATTTCCACCACCGTAACCTTCTGTATCCGTGAGATCCCATCTTGGAGCCTTCGCCGGCACTCTGCCGGAGGGGGAATCGACCATGATGGGCTTCTACATCAACACCATAGCCCTTCCGATGAGTTGTGAGTAGTTTACCACAGACCTACGGGTCCATAGTTATTAGCTAGATGGCTTCTTCTCTCTTTTTGGATCTCAATACAGTGTTCTCCCCCTCTCTTGTGGAGATCTATTTGATGTAATCTCTTTTTGCCGTGTGTTTGTCGAGATCCGATGAATTGTGGGTTTATGATCAAGTTTATCTATGAATAATATTTGAATCTTCTCTGAATTCTTTTATGTATGATTGAGTTATCTTTGCAAGTCTCTTCGAATTATCATTTTAGTTTGGCCTACTAGATTGATCTTTCTTGCCATGGGAGAAGTGCTTAGCTTTGGGTTCAATCTTGCGGTGTTCTTACCCAAAGGATGTAAAGGGTTGCAAGACACGTATTGTATTGTTGCCATCGAGGATAAAAGGATGGGGTTTATATCATATTGCTTGAGTTTATCATTCTACATCATGTCATCTTGCTTAATGCGTTACTCTGTTCTTTGTGAACTTAATACTCTAGATGCATGCTGGATAGCGGTCGATGTGTGCAGTAATAGTAGTAGATGCAGGCAGGAGTCGGTCTACTTATTGCGGACGTGATGCCTATATACATGATCATGCCTAGATAATCTCATAATTATTCACTTTTCTATCGATTGCTCGACAGTAATTTGTTCACCCACCGTAATACTTATGCTATCTTGAGAGAAGCCTCTAGTGAAACCTATGGCCCCCGGGTCTATCTCTTATCATATTTGCTTCCAATCTACTTTTATTTGCATCTTTACTTTCTGCATCTATATTATAAAATACCAAAAATATATTTACCTTATCATTTCATCTCTATCAGATCTCACTTTCGCAAGTGGCCGTGAAGGGATTGCCAACCCCTTTATCGCGTTGGTTGCGAGTTCTTTATTTGTTTGTGTAGGTTCGTGGGACTTGTTGAGGAGCCTCCTACTGGATTGATACATTGGTTCTCAAAAACTGAGGGAAATACTTACACTATTGTGCTGCATCACCCTTTCCGCTTCAAGGAAAACCAACTCAAGCTCAAGACATAGCGGTATTACTGTGGGAGAATCTAGGGATATTGCACAAGCTACCATCACTAGTAGAAAAAGGGTCAAATGTGAGACACATTAGTCCCGGTTTGTAACGGAACCGGCACTAATGTGGCCATTAGTGCCGGTTCCAACGGCTAGCCGGGAGGAGCTCTTTAGTACCGGTTCGTGGCAAACCTTTAGCACCGGTTCGTGCCACGAACCGGTACTAATGAGAGTGGTGGCAGGATGTTGTCAGAATGGGGCCCTTCCAGCACCTTTAGTACCGGTTCGTGGCACGAATCAGTACTAAATTTCGTCCTATATATCCCGCACTCTGTTCTTCCCCCTTTCCCCTCTCCCTCTCCTCTGTTCTTCCCTTCTTCCTCTCGAGTTCATCACAAAATTTGCCCCAAATTTGTCAAGATTTGCAGGCCCTCATCCATTCAAATGATCACCAAGGTTAGCAACTTTGTCCTTTCATCTCTCATTGCTAGATTAGCTCTTGCATTGGTTTATATAGTGATTAATTGTGGATTTTAGTAATTTGGGAGGAATTATATGTGGTAGTATTTGATTTATATGCAATTTGAGGTCAAAATAACACTTAGTTTGCATATGTAGGTGTGGTTTACTTAGTGCCTTCTAAATCTCTGTCGTAACCACCGTCGATCGCCTGCACCGTCCCGTCGCCGGCACCACCTTGTGGTGAGCTTTTGTTCCATGAAATTTTATATAAAAAATTGATGTTTGTGTGATTTGGATATATAGTTACTCGTATAATAATTATCTTACCCATACGTTGTTTGTTATACATAGTGCCATGGTTTTGATATCCGTCCTCACGGCCCTCGTCCTTGTTATGATTCGGATGTGGTATATTCTCTTTTAAAACTATTTGTTGCATTTCGTGTTTATGACCAATTATGCCCATCAAGTTGACATAGATATTTTTATCTAGGAGGTATGTGAACAGGAAATTCCAACCGACCCTATTGTCGAGAGGTTAAATTTAGTTGAAAGAGAAAACGAGTACTTGAAAGAAAAATTGAAAAGAATTGAGGGGAGAAGATGGAATTAGAGTTGCATGTTGCCGATGTCGTCGATGATAACAAGATCAAGATTGAGAAAATGCGCTTGAAGATTAGAAAGATTAGAAAATATGCCATCGATGGTGAGGCTTGGTATCATTATCTTTGTTGGATCAATTGTTACCTTAGTTGCGATCTTGATCGCATTTGTTGTTGCATTTAAATGCTTTAGCTAGAGAGTTATTTGTTTGTTGCATTTAAGTGTTGTATGAACTTTATGTATGAACTTGTATTAATTTGGTCTATTCGGTGTTGTGTAATGAAGATGAGCCGCAATGGATGTACGATGACCGATGCTCTCCCCAAAGACGTTGAGGGCGTGCATACTTTTCTCGCTATGCATCGAGGCAAACAAGCGGGCGGATGGTTTTATGCCTTGTCCATGTGCTGGTTGTAAGAATGGTCGCAATTACTCTACGCCAAGAACCATTCACGCCCACCTGTTTGAGTCCGGTTTCATGCCCCACTATAATGTTTGGACCAAGCACGGAGAAAGAGGGGTTATGATGGAAGACAATGATGAAGAAGAGGACGACGACAGCTATCCTGGCCATGGGTTCCCTGAATACGATGATACAACAATTGGGGAAGAAGCTGAGCCGATAATGCGGGAAGAAGCTGGGCCGGCAATGCGGGCAGAAGCTGAAGATGAGGCATCAGATGAGCCCGTTGATGATCTAGGTCGGGCCATTGCCGATGCAAAGAGAAACTGCGCAAGTGATTTGGAGAAGAAGAAGTTGCAGCGCATGTTAGAGGATCACAATAAATTGTTGTACCCGAATTGCATAGGTGACAAGAAAAAGTTGGGCACCACACTGGAATTGCTGCAATGGAAGGCAGAGAATGGTGTATCTCGACAAGGGATTTGGAAAGTTGCTTGGTAATGATAAAGGATATGCTTCCAAAGGACAACGAATTGCCCGAGAGTACGACGGTTAAAGAAGGCTGTCTGCCCTCTAGGGTTAGAGGTGCAGAAGATACATGCATGCCCTAATGATTGCATCCTACGCGGTGAGTACGAGGATTTGAACGCTTGCCCGGTATGTGGTGCATTGCGCTATAAGATCAGCCGCGATGAGCATGGTGATGTCGAGGGCGAGCGCCCCAGGAAGAAGATTCCTGCCGAGGTGATGTGGTATTCTCCTATAATACCACGGTTGAAACGTTTGTTCCAAAACAAAGAGCATGCCAAGGCGATGCGTTGGCTCTGAGAAGACCGTAAGTTTGACGGAATGTTGTGAGTTCCAGCTGTCGTGTCGCAGTGGAGTTATATCGATAGAAAGTACGGGAAGGAGTTTGTAGATGACGCAAGGAGCGTATGGTTTGGTCTAAGCGCCAGATGGCATTAATCCTTTTGGGGAGCAGAGCAGCAACCATAGCACCTGGCCTGTGACTCTATGTTTGTATAACCTTCCTCCTTGGTGGTGCATGAAGCGGAAGTTCATTATGATGCCGTGCTCATCCAAGGCCCTAAGCAACCCGGCAACGACATTGATGTGTACCTAAGGCCATTAGTTGAAGAACTCTTACAACTGTGGAATGGAACAGGTGTACGCGTGGGATGAGCACATGGGGAAGAATTTGACCTAAAGGCGTTGCTGTTCGTGACCATCAATGATTGGCCTGCTCTCAAGAACCTTTCGTGACGGACAAACAAGGGATACCGCGGATGCACGCACTGTTTGGATGATACCGACAAGATATATTTGACTAGTTGTATGAAGAATGTGTACAGGGACATCGTCGATTTCTTCCGAGCAGGCATCCCGTAAGAAAGAAAGGCAAGCATTTCAAAGGTGAGGCGGATCACCGGACGAAGCCTCGCCACCATACTGGTGCTGATGTACATGATATGGTCAAGGATTTGAAGGTGATATTTGGAAAGGTCCTGGCGGACAACCTGTTCCAAAGGACGCTGACGGACGCGCACCCATGTGGAAGAAGAAATCTATATTTTGGGACCTGCCATATTGCAAAGACCTAGAGGTCCGCTCCGCAATCGACGTGATGCACGTGACGAAGAATCTTTGCGTGACCCTTCTTGGCTTCTTGGGCGTGTATGGGAAGACAAAAGATACACCTGAGGCACGGGAGGACCAGCAACGTATGCACGGAGAAGACGGCATATATCGGGGTCATGCAAGCTACGCTCTTACCAAAGAAGAGAAGGAAATCTTCTTTGAATGCCTGCTCAGTATTAAGGTACCGTCTGGCTTCTCGTCGAATATAAAGGGAATAATAAACATGGCAGAGAAAAAGTTCACGAACCCAAAGTCTCATGACTGCCACGTGATTATGACGCAAATCGCTTCCGGTTTCATTGAGGGAGCTTCTACCGGAAAACGTTCGATTAGCCATTGTGAAGCTATGTGCATTTCTCAATGCAATCTCTTAGAAGGTAATCGATCCAGAAATCATACCAAGGTTACAGAATGATTTGGTCAATGTCTTGTCAGTTTCGAGTTGGTGTTCCCACCATCCTTCTTCAACATCATGACGCACGTCCTAGTTCACCTATGCGAAGAGATTAACGTTTTGGGTCCTGTATTTCTACAAAATATGTTCCCCTTTGAGAGGTTCATGGGAGTCTTAAAGAAATATGTTCATAACCGTGCTAGGCGGAAGGAAGCATCTCCAAGGGCCATCAAAATGAGGAGGTCATTGAGTTTTGTATTGACTTTATTCCTGACCTTAAGCCGATTGGTGTTCTGAATCGCGGCCATAAGGGCAGACTGGATGGAAAAGGCACGCTAGGAGGGGAACAAATAATATATATGGACGGACATTCTCTCACCGAAGCACACTACACGCTTCTACAGAATTCCGCCTTGGTGGCTCCGTATATGGATGAACACAAGAATTTGCTACGCCCAAACACCCGGAGAGGTCTCGATGACCGGATTACACGTGAACAAACCAGGAGTTTCGCCACTGGTTGCGTACACGCATCATGCATGACACCTCTAGTGAAGATGACCTGTACTTGCTGTCCCAGTTACCATCTTCGAATATAATGACTTTCAAAGGGTACAAGATAAATGGTAATACATTTTACACGGTCGCCCAAGATAAGAAGAGCACCAACCAAAACAGTGGTGTCCGCTTTGATGCAGAAACCAAGACGGGAAAGGAAACATATTATGGTTATATACAGGACATATGGGAACTTGACTATCAACGTGGTTTAAAGGTCCCTTTGTTTCGGTACAAATGGGTCAATATGACATGAGGCGGGGTAACATGAGGCGGGGTAACGGAAGACCCGCAGTACGGAATGACAACAGTGGATCTCAACAATCTTGCGTATGCAGACGAACCATTTGTCCTAGCCAATGATGTGGCACAGGTTTTCTATGTGAAGGACATGTCTACCAAGCCAAGAAAAAGAAAACATAAGGAAGCGAATGCATCGTACGATGAGCCAAAGCGGCACATAGTTCTTTCTGGGAAGAGAAACATCGTGGGAGTGGATGACAAGACAGACAAGTCAGAAGATTATGAGAAGTTTGATGAAATTTCTCCATTCACGGTGAATATTGACCCGAGCATCCCGTTAAATGAAGAAGATTTTCCATGGTTACGGCGCAAAGGGACACACGCGAAGAAAAAGTTTCACACCCAAAGATCTGGGATGTGATCGGCTTCACTATCATCACTTTCTTACATGTTTCACACCCAGAGGGGAATCTCTGTAATAGTTAGGTAGTTATGTGTTTTGGCATTTGAAACGCGAAGAAATTTTATGTGCAAACAAATTCTTTCATGCCTTTACCGATTTTTAAAGTTAAATTATTCACAAACTAGTGATTCACACTAATTTCAAATAATTCAAAATTTAAACTATTCAAATTTGAAAAGTACGGGCACTAATGTAAAGTTTGTAATTTTTGTACCTAAAGCAAAAATATTCACAAAGAAACTCTAAATACACAAAAAACAACACAAAAATAAATAAATAAATAAAAGCCCGCCTTACTAGGCCAGAGCGGCCTGCATAGGACTAGAAACCCAACCTGTTGTTGGGCCAGGATGCAGAGCCCGCAAAGGCCAAGTGGGCCCATCAGCAAGAACACGAGGCCCAGAGGGCCTGCTTTGGAGTGGAGCTCGAGAGAGCGACCGCATGGGGTTTATAAACCAGTGCGGTCGCCTCGGCTAGCGAGGTGGGACTAAACTTGTCAAGATCGCACTGCGCTAATAAGATTCTTTAGTACCGGGTCGTGGCACAAACCGGTACTAAAGTGGGGGCCTTTAGTAACGGTTTGTGCCACCACCCGGTACTAAAGGGGGTCGCTTCCGCCACTTGGGCTGGTTAAAACAGACCTTTAGTACCGTTGGTGGCTCCAACCGTACTAAAGGTCCCTTCTATATATACAACACTTCGAAAAATTTCATTCTCCCTCTGTTTCTTCCTCTGTTTCCCCATTGAACCGCCTGCCCCGATCGATCGACGCCGTCACCGACCCCGTCGCCGTCGCCGCCCCCGTCCCCATCGCCGCCCCCGTCCCCGTCGCCGCCCTCGTCTCCGTCGCCGCCTGGGCCCGTCCCGTCGCGCCGTCCTGCGTCGCCGCCCCACGTCACTCCCGGCCCGTCGCTGCCCCGGCCGTTGCCTCGTGGCCGTCGCCCCGCTGTGAGCTCTCCCCCTCTAACCCCTCTCCCTCGCCCCGGGCCACCATGGGCGCCGCCCCTCCCCGAGCCCATACACACACACAAGCATGATGAACACACACACACATACACGTATATATGTATGAATGCCTGTATATATTAGTATATACATATTTTGTATGTTTAATTAGTTTAGATTTTTTAGATTATTGTTTTTTCACTAGTATATATGTATGAATGCATGTTAGATGGATATAATTAGTGTTTAATTAGTATGGAATTTTTTTATATAATGTTGTTTTTCTGTTTTTAATGGATTTATAGAAATTGTTTTTTCTGTTTTTAGTGTTAGATACTTAATTAGTATGAAATAGTATATAGATTTTTGAAATGGTAGAAATGTTAGAAATTTTAGTTATCAAAATCCAATCATTAAAAAATATTACTTTTTATGGGCATATAGCTAGTATTTGTTCTCGACGATGCCCGCCCGCATCCTCGCCGTCGACCCGTCATGACGACGCCCAAATTGACCCCATGTCCGGACTGGCTCACTGGCTGGCACTGGAGGTGCTGCTCGGAGGCGCGCCGCTTGATGAGGAACCCTTCCCCGGGTCCCGTCTTCGACCCTGATCTCGTTTGGTGGCGTTTGCGTGGGCCAGTTTCGGTGCATAGGGCCCCGGCCCGCCGGAGGAGGTACGTCGCCGTGTCAGGGAGGAGGACGAGCACGCCCATCGCTACATGGTTGCGTTAGAGGGCGGCAGGTTCTCCAACACCGGCAGTATCTTCGTGGATCTCACTTCAGCTATGATCCTGTGAGGGTTCCTTCTCTTTGGGTGTCCACCACCTTGACGCAGAACCGCGAGTGTCCTGAATTCTTCTGTAGTATTCGATCTTTAATTAGCTAGCTAGTGATGTACTATTCAATATTATATATTATTCGAGACGATGTATTCGAGATTATATCTATTATTCTAGACGAAGTATTCGAGATTATATCTATTATTCGAGACGATGTAATTTGAATACTAAATTGTTTTATATTTCTTTTGAATTAGTTAAATAAAAGCTATGGCAGACAATACCGACAGAGAGGGAGAACGGACCATGTTCGATATGATACACGGGCCAGATGATAATCAGAATGAAGAAGATTATGACGGCTCCGAATTTCTAAACAACACCGGAGAGGGTGATATGATATTCGATCGCGACGACCGAATTGATGAAGTCATGAACTACGATTATGACGATGATGAAGAACATGTTGATTCTGAAACAACAAAGACCGGCGAGGTATATATATTTATATAAGCAGGTATCTGGTGATCATCACATGTTTTAAATTACTTGAAGATATATTAATGAATCGATCTTTGTTCTTTCAGCCATCCGGATCGAGCAAATCTTCGTGCGTATGACCTAAACGAGGCCCGAACAAAAGTTGAAGGAGGGCGTAAAGTACAATATCGAGGCAATCAGACCTAATGGCGAACCATTAGCGCCTAAGAAGATTGCGGACAAGTTCATTCGTCACAAGGCAGAAGTTCTTGTGAAGGACCAACTCCGATCTCCCTTCAAGAATGGAGAGAGCCAAAGAAAAGACAAAGGACAAAAAGGCAATGAGGACGCTGCTTCACGTCCAGATGTTACTTTTTTCGACAAGAATCAAAAAGATCTGCTTTGGGATACTCTCATGGAACATTTCACCCTACCAGATCATTTCACAGAAGCAGATGTGCAGAAAGTCAAGGACGTTGCTCTTAGGAAGATTGCGGTTGCATTCAAGAACCACAAGAATTGTGAATGGGACAAGTACGTCAAGGGAGGAAGGAAGACTCCAGTATTCGAGGGAACACTAGAGAACCAACGTGCTCATTGGGATGATTTCGTGAAATTCAAGGATTCGGAATTAGCTAAGGAACGGTCGAGAATAAACAAGAAGAATGCCGAAAACAAGAAGAACACGAGGCAAGGGCGCTATTCCGTGGTATGAGGGGTTTTCAGACTGGAACACCGACTACAGAACCCGTGCGAGAAAGAAGATTGCGGAGGAGAAGAAGAGGAAGATGGAGGAGGAGCAGAGGAAGTGGGACTATGAACGCCTTCAAGGCCTAGAAGCAAGTCAAGCGGAATTGGTAGTCAAATTTCAGTGGCAGCAGGAGCAGATCGACTCACTTACCCAGCAAAGGGGGTCTCAGCAGCTGCAGCAGCTAGGGAATGATCCAGCATTGGATAGCACCACCCCATCCATGCAGAGAAGCAGCGTGGGTTCCGTCCCGGACGACGCAATGCTGGGTAGATACCCCGTGGATGACATCACGGAGAACACTAGCTGCAAGCTACACGTCAAAATGAAGAACATATCCATGAAGGTGGCGGACGGTGTTGCTTTTCCAGTTACCCCCAAAGCAACCTACCATTGCATCCCGATTCCAGAGGGCTATGCTCGTGTCATGGTTGACGAGGTGGTGCACCCATATTCGGGCTAGAGCTTGACATTCCCGGAGGTGACGACGAGCGCTTTCTCGAGACGCCAACCATCGTATCATCCTATGGAAAAAGGATTGCATCATCTTCAAGGCCACCGACACTGGCCATCCGACTCCTCGTCAAGTCCGCCACCGAGTCAGCAGCCTCCCGCCTCCCGCAAGTCCACCAAGTCCGGCAAAGTGTCAGCCACTCCTCCTCCAGTCCGGCAAAGTTTTAGGCCACTCCTCCTCCTCCAAGTCTGCCACAGCGACGCCCACTCCTCCTCCAAGTCCAAAGACAACCTCAGGCCACTCCTCCTCCAAGTCCGCACAGCTTCAGCGGCCACTCCTCGGCCCAACTCAGCCCCGTCACCGGCGTCTCCGCCGCCAAAGAATCGCAGAAGAGACACCCTCAGCTATGGTGCGTGGCACGAGTCGAGGTAGTACAGAAGTACAAAGGAGGCAAGCGATATAAATATGGTCCAAGCCTCACGCCTCTTCCGCAGAGGTCTTATGACAGGTCCGAGGAGGAAATCGCAGCCATATCGAAGTCCGAGGTGGAAGCCCATTTGCAATCAAACCGCCACCGCCGCCAAGGGAGAAAGTGCCTGAGGAAACGATTGACCACTTCATTCGTATGGCTCAACCACCAGCTCCCAAGACTGTTGACACAGACTATGAGCGCCACATCAGGAAGTTAAATCGAGCACGTCTACGTAAGGAGGCGAGCTCGGGATCGAGCAAACAAGAAGCAGTTGTCAAAATGCGGAAAACCATTCCCCCTGGGAGAACAGCGGCCCAATCGATCCCTCGCTTGTTGTGCCAACAACACGTGATAAAGACGCTACGCCCAATATTATTGTGGGCAAACAGTTTAGTTCCCGAGGTGGGCAATGTGGTAATAACGGAGGACCATATAATGCAGGCTGAAGTTCTCAAAATCACTGTTGGACAACTCCTCGAGATCGGCGCATGCCTGTGCTTAGAGAGGATGAAATAAAACAGAAATATGTCCGGGGCCAACATTTGGTCGAGCAGGACAAGGTCAAGAACCTCCCAACGAGAATGTATGAATTGCATCAATGGTACAAGAACATTACAAAGATATACGATCGATTGTACCTCCTGGTGAAATTCAAGGAGGAGCATAACTTCAATGAAAAATCTGTGTCCGTTGAGAATTCTTAATAGTTTCAGTTATACAAACAATACGCACTCGACAAATCTATCGTCGATTGCTATTGTCTCGTAAGTGATTTCTTTCTCGTAATTTAAGTCTCAAGCTAGCTGTCTTGATCCTTTTGATCAATCATTACCTGTAATTATCCTCACTATATTCTTTTACGTGGTATTATATGCGGGATGAAGATATATGAAATGAGAAAAGGTGGACGCTTTGGCATTGGGTTCATTGACCCAAACACCGTTAATGAATACACATGGAAACTAAATCCACGTTATCAAAAGGACGAGAGGACAACATGCTAGAGTTCTTGAAGCGCCTCAAATACAATGAAGATATACTACTTCCTTACAACTTCCAAAGTGAGTCACACCGCCTTGTACTACAAATTCTCTGTTTTTGCCTACTAGCTAGCTACATGTTTTTGCTTTACATATGCCCGCTTAATTAAGACATGCAAACGTGTGTACATGCAGATTTCATCGGGTCTTGTGTATCATTAAAGTTGACGCTGAACAGTTGAAATACTAGACTCACTACTCAAAGAAAAAACTGACTATAACATCTTGTTTGGGATAGTCAACAGGTAATTTCAATCATTATTAACTATATATCTCGGCCTATTTAGTTCGTCATTTTTCATGATATGAACTATTTAATAACCCCTTTATTCATTTTCTTTGTCATGGGCAGGGCTTGGGCAAGGTTCATCGGCGTGACCCCAGGAGAATGGAAACAAAAGCTTAAATGGTTTCACCCAAGGTAAGTAATTATAGTACTAGCTAGCTAGCTAGCTGCCATCTTTTAATTATCATGCTTGATTAATTATTATCTGATCAAATTCCATTCTCGTAAAGGCCCTGAAGCAAAGCGCAGGGACTGATCTGTGTGCATTCTGCGTTTGCGAGAACATTCGCATGATGGCGTCCGAAAGGAGCAGATCTCAAAGACAGAATGGGTACGCTTGTCAAAACACTATTCACAGTTTTACACCATTATCGATATCTAGTCACACAACTAATACACATGCATATTGATCTCCTTCTTAACAGTTCACAGAGGTGCGGAGAAGCTCCTAGAAACGGAGCGCGAGAAGCACTTCAAGAGGAAATAAGCGGGATTTTTGCTCGACTGGTCATAAATCCAAGGGAGAATACTATTACCCGCTAGCCCCCATCATGCTCCAAGGCACCAATTAGGCTAATGCCACTGGCTCCAAGGCAACATGCATATGTAGGAGAAATTGTATATATCTATACATGTGTGTATGTGTGAATTAATTAATATGATGGTTTGTGAGACATTGATGATATATATATATATATATATATATATATATATATATATATATGCATGATTGGTTCTACTAGAAATTCTAATTATATATATATATAAATAAATATATATATATATATATGCATAACGTGTACAATGTGTAGTATCATAAAATACCAGCAAACGAAAAAGAATTAAATTGATAACACAAATTTAATTGAAAAATAAAAAATAAAACAAAACCCATTAAACATTTAGTACCGGTTGGTGTTACCAACCGGTACTAAAGGGCTCCCTGCCCCCGGAGCTGCCTCGTGCCACGTGGTTGGCTTTTAGCACCGGTTCGTGCTGAACCGGTACTAAAGGGGGGGCCTTTAGTGACCACACTTTAGTGCCGGTTGTGGAACCGGCACTAAAGGGCCTTACGAACCGGTGCTATTGCCCGGTTCTGCACTAGTGCATAGGGAGCATTCATTTTCCTGCTATACATTATTTTGCTCTCTTCATTGGTAGATGCATTAACGCTAAAGACGAAGCATGTCATATGTGTGTCCCTGATCTTTGTGTCCTCAAGAGTGCTGTGTTAGGTTATAAAGGTTATAACTTGGGGGCAATAGTTGCACGTAGGTTGCAGAACAATGGTAGAGCTGGAGATTTATTTGGAGGAATTTATGCAACCCGTGTGGCTAATTATCTTGGTATAGCCCCACGAGAGGGGGATATGATGATATCTCCTGCTTATTTAGATTATGACGCTATGGTTAACCATCATTTTCTTAGGAGGAATGAACGATTCCTTCACTATCGACTAATCTATGACAGACGCAACGTCGTCCATGTTACTCTTTCTGCTCCTCTCCTTTTTGATTATGAAGCAAAAGGAAGATATGTTGTTACCAGGGAGGAAGCAGCTGAACACGAGGGGAGAGTGGAGGCAGCTCGCCAACATGCTGCATCTCAGTACGACCCCGGTTACAACTACGGATATCAGCCAGGCGGTCCTTGGTACTAGACAAACTTAGGCCAAAAGCCTAATCTTGGGGGAGTACGTATTTCTCACTGACTTTACATTCATGTTCACACACTAGTTGTCGGTGCTCATACTCTTTCATTGTATTATCCATGCTAGTTTAATTTTCTTTTTCTAGTTTTCTTCTTGTGTGTTTGATAAACCTTAAGAAAAACCAAAAAAATTAGTTAGTTTAATTTCCTTGCTTGTAGTAGAAATTAAAATGAAAACCCAAAAAGATTTCTCGATTCTTCTTTTACTTGTTGGGAGCTTTCCCGTGTAAATAGTTTTCTTTTCTTTTCTTTGGGGGTCGAGAGTAGAAGACCATATTGAAAATGTTTAGTGGCTCTCATATGCATGATTGTTTATTTAATTTAGAGGCCATATTACTCTGTCGTCTCTTTTGAGTTGAATGCTTGCAGATTCCAGCTTAGTCCAATGCACGTGCACTATTATTATTGTACACATTGTTCGGTCGTGCAAGTGAAAGGCAATAATGACGATATATGATGGACTGATTGAGATGAGAAAAGCTGGTATGAACTCGACCTCTCTTGTTTTTGTAAATATGATGAGTTCATCATTCCTGGTTCAGCTTATTATGAGGTTAACATATTTGCAATGACATTTAGAGATTATAGTTGCTTGTGCCATGCTTGATTAGCTATGAGTTATAATAGTTTACCTTGCATGCCAACATGCTATTAGAATGATTATGATGTGGTATGATGGGATGGTATCCTCCTTTGAATGAATTGAGTGACTTGACTTGGCACATGTTCACGCATGTAGTTGAAAAAAATCAACATGGCCTTCATGATATTTATGTTCATGGTAGATTATATCCTATTCATGCTTGTACTCGGTGTGAATTAATTTTAATGCATGTTTATGACTGTTGTCACTCTCTCAGTTGGTCGCTTCCCAGTCTTTTGCTAGCCTTCACCTGTACTAAGTGGGAATACTACTTGTGCATCCAAACTCCATAAACCCCAAAGTTGTTCCATATGAGTCCACCATACCTTCTTATATGTGGTATTTACCTGTCGTTCCATGTAAATTTGTATGTGCCAAACTCCAAACCTTCAAATAAAATTCTGTTTTGTATGCTCGAGCAGCTCATGTTACAACTAGGGCTGCCTATATCTTCCATGCTAGGTGGGTTATTCTCAAGAGGAGTGGAATCCGGCCTCATTCATTTATAAAGGGCCGGTAATCAGGATGCGGTCCCATGATCCAAAAGATCAAAGCAAATCAAAATAATTAAACAAAACTCTCCCAGGGCTGTTGTTAGTTGGAGGCACTCGTTGTTTCGAGCAAGCCATGGATTGATGCTTGTTGGTGGTTGGGGGAGTATAAACATTTACCATTCTGTTTGGGAACTGCCTATAATGCATGTAGTATGGAAGAAATAGCCATCTCATAGTTGTTGCATTGACAGTGAAAGTATGCCGCTCAAAATGTTATTCCTCTCTATTTTAAAATCGAGCTCTGGCACCTCTACAAATCCCTGCTTCCCTCTGCAAAGGGCCTATCTATTTACTTTTATGTTGAGTCATCACCCTTCTTATTAAAAAGCACCCATACTGAGAGCACACTGTCATTTGCATTCATTATTATTAGTTTATATTGGGTATGACTTGACTGGATCTCTTTTACCATGAATTACAATGGTTAGTCAGTCCTTGATCTTTAAAGGTGCTCTGCCTTTATGTTTTGCGGTCTCAGAAAGGGCTAGCGAGAAACCATTTTGTTATATCATATTATGATTGTTTTGAGAAAGTGTTGTCATCCGAGTTTCATTATTATGGCCCACTAGCTGATTATGCTATTGATATCAGTAATTGTGAGACCTGGGTGTTATTATGAGTATGGTTAGTTCATAATATTTGCTGAAACCTGAATGATGGCTTTGCATGTTTACAACAACAAGAGCAAACAGAGTTTGTAAAATTTTTTCTTTATCACTTTCAGTTTATCAATTGAATTGCTTGAGGACAAGCAAAGGTTTAAGCTTGGGGGAGTTGATAAGTCTCCAACGTATCTACTTTTCCAAACACTTTTGCCCTTGTTTTGGACTCTAACTTGCATGATTTGAATGAAACTAACCCGGACTGACGCTGTTTTCAGCAGAACTGCCATGAATTTGTTTTATGTGTAGAAAACAAAAGTTCTCGGAATGTCCTGAAAATCCACGGAGGCACTTTTTGGAAAATATAAAAAATACTGGCGAAAGAATCAAGACCAGGGTCCCCACACCCTATCCACGAGGGTGGGGGGCGCGCCCTCCCCCCTGGGCGCGCCCCCTGACTCGTGGGCCCCCTGAGGCTCCGCCGACCTCAACTCCAACTCCATATATTCCGTCTCGCGGAGAAAAATATCAGAGAGAAAGTTTCTTCATGTTTTACGATACGGAGCCGCCGCCAAGCCCTAATCTCTCTCGGGAGGGCTGATCTAGAGTCCGTTCGGGCCTCCGGAGAGGGGGATTCGTCGCTGTCGTCGTCATCAACCATCCTCCATCACCAATTTCATGATGCTCACCGCCGTGCGTGAGTAATTCCATCGTAGGCTTGCTGGACGGTGATGGGTTGGATGAGATTTACCATGTAATCAAGTTAGTTTTGTTAGGGTTTGATCCCTAGTATCCACTATGATCCGAGATTGATGTTGCTATGACTTTGCTATGCTTAATGCTTGTCACTATGGCCCGAGTGCCATGATTTCAGATCTGAACCTATTATGTTTTCATGAATATATGTGTGTTCTTGATCCTATCTTGCAAGTCTATAGTCACCTATTATGTATTATGATCCGACAACCCCGAAGTGACAATAATCGGGATACTTCTCGGTGATGACCGTAGTTTGAGGAGTTCATGTATTCACTATGTGCTAATGCTTTGTTCCAGTTCTCTATTCAAAGGAGGCCTTAATATCCCTTAGTTTCCGCTAGGACCCTGCTACCACGGGAGGGTAGGACAAAAGATGTCGTGCAAGTTCTTTTCCATAAGCATTTATGACTATTTGCGGAATACATGTCTACATTACATTGATGAACTAGAGCTAGTTCTGTGTCACCCTATGTTATAGCTATTACATGAGGAATCGCATCGGACATAATTATCCATCACTGATCCATTGCCTACGAGCTTTTCACATATTGTTCTTCGCTTTTCTACTTTTCCGTTGCTATTGCCACAATCACTACAAAACCCAAAAACATTACTTTTGCTACTGTTACCTTTATTATCATATTACTTTGCTAATAAATACTTTGCTGCAGATACTTAGTTATCCAGGTGTGGATGAATTGACAACTCAACTGCTAATACTCAAGAATATTCTTTGGCTCCCCTTGTGTCGAATCAATAAATTTGGGTTGAATACTTTACCCTCGAAAGCTGTTGCGATCCCCTACACTTGTGGGTTATCAGTGCCAAATATTGTAATGTATTTATTTGGCCAAGTCCCACATGTTACAGAACCCCTTTTGGCACCTCAAATATTGCAAAGCATTTTCTGTAAGAAGAAAACAGCAAAAGAAAATAAAAAGGGGAAATGAGAGAGAGGCCCCCTGCCCCCCTAGACCTCAACCAGCCTGGCTGGCCTAGCCGGCCCAGCTCACCGCGCCCTTCTGTTCCTCGTTTCTGGCGCCGCTTGTGGTGCGGTCGCTACCAGACCCCCTCGCCGGTGTCGAGGGGAGGATAAGGCCACCAGCGCCCCGACGCATTGGGCTCCCTCCCCACTCCAACTCCCACTTGCGCCTCTCCGCCCCAGATACACCTTTCCCCTCTCCCTCATGCGCTCACTCCACCCGAGCGCCACCGTCGTCGTGCATCGGTCGATCCCGTGGCCACCGGGCCCCTCCGGCCTCGCCGGCCTGTCCTGGAGCTCCAGCGTCGTCGTCCTCTTTGTCTCGTGCCACTGGACCACACTGGGGGCCGCCAGAGCGCCCGCCTCGACTCCTTCTTCCATCTCTGCTCCGTCGTTGCTGTGCTGCATCGCCACCACGACCACCGCCACCGCCTAGCCTCGCCATCGTGCCCAACGTCTTCGTCACCGTCTTCCACGTCGCCTGACGCCTTTCGTTAGAGCCGAGGGACCTTGCAACGCCGAGCCCCTTCGTTTGCATCTCCGGTCGCCACTGTTCCCTCCGAATCCGGCAACCTTTCTGCTGCTACTAAACTGACCATAGGCCACCGCGAGCCGCTCGGTGAGCTCCTCCCTTCCTCCATTCCTCTCCTCGCGCCTTGTGCATCGCCGTAGCTAGCTCGCCGCCGCACCATTTTCTGTTTGCCGCCCGAGCTCGTTGCTGCCGTCGCTTTCGACCACCGTAGTCGCGCCGCTGGGTTAGAACGACGTGGTGATGTTCCCACGTTCGAATGAGCCCGAACGCGCGCGCAAATTTCCACCGCAGCCGCCTCCCTGTAGCACACCCGCGAGCTCCGCCGCCGACGTGCACGCCGCCGTCGCCGTAGAGCCTCCCTGGCTGCGACACCGCCACAGGTCGACGCGGTTTGGTCTCCGCTTTAGAACGCGCCCAAATGCACGCAAAACGGTGGCCGAAGCACATTTTCCGACCACCTCCCGAGCCGCACCGCCGTGTTTTGCCTCGCTGGTGTTGCTCCGGCGCCGTCCTCCCACATGGCTAGGCGGGCCCCACCCCTGGGTCACTGCTAGTGGGCCATGAGGGCCCTGTTGACGGGTTTGACCAGTCAACGTGCTGACTAGGCGTCCCTGTGACGCTAACGTGCTGGCCCCACCGCTTAATCCTCTAATTAAAATGTTTTAATAACATAAAACTGATTAGTTTAGTTAGCTAGTCTATGACCGGTGGAGACTTTAGGCCTATTTCACTCACTAGTGTTGGCCTGAAATTCCTTACAAAACTTGCTACCAACAGATTTCAACAGGAGATCATCAAATGTATACATAAAAATCAGTATGGCTTCATAAAATCAAGAACAATCCAGGATTGTCTTGCTTGGACCTTTGAATATATCCATTAGTGCAACCAGTCTAAGCAGCCCATCCTTCTGCTTAAGTTGGATTTTGAAAAGGCCTTTGATTCTATACAGCATGAGGCCATAATAAGGATTCTTGTTGCAAAAGGTTTTGACAAAAGATGGATTACATGGATTAAGCAATTGTTGTCATCACACACTTCCTCTGTCTTACTGAATGGAGTTCCTGGGAATCATTTCAAATGCAAATGTGGAGTTAAGCAAGGAGACCCAATCTCTCCCTTGCTCTTTGTTATTGCTGCTGACCTCTTGCAGACTTTGATCAATAATCTTCTTCAGCAGGGTTTAATAAGCAGGCCTCTGCCAACCCATGATCCTGATTTTCCAGTGGTCCAATATGCTGATGACACACTGCTTTTCCTAAAGGCTGACAAGGATCAATTGGGGGCACTGAAATCAGTGTTATATACATTCTCAGAGGCAATTGGTCTTCAGATTAACTTTCATAAATCCTCCATGTATCCCATTAATGTGACTGACCAGGTTGCTAATGATCTTGCTGCCTTTTTTGGTTGTAAGTTAGGCAAAATGCCTTTCACATATCTGGGTCTGCCTGTTGGGACTACCAGGCCTAAGATTGTGGATCTTCTTCCCTTAGTGGATTGCATGGAGAGAAGATTGACAGCATGTTCTTGGTTCTTGCCTCAAGGGAGCAGGTTACAATTAGTAAACTCTGTCATTTCTTCTTTGCCTATCTTCTTCCTTTGCAGCATGTCAATCCCTCAGGGTATTTTGAAGCAGTTGGAAAGGATTCAGAGGCAGTGTTTATGGAGGAAATATGGTCAGGAGAAGGGCCATTCCCTGGCTGCTTGGCCTCTTGTTTGCAGGCCTAAATCGAAGGGGGGGCTTGGAATCTTAAATCTGGGTTTGCAAAATAAAGATCTTCTTCTGAAACATCTGAATAAATTTTACAATAAGATGGATGTGCCTTGGGTTCAGTTAATCTGGGATTCTTACTATTTCCAAAGAATTCCACATGATACTATTCTTTGTGGCTCTTTTTGGTGGAGAGACGTCTGCAAGTTGATGGATAATTTCAGAGCAGTTACTGCGGTCGATGTTCATAGTGGAGATATTGTGCTATCCTGGTCTGACTATTGGCACATTGGAAACAGTTATGTCCCTCTTCAGGATCGATTTCCTAGGCTCTATTCCTTTTGTCTTCACAAAAACCTATCAGTCAAGGAAGTCTTTCAGGCTAGTAGCTTGCAAGATCTTTTTTCCTTACCTCTCTCTGAACAACCCTTTCAAGATTTACAGCAGCTTTCGTCCTTAATGGGGTCTTTCCATATTGACACTAGCTGCCATGACTCTTGGGGGTGGAGGCATGGAAAGAAGTCCTCTTATACTGCAAAAAAGTTTTATGATTTTGCCTACCAGTCAATGGTAGCTAACCCCGTCTTGAGGTGGATATGGACGAGCTGATGTACAATGTCGATCAAGATGTTTGCTTGGCTTGTTATAATGGACAGGGTTAATACTAAGGACATGATCCAGAGGAGGCACTAGAATATTAATGAGGGGCCACAATGTGTACTCTGTCCAACTAGGATTTTGGAGGACAGAAACCACCTTTTTTCCAGTGCAATTTTAGTGCTCGAGTGTGGATTTATCTGCAAATTGTATGGAAAGACAGTGATGACATGGTGGAGATTGCCTACCATGCTAGAAGGGAGTTCAACAAACCTTTCTTTGGGGAGGTGGTTTTTACTGCCTGGTGGAATATTTGGAAGGTCAGGAATGACAGAGCTTTCAGGAACATCAAGCCATCTTTCAGAGCCTGGAGAAATGGATTCATTCATGATCTCACTCTGCTCTCTCATAGAATCAAACAGAAGCATAGAGAGGCCTTACTTAAGTGGATTGATTTCCTTCCTCCTTGAGGGGAGTGGTTTCCTTGTATTATTGTATTTATTAGGTATAGTACACTTGTATAGCCTTCCTTAGATCTTTCTTCTTTCTTCCTTCTTTTTTTCCTCACCTTGAGGAAATTTTGTAATGCTTCGGTTTCTTTTTTTCATTAATAAAATGTTGTGGGGTGCAAGCCCTGCAGTCTTCAAGGTCAAAAAAAAAACTTTGTTTAGTTAGTTTTCAAACTCTGTTAGCCCTCTGTATATGACATGTGGGTCCCACTGGACCCACTGGTCAGGTTTGACCTGGTCAGCCGCTCTGTTGACTGCTGAGGTCATTAACACGTCATGCTGACATCATATTCCATTTCTGTTAATATAAATAAATCTAGAAAATAGTTTAATCTTTGAAAAATCATAGAAATTAAACCGTAACTCGGATGAAAATGTTTTCTAAATGAAAGTTGCTCACAAAAATCCAACAACGCCGAATACACGGTCTGTTCATCTGTCAGATGCCTCTAACTATCTGAACATGGAACATTCCCCTCCGGTCATCTGTCTGACACAGGTCCGGAACCGGGAATACCTTCCCGGTTGAATTCCCCCTTCACCTGTATGGTGCAGCACTACGTTAGAACACTCCTAGCGCTGCGTATTGCCATGTTATGCCTTGTGATGCCTTGTTTGCTTTATATTTACTGTTTCTTCCCCCTCTTCTCTCCGATAGTCCCCGAGACCGATGTTGCCCCTGTGATCGACTACGGTGACAACGACCCCCTCCTTACCAGAGCAACCAGGCAAGCCCCCCCCCCCCCGTTGATCATCCCGATATCGCCCATTCCCTTCTCTCATGCTTGCATTAGATTTTGCTACTACTATTGTTTGCTCCTATTCTGATGCATAGCCTGTTTTTGTAACCTGCTCATTGTACCTTACCTGTTTATCCTAAACTGCTTAGTATAGATTGGTTAGTGATCCATCAGTGACCCCCTCCCCCACCTTGTCCTTTTTGCCCTGCTTCATCATCGAAGACCCGATCAACGGGATCGAGGACCAGGCCCCGACACCGCACATCACTTCCCCTTAGTTGCTCGACACTACTAGGTTACTATCGAGTCCCGAGGGTGAGACCTCATCAGCACTTCTGATGTTAACCCTGTTGTCAGTGTCAAAACCGGCGGATCTCGGGTAGGGGGTCCCGAACTGTGCGTCTAGGCGGATGGTAACAGGAGACAAGGGACACAATGTTTTACCCAGGTTCGGGCCCTCTTGATGGAGGTAAAACTCTACGTCCTGCTTGATTAATATTGATGATGTGTGTTACAAGAGTGGATCTACCACGAGATCAAAGAGGCTAAACCCTAGAAGCTAGCCTATGGTATGATTGTTGTATATTGTGTATCTGTCGACTAGCCTGGCCCCGTTTTATATAATGCACCGAGGCCTAGGATAACAAGAGTCCTAGCCGAATACGCCGGTGGGGAGGAGTCCTTGTCTTGATCGCCAAGTCTTGTGGAATCTTCCTTGTATGCGGCAACCGTCCGGATCGCCCATGAGTATACGGCCATGGGGATCCTCGGCCCAATCCAACTGATCGGGAGACGACGTGGTGAGTACCCCCTAGTCCAGGACACCGTCAGTAGCCCCCTTAACCGGTCTTCAAGTTGGGGACGCTCCTCGATTCTTCCGAATTGTTCTTCATCTTCGGTTGCCGTTCTTGAAAACTGGTTCAACAAATCTTCTCATCTTCGATCTTGAGGATCGCCGAAATGCATTTGAAGAGGTTACACGTCGGGTATCCGAGGAGCCCCTTTAAGTTTACAGCCTTTATTAATGCCTTGTTATTTTTATGCCACACCTCGGGTTTGAAGTTATTCCCGGGAGGCAGTGTCCTCTTGCGTCCGAGCTCTAACGCCGGACTATATTCGAGGTATCTTTTGCAGCCGAGCACCAACGCCGGACTGCTTCCCAGCTCTATCGTCGGACTATGTATCCGAGCTCCAACGCCGGACGGTATCCGAGCTCCAACGCCGGACTATGTATCCGAGCTCCAACGCCGGACTGTATCCGAGGTGTCGTAAATCACCTTGGTACAAAGAAGTTTGAAGGAGTTTAGCCGAGCTTAATGCCGGAAATTCCCTCTATGGAGCCAGCCACTAGCGTCCGAGCTTTATGCCGGACTGCTTCCGAGGTGGTGCACCACCCCGAATGTGGGCCAATTTTTGTCAATATTTTTGATTGGTGCAATTTATTCTCTGCCGAGATACATAGCCAGTAGCCCTCAAGGTGGGTATCGGTCTAAAACCCGAGATGCACCTGAAGGATGACGTAAGACCGCTGATCCCAGTAGCCGCTGAGACTCAGGTTGATTTGCAAAATCGGTCTGAGGATCAAGTCCTAGCTCGGCAGAATACTTCAGGACACAAAAAGCGGCGTGCTCAGTCCTCAAGACTCAGGTTGGGTGCGGCCGACCAACCTGAGGATCAAAATCTCCTCAGAGACTATATTAAACTTAAAATTTTACGCATTGGATAGGCAATGCAAGAGCCCCGAGACACCGGGTCGGGTGGCCATACCAGATCAGGGGATCAATGTGCCCTTTAATATTTGTAAATAATAAGCCCGAAGCCCAAGAGCCCCGAGCCTTAATGCGGGCACGGGTGGTCAATTAAGGATCAATATCCATAGTAAAATCACAAATTATGTGTAATGACTCAATGTATCCAAGTACTTTATGTCATTAATGCTCGGATCCGCATTGTACAAAACATTGTTGACCGACCATCGGCTTCAACCTCCTCGGCCAGTAGCCGAGGAGTGTTTGTCCTACTTTATAAAGCCTTTATGAGGTCAAAGATTTACGACAAACAAGGCAATCTGGCCATACGGTTTTATAAACAAAGGTACACAGAGATATGTTATATTACTGTTTAACAGAAGAAATGTCTTCCAAAGAAAATAGTCCCGCTATTGGTTCCTTTCTTTGGGTTGTCATGCTAAGCATGATCATGAAACCTCAGCTCCAATGTAAGAGCAAAATATTGAGGATTTCGTTCGGGAGGCCAGTTACTAGCCCCCGGTAGTGTTCGGCGGCAGTCGAGGTCAAGCCGAAAACACTTCGGCCAATTTTATTAATGGCCCGTCATTTAATATAGTCATTCGATCGCTGACCAGTTTACACCTAATGTGACAGTCAGTTTTCGGCTTTCTCCACTGAGGTGCTTGACCATGCGAGCTGGAAGCACAATCGCAGTGGTTCTCCCTTTGCACACCTAGCCGAACAAAGCGGAACGTAGGAGGCAAGCTCGGGAGCCGCAAGAACCCAACTATTGATCAAGACACAATTCAAACGGATGCATATATAGCAATATCCGAGAATGTTTTGCCGAATCTCTAAAGGTGTCCGGCGTTGCACTGCGAGACTTGTGCTGAAAACACACAAATAGTTTAAAAGTGCCAAAAGCTTGGAAAACCAAAAAATGTCAGTAAAAACATGACGTCCGAACAAGATCAAGTGTTCGGTGCCAATCCGAAAATTGGACTTTAGAAAAAAAGTGCTTCTGCCGTGCTTTAACTTTGCAACGACTAAGAAGAAAAACACTTAGTATGAAACAGCTGAAATAAACATAAGAGCCCCCAAGCGACTTGGGTAAAAGTTGACTATAAAATGTAAAGTGACATGTAGAATGCCTTCTAGCCGGATTGTAGATCGCTTTGTCGAAGCGGACCTTTTCGCTTCAACCTCTGGACCCAATAGTCCGGAGTGTGTCCGAATACCCTCGTGGTTATAAAAACCGGGCATGCGTGGAGACCAGGCGTAGGTTTCATTAGTTCTTTATCAGACAAGTGACCAACTATTTATGTTATATTACATGGTTAGTAAGAAACATCTTCCAGGGAGAATAGTTCCGTTAGGGGTTCCTTTCCCTGGGAGGCATGCCCTAAAGTGCATGTCAAAGCTGCTATGAAAGCAGAAAATCATCTGGGGGCAGATGGGTAAATAATTAAAAACCATCTTTTAGTTCACCACCGAATATTCCCTTAAGAACCCTAGCTTTCGGCTTCACCCAGTCTGAGGTATACATCCGGCTGACCCGGCAGTAACAATCGCAGAGGTGCTCCCTTTACCACGTAGCCGAACAATCGGGAACGTAGAGGTAAGCACAGGAGCCAGGCAACCTAGCTTGGCCAAAACTTAAGTCATATCGATGCATATAATGGTGAATAAAAGGTACATGCGGAAATGTGACACATGTGTTGTGCATAAAGCCCGTCTTAATAAGCTTCTGTTAAAGAAGCCCCCAGGTATAATGAGCGCGGGTAGCGCGTCAAGTATGTGCAAACAAAGTTTGGACAAGGAAAATTTTTACAAGCAACTTTTTTCCAAAAAAGTATAATGCTTGGTCGAACCGAACACAAGTTAGAAATTTAAAACTTTGAGCATGAAGGCAACTTAGTTGGTTAATGTGTTCGGTATTGAAGATGTGGTCCGAGCTTGATGCGGGACAAGGTTCCATCCCCCAAGCCGGTCCCGAGGTGGCGAAGCAAAGAGCTCGGCACTGTGAAGTGGTGACATAGCACGGTCAATGCAGGACGGCAGAGTGATGTCGAAGTCCCTGGCATGGGGTAATGAAGTGTTGACGAAGCCCCCCGTCCAACCGAGGTGACGTCAAAGGATATAGTCCGGCTGGATCATTTTCCTGTGCACAAAAAATAGTGCAAACCAGAGATAATAGTAATTAAAAAAATCGTTGCATAATAAATAATTTATGTAATGTGAGTAATAAAAGAAATATGGCCTGGCGCCGAAATCAATGTCGATGCAGGGCGGCGGCGTGATGCGATAAAGGCATGGCAAGGCCTGAATTCACAGGTCGGTTCGAGTTCCGGACGCGGCTTTCGCCGGACTATGTACGGAAACTGACCAAACCATCATGCGACCGTCGATAATGCGGCCACCATTTGATAGACCTGTGTACATATGATGGACAAACCAGAGTAATAATTCCTTGGGAAAAATTAACCCAAACAAGCAAAAAAAATACTAGGATTAATAGCACCTGGTTTATTTGTTGTAGCAATCTGAAGGAAGGTGATTCCCAAAATTGGGACTCGATCCGGCGCACCCATTGCCTGGTCGGCTAGTGACACGAAGTGTCCGGAGTAGGTTGATGAAGAGATGGAGAAGCCCCGGTCCAGCCGAGATGTCGAAGTAGGTCGGCGTGATGGACACCAGCTTGAAGAAGCAATAGTGCGGCCCCGCCGATGCAGGTCGTGGCGTGGTCGATGCGGCTTGATGAAGCGACCGTGCGGCGATGCGGTATGCCCGCTCCGTGTAATCCGTGGGGCGGCGATGTTGGTGATGATTTATCTCTTCGTGATGCCGTACTTTTTATTCGGGCTTGCCGAGATGATGATCCGAAGAAGTTGAGCTCGGCTCAAAAAGTGACGACGTGTCTAGCGCAGTCGGCAGCCGTGGAGCAATATTGCGGACTGGTTTGACACCGGCATGATATTGAAGATCATGTTCAAAAGATCTTAAAGTTAGTGGGATGTGTTCGGAAACAAAACACTATACCCCATACAAAACTTCCTTCAAAAGGATGTCCAAATCCCGTTCATAAAAAGACGAACTTCGGGTCGGATTTGTTTTCGCGCAGAAAACAGATCCGAAAAGTGATGCACTAATCGGAAGGTTCCCGGAGTTTGGACGGTCGGATCGAGCTGAAATTTTGAGGGGTGGTAGATATAGGAATTCCGCAGCCGATCAACGGTTGGATCTTCCAAAGGAAGTCCGAGCTAGAAGCTGGACACCACGCCCTAAACTCGTCCGGATTCTCGTCCAGATTCAATGTGGCTCCGGTATATCGGAGATTGCCAGAGATTCCTCCATCGGAACTCGACGAAATTTTCCAGGGTTGTTGTAGACTCAATTCCGCATAATTCCACCGAAGCAATCGTTAAAACAACGCTTGAGGAGGCGGTGGCGGCGGACACAATTCCGCTGTCCAGAAAAACAGTACGGTCGCCCGAGGGCAATGTTGACGTTGAGCCCCCGGGCTCCCTGGATGATTCCTCCATGATCTTGATAGAGATCGGAGTTGATGTTGATGAAGGCCCTCATCCCAACATGACGATCGGAGATAGGGCGCAGTCCTTGGTCGAACCAAGGTGACCAGTCGAGCTGGTGACGAAGATGCCGAAGTCGCGATTGACCTGCGCAGGCGAGCCATCGACCTTTTTCCGAACACACAGCGGAACTCTCAATGAAAGCACCAATGTCGGTGTCAAACCGGCGGATCTCGGGTAGGGGGTCCCGAACTGTGCGTCTAGGCGGATGGTAACAGGAGACAAGGGACACGATGTTTTACCCAGGTTCGGGCCCTCTTGATGGAGGTAAAACCCTACGTCTTGCTTGATTAATATTGATGATGTGTGTTACAAGAGTGGATCTACCACGAGATCAAAGAGGCTAAACCCTAGAAGCTAGCCTATGGTATGATTGTTGTATATTGTGTATCTGTCGACTAGCCTGGCCCTGGTTTATATAATGCACCAGAGGCCTAGGATAACAAGAGTCCTAGCCGAATACGCCGGTGGGGGAGGAGTCCTTGTCTTGATCGCCAAGTCTTGTGGAATCTTCCTTGTATGCGGCAACTATCCGGACTGGCCCATGAGTATACGGCCATGGGGATCCTCGGCCCAATCCAACTGATCGGGAGACGACGTGGTGAGTACCCCCTAGTCCAGGACACCGTCACCTGTAGTGTAGTTATTCGGTTGTGGTCATCGAGGGTGATTCCGCCTTAACCACTTCCGATATGACTCTGTCATGCAACCCCTCAAGTGTGAACCTCGAGGGTGGATCCTCTTACGTTCACCTTGATGATTACATCGAGTGGAATCCGTCGAGGGTGACTCCTCAGGTTTTCCCCTTGGTGTTAGACACATGGTTACTATGGTTACTATGACTTTACACTGAACCATGTTACTAAACACGGATCGGCCCTAAGGGATACCCGCGCGAGCTTAATTGCGAGTGATGTGGAGTCGGGTTGACCTGGAAGGTGCCCATGAGATAATTACGAGGCGTGGCCGGGCATTCTTAGCCCTTGCCGCAAGTCCTCGAGACGGGGCGACGGCGTCACATCTTTCGTGAGTCTCTACTTGTTACCGCGCGTTCCTAATCCACTACGATTTGGATATTTGATCCGAGGGGCCTCTGGCCTGATAGCACTAACCATCACGTGGGCATAGTATGGGCGTTCTGCATCGTATGCATCAGCCGAGGCTTAATAGACGCCAGAGACTGAGCGGCGCGCGCCGGATTGGACTGCTTAAGCACCTGCCTTTTTGAAGTGGGTAGCTAGGTCTGCTCACCGGTCGCGTTCGCAACGTGCGGGACTTCCCGGGGCGATAACCCATGAACCCTGGGGGCATAGGTTTAGTCCGGCGTGTTGACATCTCTATTAAGCCTAGGTCGGGTTGTGGCGTATGTTTGGCCGAGGCCGGGCATGACCCAGGAAAGTGTGTCCGGCCGGAGTTAATTGAGCGTGGTGGGTAAGTTGGAGAAAACATCTACTGATAGCCTGTCGTACGGTAACGGTCACTCGGAGTTGTATCCCGATCGATACAACTAGAACTGGATGCTGAGGCATGAATTGGATATGTTGCTTCAGGAGTCGAGAAAGGATCCCGGGGCGTTGACAACAACATAAATATGACTTATTTTATACTACTCTACTCCTTCCTCTTGTTGCAAGACGGTGGTTTCCAGAAGATGCTAGTCTTCGATAGGACTAGCTTCTCCCTGTCGGTGTACTAGAGTAGGGGTACCCTAGTATCCCGTACTGCAGCACTGCAGACTTGCAAAGACCAGCGGCAGGGTTTGCCTAGTCACCGCCAAGGTCCTCCATGGCTCCTTTGGAGCCATTCAAGAACAAAGTATTTGACTAAGAAGACAAGGCCCCGGCAAGAGGAGCTTGCCGGGAAGGCCACTCAAGGCATGCAGAAGACAGGGCCCCGGCAAGAGGAGCTTGCGGGAAGGCTCGGAGCGCGACAAGCCTCCGGACGCGACAAGGATTCGGCCGCGGCAAGGCGCTTGCCGCGGCAAGCGACCTCTCTCCATCTCCGCTCCAGCTCATCCAACAACGTGTCGCCATGAGGCCATTCCATGCACGCGTTTCAAGAGGCTGTGCAGCCAGCGGAGAGCAGCGATAAGTCACCGACAAGCTTGCCATCGTGGCGAAGCGGCGCGCACTGACGGTCTCTGTTGCACTGCTTTGGGCGACATAGACGGGCATTTATTGCTTTTGTACTTTGCCGTCAGAGTTAGGTATTTTGCACCGCATAATTGTTCAAGTAGGTGTACCAACTCCTGTTTTACATTTGTACCCTCATCTATGTTGCCGCTTTGTCGGAGACCCCTTGAGCATATAAAAGGAGGCCCATGCGAACGAGAGGGGGTTCGATTCATTCGACTCACTCGAGACCAGATCACGCCACGCTTAGGTTTTGTAGCTTGCATCGCTCCTGGCAAGAACACAATACATCAAACAAGCAGCAAGAGGAGTTTTATCTCTCCGGAGAGCTCCGAAGCTGGGTAAACTGCTCGTGTGCCTCGCCTCGATCCGCTTATTAAATGCGATCTCCGCCCCCTCCGAACCACAAGGCCTGGTCCACCGCCCCATAGGTGCTCGTGGGTACGATCAGCCTCCCGACATCTTTGGCGCGCTGTAGAAGCGCCGAGGCCGTGTGAATCTGATCCGGCGTTCACACGAGCAGCGTCCTCGACATCTTCCTCAACATGCCACCGAAGAAGAAGGCTTCGGCGGCAGCAGAGCCGTCCGCGTCGTATCCACCATCACCGAGCAAACGGGTGGTGGGGCAGACGCCGGCGGAGGGACGGGCGCCGACGAAGGTGTTCGTGACGTTGCCAAGTCGAAGGACAAGGCCCCGCAAACCTCGGCGTCTGCGCATCCCCCGCGCCCATCTCAGGAGACGCGGGACCAACAACGTCATGGCGTTCACAATGCCATACGTTCGTTGGATCGAGACCCTCAAGACCAGCATGCGCACCAACATGCTGGCACGAGTGATATACGGTCGCTCGACGGGTGCTGCTCCTTCTAACGTAGTTAGAAGTCCGAGCATATCCGTTGCTCGCCTCCGCTCGCCAATGCCGCCCACTACTCCAGCGAAGCTACCGGGCGAGAGCTCAGCTGCTCTCGACTACCTCCAACGGCCGACAAGGTCGACGCAGTGGAGGGCCACTATCGAGCCTCATCGGCTTTGCCAATGGCGACGCTCGCGGCAACTAACGCCATCATTGCCGCGGCAAGACGACAAGGCACGAGCTGGTGGCGACGAGACTGCCGGGGTGCAACTACCATGCACTCTCCGCCCGAAGGCCAAGATCGCCGACTCACCGGATCCACCTCGATAGCGACTCCACCGCCGTCCGGATCCGCGAGCTTCGCCGCGACCAGCGCCAGTTCTTCATGAACGACAACAAGAGGGCGCCGAACTCGCATCGAGCGCCGGAGAGAAGCGCGACGTCAATCCGACAAGCGCTGGGCCTTTTGTTGACGCGGCGCGCGCCCAGGAGAGCCAGGCGACTTGCCGTACGCGGTAGGTTGCCCTGCGTTCACTCGTGAGCTGCGGCAAGTCCAGTGGCCCAGCCAGAAAAACTTCAAACCAGACGTGCCGGAGAAGTATGATGGCAGGACGCACCCGTCAGAGTTCCTCAGCATCTACACCATCACGGTGCAGGCTGCAGGGGGACGAGACGACAAGATCCTCGCCAACTACTTCCCGCTCGTGCTCAAGCCCAACGTCAGATCTTGGCTCATGCACTTGCCGGACAGCTCCATAACCTCTTGGGCAGATCTGTGCCATCAGTTTGTTGGCGCCTTCACAGGTGGCCACAAGCCCAATGGCCAAGAGAGTGACCTTCATCTGCTCGCCCAGAAGGAAGTAGAGTCCCTGCGCAAGTTCATTCAGAGATTCATCCATGTGAACTACAACATCCCAGACGTCCACCCTGCCGTGGTGATCAGCGCATTTCATCAGAACATGCGGAACCGCAGGATGAGGGAGGAAATGGCGATGTGCAAAGTCAAGGATGTCAGTGAGCTGTACGCCTTGGCCGACAAGTGTGCACGCGCGGAGGAAGGGAGGAGACTCTGTGAGAGAATGCGAAGCAGGATCTCGACAAGGAGGAGACCGCCCGGCAAGAAAGAAGAGCCGGCGAGGCAACAGGAAGAAGAAAGGGAGAAGTGTTAGCTGTTGAGCAGTCCGGCAACGGAGGTGGCGACAAGAACGCCAAGGCTGGTGGCTCCGGCAAGGAGGTTTCACGACACCCACCACCACCGGTCTGTGGCAGCCACCGACAAGCGGTGACGGCTCCGCAAGCAAGATCTGCAAGATCCACCGCACCAAGGGCCACGACCTCCAGAGCTGCAAGAAGGTCGAGCAGCTTGTCGAATGCCAGAGGGCTGAGTACGAGCGGCGCGCGACAAAGAGAAGGCCCAGAAGGTGCTGGGGAGCAAGCAAGAAACGCCCCGGCCGGGGAGGACGCCAGCGGCAAGGCCAAGCAGCGGCAAGGAGACAGACCTCTCGCGGCCGCGACAAGGATGAAGATGATGACGACGACGAAGATATGGAAGACGCATTTACACCGGCGAGCAGGAGTTTCGTAAAGCCACAGAGGTCCTCTGCGTTGACGGAGGTGCTTCCTCGCATACCTCCCACCGCCAACTCAAGCAATGGATGCGGAGGTCAATGCAGCGGAACCATCCGTAGAGTCACGCAAGCCTACGAAGTGGTCCAAAGACGCCTATCGCCTTTGATATTGAGGACCACCCTGATCGCATAACTGCGGTCGGGTGCTTGCCGATGTTGGTCTCACCAACCATCCGCAACCTCAAGGTCACCAAGATGCTAGTTGACGGCGGGGCCGGCTTGAATCTGATCTCCTCCACGGTGCTCCAGAAGCTTCAAATCCCTGACAGCGAGCTCGAAGAGACTGGCACCTTCCAAGGAATCAATCCGGGAAGGAGCAAGCCGAAGGGGAAGATTACGTTGCCGGTAACATTTGGCAGCGAGCTGAACTTTAGGACTGAGAGGGTCACATTCGACGTTGCCGATTTCCCATTACCTTACAATGGGATACTTGGCCGTCCAGCACTCGCCAAGTTCATGGCAGCCTCTCACTACGCCTACAACTTACTCAAGATGCCAGGCCCGATAAGCGTCATCTCTGTCCATGGCGACAAGAAGGATGCCCTTATCTGTGCCGACAAGATCTACCGGGACGCAGCAGCCGCGACAGATTGCCAAACACTTGCCGCTGAAGCTCCCGGGAGGAAGAAGACAAAGTCCAAGTCCGGCAAGACCTCTGATGCCCACTCCGGCAAGTGCACCTCTTCGGAGTGCTGCGCTACCGTCGAGGACGCACCATCGAGCTCCACCGGCAAGTGCAAGAAGAAGATGGTAGCTCCGCCAAAGACCAAGAAGGTGCCCGCCAAGGAGGACGGCGCGGTGGTACCTTCACCATCGGTGCCTCTCTCGACCCTAAATAGGAAGGCGCTCGTTGCTTTCTGCGGGCGAATGTCGGCGTGTTTGCATGGCAACCGTCGACATCCCCGTGTTCCTGTGAAAGTGATTGAGCACCGCCTGGCCGTTTGTCCTCATGCGCCGCCCGTCAAGCAAAAAAGTCGAGGAAGCAAGCAGTGGGCGCCAAGAATTCATAGCGTAAGAGATCAAGAAACCTGGAAGCGGCAGGCCTTGTCGAGGAGTGCTCCATCCCACGTGGTTGGCCAATCCTGTAGTCGCATAAAGCAAATGGAAAATGGAGACTTTGTATTGACTTCACGGATGTTAATAAAGCTTGTCCCAAAGATCCATTTCCCTTACCGCGCATCAACCAGATTGTTGACTCCACGGCTGGATGTGATTTGCTTTCGTTTCTTGATGCATACTCAGGATACCATCAGATCTTCATGGCTGAAGAAGATGAGGAGAAGACCGCATTCATTACACCATGTGGCACATACTGTTTCATACGGATGCCTTTCGGTTTGAAGAATGCTGGTTCAACATTTGCAAGGGTAGTCCATGACGCTTTTGAGCCGCAAATGCACAGAAATGTAGAAGCCTACATGGATGACATAGTGGTCAAAAGCAAGGACAAAGCAACTCTGGTTCAAGATTTGGATGAGACCTTTGCAAATCTGCGCAAGATCAACCTCAAGCTCAACCCCGAGAAGTGCGTGTTTGGAGTCCCTTCCGGCAAGCTTCTCGGGTTGTTCGTGTCTCAGCGAGGGATTGAAGCCAATCCCGACAAGATCAAGGCCATTGAGCAGATTGAAGCCCCAAAGCGCGTCAAGGATGTACGAAGACTTGCCGGTTGCATAGCTGCTCTCAAGAAGTTTATTTCTAGGTCTGCTGGCGCGCCACTGCCGTTTGTCAAGATTTTGAAAAGGCAGGTCCAATGAAATGGACTCTCGAAGCGGAGGCTGCGCTGCAGGACTTAAAGAGATACCTGTCCTCCACTCCAACACTTGTCGCACCTAAACCGCAAGAGAAGTTGCTGCTATATATAGCGGCAACCAATCAAGTGGTTAGTGCTGCGTTAGTAGCGGAGCGGGAGGCGGATGACGAGCCAGCTACCACGGCAAACACATCCGGCGACAAGCAGAGAGCTTCGCCGACAAGCTCTGGTCCTGACAAGGACGAATCCACGTAGACGCATGAACAGATGCAGAAAAGGATGGTGCAGCGCCCAGTTTACTTTGTTAGTTCCCTCCTGCAGGGGGCTAGGTCAAGGTACTCTGGTGTGCAGAAATTGCTTTTCGGCCTCCTCATGGCCTCGAGAAAGCTGCGCCATTACTTCCAAGCACATGAGATCACGGTTGTCACTCGCTTTCCGCTCAAGAGGGTACTGCAGAATCCAGAGGCAACAGGCAGGATTGTCGAGTGGGCACTGGAACTGTCAAGCTTTGGTCTCAAGTTTGAAAGCACTTCAACTATCCAAAGCAGAGCATTGGCAGAATTCATAGCAGAATGGACGCCAACGCCAGATGAAGAGGTTCGAGACGAGCATTCCCGTCAAAGAAGCAAGCAAAGAGTGGCTGATGTACTTTGATGGTGCCTTCTGCTGCAAGGCGCCGGTGCCGGCGTGCTGCTTATCGCACCCACCGGAGAGCACCTCAAGTACGTAGTCCAGATGCACTTTCCCAAGGAGCAAGCGACAAACAATACTGCAGAGTATGAAGGTTTGCTTGCCGGTCTCAGGATCGCAGTGGACCTTGGGATCAAAAAGCTTATTGTCAGGGGTGACTCGCAGCTTGTCGTCCGCCAAGTGAATAAAGATTATCAGAGTCCGTTGATGGAAGCCTACGTCTATGAAGTGAGGAAGCTAGAAGAGCACTTTGACGGCCTACAAATGGAACATGTTCCAAGAGCTCAGAAGTATATTGCTGACGGTCTGTCAAAGTGCGCTGCACTTAAGTTACCTGTGGAACCAGGGATTTTCGTGCTCAAGCTGACTCAACCAACCGTAACACCATCAACTAGACAAAGCAAGAAGAGGAAGTTGATCTCTGGTGACTACTTCCCGGCAGAGCTTCCCGAAGTCGCTGCTATGAAGGTCCCCAAGATCAACACCAACAGTCCCGAGGCGATCTGCTCCGACAAGCCCTGTGGTTTGTTTCGCTGAAGCTGCACGCTTCCGACAAGTCTTGCTCCGGCAAGCTTGCCGGGAGCATCAAGCTCCGCTGAGCCGCAGGTTCTTGCCGTAGAAGCTGATGTTCCCGCAGCAGCAGATGTGCCTTTAGTCCTTGTTGTCGAGCCGCAAGCTCCAGCATGGGCGCAGCCGATTGTCCTTTTACTTCAGACAGGAGAACTTCCCGAAGAACAAGAAGAAGCGTAAAGAGTAGCCCGGCAGTCAAGTATGTACCAGTTTGTCGACAGCATACTGTACATAAGAAGACTCAACGGTGTGAAATTGAAGTGTATTCCTGTGGAAGATGGATGAAGTTGTTGGCGAGAGATACATGGAGGCATATGTGGTCACCACATTGGCGCAAGAGCACTTGCCGGCAAAGCTTTCCGGTAGAAGGTTTCTTCCGCCAACAGCCCTCCAGGATGCAACTGCACAAGTAACCAAGTGGGAACCGTGCCAGTTCCATTCCAAACAGATACACCAGCCAGCTCAAGCTCTCCAGACGATCCCTTTATCCTGGCCCTTTTCGGTCTGGGGTCTCGACATGCTCGGCCCCTTCCCCCGAGCTGTCGGGGGCTTTGAGTACTTGTACGTCGCCATCGACAAGTTCACAAAGTGGCCGGAAGTGGAAGCAGTGAGGAAGGTGACGGCACAACAAGATCAAGTTCTTTCAGTCGATTGTCCGCCGTTTCGAATCCCTAACAGGATCATCACCGACAACGGCACACAATTTACGAGTCGCACCTTCATGCAGTACGTCCAAGATCTTGGCGCCAAGGTCTGCTTCACTTCTGTTGCTCATCCGAGAAGCAACGGTCAAGCAGAGAGGGCAAATGCTGAAGTGCTGCATGGGCTCAAGACCAGAACTTTCGACAGGCTGCACAAGTGCGGAAGAAACTGGATCGAGGAGCTGCCGGTGGTTCTTTGGTCGATCAGGACGACGCCAAATCGAGCCACCGGCCAGACACCTTTTGCTCTAGTCTATGGAGCAGAGGCAGTTCTCCCCACGGAACTCGGATACGGATCGCCTCGAGTGCTCGCCACGATGAGCTCGAGCAAGAGCAGCTGCGACAAGATGACGCGCTGCTCCTTGAGGAGGATCGTCTTCAGGCCGCTGTGCGAGCTGCTCGCTACCAGCAAGCTTTGCGTCGCTACCATAGCCGCAAACTTAGTGCCAGAAGCCTCGAGGAAGGCGACCTTGTTCTTCGGCACGTTCAGTCCGCCAAGAATTCAAACAAGTTGACGCCGAAGTGGGAAGGCCCTTATCGGGTGAAACGAGTCACTAGGCCTGGCGTTGTCCGCCTTGAGACCGAAGATGGCATCCCGGTGAGCAACTCCTGGAACATTGAGCATCCTCGTAAGTTTTACCCATAGGGCGCGGTTGCCGGAACCTGTTCCGGCAACCACCTTTTGTACAAGTCTTGCCGCTGTTGCATGTAATCCTTTGTACAAAGCCGGGCGCAGACCCCGTGCATCAGTAAAGCTCATGTGTTGTGCACAACTTGCCAAATTCATGCTTTCATCATTTTATTGCATGCTTTGGCTAACGCTTTATGCAGCAACCACACCCGGTAAGCAATATCGAGCCGCTGGGCTCCATAACTTTATTTCCACTTCTTTCTCTTTTCTCAAAGAAAGGAAGGCTCCCTCGCGCACAAGTTAACCAGGGGGGAAGGAGAAGATAATACTATGGACCAGGCATCGCTCGAGGAACTTTCGCCTTATCGGGAAGCAAGAGACAGAAAAGCTAAGTTGCCAAAGTTTGAGCAATCAATTTTTAAACTTTTAAGTTATCTTCCTCGAACGATAGTACTTTGTATGGAAAACCTGTGCGCAGAGGAACCAACTCGCAGGCTAGTCGTGCCCTTACTTTGTTTCGAGTCCGCTCAACAACTTAAGTGAGCTGCGGCTAGTCGCGACAAGGTTGCTTGTCGGAGGCGGCACTGCCAAAGAAGCCGACGTTTCGCACTCAGCTTCATGCAAAGGTGCCCGCACCGACAAGTCCCCCAAATGCGAGGGCAGAAACGCATAAAGGAAGGAATCAAGTAGAGGAAATAACGTTGCATTGATCGCCTAAGATAGAGTATATTACAAAATAACTTGACGCTGATCTAACAAAGTGTTCTAAACATGATCAGCAGCGACAAGGGAAAGGTAAAATTGGCGGCCTAGTCTACGCGGTCGCCATCAATCCGCTTGATCTTGTTCACCTTGTCCACAATGAGTGCGACAAGGGCTTTGAGCTCCTCCACGTTGGCATCTGGCGGCAAGGATCTGAGGACGCCGTTAAGGTTGAGGCCTGGATTGCGGAAGGCCACCTTTATCAACACCTTCTCGAGGGCTCCTCCACAGATCTGGCGTGATTCCTCGGCCAGCTGCTTTGGGACCTCTTCCCGGAGTCGCCAGAGACCCGCCACCACGCCTTTGAAGAATAAACTGAGTTTGGCGCTGGGTCGGAGATGCTCGTCGGAGGAGTATGCAAGGTCCGCCATCCCGGCTCCATCAGCTCGTTGTGGATGTCAAGAGCGGTGTCCACAACTCCTTGGTCCATGCTCCACACTCTCCCTCAAGGCGCCTGGTGGAGACAACATTCGCTAGCAGCTCCTCCTTGGCCTTGATCGCCTCCAACAGGCCCACCTCCCGCCTCGGGCGCCGGCCCAACGCTCCCAAGGCTGAGTGGTCAGCTTCAGGTCAACATCCGCCTTGGAATCTTTGGCGGCGTCGAGCTCCTTGCCCCTATCAGCGAGACGACTCTGCAGCTTGCCAATAGTGTAGGCGTCCTTCTCGCGTTCATGCTTGAGCGTGGCAAGCTCCTCGCCGCTCTTCTTGAGGCTGGCCTCCAGTTGTGCCACATTCGCCTTCAACTCTTCCTTGGCGGCCTCGGCGGCTGCGGTAGCATCCTTCGCTTCCTTAAGCGCCCCGCCAATTGACTCCTCGCGCGCGGCAAGGTCTTCTTCGTGGCTGTCAAGGTTGACCTTCCGCTCGCCCGGCTCGCTTTCTGTGTGGAGAGCTTCTCGGCAGCCACCGCTGCTCCTCTCCTCAGCTGCGACCTTCTCAAGGATGAAGGCCGTGCGCTCTTACGCAAGTCGCCCCGATGCTTCGCTTTCGTCGCGGAGAGTTTCTTGGTTGGCGCCCGGGAGCTCTTGCAGCGCTTCTCCATGTCCGCTCCTGCCCTCGCGACAAGTGCTTCCGGGACTCCAACTTGGCTTGCCGGGCGCAGAGAGCGACAGCAGCTTCTTCAGCAGCTGCTCCTCCTCAGACTCGCCGCTGCTGCTGCTTGGCGCGTCCACCAGCGTCAGCCCAGCGGAGGCGAGTAGCTCGCCGTCGAAGGTCTCTCCTTCGACCGGCGCCCTGGAGCTCGGCTCCCAGGGGAGTTTGATGAAGACACCCTCGCCGGCCTTCAGGTAGGCGCCGGGCTGAGGCTCCTCGAGCTCGACATGTAGCAGCTGACGGGAGTCGGCTGTCGGTGCACACACACTGGCGCTCCTGCGGCCTCGGGGCCGTCGAGCGATCGCCGATCCTCGCCACCAAGGCCGGCAGCCTCGGTGGCCTTCTCGCCAACAGGCCTGTCGGCGACGGCCTCTTCTTCCACAAATGACGGCCTCTTCTTCCAGGACGACGGCCTCGTCGGTGTTGCCGCGTGTTTCCTCCTCGCCGGCAGCCTCGACCTCCATCGGCTCTGCGTCAGACGAAGAAAGAGCAGTCAAGCAAATGTTCAAAAAGAGAAACAAAGGAAAACAAGCCCAAGGGAGATTTTCGTGTAAGGAAATTACCTGCCTCGACCACTGGAGGGTCACTGGCGCTGTCCCTTGCCGGGGTAGCCTCCCTTGCCGGAGTGGCCTCCCTTGTCGGAGGGCGCTCCCTTGCCGGAGAATCCTCCCTTGGCGGCGTAGTGGCAGCAGACAGGATTTCGGGGGCGGCTTCCGAGCCCTCCTAATGAGGCTGCTCTGCTCCTACACAAGCAAACAATCAGGTATCCACGAAGAAGGAGCACCCCTGCACACCTAATAGTAAGGAGAAAACCGCACACTTACTTTGGGGGGCTGTCTGGGGGCTGCTCTGAGGAAGGGTTGCCGGTCCGGCAAGGGGGTCTCAGACGTCCCCTGTTGCCACGGGAGAATCGTCCTCAACGATGACCGCCGGAATCTTGGCCCTCTTCGACGCTCTCTGGGCCAGCGTCCTGAAAAGGAAAGAGTCCAGAACGAAGCAAATCAGATTCAAGATGAAGCAATAAAATTGAAGAAATACAAGCACAATCTCAAAAGCTTACTCCTCGTTTTCCTCCTCGGAGCTGAGCGCGGAGAAGTCAAACTCCGGCTCGCCTCCGGTGCGACGAGGCGGAGGAGTGGGCTCTCTTGGCCGCTTGGCGGAGGCGTCGGCGGTGGCTCGGGAAGATCCCGCCCAGCTTGTCGCAGCAGTGAGGCGCCTCAGCAACATCGCTTGTCGCTGTAGAGCGGCTGCGCCGGGCGCTCTTGTGGCGATCTGCCGCCCGACTCGTCTCCGGCCTTGCGGAGACGCCTCTTCGGGCGGAGCCGGGCTCACCGGGCGGCAAGTCGCTGGGTGGTGGAGAAGAAGCGCCCTCGCTGGTCCACTTGACTCGCCTCGGCTCGACAAGCTCGCCCTCGCCGGGCGATCTCCCTTCGCTCGGCAAGCTCTTCCACGGTGTACCGAAGGCTCCAGCGGCAGGCCGCTGCCGCCTCCTCCACCCTGGTGGCAATACGCGCCATCTCCTCGTCGGTGGTGTCGCGAGTGAGCCTTTTCTGCTCGTCGGAGCGGATCGACACTTCTTCCAAGTCGTCGAAGAACTGTTGCACGACCTCGTCGGGGGGCTCCTGCCAGGTTGGAACGATGCCATGGGAATCGCACAACGGCATCATGGCGCGGATGCGGTCGAGCGTCGAGTTGTTGCACAATGGGGCGACCCCCCTCGGCAACCTAAACCACTCAGGGTGATCGGGGTCGTTCTTGAACAACTCTAGCAGCATCGCATCCAGCTCCAAGACGGTGAAATTCCAGTTCAGGCCCGGGCGCAACCTCATGATGTCTGCCGCATTTTGGAACTCCCAATCAGGCCTCCTCCTCTCTCCGCAAGGGAAGCGTCTGGCGGCGGCGAAGTCTGCGCCAACTGCGCCTACGGTTAGTCCGGCAAGCCTGAAGCGCAAAATCCGGGTCACAACTATCTTCAACCTAGCATCCTCCGGCGCCAAGCTACTCCAATCTTTGCCGCGCACTATTGGGGTTTGGCGCACGGCAGTGAAGGGCTGCGGGTTCTCCTCTACGATCCAACACCAATTGGCTCTCCACTCCTCCCACTTGTTGCGGAACTCTCCTTCCAGATAGGCTTCTTTCTTGCCGATCCTGGAGACCCAAGCTATCCCTCCGGCAAGTGGCTCTCCTCTCTCGACGCGGGGCACGAAGAAGTGGCGGAAGAGTGCCACATTTGGGTGGATCCCGACAAAGTTTTCGCAAAGGTGTGCGAAAACTGCCATGGTCAAGACAGCGTTGGGGGTGAAATCAAGGAGGCGGAGGCCATATGTGTTCATAATATCGCAGAAGAACTCGGAAAGGGCGGGCAAAGCCCGCAATAGAAGAAAAGGGCAAAGAAGGGGTACCCAGTTGGGGCCAAATCAGAAGCGGAGGCGGGGAGTACCTTCGTGCGCGGATGCGCACGCGTCTCCGTCGACCAAAAGAGATAGAAGAGATCCCGCAGCTCCTTTGCGCCGAGCTGAGGGGAGAAGATGGCCCGCTCCTTGCGCAGCGCGCCATGAGCCGCTGCGCCTCGGCCGACTTGACGCCCTTCTCCTTGTCGGCTTTCGGAGCCATGGCGAGGGTGGCGGAGGAGGCCGACGGCGGTGAGTGCGCTTGTGCCGAAAGGGGGCGGGGCGCTGCTCTCTTCGCACTGGAGAAGAAGGGGGGCGCGGTGGTGGTTTTCTTGACAAGACAGCAATGGTGGAGTGGACGGCCCGCCCCTGTTTCCCCCGCTTATAAGGAGGGGGAGGGGGCGGACGTTCCATTTTTCCTAATAAAGAAACCCCCACGACCACGCCCACGATCTCTCGCACGACGCCACGTTCGGTGCGTGCCGTTAGTGGGGGTCGTGGTGGGTCCGGGGCGAGTTACGGCGCGGTCAAGGCCGCGGTGTCCGCAGCACCGCTTTGGGCCTGGCCCGACAACGCCGGCACTGTAATGCCCAGGCTGGGGCTCCTGCCGGTGTACTAGAGTAGGGTACCCTAGTATCCCAGACTTGTGCACTGGACAGTTGCAGCACCCCGCGGCAGGGTTTGCCTGGTCACCGCCAAGGTCCTCCGTGGCTCCTTTGGAGCCATTCAAGAACAAAGTATTTGACTAAGAAGACAAGGCCCCGGCAAGAGGAGCTTGCCGGGAAGGCCACTCAAGGCATGCAGAAGACAGGGCCCCGGCAAGAGGAGCTTATGGAAGGCTCGAGCGCCGACAAGCCTCCAGACGCGACAAGGATTCGGCCGCGGCAAGGCGCTTGCCGCGGCAAGCAACCAGTCTCCATCTCCGCTCCAGCTCATCCAACAACGTGTCGCCATGAGGCCATTCCATGCACGCGTGTCAAGAGGCTGTGCAGCCAGCGGAGAGCAGCGATAAGCGGCGCTGACAAGCTTGCCACCATGGCGAGTGGCGGCGCACCTGACGGTCTCTGTTGCACTGTTTGGGCGACATAGACGGGCATTTATTGCTTTTGTACTTTGCCGTCAGAGTTAGGTATTTTGCACTGTACACTGTTCAAGTAGGTGTACCAACTCCTGTTTTTACATTTGTACCCTCATCTATGTTGCCGCCTGTCAGAGACCCCTTGAGCATATAAAAGGAGGCCCATGCGCAACGTAGAGGGGGTTCGATTCATTCGACTCACTCGAGACCAGATACGCTCACGCTAGGTTTTGTAGCTTGCATCGCTCCCTGGCAAGAACACAATACATCAAACAAGCAGCAGTAGGAGTTTCATCTCTCCGGAGAGCTCCGAAGCTGGGTAAACTGCTCGTGTGCCTCGCCTCGATCCGCTCTTCGTGCGATCTCCGCCCCCCTCCGAACCACAAGGGGCCTGGTCCACCGGCCCCATAGGTGCTCGTGGGTACGATCAGCCTCCCCGACACTCCCCCTCTTATTCTGGCATTCTGCAGTTAGTCCACATATACTACCCCTTTCATTGATACCGATGCATAAGTAGTGTAGATCTTTGCTTGCGACTACTTTGGATGAGTACTCACGGTTGCTTTGCTACCCCTTTTCCCCCTTCTTTCTTCTTTCTGGTTGTTACAACCAGATGGTGGAGTCCAGGAGCCGGATGCAACCTTTGACGACTGCTACAACCCCGAGGGTGCCTACTACCATGTGACGGACGCCGACGACCAGGAGTAGTTAGGAGGCTCCCAGGCAGGAGGCCTTGCCTATTAGATCGATGTTGCTTCTGTGCTAGCCTTCTTAAGGCGAACTTGTTTAACTCATGTATGTACTCAGATATTGTTGCTTCCGCTGACTCGTTTGTATTCGAGCTTATGTATTCGAGCCCTCGAGGCCCCTGGCTTGTAATATAAAGCTTGTATTATTTTAATTTGCGTCTAGAGTTGTGTTGTGATATCTTCCCGTGAGTCCCTGATCTTGAGCGTACACATTTGCGTGTATGATTAGTGTATGATTGAATCAGGGGCGTCACAGCTTGGCAACCACCACTACCGTGCTTAGCATGGAACATATTGATAACTGATAGTCGTGAAGTAAATGAGAAAGGGTGCATGTCTCAATTTATCATTTACCTCTATTTTAAAAACTTGAGCTCTGGCACCTCTGCAAATCACTGCTTCCCTCAGTGAAGGGACTATCAATTTACTTTTATGTTGTGTCATCACCTTCTAAAACAAGCACCAGAACCTAAGAGCACGGTTGTCATGACTTATGCATTGTGTGTAGCTAATGACTGGATCTTTTCTACCATGAATTACAATGTTTAGTTGCTGCTTGAACTATGGAGCTGCTCTGCATTTATGTTTTGCGGTCTCAGAAAGGGCTAGCGAGATACCACTATTGTCATATTATATCATGGTTGTTATGACAATGTGTTGTCGTTTGAGATATCTTATTATTGCTCGCTAGCTAATTATGTCATTGATATGAGTTAACATAATCTTTAAGAGTTATTGTTGGCATGGTTAGTTATAATATTGGCTGAAAACCTCGGTGTTGTTTAAGCTTATTTATGCAAACAAGAGCAAAAGAGTTCGTAAAAGTTTTTCTTTTTCACTTTCAGTTTATCAACTGAATTGCTTGAGGATAAGAAAAGGTTTAAGCTTGGGGGAGTTGATACGTCTCCAACGTATATACTTTTCCTAACGCTTTTCCTCTTCTTTTGGACTCTAATTTGCATGATTTGAATGAAACTAACCCCGGACTGACGCTGTTTGCATGGTGTTGTTTTTGTGCAGAAATAAAAGTTCTCGGAATGGAACAAAACTTTGCAAGGATTTTTTATACAATAAATAAGAATTTCTGGAGTCAAGATCCACCGGAGGGGGGAACCTAGGTGGGCACAACCCAACAGGGCCCCCCCCTCCTGGCGTGCCTAGGTGGGTTGTCCCCACCTGGTGGCCCCGCAGACCCTAAAATTGATGCTATAAAATCCTACTTTTCCAGAAAAAATTCAGGGACAAAGAATTATCGCGATCCATGAGACGGAGCCGCCGTCGCCTCCTGTTCTTCATCGGGAGGCCAGATCTCGAGTTCGTTTGGGGCTCCGGAGAGGGGGGTCTTCGTTCTTCATCATCACCAACCCTTCTCGATCGCCAATTCCATGATGCTCCCACCGGGAGTGAGTAATTCCTTCGTAGGCTCGCTGGTCGGTGAGGAGTTGGATGAGATTCATCATGTAATCGAGTTAGTTTTGTTAGGTCTAGATCCCTAGTATCCACTGTGTTCTAAGATTGATGTTGCTATGACTTTGCCATGCTTAATGCTTGTCACTTTGGGCCCGGGTGGCATGAATTCAGATCTGAACCGTTTATGTTATCACCATTATATCCATGTTCTAGATCCGATCTTGCAAGTTATCACTACTAGGGAAAACCTTATACACAGAACTTTAGCAGTAGCACTTGTTAAAAAAGCTCGCTACTGCTAGACAGCAGTAGCGCGTGCAAAATAAGCGCGCTGCAGATACATATATATGTGAGGACCGGATTTTCGGGATATTAATTTCCCAAAAATGGCCCTTGTGCTCACCAGCCCCAGGATTACTGTTAGCTAATGAGGCGCAAACTTAATACAGAAATTCCAAGCAAAGTACAAAATATGTAGTACAAGACCATTCTGGCCTATGAGTACAACAAATGGTTCCTAGTGGCTGATGGCGGAAGCGGTTTGTGGTCTCTAGCGTCTATGGGACTCCATTTCCCACAGGACCAGATGACCAGGTTAACTCCTATCTTCGCGAGGCTGCTATCACCGTTGCTTAGGTTCCGGGGCTGTCATCGCAACGCTCCTCTCCATACAAGAAATCTGGCCAAGACAATAGCCAGGGACAAGCCAGTGAGTACTTTTGAATTTACTCGCTAACATTATGAACTCAGGTATAATTATTCAAATGATAATCATGCTCTAAAATATTCTATGATCACAACGTCAGTCACAAAATAAAATCCATGATGCACGCAAGCAAGTTATTCACGTAACACATGAATAATGCAATTAGAGTGTAGAAATAGAATGCCTCAGTCGGGCGTCTGAGCGACACCACAGAAAGGGCTCATAAGTGAAATAAGTAACAACCATGTCAGCAAGGCGTGCATGCGATGCCACATAAAGGGCTCATAAAGTAAATATGTAATAAGCATGCCACAAAGGCCTCAAATGACACCACATAAAGGGCTTATATAGTAAATAAATAACAAGCATGCCACAATCAAGGCCTCAAATGACACCACATAAAGGGCTTATATAGTAAATAAATAACAAGCATGCCACAGTCGGGTGTCTCAGCGACACCACATAAAGGGCTTATATAGTAAATAAACAACAAGCATGCCACAGTCGGGCGTCTCAGTGACACCACATAAAGGTCTTATATAGTAAATAAATAACAAACATGCCACAGTCGGGCGTCTGTGCGACACCACCTAAAGGGCTTATAACAGAATAATCACAGTGAATATCTAGGAGGTAGAACCGTCCCAGGGATCCTCAATAAATCAAATAATGAAAATAGTTAGTCCACAGTAATAATAATCATAATCATCATATGTCACCGGCCATAATCAATGTTCTGACTTATTAGCTTTTCCTCCGAAGACCGACACTAAGACCGACACTTGACCCATCCCAGACTGTAATCCTTAACCATGGACACGGCTATTCGAATAGGTGTTTAATCTCTGCAGAGGGTGTACTCTTTACCCACGAGTAACTCATTCCTTTAGTCCATCAGGACTAATTCTGTCTATGATCTTTTAATTGAAAACACACCCAATCCGCATTACACCTTTAACTTACCGGTGTCTCGGAATCACCCACGACACCCGTTAAGTTTAAACTCTAAGTGGGGAGGCTACAACCTCGACTTAGCATGGGATCACAAAATTTATAACGCGTGCAAACTAGGGGAGCTACCCCTTCGACTCCAACCGAAAACACCCATGCCCCCGGACCAAGTGGCATGCCTACCGGATGCCTCCGGTATCTTCCACCATGGCCTCTCTGTACGGTGTGTGCTAGAAAAGGGGTTGACAACTTACTAAACCGTACCCTACCGATGGCAGGGACAAGTGGTAGTACGAAACAAGTATGGGTGTTACTGGAACAAGACTCGATCTATGGTCGACTCAGGAGGCTTAAGTATTCCCTGTATGATTAGCATAACAAATTTATTTTCAACCAACAGACATAATCACCACTCATCATACCCCGTCATGCCATACCGGACACAATCGTCTCAACGAGGAACTAGGGACAAGCTCGTGTCTACCCAAGATAGAGACTTTCCCGGCTTCCTTACGGTATGCATGGAACGCATACGAGGGTGATTACTATCATAATGTATCAAATTTCAGTAGCACGGAATCATCAATATGCACTTATGAGTATGCTCATATCATCACATAAAATAACGAAACTCCGAGGCAAGGAGTGTTGTAACCGTATTCAAACGACACACAAAAATATTATGCCAGAGTTCAGAATGCTTGCCTTAAAGTTGTGGAGAGGTGCATTCCAAAACTTTGAAAGTTTTCTTCTCCCTTTCCAAAATCCTATTTTGAATAAATTTGAATTAACACATACTTTCAAAATAGTACAGAAAAGTTGTTTGGAAAATTTCCAAATAAATATGAAAATAAACTAGACAGTATTTTGGAAACAACAGAAAAAAAATCAAGTCATTTGGGCTTATATTTAAAAAGTTGTAGCCAGTCAAAGTTTAGTCAAATCTGTTTTTAAATAAAAAAACAGAAAAGGAAAAACGGTTCAGACAGAATACGTTTTCGAAACAGAGAAAACGCACCTAGCAGAGTACGCCTTCACTTAAGACGGCACGCGACGGCGTGGGGTCGCAGACAGGGGGGCGCGCTGTCAGGTTCATCCCCCTCCCTCCCGCTTTCCTGGCCAGGGAGCAGAGGCGAGCTCCGGCGACGCCAGTCGGCGGAAGGCTACTCCCCGTGGGGTACTAGGCACGGGGATAGGTTCCCCATGAGCTAGCGGTCCTCTCGATGGTCACCACTGCCGGAGTGGTGGACAGGGTCGCCGGCGGCGAGCTCTGAGGCGGACTGAGGTTTCGGGTTGGTTTGGGGATTCGGTCAACGGTGGCTCTTGATCGGAATTAAGGGATGAGACGGCTCCGCCGGGTCAAGGAAAGACTAGAGGCGGCGAGTATGGCGTCAGAGGGGCTCTGGCTGTGAAGTAACCAACCGGAGTGCGGCGGTGGCTGCACTTGCCGGAGGCGAGGATGACGACCTCCTCTGGTCAAACTGCTGCGAGGGGAGTTGGCTACGGTTGACTTGAGGCTGTTGACGAGTGCAAGGGAGGCCGGGGGCGCTATTTATAGCAGGGCAGCGTCGGTTCCCGACGGTAGCCGTGGATAAGCTTGACGGTGCGCTTGCTACTGTTGCCGGAGGCAACGTGGCGATGGCTGGCTGGCTTCAGGGGCTAACGACGAACTCTCCACTGTCCAAGGAGGCGAGCTGGCGCGCTACGGTGGTTTGGGCAGTGCCGACCTGAGCAGGGGCGGGCTGCCGACGCCTGCGTGCCGCCAAAAGGGTCGCTGCAGCGGCGCTGCGAGGAGCCAGGGGTAGCAGCATGTCACGGGCGAACGGACAAGATCGTGGCTTGGTCCCTCGGGCAAGAAAAGACCAGGAGGTACGGAGTAAGTGCGACGCGGCGGCTCGGGCGCGCGGCTGCAGTTGGCGCGCTCTGGGCGCGCCCAGTGCACGCCCACTAACCGCTCGACGAAATGCCATGGCACCCTAGAGTGCTTGGATGATACTGCAAGTTACCAGACTGGTTAAGGTGGTTACTAAATCTCTAGTGGACAAGCTGGCTAGGCAAATAAAGCAACTCTATAATGCTAACTAAAATCTATGCCAAAACGGTTCATGCACTCCAACTGTTCGACGAAATGCTAGGGGCATCCAGATGGTTTTGCAAGTAACCAAAATTTCCAGATCAGAGTCTCTTTAGGTACTAGAAAACATGGCACGGTTGTTTTGGGAAAAATCAAAACTTGATATTTCAAGTTTTTGAGAAAGCCAAATCTGGACAGAAAAGAAAGGCTGTTATTGCATGGACCAAAAATACTCCAATGGGTCCACTCTCCTGGACTTAAGGGTTTTGTAGGGTGGTCTATAAGCAGGAAAAAGTTCATGGTTACTAGAGCAAGATAAATTAGGGTTGCAGTAGAAAATGCCAAGCTGGGCCACAATGAAGATGAGGATGATTCACTCAATTTTACAAAGAACACCAGTGGGTTATTGGTTAAAGTTGATTTATATGCTACAAATAACATCCCATAATTTTGGTGGAAGCTTTAAAGAAATATTTAAATAGTTTGTAGAGCAAAATTTCCCACTGGACCAGATTTGCAAATTTGGTATAGAGCTCAAAATATCCAATGAATGAAAGATTTTTTGCATAAAAGTGATTTATAAACCTCACATGACATCCCCAAATTTTGGTGAAAATTTCAAATAAATCTATCAAATGGTTGCTGTTTAAATTGAACTCTGAAACTTAGGAAAAATTATTTTCACAGAAATAAATTTCAGGAAAGATAAATTCAGAAATAATTCCACTGATCAAAAAGAAAAGGTCTTGGGAAGATAAACAAGTCCAACAATATATTAGGAAAGTTTTCACTTGGGGTAAAAACTCCACAATATCAAAGAAAAGAATGTTTCTGAAATCAAAGAAAATCCAGAAAATGAAAAATTTAATTTCCTGGCAAAAAAATTTAGTAAACAAATCCTGTCCAAATTTTTTTTGGGTGTCACAACACTACCCCCCTTAAGAAAAATCTCGTCCTCGAGATTTGCTAAAAGCTTTTTTTAAAATATTACTTTTACCATTTCAAAAATAACCACTTTACTTACGCAATAAAATGCGGCTACAGTGAGAGGGCAATAAGTGGTGTAAAACTACAGTGTGGAACACTGGCGCTGCATGGAGAAATCCACGGTTTGGGGAAAACGAGATATTTCTACGTCAGACATGGTAAATTTAGAATAAATTCTAAATTCTAAAATACGCTGGCCGTACCCGAGAGCACAGTGCTCCCTCTAGCTGACAGGTGGACCCGGGGCCCATTGTCAGTCTCTTCTTCTCCCTCTGGCTCTCTCTTCTTCCTCTCTCTCACGCGCTTTCCCGCGCTTTCTCCACCGGCGACGTCTAGCGCGTAGGGCATCTAGGCCGTACTGCGGTAGTGCGCGGCGTGCTAGCTGCCGGTGCGGCATGCACTCACCTCGCGGGCCAGTGCACTGTCAGCACTGCTCGCGGATTCGTCCCCGAACACCAGCGATCGAGTGACGAGCGGCGCTGGTGGACTTCGCCCACCGTACACCGATCTCGAGCTATAAAACGATCGCGGTGCTCCTTTCTTCTTCCTCCTCCTGACTTCGCTTCTCCTTCACCTCCCTTCTCCTTCATTTTTGTCTGCAGGAGCTCGAGACGAGGCTCTAATGGCGGAGGTGATGCTGGACTGGTATGTGATCCTGATGTGCGGAGGGTTGGCGGCATTGCTGGGGTTCTCCGTGCTCCTGTGCGTAGTGATCCTCGATGATCGTCGTGATGCGGCCGCTCGAGTGTTAGCTCTCCGCGGTGGCAGTGATCATGATGATTAGGTGCGGTGTCAGGTGCTAACTGCTGTCAGGGTGCCGAAGGTAACTTGTACCCGAGTAACTACTCACAAATCTCTACCTCTGAGACTGTGGGGTGTTAGGGAGGTGCTTAGTTTAGTGAAAAAATGTGCACGTGGATTTGCACTAGGTCGAGTGGTTGGGGTCGTGAGTCTGCTGTTATGGTGCTGCATGAAATAGAAAATCTATGTCGTGAAGAAATGTATGCTGCAACAACTCCGAGAAAAATCTTACTTCAGGATTTATCGAGAGTGAAAACAGTTAATAAAATTTTACCGCAGTAACAACCACTCACATTGATTGAAACTAAAGATTCAATTCATCGCACAAATTTAGGATATATAAGTTGCAACACATAAATAAATGCAGGGACAATAAACACAGCAATGACATCTACAACGACAATGGTAATTGGACAGGGTCCTGAGAAAACGTCTCTGGGATTGGGGCACACTCTTCTTCTATCGAGGGAAGTGGGTTGACCAGTAGATGAATGTGCCTTTACTGGTTGGGCCTCAGTGGTCTGCCAATGGCGATCTAAGGATTCAAATCGGCGAGGCTCTGGAGATAGCCCATTACTCGCTGGGTCAAACGCTCTTGAGCGATGACATACTGGGCAAGGTTGGCCAGTACTGGGTCTCTCTCGATTCGTCCACCGGGAAAAGATGCTACTTCTCCGGGTGCTGCACGACTCGGGAAATAATAATACCCCCGTTCGCTGGCATAGGGTACCACAAATCAAAGGCGAGTAAGCGCCTCATACGCAGCAGCTTCTATGGCCATATGAGGAGTCGGCCTAGATTTACCCACGAAGGAGACTTCCGTGGGGTCTTGGTTTGGGTTTGCGGGAGGGACGTGCACCACTGCCCAATATTTCGAGGTGGATGGGGTGATCCTAGATTTGAGTAACTCATATTGGGGTGGGTGGATAGCACTCATGGTACTGCAGGTAAAGTCCCACAAAATTTTAACAAAGCTACCTAGAGCTGCATCTGGAGTTCTCAGCTAAATGCTGGGGCTCGGCATGGTAAAGAAATGGCAGTGAGAGTTGTGCACGGGGTGAGGGATACTTGGCAAGGTCACGAGGTGGCCTTTTATATAGCATCCGGGCGGGGTCTTTTACCACGGTGAAGAGTAACTAGTCTGTCGGTTCTGCTCTACGGGGTCGGGGTTAACGCTACAGATACACATATCTCACAAAAGTGACGTATTACTGTGGGTGTCGTCGGGTGTTTTTTTTTGGTAGTTGTGCCGGGATTAAGAATGCAACCACAATCTAACATATTTATGCAAGGCTACTATTCAAAACAGAGGCACACAAGCAAGATGCGTTTATTCAAGGCGATGCAAGATTACATAATTACAGGACGTGGGCATACTGAGACTTGGTACTACTCGAGTGACTTAGTCTACCTCGTTGATATCTAAGCGGTCATGCCTTGTGGATGTCGAGGCTTCTCCACGGGTTTCACCGTTGGGGTTAGCTGGATGGGGTTGAGGGGCTGCGGGGTCGGGGTAGCAATGATGACCGTCGCGGGGGTTGTTGGCCACAATCCCATTGGAGCGTGTTCCCAAAAGGCGACGAAGCACTTCCGGGAACACCAAAGTATTTTGGTCGATGGTTGGGGCAGACCTCAAGGACTCGGTCAGTTGTCCGAACAGCTTGACTGGGTTGTCGGTGTCGGGCTCATCTTCTCCTCTTGCCAGGGCTCGGCGAACCAGCTCTCCACGAGCTGCGATCAGATCAAGAGTGATTTGATCGAACAGTTCTCTAGTGCACCTACATAGCGCACCAGATGCAATAATGCAGGATCCGTCTCGTGATCCCCGTTGACAACCTGGGGTGGCCTACCATACCCGTCACGGCTGGGGTAGTAGTAGAACGAGCGACAGTTAACTCTGGGCGACAAGTGCCGGAGTTGAACTATAGCCTCTCAAGCTGCTAGTTGGATGGCTTGTGGTTCAAAGGAAGTCGTCCTTCCGGTGAACCGGTAGGGGCGTTCAGGCGATAGGCCCCTACAATAGATGTGCACAGTGCCCAGAATTGACGGCTTTCACCGCTCATGGGTCCTTGGTACACAACATATTCTGGGGGCTCTTCTAATGCAAAGGCACGGCGGATGAGGTTTACAAGCACGGTCACAAAACCTCCAAGGTTGTTTGTTGTGGTCTCATTGTGCACGACGGGGCCAGGCATTTGGCTCGGTTTGGGGAAGAAGCTGTGTTGTGCTGTGTTGAGGTTAACGTGCCCTTTTTATAGAAAAAGAGGACGGAGTCTTCCTTCGCACGCTCGCGAATGAGACAATTTAGGTGTCGGTCACTGGCGCATGATCGACGGGCTAGGCTGATAGGTCGGGCACTGACTGCCAAAAGGTGTCAGGTTACTGTGGGCTATCTTGCACGAGAAGCTTGGCTGGTTTTAGGTTATGGTTTGGGGGTTTGGTTAACCTAGGCTTATTGACCTGGCTGAGATAGGATTAGCCAATGGTCAGCCTGGCTCTGATACCAAGTTTGTGAGGACCGTATTTTCAGGATACTAAATTCCCAAAATGGCCCTTGTGCTCACCAGCCCCAGGATTACTGTTAGCTGATGAGGAGCAAACTTAATACAGAAATTCCAAGAAAAGTACAAAATATGTAGTATAAGACCATTCTGGCCTATGAGTACAACAAATGGTTCCTAGTGGCTGATGGCGGAAGCGGTTTGTGGTCTCTCAGCGTCTATGGGACTCCATTTCCCACGGGAACAGCTTACCAGGTTAACTCCTATCTTCGCGAGGCTGCTATCACCGTTGCTTAGGTTCCGGGGTTGTCATCGCAACGCTCCTCTCCATGCAAGAAATCTGGCCAAGACAATAGCCAGGGACAAGCCAGTGAGTACTTTTGAATGTACTCGCAAACATTATGAACTCAGGTATAATTATTCAAATGATAATCATGCTCTAAAATATTCTATGATCACAATGTCAGTCACAAAATAAAATCCATGATGCACGCAAGCAAGTTATTCACGTAACGCGTGAATAATGCAATTAGAGTGTAGAAATAGAATGCCTCAGTCGGGCGTCTGAGCGACACCACAGAAAGGGCTCATAAGTGAAATAAGTAACAACCATGCCGCAGTCGGGCGTCTGTGTGATGCCACATAAAGGGCTCATAAAGTAAATACGTAGCATGCCACATTCGGGCGTCTCAGCGACACCACATAAAGGGCTTATATAGTAAATAAATAACAAGCATGCCACGATTAAGGCCTCAGCGACACCACATAAACCGCTTATATAGTAAATAAATACCAAGCATGCCACAGTCGGGTGTCTCAGCGACACCACATAAAGGGCTTATATAGTAAATAAACAACAAGCATGCCACGATGCAAGGCCTCAAATGACACCACATAAAGGGCTTATATAGTAAATAAATAACAAACATGCCACAGTCGGGCGTCTGTGCGACACCACCTAAAGGGCTTATAACAGAATAATCACAGTGAATATCCAGGAGGTAGAACCGTCCCAAGGATCCTCAATAAATCAAATAATGAAAATAGTTAGTCCACAGTAATAATAATCATAATCATCATATGTCATCGGTCATAATCAATGTTCCGACTTTGAAGCTTTTCCTCCGAAGACGACACTAAGACCGACACTTGACCCATCCCAGACTGTAATCCTTAACCATGGACATGGCTATTCGAATATATGTTTAATCTCTGAAGAGGGTGTACTCTTTACCCATGAGTAACGCCTTCCTTTAGTCCATCGGGACTAATTCCGTCTACGGTCTTTTAATTGAAAACACACCTAACCGCACACACCAGCCTAACTTCATCGGGTGTCCGGAATCACCCACGACACCCGTTAAGCGAAACTCTAAGTGGGGAGGCTACAACCTCGACTTAGCATGGGATCACAAAATTTATAACGCGCGCAAACTAGGGGAGCTACCCCTTCGGCTCCAACCGAAAACACACATGCCCCCGGACCAAGTGGCATGCCTACCGGATGCCTCCGGTATCTTCCACCATGGCCTCTCTGTACGGTGTGTGCTAAGAAAGGGGTTGACAACTTACTGAACCATACCCTACCGATGGCAGGGACAAGTGGTAGTACGAAACAAGTATGGGTGTTACCGGAACAAGACTCGATCTATGGTCGACTCAGGAGGCTTAAGTATTCCCTATATGATTAGCATAACAAATTTATTTTCAACCAACAGAAATAATCACCACTCATCATACCCCGTCATGCCATACCGGACACAATCGTCTCGACGAGGAACCAGGGACAAGCTCGTGTCTACCCAAGATAGAGACTTTCCCGGCTTCCTTACGGTATGCATGGAATGCATACGAGGGTGATTACTATCATAACGTATCAAATTTCTGTAGCACGGAATCATCAATATGCACTTATGAGTATGCTCATATCATCACATAAAATAACGAAACTCCGAGGCAAGGAGTGTTGTAACCGTATTCAAACGACAAACAAAAATATTATGCCAGAGTTCAGAATGCTTGCCTTAAAGTTGTGGAGAGGCAGGGTGCATTCCAAAACTTTGAAAGTTTTCTTCTCCCTTTCCAAAATCCTATTTTGAATAAATTTGAATTAACACATACTTTCAAAATAGTACAGAAAAGTTGTTTGGAAAATTTTCAAATAAATATGAAAATAAACTAGACAGTATTTGGGAAGCAACAGGAAAAAAATCAAGTCATTTGGGCTTCTATTTAAAAAGTTATAGCCAGTCAAAGTTTAGTCAAATCTGTTTTTAAATACAAAAACAAAAAAGGAAAAACGGTTCAGACAGAATACGTTTTCGAAACAGATAAAACGCACCTAGCAGAGTACGCCTTCACTTAAGACGGCACGCGACGGCGTGGGGTCGCGGACAGGGGGGGCGCGCTGCCAGGGAGCAGAGGCGAGCTTCGGCGACGCCAGTTGGCGGAAGGCTACTCCCCGTGGGGTACTAGGCACGGGGATATGTTCCCCATGAGCTAGCGGTCCTCTCGATGGTCACCACTGCCGGAGTGGTGGACAGGGTCGGCGGCGGCGAGCTCCGAGGCGGACTGAGGTTTCGGGTTGGTTTGGGGATTCGGTCTACGGTGGCTCTCAATCGGAATTAAGGGATGAGACGGCTCCGCCGGGTCAAGGAAAGACTAGAGGCGGCGAGTATGGCGTCGGAGGGGCTCTGGCTGTGAAGTAACCAACCGGAGTGCGGCGGTGGCTGCACTTGCCGGAGGCGAGGATGACGACCTCCTCTAGTCAAACTGCTGCGAGGGGAGTTGGCTACGGTTGACTTGAGGCTGTTGACGAGTGCAAGGGAGGCTGGGGGCGCTATTTATAGCAGGGCAGCGTCGGTTCCTGACGGTAGCCGTGGATAAGTTCGACGGTGCGCTTGCTACTGTCGCAGGAGGCAACGTGGCGATGGCCGGCTGGCTTCAGGGGCTAACTACAAACTCTCCACTGTCCAAGGAGGCGAGCTGGCGCGCTGCGGTGGTTTGGGCGGTGCCGACCTGAGCAGGGGCGGGCTGCCGACGCGGCAGCCGCCAAAAAGGCTTCGCCATGGCGACGCTGCGAGGAGCCAGGGGTGGCAGCATGTCACGGGCGAATGGACAAGATCGTGGCTTGGTCCCTCGGGCAAGAAAAGACCAGGATGTACGGAGTAAGTGCGACGCGGCGGCTCGGGCGCGCTGCTGCAGTTGGCGCACTCTGGGCGCGCCAGTGCACGCCCACCAACCGCTCGGCGAAATACCATGGCACCCTAGAGTGCTTGGATGATACTGCAAGTTACCAGACTGGTTAAGGTGGTTACTAAATCTCTAGTGGACAAGCTGGCTAGGCAAATAAAGCAACTCTATAATGCTAACTAAAATCTATGCCAAAACGGTTCATGCACTCCAACTGTTCGACGAAATGCTAGGGGCATCCAGATGGTTTTGCAAGTAACCAAAATTTCCAGATCAGAGTCTCTTTAGGGTTGTTTTGGGAAAAATCAAAACTTGATAGTGCTAGTTTTTGAGAAAGCCAAATCTGGACAGAAAAGAAAGGTTGTTATTGCATGGACCAAAAATACTCCAATGGGTCCACTCTCCTGGACTTAAGGGTTTTGTAGGGTGGTCTATAAGCAGGAAAAAGTTCATGGTTACTAGAGCAAGATAAATTAGGGTTGCAATAGAAAATGCCAAGCTGGGCCACAATGAAGATGAGGATGATTCACTCAATTTTACAAAGAACGCCAGTGGGTTATTGGTTAAAGTTGATTTATATGCTACAACTAACATCCCATAATTTTGGTGGAAGCTTTAAAGAAATATTTAAATAGGTTGTAGAGCAAAATTGCCCACTGGACCAGATTTGCAAATTTGGTGTAGAGCTCAAAATATCCAATGAATGAAAATATTCTTTCATAAAAGTGATTTAGAAACCTCACATGACATCCCCAAATTTTGATGAAAAATTTAAATAAATCTATCAAAGGGTTGCAGTGCAAATTGAACTCTGAAACTTAAGAAAAATTATTTTCACAGAAATAAATTTCAGGAAAGATAAATTCAGAAATAATTCCACTGATAAAAAAGAAAAGGTCTTGGGAAGATAAACAAGTCCAACAATATATTAGGATAGTTTTCACTTGGGGTAAAAACTCCACATTATCAAAGAAAAGAATGTTTCTGAAATCAAAGAAAATCCAGAAAATGAAAATTTTAATTTCCTGGCAAAAAAAATTAGTAAACAAATCCTATCCAAAAAAAATTTTGGGTGTCACAATATAGCAGTAGCGCGTCTCACTGAAAAAGGGCTACTACTAAATTTCCAACCACTAAGCCGATAGGCTACACATAGTAGTAGCGATCTTTCAAGAACCGCGCTACCGCTAATATTGTTATAGCAGCGCGTTTAGGCGTAAGGCACTACTGCTAACGAAAATAAAATAAAATGAAAAACAAATAGAAAAGTAAATGAAAATGAAAGAAATAGAAAAAGGAGAAATAAAAAAATAAAATGTAAATAAAAATAAACGAAAAAGGGAAAAAGGATGAAGGCATCACTACTAGGGAAAACCCTAGCAATAGCACTGGTTTTGTGCTCACTAGTAGCGCGGGGAGGCGTGGTACTAATAAGGCGCTACAGCTATTTGCTTAGCAGTAACACGTGCCCGCACGCGCTACTGCTAGGACAAATAGCTGCAGCGTTTGTTCACTCCCACGCTACTGCTAATGTAACTAGTGGCAGCGTGTTTTCTCTCCATCGATACTAGTATTCTTTATTTATTTATTTTTTTATTTGTTTATTTTTAGTGTATTTATGCGCCATCGTACACCAGTTATGAGGTTTACATCATCATGTCCATAACAGTGTGTCAAATGAATGTGGATTAGGTTCAAGTGGAGGCAATATGTGGTGCATGTCAAAAGTATACTACTAAACCAAACTTAATCTAGTTTGGACTAGTAGTACTTTCGATGTGCACCACATGTTGCCTCCACTTGAATCTAATCCACCAAAGACAAGCTATTTAATCATCATCATAGTCATAACATCAACAGTAGTTATTTAATCATCATAGTCATAGTGTAGCACATCATCATCTTCAAACTCATTCTAGCTAACTAATCACCACCAACACTAACTGCGGTAGATATCTAATCACCAGCAACACTAGCTAATAAAAATCATCAGTCATTGCCACCAACACTAGCTAATCACTCCTGTTGCTCTCTCTAAGGTAAAATAACATAAAACATGTGTAGCACTCATTCTTCATCAAGTTGGAGCATGCAGATGAACTTGTCTCCTAATCGTGGGTTGCGCTCCAAGTTGGATTTATGTCCCCTAGTACTTCATCAAGTTGGATTTATGTCCCCTAGTACTTCTCTGCGATCGTTCACAATTTTGCTCCAATCTTTCACTATTAAGCATTCCTCACTATTAGAAATCCTGACTGCACTAAAGTGCATTATAGGATATCTTGGTCATAAGCTAACAATTCTCATCTGACCTTTAGTCTTGATCCAATGAGGCACAACATTCAGAGGGAGTCCCTGTTGAAGAACATCGTATAGTAACATACTTAGCAATGAAGTTTAGCTTAAAAAATAATGTATGTGAAAGATGCACTGAGTACAAATAGTAAAAATCTTACCATCTTTCCTAAATAGATGTGACTGTAGTTCAATACGAACACTATTGGTCGCACGTTTTGAGTACTAAGACTTGGAACTCCAAAAAAATAATTTGTCTTGACAGTATGAAGATCCTCAAGCCATGAAACATGATGACTTATCTCCTCGCAATTTAGTTCAGCCCCGGGACAGTAATAGGTCCTGTCTACCAAGCGCTGGACATGATTGCTTGATTGGAAATAAGCTGTCAATAGAAATAAGTTGTCAACTATTTTTGAATAAACAATATCAAAGACATAAATATGGTTGAGAAACTCACATTTTGGTAGAACTGGAGGCGTTTGCACATCAACCCAGATGTCGGTATTACCTTCAATACCATCTTTCGGACGAATATCAAAGGTGATAAGCATATCAGGCTCAAATGCATAAGTCTTGCATAGTGCTCGCCATGTTTTGCATCCAAAATAGGTGTAGTCGTCTTCGTTGTATAATTTTGCGTGGAAAATATAACCATGCTCGGTCTTCAAATAAACTCTCTTTACCTCCATAGTAGTTGTCATAGAACTGAAACCTATCTTATCCAATACAATAACGCTTGCATGGCAGGGGATACGCTAGTAGAATAGTAAAAGCAATTATAAGTTGAAGCAGATGTCATGCTTAATTACGAAAAAAGACTTGTCGTTGTGACTTATTGTATCCACTTCGAAGTTCTCGTCCAGCTTGATGCTGAAGCGCCTATCATCATCTAGGAAGATTTTGTTGCACAGGCCGCGCTCATCTTTGCAGTATTTGCAAATATTGAAATCCTTTTCGTCGTCAGACATTTCCTATGTTCATAGTTAAAACATTAATTGAAAATCGATCAAAGACAACTACCAGGATACTCAACACACAAATCCGGGGCACTCGATATTTCCTACATATTCTGGCACAAGCCATGCCAAAATTCACGGAAAAATCCGGCATGACCTTTGCTAAAATAAGACATATCGAGCGCCTGAAATTTGCTGGAACGGAAATGAATCAACACTCCGCCAAAACATAGGCCACTCAGAGGTGTAACATGCAAACATGACCGGCCACTTGGGCAAGCACATATCCTATTTGAGCAACACAAGATATACATTTCAAAATATCTTATAGGACTCAAATTAGCATGCATTCAATAAGCAAAAGTAAATCATCTCATGCGTCCGTACATCGTCGAATATTATCACTAATACATCCCAAATAGTTTCATACATATAACATCACTAATACAACTAAAACCCTAGCACATGACGGGTATCGGCGCGGGCGGTGGACACCCACAGAGAAGGAACCATCACGGGATCATAGCTCCAGTGAGATCCCTGGAGAACCTGCCAGGTATTGGAGAACCTGTGCTCCAACACAAACAAGTAGTGACGGACGTGCGCGTCCTCCTCACTGACACGGTGACGCACCACCTCCGCGGGGTCCTCAAGCCTCTGGACCGTCACTAGCCCACGCGACCGCCCCCAAAGAAGGTTCGGGTCAACGACAGGCTGGCTCCTCACCAACCTGCGCCCCCTGGTAGGTAGCTCCTCCTAGTACCACCCCGGCGGAGCCCAGTCCCGGACATGGCACCTCTGGTCAAGCAGGTGTCATCCTCCGCCGACTCGACGACGAGGATGCGGGATAGGCATCGTCCACATCGATGCAGGAAAAATTGCTTTAACTAAAAAATAGCAACAGGTTCTTACTAACTAGTTCTATTAATTCAATTAGTTCTTACTAAAAATAAACTTACTATAAATAAAAATAAACTAGTACCTAATTAGTACCTAGTTCTTACTAACTAATTAGTACCTAGGAACTACTGCCCTAATTACCATATAAGTATCCATTTTTTAACTAGGGTACGTACTACCTAATTAAATAGGGTTAATACTAATTGTAATTAACTAACTAGCACTAAAAATAGCCTAGGATTCATACTAACTAGCACTAAATAGCTAGGGTTCATACTAAGTAGAGAAGAGGGATCGGAAGGGGAGAGTGCTTACAGAGGGCGGGGAGAGAGATGGGGTGGGGGGTGAGGGCGGCACCGCGGCGGGGCGTGGGGGGGTCGGGGGAGACGGCGGCGAGGCGGGTCGAGGGAGACGGCGGCGGAGAGCGAGGGCAGGGGCTCCGGCAAGGTCGAGGTCGAGGAGGAGGAGGAACGGGCGTGAGACGAGTCGAGGGGCAGACTCCGGCGGAGAGCGAGGGCAGGACCTCCGGCGAGGGCGAGGGGAGGGGCTTCATGGAGGCTGACGAGGGGAGAAGAGAGAGCGGAATTGGGGAGGAAGCGGAGAGGGAATCAGGTCATGGGGGGTTAGGTGAAAATAGCTTTAACAGTAGCGTGGGGAGCGAAAACGCGCTGCTGCTAAAATCCGTAGTAGTAGCGATGTTTCTAGAAGAGCGCTACTACTATACCTAGCACGTCGGGAACAGTGTGGCAATTATAGTAGTAGCGCGTTCTGTCCCTGCCGCGCTACTGCTAAGCGGGTAACAGTAGCGCTGTTTTAGCCGACGCGCTACTGCTAAGTAGTTGTAGCGCCTCATTTTAACACGCGCTACCGGTAAGATTCTGTGTATAAGGTTTTCCCTAGTAGTGCATAGCAGTAGCGCGTTTGCTGAAACGCGCTATAGCTAACTTAGCTATAGCGCGTTTTCAGTAACGCGCTACCGTTATGTTTCACTTAACCAGCGGTTTCCCTCCCCCGGCCACCACTTCTCCCCCAAATCCCTCGCCCCACTTCGCTGCCGTCTCCCAATTCGTTGTCGCCCCACTTCGCCGCCGTCTCCCATCGACGCCCGCAACCTCACCGTCTCCCCCCGAGGCCGCGCTCATCCTCAACGCCGCCGCCCGAGGCCGCCCAGCCTCACCGCCGCCGCCTCTCGGGCCGCCCTCGACCTCATCGTCGGTGCCCTTGACCTCACCGCCGCCGCCCGAGCCCGCCCAGGACCGCCGCTGCCCCAGCTCGTGCCCGCCCTCCCGCCTCGCCTCCGCCGAAAGCACCTCCCTGCCACAGTCTATCCCCTCTCTATAAACCCCCACCCCTCCTCTCTCTTTGTATTTTAGTTAGTAGATGTTAGAGCAAAAATTAGTTAGGGCAAAAGATGTTAAGTAGTAGATGTTAGAGGAAAAATTAGTTTAGAGCAAAGAATTAGTTTAGAGCAAAAAAATAGTTTTGAGCAAAAGATGTTAAGTAGTAGATGTTAAGAGCAAAAGTTAGTTTAGAGCAAAAATTTTGGTTTACAGCAAAAGTTAGTTAGGGCAGTAGGGTTTAATTAGGGTTTTTGTTTTCTTAGATGTTTTTTTAAGAAAAAAATGAAGAAAATGTTGTAGTAGTGCTGCTAGTTGTATATAGTGATACTAGTAGATGTTAATTAGGTTAGGGCATTAGTGGTACTAGTAGATGTTAATTAGATGCTTTTTAGTTAGGGCAGTAGGGTTTTGCTAGGTCAATTAGGTTAGTAGTGCTGCTAGTAGTAGTGGTACAGTAGGTTAATTAGCTGAAGTTAAATGAATAACCTAAATGAATGAAATTAGTAGTTAACTGAATTCTTTCCTTTCATCATTATAGAGCACTAAAGTAAACTGAATTTTGTTCTACTAGTAGTTAAATGAATTTTCTTCTACACTTAGTTTTTGAATTAGCTTGTGAAATTTGGACATGTGGTTGCTTGTGTATATTTGGACATGTGTTGCGTGTCAAGATGGATATTTGAACACTCAAGCTTTCCGTGGAATGAAGCCGAGTGGCCTATGTTTTGCTGGAATGTTGATTCATTTCCGTTCTGGCAAATTTCAGGTTTTCGATTTGTCCACTTTTTAGCAAAAGTCAATACTGGCGCCTACTTAGGGTTTGAGCGTCATGAGTTGGTGCCTGAATTGCCGCCTCCGGAATCTGAACGTATTATGGACGACCTTTTGGTAGCAAAGAAGTCTCGAAAGACTCCGAGGAAAGGCAACAAAGTTGCTTCTATGATCCAGTCGCCTCAGCAGCCTCGGGTTCAAGACCGTATAGATATCCCCGGTGCGGCAAAATGGCATATCGCCGGTGAACCAATCCTACCTAAAGCAGCAATAGCGGACAGATTTGGCGATGTAAGGAGACTTCATGATGATGTGTTGCGGATAGAGAAAGGCCTCATCGCCTCGAAAAATCCAGGATACCCACTCTACGTGGTTAACGTGCTGTGGCAATTGTCGTAAATCGAAACATTCCCCACGGAGAAGTTCTTCCTTTGATTCGATTACATCTTCGACATGTTTCACTTGAAGAAGCTGGATTTTTCGTTTGTCCGCCTTTGTGCCTTGCACATGAACTACCTCATCGGGGTTGAACAGATACCTTTTATCTGTGTCGCTGACCTATACTTCATGCACGAGGGTTTCTTGGCAGACTGTGCAAAGCACTGTGAATACACGAGGGACTACCTCGTCAATTTCATGCTCGCCAATAAGGACAAGGAGGCCATTCTCGTGCCTTATCATCCCCTGTAAGTCATCCGCGCGGATATCCTTCCTTCGATTTCAATCATTCATTTGCACGGTGGAGGCTAATTAATTTGAGGTGTACTTATTTGTGCAGTGGCGGGCACGCCATCCTCATCATCCTCTACCCCCGATACTCCCACGCTCTTTACTTGGACTCGTCAAAGAACATTACCAAAAAGGATTACACCCACATCAAGTCTATTCTTGACAGTGTGTAAGTGCATCTAGTGCCCCTTAGTGATTTTGGTGGATTGAAGACTTATAGGTTAAGGAACTAATGCGTTTGTGAGTGTACACAGGTCTATAAGTCTATGGGGAGTTTGATATTTACAGAGAAAGTCGACCCTAAAAATGAAGTTCTTCGATCAAGACTTTGATATTTTGAAGACTTGTCAAGACTTTGAAAGTGAAGAAATTGGTGTGACCTTGAAGACTTGGTATTCATTTGAGGAACATGAAGCGTGAAGACTTTTGCTTTCGTAGTTTCGTTTTCTCTTTCTTGAGTCATAGGAAACACCGTCTGTTAAAGGGGTCGAGGAAATACTAAGGAAAAATTTCCATGTGATGCTCAACTCAAAATCCTACACCTACCAATCCCTTCGAGTGAAGCCTTTGGAAATCTCATACAGTTCAGTCAATTTCTTCAAAGGATGTAGACGAAGTTCTTTTGGTCACGAGAATTTGTTCGACCGAGGAGTTAGGAATTCGCCAGGTCTTGGATTGCCTACACAAAGGAGGAACATGATAGCCCCGAGGAATTTGAGATTCAAATTTCCGACCATTCTTGTCTTCTTGGCCGCCATGTCCCAAAATATCTTATCCACCTAACGGTCATATCATTGAAGGGCATTTATGTCTTATCATGTCGGCTGCTCCCTAGGCTATAAATAGCCGCCCCTACAACCACTAGCTGGTTGGCTGCTCGAGAGAAACTTGACACTTGTCATTTGAGAGCAACCCATCCTCCGAGGACTTTGAGCGAAAATCATCGAGTGAGGAAAAACCCCAAAACCAAACCCCTACAAACCCAAAGTGATTGAGCATCATCAAGAAATTGATCCTGCGTGGATCCGACGCTTGTTACCTTTGAAGACTGTGCTTCTTCCGCACGGTTAGGCGTCATGGTCTAGAGCATCCAAGAGGAATTGTGGATCACCGAGTGACCAAGTCTGTGAAGGTTTGGAAGTCGCATGAAGACTTACCACGAGTGATTGGACGAGGTCTGTGTGACCTTAGTTCAAGGAGAATACGGTGAGGACTTGGTGTCCTGAGCTGCGTGCTCAGCGACTGGGTGTCCGGGACTGTGTGTCCTCGAGTTTAAATACTCAGTCGCTCCAACCAGACGTACAACTGAGACAGCAGTTGGAACTGGTCTACCAAATCATTGTCTTCACCAACCTTACTGGTTCTATCTCCTCAACCCTTTCATTTCCTCATTACTGTGTTGAGTGTTTGTTCATCTCTGTGTTTGAAGACTTTGATCAAGACTTTCTCAATTTCCTCGGTTCAATTTCTTCATCTGTTTGTCTTCATCTTGTGTTATCCTGTGATTACGCTTTACGTACTCTGTGCTAGTCTTCATTTCATCATGATGACCATGCATGTATTCATTATGCGTGCATTTCGAGTACTTATTCCTGCAAGTAGTTCTTCGCTAAGGAATTTCCTCACCGCAAATTCCTCGCTGAAGAATTCATAAAAATCGCCTATTCACCCCCCCTCTAGTCGATATAACGACTTTCAATTGGTATCGAGCAAGGTACTCCCTTGTTCGTGTGATTTTGGTTTAACCACGGAGTTTTAGTTATGTCGACCGTAGTAGGTATGATCAAGGTCTCAGCAGGAGTCCTACCTTTGATGGGACGGACTACCCAGATCTTGGTAGAACAAGATGCGAATGCATCTTGAAGCAATTGACAACAATCTACGGTATGTTGTGGAAAATGGTGTTCCTCGGTCACACCTTCTCACGAATGCTGGCCGACGTGAAGAGATTCAAGCAACTCGATTATCAAGCGAAGAATATCATATGTGGCCATCCGAGCAAAGGTCAATATGGAAGAGTGAGTGCTTTGGAATCAGCCAAGATCATCTGGGACAGGCTGTCCAAAGTGAATGAAGGAGTCTCAACTCAGCGTGACTCTCGAGTTGATGTTCTTCGGAATCTCTTCAACCGCTTCAAAAGACTCGACAACGAAAATGTTCAACAAACCTTCGATCGCCTCACTGACATCTCAAATGAGCTTCAAGCACTTGGCGCCACTGACATCACCGACCATGAGGTGGTGAAGAAATTGTTAAGATCGCTTGATTCCTCATTTGATACTCTGGCACTCATGATACAAGAGCGTCTTGACTACAAGTCACTTGATCCGGTGATATCCTCGAGAGGCTAAATACTCATGAGTTCCGACTTGTCAAAAGAGAGATCTCTATGGTTCTAGCTATGGAAAACACGTGCCTCAAGGCCAAGGCTGTATGCGAATCTGAGTGTGAAGACTCTGGTAGTAGCCTTGGAGATCCTGAAGAATTAGGACAGGAGCTAGCACTGCTCGTGAAGAAATTCCAGAAGTTCTCAAGACGTGGTCGCTTTGGAAAATCCTCAAGAAGCAGTGATTCCTCATCCAAAGGACTATAAGAGAAGACTTTGTCACAAATGCAAGAAACCTGGTCACTACATCCAAGATTGTCCTCAGTGGGAAAAGGAATTAAAGAAGAAGAAACACAAGGATTACAGTTCTGATGACGCGAAGAAGAAGAAGAAATCATCGAAATCTTCATCATCAAAATCCTCAAAGCCTTCTTCTCACAAGAAGAGCAGCTCCAAAAAGGCTCGGGCATTCATTGGCAAGGAAATGGACTCTGAAGCTGAATCGGAGGAACATGAGGAAGAGGAGGCATCAGAAGAATCTGAGTCTGGTGTGGCGAGTCTAGCTCTCGCTATTGCTTTCGTCAGCAAGTCCATCTTCAACTCTGAAGAAAATGACCTCACCAACAATGCTGATGAAGATAGTGATGACTACACTCCCACATATTGCTTCATGGCAAAGGGTGCCAAGGTACTCAAATATACCTCCTCTGAATCTAGTGAAAATGAATCTGATGAAGATCTAAAGCCCAGTTACTCAAAACTTGCTAAAATTGCTGTAAAACAACAAAGGGCTTTGGAAAAGGTTCAAAACATGCTAGATAAGAGTGATGATATGTTAGGTGAAGAAATGGATCGCACTAATGCCCCGATCGAAAATCTTCAGAGACTTGGTCTAGGTTTGACAGCCTTCAAGGTCATCATAACACTCTCATATCTGATCATGAGAAACTTTCTTATGAATTTCTTCAAAGAAAGAAAGATCTTGAGAAGCTAAGAGTGAGTTATGAAGATCTTCAGAAGGAGCGCGATTCATTACTTGCTCAACAAATCAGCGCTTCCTGTGAAGAATTTGTTCCTCCATGCTTAAAGTGCATTGAATGTGAATCGCTAATTCTTCACCTGAATGTTCAAATGCTTCAACTGTTACAAATTCTTCACCTGCCTCTGCTATCACTAATTCCTCATCTGAGGACATTGCTAGTATCACTGACGATGCAGGGCTGAAGGAATTGTACATGACAGGCATGTACAAAAGCCTCAAAGGGCATCAAACTCTTTGTGATGTGCTTAAAAAGCAGATCCTCAACAGGAACCCTAGGAAAGAGGGTATTGCCTTTGAGAGGAAACTCAATGCTGATGGAACATATTGGAAGCCTGAGCAGTATCCCAAAACCTCATGGGTTGCTGCAAAGGGACCTCCAGTTGATCCATCTAACTTATCTGGCTTTACCACTACTAGAAAAACCCCTACTAATGGCGCACCTAGTATGACTATTAATGGCGCATCTGTGGTGCGCCATTAATAGCACGCCATTAGTAATTTTTACTAATGGCGCACCACCTGGTGCGCCATTAGTATCGGGTATACTAATGGCGCACCGCGGGTGCGCCATTAGTATAGGCCGTGTGCGCCATTAGTATGCCTCCCGGGGCCATGTATACCAGTGCTTTGGCATACTAATGGCGCACTACCCGGTGATGCGCCATTAGTAACCGCGGCATACTAATGGCGCACTACCCGGTGATGCGCCATTAGTATGCACTGTCATACTAATGGCGCACTATCATGTGATGCGCCATTAGTATGAATATTAGGTTTTTTTTATTTTTTTATTTTCTGTTTTTTGCACAGGTTACAAAATGTATAATTTGACAAAATATAGACACACACATCAACAACAGATTCATCAAATACAATAGAAGATTAGTCTTTGAATACAATTCATCATATTAGTCTCCGAATACAATTCATCATATTAGTCTCCAAATTGAAAAGACCGAACAAAGATAGAACATTATATTACAAGTCTCGAGACTGCGAGTAGCGAGTTTGTCTTCACATTACAAGTCGATATCGATCATCTAAACTACCATCACATAGAAGAGAGCTGCGGTCATCACGATGAGCATCATCACGATGAAACTCATCTTCATCCGGTTCCTCCAGCGCTCCCTCCCCTCTCCCGCTAGATAGCGGGCGTATCTAGATTCGGCCTCGGCCCTAGTGGTGTACCCTTTGTAACTCAAGCTGAATCGGTGAACCTGTCTCCGACACTCCTCCCGATCATCGTAGACTCCGGGAACCTTACCCTTGTACACGACATACGACGGCATCTATATGAACTAGCCAAACTAAACGTTATTACAAATTCACAGACAATAAATAATAAATATATAATTATGCAAAATAACGATCGGAAGAGAAAAGCAAGAAATTAATAGCATCGATTCCATCTAAGTTGAACGACTCTCGAAACCAAAGAGACATACTACAAGTTCATTAAAGTTTAATTACAACATGAGCCAATCGATGTTTCAGAACTAGACAACTCGACTCAAGGGACCGGAGCGTGGATGAAGCCGCCATCTATCGTGGGAGTCATGAAAGAACGGGCGTTGTCATCCTGCATTTGTAGCATTGTGTCGATGTCACTGTTGGACGGTTGATTTCTAAGGTAGAATTGCCCAGTGCGAAGGACATCTTGATGGATGATTTCCGCAAACTCCATTTGGATGCGAAAGAATTCTTGTCTGATGTCCGCGTCCTGGATTGCCGACACGCTCGCGGCCCAATCTTTGAGTTTACTCAGTAGCAGAAGTTGATGATGGTCCCGTACGATCGCCCGCATGTGATGGATGGCGTAGTAGGCACCCTTCTGACCGCCAGGCGGTTGCTTGACGCAGCAGAACGTCAGACAGTGAGAGAACACGTGCTTGCCGTACTTATGAATAGGCCTGGTGAAGGTGCCTCCAGATTTGGCGTGGCCGGGAGAACATCATCAAGAACCTTCTTGACATTTGTGTAGTCTACGTTCAATCGACGGTCCGGGTCGAAAATACGTGGCCATGGAATATTTGGGGCTTAGGAGGATGAGCGTGCAACGTGTGTCACCGCAGAAAACACGGAATGTTAAAAAGAAAACGATCGAAATGTAAGAATTCATATGTTACGGGCCGGTTGAGGGAGGACTTACTCGGGAAAGTAAGGCACGAGGAAGTTATCCTTATCTTGGTTTGCCAGAATGACGCCTTCGAGGTAAGAACTCGTGACTTGCCGGTCCCCAGCGCTGCCCAAGATCTTGGCACGCATGTAGAAGGGGTCGACTATCACGATGTCCGGGGTCTTGTCGCGAATGATCCGCGTCTCCATACTCAGCGAAAATAGCCGAACGAAGGTGTAGTGCAGCGGATGAAGGTTCAACATAGCGTGGATGTCATCAAAACGCAGCGGGGCGATCGTCGCCCGATGGAGTTATCCACAAAGCCCTTGCCCTCCGGCATCTTGGCATGAAAACCGGTATGCCACATCCTTCTCCCCGAGATGCCGCTTCTCCAAAGAAAGAACACTGTCATGCAGACTCCGCATAGCACCGGTTGCAGCATTGAGCATATTTGTCGGTAGCATCGCCTACCCGCCACATGCACCCTCCTCGAGATATCCTGCGGTGAAGGTGGCCCGCCCTGAACACGGATCGTACTCGGTGCGGCTGGCTCGCACCCTTCTTAGTCTTTCTTTTGCGTGCCTTCTTCTTCTCCTGTAATGGGACCGAGTTTTGCTCACAGACCGCCTTCTTGAGTGTGTTGGGGCTGATAATATTTCGCACCTCGCCTACTCGAGGCTCGGTGAAGTCGGGCCGGAGGCGTCTCACGAGAGCTGAACGCCAGACGGCGCTGTTGCAACTTGGCTTCTCCGCGGTACCAGCTAGATCGCACACGTCTTTTGTTGGGTTTGGTTCTTGAGAAGGAGGCCCCATGAAGTCGCCATCGTACCCATGCTCGGCAGAAATCGATCGACGTTGCCAAATGTATCATAGTCGTAAATGCCGTCGTTACGATCCTGTGCCATATGCATGTTTGGATCGATGGCATAGGGATGTCCGCACCGTTACGGCGGTCTTGCCATGGGGCCGACTTGGCGCCGCACGACCGGTGGTGTTGTCTTTGGGGTGGTGTCCCCGCCCCTAACGAATCTGGCTCTTCGCCAAAGCAGGGGCCAGCTTCGAAAGCCGAGGGTCATCACGTCTTCATCGTCGGCCCCGACGGGTCGATTCGGAGGTAACAACTCGTCGCAGCCTGGCAGCACCCGAACCAGTTGAACCCTAAACAAGTTGGGTGGCATCTGGGTACCGTGGAACAAGGGGTTGCCCGGTTGAACTATTTTGCCCTTGGCGACATCGACCAACCCGTTGTTCACGAAGTGGAGGAGAGTGCATGGAACGTCGTGGCGCCCTGCGAAAACATGTAGGGCGTCGGGGATGCCCAGTCAAAGGCAAGGAGATGAAGTCCTCGGCCGAGAGAGGCTTAATTAGTTACCGTGATGATGGCGCCGAGCTCGGCTAATGTCGACCGCCAACGGCGGGCGTGCAGCGATTTGACGGAGGGGCCGCTTGCTGAAGAGGTGCCAACCGGCGTACACCGGGTGCATTAAGCTCCCGTGCGGCGTCGGAGACACCAATGCCGCCCGCCGGAGGCACCAATGGCCCCGCCATCGCATTATGCGAAGTTGCTGGCCGTGAAGCTAGGAATCGGGCGGCCTCTGTTGGCCGCCCGCAATCCACGACTCAACCCGAGATCAAGGTAGGCACAAGGGCGGTGATCGCCGCCCGGGTCGTTGTTCCACTTGCTCTTGGACAATCTCCGGAATCCGCGCCACCTGTGCCTTGAGTTCTTGAACCTCTCGCGCCTGGCTTTCCGAGCTGGTCTTTTTCTCCTTCCGCACACCAGCGGTATAGTATGACCCCCATTTTTTCGACAAGTCTTTGCCGGCCACACGACCAGCTGACGTCGGCTTACTGAGCTTATCCTTGTTCTTCATTACATTCAACCCCCTATTTAGAGTGGTGTCCCAAGGGTTGCTCTTAGTCGACCCAGCCATCGCTTTCGGTCGCTGCGGAAGGAATGTGAACCATTTAGAAATTGGCTTCATTAATTAGAATGCAACCATATGGAGCTAATTACGCGGGGTGTATTCCTTACAGAACAAGCTCAAGCTGCCTGGTCTTCAGATCCGTGGTAAGCTCCTTTGTTTTCGGGTCCTTCTTGTACCGGCCCACGACAAAGTTCCTAGTCCGCTTGTCACCGTATGTATCGAAGAGGGGCAGTAGGCCTTGCTCGCACGGTCCGCCTCCTCCTTGTCCCATATAGGCTCCGCCACTCAGTAACCGCCGGGACCGAGTGTGTGTTCCCCTATGTTCAGCTCCGCATTTGTTTCCCCACTCACTTGATTGGGAGCTTGCGGTGCTCGAGCAATTGATCTTGAAGTCGTTGTAGTCATCTTCGGTGATCGAAGGATTTTTCTCCTTGATCTTCTGATAACTCTCACCTTTCTCGATCATTCTCTTCACATTGCTTTTCCAAGTAGACAGGGCCTTGCTCATCTTCGTGAGGGCAGCATTGTGCACTTTATTCCCTTTGAGGCTTGTGTTTTCAAATTCAGCGGGGACCTTGTATCGTTCGTGCAGCTTCGTGAAGAGGAGGTTGCGAAATTCCCTCGGTCAGGATGCCTCGGGTTCTCGGTGTTGATCGAGACGGTGCTCCGGACAATGCACCCGAGCTGAAGCGAGTACTCCTTGACTATTCGTTCGGGCGCCGTTGGATTCCCGTTGGAGTCCACTTTAGTAACTTCCTCCTTGAGGGTGCGGAGCACGATCGGGCGTCGGTCCTTCCGTTGCCTCTTCGGTTGGCTGCCATCTGTGCGTGCGCCGCCATCATCAGTGGTGGCATCCTCGGCGGCACCATCAGTGGTGGCATCAGTGTGGTCATCCTCGGCGGCACCATCCGTGGTCTCAGGATCGGTGGGGAAGGCGGCGGCCTCATACAAGTGAGGTTGTTCCTCCATCTCTGGGACAGCTCGAGAATGCCTTGCCGCCAACCCCGGCCTCATCGTTGTGGGCCATGTTTCTCTCTAAATAGAAACAAAGTTTGGTCAAAAAGTTGGTTATTGTCAAGGAACAAGATCATGGTCTCATCATTTAGGGTTTGTCGACACCGAGGCATCCTAAAATCTAAGCTTTTATCATTGAGGGTTTTTCGACGCCAAGGCACCCTAAAAGCCTAACCTTTCATCATTTCGGTTTTTATCGACACCGAGGCACCCTAAAAGCCATGCATTAGTCACAAGTACGCCCGGGCACTTGATCCTACTTAATTAACTACTAAGATACCCCGGCCCATGCATTAGTCACAAGTACCCCATGTGTCCTATTTTTAGCAAAGTCATGCTAAAATTCACGGAAAATTTCAGCATGACCTTTGCTGAAAATAGGACATATGGAGTACCGGAATTTGCCGGAACGGAAGTTAATCGACATTCCGGCAAACTCAAGGGCCTCTCGGGTACCTGCAAAATCATCACGACACGATGGTCGGAGACAAAACCCAGCAAACTAGCAAAATCATCACAAATTGTTTTACGTTAAAGATGATCATCATCTTTACAAGTCTTTCTCAATGTGATCACAAGTAATTCAGAGGCATCACAAGTAATTCAGAACATCACAAGGCATTAGTAGTTCAAGACATGAACAAGTTTTACAAAGCACATCAATATGTATTGTATTTCATTGTGGAGTTATATACAGTATGTTACAACAAAGAAACAGCTTAATCCATGCCTCGACTTATCAACAGTCATTACTTGTCAAATACGAGAAGAAGGAACAATTTACTTGTGACATAGTTACAAATGATGACAGAATAAAGCAACACCCTACACTAGCCTAAAAACAAGTGAAGTTTCACCCATATAAGAACAAGTGAATTCTAGTCCCATTGACACTCCTGGTTTTCTACAAACACCAAGTACTAGGGCACACAAAAGTTCTGAAATTTGTGTGCCTAACTGAATTAACTGAATTTTCAAGAACCGAATAAACTGAATTTTCAAAACTGCAAGAAGCCAATTAAAAAAATCCTCTCATCTCATATGAGGATTGTTAATCCTAAGACTAATAGTTTGTTGTGCAGTACAGCTATAGTGATGCCATGTCCATTTGTCCCTCCCCAACTAGATACTAGAGTAGCACTATTGATGCCCTATTCTTGCTGAACTTTATGACAGTATATACAACAGTTTCAGTGAGTGCATTTATCACTTGTTGGAGTATGCTACAGCTTCTACAAATCACAAACTCCTTTAGTTTACATCTCAGTTTTAGCAAACACTACAATTTCAGTGAAGGAGTCATAACTGAATAACAGGCATTATAGTTTCTCTACAGTATTGGAACACTGAACATTTTCAGTTAACTGTAGCAAGAAAAACTGTTTCATCCAAGGACTGAGCAAATCGACATGGCACCTACTATTTTCATCCAACTACTTTAAAAATGATATAATCAACACTATATATAATCGACGCGGCAGAGCATTTCTCCTAGATATAATCAACACTAGAGCCCAACTACTTTAAAAAAATGCTTTCAGTACTTGATATTGTGCAGTGTTACTGTTTTATATATAAATACACAATGCTTATAGCACTCGATGGTGTGTGTTAGGCTTCAATGCGCACCCAAACGATTAGAGCAGCAATGCTTGTAACTAAAGAGGGGGATGTTTCATGACAATTTCCTTTATTTATTGCTGTATTCTGAACACCTTGCAGCTTGCACCTCTAGATGCCATGAATATGATATATGTGCAGGTAACATGAACCTAAGCGGAAAGAGATTGCAGAATGGAAGGATTCGGTAAGAAGGCAATTTTCATTCACACTAAAGACAATAATAATTTTTGACATCTAAGGGCTCTCTTAGTTGGTACGGTTTCTGGTCTACGTCTTTGGCAATATCAATTTTCCCTATCATTTATGATGATACTTCCATAAAGAACACAAACTCAACCTTCCATGTCATACATTTCTTTTAAAGGATACCATCCCTTAATTGAGGAAAGGGTTCCATAGAGAATAAATTAGGGGCTAACACTGCTAAGATGATCTTCTTTTAAATCCCAATAAGATGAACTTCGTATTAATCGGTAAACCCATATTTTTAGGATATAATTGACAGATTAAGCACTGCGTGTATGAGGCGACATGCTTTTCATACCTCGAAGCTGCAGTGTAGTTACACTTCCGGTTAATGCAAAAATAATTGATTTCTGTTGGGCCCGGATTCTTATTGCACGTTTTGATGACATGAACAACCTCCTGATGCTAGCCTTAATAGTGAAACAATGGATTGTATATTTTCTTCGAAATAGAATCACAATCAGTCCGGCAAAATGATGCATGCCACGACCAAACGATTAGAGCAGCAATGCTTGTAACTAAAGAGGGGGACACTCGATGGTGTGTGTTAGGCTCTAGGGTTTGCGGAGGGGTGGAGGAGAAGGAGGAATCACCGGGAGGGATGGAGGAATGGAGGAAGACGCCGGCGTTGACGCTCCGGCCGGGGCTGGGCGTTGAAGCTCTGGTGACACGCGGCGGGCTCCTCCACTCGCCCGTCTCTGCGTCTCGCCCGATCCGTTCCACGCGGGTGCCCTCGAGGCTTGGGCGAGGGAGGTGGCGTCGGGGCGGGGTCGAGGGCGGCGGGGCGACGGTGGTGTGGGGGGGGCGCTGGGGGGGCGGGGCGACGGTGGCATCAAGGGCGGCGGGGCGACGGTGGCGTCGAGGGCGAGGGAAGGCGGGGAGAGGGCGAGGAGAGGGAAGGCGAGGAGAGGGCGAGGGAGGGAGAGGGCGAGGGCGAGGAGAGGGCGGAGAGGCAGGGCGGCGGCGGTGGAGCGGGCACGGGCGGACGGCGTCGGGTTAGGGCAGCGGCGGCGGCGACGCGGTGGAGGGAGGGAGAGGGAACTGGCGAGAGGGAGAGGGAAGGGGGGATCGGGTGAAGGGGGAGAGGGCAGGGGGGATCGGGCACAATACTAATGGCGCACCACCCTCGGTGCGCCATAAGTACATCCATACTAATGGCGCACCTCACCGTGGTGCGCCATTAGTATTTTTTTTATTTCGCTCGAGCCAACAGGTTATCTACCACCGTAACTGATCCACATCAAGTCCCTCTACTAGCTCGACCGGTCACAGCCAGTTCTCACACCAGAGGTCTGGGTTCGACTCCTGTGCTCCACAAATTTTTTTAGCATTTAAAAGTTGTTTGATACTTATTTGTGTTTAAATATGTTCAAACTTGTTTAAAACATAACAGTAATATTTTTTTATAAGACAGTAATAATATTTTAAAAATATCATAAAATAGTAATGCCGATGGATCGGGGGAGGGTGCGCGGGGTGCGGGGGGTCGGCGGCGGCGGTTGAGTAGGGGAATCGAGGGTGCGGGGGGTCGGCGGCGGCGGCCGGTGCACTGGGGGTGTGCTCGGCGGCGAGGGGATCGGATCTGGCGAGGTGGGATAGCGATCGAGATGGAGGGGGATCGAGATCGAGTGTCCATGAAATTTAAAAATATTCATGATAGTTCAAAAAGTACCCATGAAATACAATCGAGAAATGAAGGCTATGATTAAAATACAATCGATCTTAGCTAGCTATCTGTTCACAATCTTCTTGCCCTTCTTTTTTGCAAATGGAGTTCTTCTGTGGAACGGACGTCCTTTAGGTAGGGTGGTCCTGCTTCTTCTTGTGGTGTATGCTGCTACTTCATCATCGTCGTCATGTTCGATCCTCGGTCGCCCGTACTTGTCGAAGTCTTGCTCATTGGCTACTCCATCCATTACGATGATCTTCCTTTTGCCTCTCCTCACGACAACACGGTAGGCTTTGGCGGGTCGGTAATGAAGAAGCATTGGTCCACTTGGGAAGCCAGTACCCATGGCTCATTTTTCAAGGTGACGCTTATACGCATGGTCTTGATTTGGCTTCGGGTATAACCATGGTGGTGAAATACCGGTCTTCTTTTATGACGTTCTTGGCCCATCTCGACACGGAACATCGGGACCTTCTCTCCGGCGTAGCTCAGCTCCCAGATCTCCTCGATCCTTCCGTAGTATCTGTCCTTGTCGTTACGGTGTAGGATTCCATCGTTACCCGGAGTTCGATAACCATCGCTCTTCATGTCCTTGGCCTCGGTGTAGAATGTGTAGCCGTTGATATCAGACGCCTCATAGGTCATCGAGGTTGTGCTCGGCGCCACCGTGACAAGGCGAATATGAGTTGTTCTTCCGCGGAAGAATCCTCATGTAAAGATGCAATGACGAAGCTTCTGCTTGAACCAACGCGTGAAACATGAGTTGTGCTCTTTGAGTATATCTCCGTCCGTCCTCTGTTGGCCTCGGTCATTGTCGTCTTCTTAATAAAGGTTTTGTGCTCTACCACCCAAGGATCGACCACGTCTATGTGTTGTGGCGCGACTAGGTTTGCTCTTTCAAAGTCGTGAGTCGACCCTCGAAGTCGACATGCATTTCATGGCGACCCTCACGGTGACCCCATCCAGCGAGCCTGCCGAGGTGCTGTTGACGGGCAGACCAACGGGTTCTCGATGCCAAGATAATTCGTGCGATGGGAGATGCACTCTTGGTCGAAAGCCCCCGGCTATGCTTCCTTCGGATGTGACATGTTGCGAACGTATCCTTTGATGACACCATTCATCCTTTCGAATGGCATCATGTGCGAGGAACGTCGGCCCGAGTTGGATGATATCCTCCACTATATGGACCAGCAGATGCACCATAACGTCGAAGAATGCGGGCGGAAGTACATCTCAAGCTCGCATAGTATCACCACGATCTCTTCCTGTAGCCTTACGAGTTGCCTCACGCCAATCGACTTCGAGAGATGACGTCAAGAAGTTGCATAGGCCAATTAGCGTTTCACGGATGTGCGCGTCCATGATCCCAATGGATTGCAATCGGAAGTATCTGCGTCATCAAGACGCGTGATGTCGTGAGACTTCATCCCGCTGAACTTCTGCTTCGCTGGGTCTAGGTATCTGCTTATCTTCCCCGCGTAACCGTAAGGAAGTTTTGCTCCTAGGAGGCAGGTGAAAAACTGCTCGATCTCCTCCTGACTTAGAGTGAAGCACGCGGGAGGATAGTCATTTCCAGTCTTCTTAGCCTTTTTGCCTTTGCGACGACTTTCTATGTCCTGCTTCGCCTCATCATCATCATCATCATCATCATCATATATAGCGTGAAGCTCCTGCCTGATGCCCATTGATTTCAAGTTTGCCCTTGCTTTCGGCCCATCTTTGGTCCTCTCTGGCATGTTGAGCAGGGTACCAAGCAGACTCTCGCTGCGTTCTTCGTGATATGCATGACATCAAGGTTGTGAGGCACACGGTGGATCTTAAAGCACGGCAAGTCCCGAAAACAGACCTCGTTTTCCATACCTTCAGCAGCTCTGGCGCCTTTCGCTTCTTTCGGCTCGCACCTTTTGCTTCTTTCCGGCGGTGGGCAGTCTTTCCAATTTTTCAACAGCTTGTCTATTTCCTCGCCACTCCTCGTACATCGGCGTCGGGTTCGGTTTCACCATCGAACAGATCCTTGCGTTTCCTCCACGGGTCATCGCCGCTGAAGCCACCTTCGATGTCCCATGAACACGGCTTTCAAGACCCGGGATCTCTATCTAGCTGGCGATACGTTGTGTCATCCATGCACCTTACGCATCCGGAAAATCCGTGGACTACCCGCCTGCAAGATATCCGTAATCGAGATAGTCGTGGCACCGTCGTGAGCATGCGGCTCTCATAGGGAAATATTCTTTCTCTGCGGCGTCCCATGTATTGGCTAGCGTTTTCCACAGCGTGTCAAGCTCCTCTTTCAGCAGCCCTGCATACTGATTGATGTCGCTCCCTGGTTGTTTTGGCCCTTCAATTAGCATACTCATGTGAATGTACTTCCTCTTCATGCACAACCACGGGGGAAGGTTGTACATCCACACAAACACAGGCCAGGTGCTATGTGTGCTTCTCTGGCTGCCAAACGGATTGACTCCATCGATTGCTCGCGCCCAAAGACGATGTTCCTTGGATCGTTCCCAAATTCGGGTATTCAAGTTCAACGCTTGCCACCGCTCGCATCCTTAGGGTGACTCGGCATCTTGTCTTTTTATCTATCTCCGGATCATTTGCGTCATCTTCGCTTCTTCTCCTCCCTATCCGCGTGCCAACGCAGGAGCTTTGCTACCTTAGGATCCGTGAAATACCGCTGCAGACGAGGAGTGATCGGAAAGTACCACACCACTTTTCGAGGAGCTTTCTTCCTCTTCTTGTATCGAGTGACACCGCACACCGGACATATGGTAGACTCCGCATGCTCGTCCCGATAAATGATGCAATTGTTCATGCACACATGGTATTTCACGTGCGGTAAATCCAGAGGACACACGATTTTCTTTGCCTCCTCCAAACTGGTCGGGTTCTTGTTCCCCTTGGGAAGACGTTCGTGCCAGAATGACATGTTCTCGTCGAAGCATGCGTCGGTCATTTTGTGTTTTACCTTCATCTCCGTGAGCCATGAGCGTTACTTTCAGCGGGTATCCTCAGGCCTGCATCCTTCATACAATGGAGTAACCGCGTCTAACTCAAGTTGATCCATCTTGGCTTTCTCTCGGGCGGCAGCTCTTGCGTTATCCGTCGCTTGAGAAGCAGCTCTTGAATATGAGGGTCCTGCACCCAGCCCATCGATGGTCGGCGTCGTGCGCTCCGCCGACATCATCATCATGTCCTGCATCTTCTACATGATGACTGTACAGCATCACCGTCGTGATCATCTCCGGGATTCTTCGTCTTCTCGCCCCGAGCCGCGCGGTGGTTGTCTTGCTGCCCTTCCTCATTTCTTGCCGGCCCCATGGACGACTTCGTAGTCATCTTCATCACCTTGCCTCCGTTATCCATCCATGAAAGCACGCAAGAGCAGGTGGTCCCGCACCTGCCCGTAATCCGGGTCCTGTATAAGGATATTCAGCTTGCATCTTCGACATGGACATCTTATCTCCGTCTCGTTCTTTTGAAGCATCTCGCCTTCGCGGACCTCAAAAACCTATTCACGATGCCTTCGGTCATCGTGCGGACCATGGTCGCTGCGAGTAGAGCAAAACGATATTTTAGAACCAAGAAAAATTTGGCATGACTTTCCCTAAAATAGGACCAAAAGAATGCTTAATGCCAAAATTCTCACGAAAAGGAAATGAATCAACATTCCGCAAAATATTGGCAACTATCGCATTTCAAATACCTGTACACCTCCAAACACAAACACATATGCAACACCACAAACATATGCAACACCACGAACATACATAGATCTAGCTAGGCCATAAAAAGTGCATGTGCACATTGTTGTAGGGAGAACAACATAAATATAGCTTCCCCTTACTTACCTAGCAAAACAAGGTAACTTAACCACTTAATTTGAATGAATCTATGGTGGAAATGAGGTGAAAAGAGGAGGCACCCGAGACAAGGAGGAGGCGGTGGAGAGAATGAAGTGGGGAGAAAGTGAGTGTGGGAGGAGAGGCTGTCCAAAATATCTTGTTGCTGCCCACTTACTAATGGTGCACCAGCAAGAAATGCGCCATTAGTAATCCAGGTTACTAATGGCGCACCCCCTGGTGGTGCGCCATTAGTACTTTTGCAAAAAAAGGAATAAAAACAATAATAAAAAAACATTAGTGGCGCACCAGCAGCGGATGCGCCATTAGTATGTTTGGACAGGCGCACTAGTTGAAAAAAAAAATTGGTACTAATGGCGCACCGTGGGCAGGGTGCGCCATTAGTAGTTTCAACACTAATGGCGCATCAGATGGTGGTGCGCCATTAGTATATACTAATGGCGCACCACATGTCTGGTGCGCCATTAGTGTCAATTCCATCTATAGCCCTTTTCCTAGTAGTGTACATGCGAATCTCCTCATTCTTCTGATGAGTCATTTGACTCCAACTATAAACTGTTCAAAAATCAGAATGGTGAAGTATTTGCTAGATATGTTGGCACTAATCTGCAGGAACGGTTCCCCTATGAAGAAAATCTGGGTTCCCAAGAAGTGCCTTGAAAGTCTTGTGTGAATGTGCTCATGACACCACCTGTGAAGGATAGGAACCCCAGATCAAATTCTTCATATGGACCAAATTCTTCATATGGATCCAAGTCCTCATACGGACCAAATTCCTCACGTGGATCAAACTCCTCAAAAGGATCAAAGTCCTCATATGATTATCATCGTGCTAACAACTACATTTTCGCAGGATAGAGCTAAGGGCTATGAATATGTGCATTATTCTTCAAACCAATATGTTCATAAGTCCTCGAAGAATTTCTCCGCTTATTCATATGCTTACCCTAACCCCTCTTATGTGAAACGAAATGGTTTGGCTTCTATGCCACCATTCTCGTATGGTGCTTGCGGAGTAATGAACTCTTTGCCACCCCTTCAGATGTGGGTGGTAAAGAAAAAGAACTAATCTCTTCTGCAGGGTCAGGTCTCGGGCGTGCCTTAACGTCTGAAGAATTTCGGAGGACCTCGATTTAAATTGCACTGAAAGGACGAGTGCTAATCATTATGAAATGAACTTTCATTTAACACGTCCACATACTGCTTATCTGTTAATCTTGGTGATGAAATTCATCTGATGAACTTGATATCATATTCTTGATGATGAAGTATATGAGATCGTAAGTTACACTAATTCATCTGCAGGATGATCAACCCAAAGCCACCGAGTGGGTTCTCGATAGTGGATGTACAAATCACATGGTGGTGACAAGAATCTATTGATGGATGCTCCCTTATCACCGTCACATCTGAAGCATATCATCTGTGCTGACAAAGGCAAAAGTCAGGTATTGGGTCTTGGTAAGGTTGCGATCTCTAAGGACATACACATGGACAAAGTCATGCTTGTTGAGTCCTTAGGATACAACCTCATGTCAATCTCAATGCTTTGTGATCTTGATATGGTTGTTATCTTTGGCAAGTATCGTTGTGTTGTAATTATGGAAGCTCGACAATTCCAAAGTCTTGAAGGCTTTAGGAGAGGAGACTTGTATATTGTTGATTTCTCTCTGAGGACCACAACCAGCCGTGTGTCTACTTGCAAAAGCTTCAGAAGGTTGGCTATGGCATCGGCGACTTGGTCACCCAGGCATGAGGAATTTGCACACTCTTGCGAAGAAGAAGCATGTCATTGGCATTGAGAATGTCAAATTCCTCAAGGATCACTTATCACGAACTGTGAAGCTGGAAAAATGACCAAGGCCAAGCATCCAGTGAAGACTATCATGACCACTACTCGTCCCTTGAATTGCTTCACATGGACCTCTTTGGTCCCAATCATTACTCAGCTATCGTTAATGATGCATCTCTATATGGCTTTGTTATTGTTGATGATTACTCTCGCTACACATGGGTACACATTGTTACTTACAAAAATCAAGTGCAGGAAGTCTTCAAGCGATTTTCCTCGAGGGCTTCAACTAACTTTGGTGTGAAGATCAAGCACATCAGAGTGACAATGGAACTGAGTTCAAGAATTCTGGTCTTGATGACTATCTTGATGAACTTGGTATCACTCATGAGTTATCTGCTCCTTATACTCCTCAAAGAAATGGCGTCGTGGAGCGCAAGAACAGAACTCTTGTTGAGATGGCTCGCACTATGCTTGATGAATACAAAACGCCTAGTCGCTTTTTGGATTGATGCAATTGATACTGGCGTGCCACATCATCAACAGAGTATATCTTCACAAATTCTTCAAGAAGACTGCCTATGAACTCCTCAACGACAAGAAACCCAATGTAAGTTATTTCAAAGTCTTGATTGCTAAATGTTGGATTAGAGATCCTCATCACAATTCTAAATTTGCAATCAAAGCACATGAAGGTTTTATGCTTGGTTACGGAAAGGACTCGCACACCTCTGTAGTCTTCAACATCACTCTTCACAAGATTTTTGACACTGTAGATGTGCGGTTCGATGAAACTAATGGCTCGCAAAGAGAGCACCTACCTTCTGTGTTAGATGAACCAGCACCTGAGGAATCTATCAAGTTAAAGGCAACTGAGGATGTCATCCCTACTGAAGAAACTGCTGAATAATTCATTCCTGGACGTGAAGAACGTCGAGCTGATGCACCTGAAGATAATGCTGAAAACAATGGTGCTGAGGAAAATGATCAAATTCCTCGATGACAATCAGCTCATCCTCGCGTTGCAAAAGAAGTGCAAGTGGAGAAGATCATCGATGACATTAAAGCGCCAGGTCCTCTCACACGCTCAAAAGCTTCACATTTATCTAACTTTTGTGGGCACTATGCTTTTGTCTCTATCACAGAGCCCACTAAGGTAGATGAAGCATTTCGGATCCGGAGTGGATTCAGGCTATGCAAGAAGAATTACATCGATTCGAGCTCAACAATGTCTGGGAACTAGTCAAACGTCCAGATCCTCGCAAGCATAATATCATTGGCACAAAGTGGATCTACCGCAACAAGCAAGATGAAAATGGCCTTATGGTGAGGAATAAGGCACGAATAGTAGCTCAAGGCTACACACAGGTTGAAGGAATTGATTTCGATGAAACTTTTACACCTGTTGCTAGACTTGAGTCTATTCGCATATTACTCGCCTATGCTAACCATCACAATATCACTTTGTATCAAATGGATGTGAAAAGTGCAGTCCTCAATGGTAAGCTTGAGGAAGAAGTATATGTTGCTCAACCCCCGGGTTTTGAAGATCCAAAGAATCCTGACAAAGTCTTCAGACTTAATAAGGCCCTCTATGGTATCAAACAAGGCGTGGTATGATACATTGAAGGAATTCTTCGTGAAGAATGGCTTCACACCCGGTTCACTCGACCCTACTCTCTTTACTAAATCTTATGATGGTGAACTGTTTGTGTGCCAAATATATGTTGATGATATTATCTTTGGCTGTCTTGACCAACGTTATAGTGATGAATTTGCCTATATGATGAGTGAAGAATATCAAATGTCTATGATGGTAGTGTTGAAATTCTTCTTAGGTCTTCAAATTCGTCAACAACCCAATTGAATATTCATATCTCCGGATAAATACCTCAAAGATGTCCTGAAGAAATTCGGCATGCAAGATTGCAAAGGCGTCAAAATTCCTATGCCCACAAATGGCCATCTATGCAATCGATGAAAATGGTATTGACTTGATCACAAGGTATACCGCTCCATGATTGGTTCTTTATTGTACTTATGTGCATCTAGGCCAGATATAATGCTTAGTTTTGCATGTGTGCCCGATTTCAAGCTACACCGAAGGAATCACACCATAAGGCTGTGAAGCATATTCTTCGATATCTAACTCACACACCAACACTAGGATTATGGTACCCCAAGGGCTCTGCTTTTGATCTCATTGGATATTCTGACTCTGACTATGCTGGTGATCGTGTGGACCGCAAGTCAACTTCCGGCACTTGTCATTTCCTCGGACGATCTTTGGTCTGTTGGTCCTCGAAGAAACAGAATCACAGATCACCGCTTCATCTGCGAAGCTGAATACATTGCTGCTGGCTCGTGTTGTGCTCAATTGCTGTGGATGAAGCAAACTCTCAAGGACTACGGCATCAACGTGAAAAATGTGCCTCTCTACTGTGACAATGAGAGTGCCATCAACATTGCTCACAACCCAGTTCAGCACTCGAAGGCAAAGCACATTCAAATTCGTCATCATTTTTCTTCGTGATCATGTGTTGAAAGGTGACATCTCTATCGAGCACGTGAAGACTGAAGAACAGCTAGCCGATATCTTCACTAAGCCCTTGGATGAGAAGAGATTTAGCAAGTTGCGGTGTGAGCTAAATATCTTAGAATCTTCGAATGTTCTTTGAAAAAGACACACATCCTAACACTTATGCAAAATTGATGACTTAGATGTGCAACACATGAAGAAACGTTTTCTTCAATCAATGAAGAATAACACTCTAAGTGTGAAGAAATTAATGAAGAATTTGATTCTCGTAACCCTACGACAATTGTAATGCGGTGTCTGAAATCATCATTCTTATACGGTGGGTCACGCCACCACCAAAGTTGAAAATCTTCAATTTGAGTTTTTCCTCGCTTTTGATATTCTTCGCTTTTCAAATTCTTCAACTTTGCAAAATCTTCACTGCTTTCCGTCGTCTTTCTTCATTGGCTATATATATATATATATATATATATATATATATATATATATATATATATATATATATATATATGGGTTTATGTCCTCTGACATTCACTTATAGTTATTTCTTCAGGTCGTCTTTTTCTGCTAAGTGAGTGTGATCGGACCCTTCCCCCTCTATGCTATACTCAACCCAATCTATTCACAAATTCTTCATGTACGTTCTATTTGAAACTTGTTCAAAATCTTCACTGAGTCCTGTCAGCTGAAGAAATTGCGAACAATACTTTAAAACTGATATTATCCAAATTTTCGGTTTTGTCATTAAACCGTTCCGCATCCCATGATGCATTATTTTACTCACCCACGATCATACACGATCTCCACTACACAGTACGTGGGTGACACATGTCGTGAGAAGGAGAATGGTCAGGGGCACGTTCGTCCCAAATCTTCGGGCGAACAGTTTTTCACCTTGTCTATAAATACCCCTCTCCCTTCCTCACTTCTTTTACCCCGCTCGACCTCTCTCTCCCGTTCGAGCTCCTCAAACCCTAGCGCCGCCGCTACTCCATCGTCGCCGGTGAGGAAGAGCTTCACTGCCTCGACCTCGTCGCCGTCGTACTCACGCCGATCAAGGAATTCCTCACTCCGCCGCCGTAGCTGTCTTCCTCCGCCAAGCTAGGGCGTGGAAGATCTGAACAGACGAGCTTCACATCTACAATACCCAGTTCGTCGTATTCTTCATTTAGGGTAAATAAAAGTTACTTTTATTACTCTCTTTGATTCTCAAGCTTTCCTGAAAATGTTCAAAGCTGTTTTTTTCTTCAAATCCTCACACACAAACACCTCACAAGCTATCTGCTCTTGATTCGTTTCTCTAAGCAATCATTTTCTTCAAGATTCCTCAATTGTGTGGATCCTCGATCTGTACAACTCGAACCTAAGTCAAAGAACGCTTAGTGAAATTCTTCAAGGCTCATCTGGTCAAAATCCTCAAAACTTGTCCTTTAAAAAAAACCTTCTGAGAACGCATATGACCTCTCCAAATTCCTCGCAACTATACTCTGTTCACTGGTACACATGTCCGCTGCTGAATCACTAGGTTCTCATCAACTTAACTCATTTGCAGCGTTCCTCGAAGAAAAACTACATACTTCTTCAGAGAACTCAATTGTTCAAATTCCTCAACTGAAGAATATGGCAGACGGTAAGAAGCCACAGAAAGGAGGAAAGAAACCTGAGGTTATGACTACTTTTGAGATCCCTGAGGAAATTTATGCTGACTACTGCACACCTGATGAAGAAAACAAAAATCAGCGCAAGGTGCGTATTCAGAAGATTGAACGGAGATGGGCAAGGGAATGGAGGGAATACAGATATGTGACTCCAAAGTACATGAAGAAATTCGCTCTCAATCCTCCATGCCCAAGTAGCTGACCCCACCAGCATCAAGCGTGGTGAGGACTTTCCTGAAGAATGGGCTCGGCGCCAAGCTAAATTGGCAAGACAAGCCAAGGAGGCAGTGAAGAAATTCAATGAGGATTACGCCATCGCCATACTCATCGAGGCCTCGGTCAAACCGAGGAAATCCATGCCAAAGAAGTCTGCTCATAAGCCAAGTGCTTCACCATCAGCGCCCTCACGGCCAAGTTCCTCAGCAGCGCCCTCAAGGCAAATTCCTCACACTGCTACAGCTCCACCAAAGTCCTCAACAGCTCCGTCAAAGTCCTCAGCTCCTGTGCATCTGGCTACATGTCAAAGGACTGCTGGTTTCTCGATTGCCTCTGGAGTTTCAGCAAGTTCCTCAAGAAGCACCAATTTCATCATCCGCCCGACTCTGAAGACCAAAGCAACAATTGGACGAGGTCCTCGGCCAAGTCCAAAGAAGAAACAAGTTCCCTTCCATGTGCCTTCTGATGATGAAGCTTCTGATGATGAACTTGCGGAAATCATCAGAGATCGCCAAGAAAGGGCCGCTAGAGCCAAAGGCACATTTGTGCCACTGTTGTTGGATCCGAGGAAAATCCTCGATTATATTAATCTACGCACAAGGATCCAAATACCCTATGTCCGACTTTCATCCGACCCTGGACAAAGTCATATGTTGACCCATTTCATTGCTTGAAGAGAAATGGAAGTTTGAAAAGGCAAGAGAGATCAAGAAGGCTCAATACGAAACGAGAAGTTCCTCAAGAAAACGTTGTCAAAATGACACCGAGGAACTTCTCAAGGTCCAGACTGAAATTCAAGACCTCAGCAAAAACTTCGATTCTTATTATTCTGATTGGCAAGGAGCCAAGGTCAGATTCGTCAATCTGACGAAGAAATTCACCAATGTTGCTGCCCCAACGCAACATGAAATTCCTCATCTTTGAAGCCTCGGCTCAGCCGATCGAAGAACATGCCAGCACCAATCGATGACGCTCAGGCCGATGAAAATGCTAGTTCAGGGCTGATGATTCCATTCCAGCCGAAGAAATTGCCGTGGCATCCACTAGTGGTGCGCTGAAGAAATCGAACAAGACAGGCAATCGACTGCGCCATACCAAGAAATTCAACCAGATTCCTCAGCTCCTCCTGCGCCAACACCAACTCCAATTCTTCCATCTGCCTCTGAGGTGAAGAAAACCAAGGCTGCAGAACGAGCTGCAGTGAAGAAAAGGAAGGCATCAGCTGTGTCACATTCTTCGGCTGCGAAGAAAATGAAGCCAATGACCAGCTCATTTGAAAATCCAATTGATGCTGTTCCGATTTCCTCCATGCCATCAAAGGACCTTGTTCCTTTTGGAGAAGACTATGAGATCCCAATCGGATCTGATGAAGAACATCATTCTGCGCTTCGTCAGAGCAGATTGATGAAGAAATTGAAGTGGACGCAATCCCTTCAACCCCAGTCATTTCCTCACCTATGCCTCGGTTCACACCGAAGAGGCTGGTGTTGAGGAAATTGAAGATGAAGATGTGGATATTGGGTGCACCACACCAGTGATGAATGATGACTTTTGGGAAAGTCTGCATCCCAATACTCCTCTCTTCACCCCGCTCCAACAGATTCCTCGGTCCCTGCACAAACAGTCCAAATGGACTCAAGAAACTCAACCCACCTGCTCTGTGCATGAAGAAATTCCAGCCACTAGTGTTGATGAACCCGTCACGATCCACAGACTGCACTTGTTGAGGAACAAGAAATTCCTCAGCCTGAAGAACCTGAACTTGCGATTCCTGAGGTGGTGATGCAACTCACTGACACTCCTCTGCCCAAGCAAAAGAATCCGTTCTCAAGCAAACAAAAGTTCAAGGCTGATGATTTCTTTGTCGAGCACGTATTCTTCACTAACTATAATCCATATGATTCTGCTCGCATAAGGAAGAGGCGTTTATGGACTGCCAGCCTAGGCAACTTCTATTCCTCAGTGCTCTTCAACAAATACAAAGTCTTCGATCATGCTATTATTCCTCCTGTTGAATTGGAGTCTCTGCACAGCTTTTAGCCAGTCCTGAGTTTTCTTCTCGACGCAGGACTTCTGAATTTCTGCACCGATATCGTGGATCGGAATGAAGAACTAATTCTTCAATTCTATGCAACGCTGCACATCACCGGAGATGTCAAGACGTGAACTCATGGGTATTAGACTGGATGTCCGAAAATACTCACTACAAGGCACCAAAGAATTGAATTGCTTCGTGCTCTACCACTAAGTCCTCCACTTGATGGTGCACGTTGTATCTACAACGGCGTAACTTTCAAATCACTATATGCAAGTCTTGATGAAGCCTTTGAAGCCAAGGCAGGCCCCAAGAACCAAATTCCTCGTCAAGGAATTATTGTATGTGCCTCGACTGTCTATCGGATTCGACGAAGACAATGAGTCCTATCAAAGGCCACGACTTCGAATGATGAAGAAGTCATTGGCATCATGAAGAATATGCTTTTCAACATCATCCATGGCGTTCCGTCCAACTTCCATGATTTCTTCATGAGGACTCTGGCAAACGTTGTTGTGTCACCATTTGAGCTGAAGCCTTATGCGCCTTGGATAATGAGATTCATCAGGACAAGGTCTTCACTCAATTACAAGGCTGATACTCTGAACCACTGGAGCTACTTGCCCCGATTGAAGTCCTCAAACGGACATTTACCTCGAGATGATGACAAGGGCAAGGCTATCGCTGTGATCGATGAAGGCATTCGTCCATTGGATGGACAGTTTCAAAGCAGCATCCTACTCCACCAATGATGACTCGCCACCCATGACTCGCGCAAGAAATACCTCGGGCCAAGCAAAGTCCTCAAGCTATTGCACCTGTGGTGATGACTGATCGTGAGTTACTCCTCAGTCTTCATCAGAAGGTTGATCGCAATCATAAATGGGTCAAGCGTCAGTTTGGTTCAATTCTTCACAACATGACCTCAACACACGACGCAGTGAAGAAAAACCACTACTACCTCCATGAAACCTCCAAACGCACCTGGGCTGTTCTTTCACATGTCTACAATGCGGAAGAAATGACGACTATGGGACTCAAGGAAGAATTTGACTGGTCTGCACCTCCTCCGAAGAAATACAAGAAGGTCAAAGTTCCTTCCTTGGTGGCCAGCTCCTATTCGTCATCGCGACATCGATGAAAATGAAGACTTGGACGACACCGCTGGCAGTCCCACTACAACAACCGACCCCAACATCGCTGGCGCTCCTTCTTCAACTTGAAATTCTTCAGGAGCGTTAGTCCTCAGTTTTGATCCTTTTGGTCATTCGATGACAAAGGGGGAGAAATTTGAGTTAGTCTTCAAGCGGGTCTATTGTATTGCTTAGTTTTGTTAAGTTACAACTCTTGTTCTTCTGAAACTTTTATTGGATCGAGTTGTAATCTTAAACCCGATGGTGCTTTGATACTTTTGATGCATTATGCTCTTGCACTATACTCGATTCTCTTGAGCTTCTTGAAAATCTTCAAAGCGGATCTATTTGAGCTCGATACTCTTGATGCGTTATTTTGCATGCTTGTTCCTCATTAATGTTATCGCACGCATGCTGAATTACATCAAGCACCATATTTCATCATGCATTTCAAATTCTTCATATTATATGACAAATGCGTGTATGAATTACAAGATATAGGGGGAGATCTCCATGATTCAACTCTTCAAATGTGCATTGCCTCAAAAGAAAATTCCTCACTATGCACATCTTCAGGGGGGGTTCTTCTATATCTTGCAATCAAATTCTTCATTATCAGTATTTACACTTCTTATGTTTATCCCCATTGAAAACTTAACCTATATTGTCATCAATCACCAAAAGGGGGGAGATTGTAAGTGCATCTAGTGCCCCTTAGTGATTTTGGTGGATTGAAGACTTATAGGTTAAGGAACTAATGCGTTTGTGAGTGTACACAGGTCTATAAGTCTATGAGGAGTTTGATATTTACAGAGAAAGTCGACTCCTAAAAATGAAGTTCTTCGATCAAGACTTTGATATTTTGAAGAATTTCAAGACTTTGAAAGTGAAGAAATTGGTGTGACCTTGAAGACTTGGTATTCATTTGAGGAACATGAAGCGTGAAGACTTTTTGCTTTTCGTAGTTTCGTTTTCTCTTTCTTGAGTCATAGGAAACACCGCATCGTTAAAGGGGTTGAGGAAATACTAAGGAAAAATTTCCATGTGATGCTCAACTCAAAATCCTACACCTACCAATCCCTTCGAGTGAAGCCTTTGGAAATCTCATACGCTTCACCAATTTCTTCAAAGGATGTAGACGAAGTTCTTTTGGTCGCCGAGGAATTTGTTCGACCGAGGAGTTAGGAATTCGCCATGGATTGCCTACACAGTGAGGAACATGATAGCCCCGAGGAATTTGAGATTCAAATTTCCGACCATTCTTTATCTTGCGCCACTGTCCCAAAATATCTTATCCACCTAACGGTCATATCATTGAAGGGCATTTATGTCTTATCATGTCGGCTGCTCCCTAGGCTATAAATAGCCGCCTCACAACCACTAGCTGGTTGGCTGCTCCGAGAGAAACTTGACACTTGTCATTTGAGAGCAACCCATCCTCTTAGGACTTTGAGCGAAAATCATCGAGTGAGGAAAAACCCCAAAAACCAAAACCCTACAAACCCAAAGTGATTGAGCATCACTGAAGAAAATGATCCTGCGTGGATCCGACGCTTGTTACCTTTGAAGACTGTGCTTCTTCCAGACGGTTAGGCGTCATGGTCTAGAGCATCCAAGAGGAATTGTGGATCGCCGAGTGACCAAGTCTGTGAAGGTTTGGAAGTCGCCTCAAGACTTACCACGAGTGATTGGACGAGGTCTGTGTGACCTTAGTTCAAGGAGAATACGGTGAGGACTTGGTGTCTGAGCTGCGTGCTCAGCGATCGGGTGTCCGGGATCGTGTGTCCTCGAGTTTAAATACTCAGCCGCTTCCAACCAGACGCATAACCGAGACAGCAGTTGTAACTGGTCTAGCAAATCATTGTCTTCACCAACCCATCTGGTTCTATTTCCTCAACCCTTTCATTTCCTCATTACTGTGTTGAGTGTTTGTTCATATCTGTGTTTGAAGACTTTGACTGAAGACTTTCTCAATTTCCTCAGTTCAATTTCTTCAGTCTGTTTGTCTTCATCTTGTGTTATCTTGTGATTACGCTTTCTGTACTTTGTGCTAGTCTTCATTTCATCATGATGACCATGCATGTATTCTGTTATGCGTACTTCTGAGTACTTATTCCGCTGCAAGTAGTTCTTCGCTAAGGAATTTCCTCATAGGCAAATTCCTCAGTGAAGAATTCATAAAAATCGCCTATTCACCCCCCCCCCCCTCTAGTCGATATAACGCACTTTCACAGTGCTATGTTTTACTACGGCACACGGGGTGGAGAGGTCAAGGACAAGAAGACAAGGGATGGCAGGCCCGCCTTCAGCCATAAGACCGACTTATGTTGCATCCAGCAACCGAGTGATTCTCTTAATGATGGATTCTATGTCCTACACCACATGCTAGAGTATAGACGGGATCACCAGAACCTTCGCATGTCACCTAGATCCGGCGATGCCCATATTCTGCGATGGGAAAAGGACTTCAAAGATATCGAGGATCATCGGCTTCGAGCTAAGTTCTATCACATCCAGCGTGAACTTGCCCAAATCCTCATGAAGGAGGTCGTCGAAAAAACAGGGATGTTCTACGAAGAAGGAGAAATGTCGCGGGAAGACGTCCGAACACGCGTAGCCTCTCAGCGTCTCGACCTGAAGCCTTTCACTACTCGGGGACTATCTCCCTAACATGGATGGATGGGACAACATGTAGTGATTGTTGATATATGACAATGTGTTCGTTTATTCCATACTTTCTGTATGACAAAACTTACTTTATTTGTGATGTAATTAAACGTCCTCCTCGACTAGCGAAGATCACTCTAGTTAGGGCATTTTGGGTACGATGAACTTTGTTATTTATGCTTATGATATGTTGCTTCTATTTTTGCCAAGTCCGTCTCTTTCTGTTGCTCAACTATATATGTTGCATATCATCGACTCATGTGACGATGCAGGTGCATAGATCATCGATGGCGAAGAAGTGCTACGCCAGGAGTATACGACGAGTGGCCGGATTGTCAGGCCCGGGTGTACCGGTTTCCAATTTCCGAGCGACAGCCAGTAGTTAGTTTAGGTTCACGCTAATGCGAGAGAGGGATACGAACTCATGTGCTACATAGTTCCGCTCTCACTCATAGTGATAGCTCTTCTCGCGTATATCATTGTTTAGATGGATGACGATGTAGTTGCAAGTAATCGAGACTTGCATCACTATTTTTGAGATGATGACGAGAGACCACTTTGTGTTGGATGATGATTATGATGATGACATGATTCGATGAGACTATTTGTATGTATATGCTATGATTACATTTGTATGTGTATGATATGCTAAAGATTATTGTATAAAGCCTATTCAAATACAAAACAAATATGCAGAAAAAAAACAGAAACTAATAAAACTAGCGATGGCGAGGGAATAAAGTTAGCAATCGTGTTCCCTTACCAAGAGCGCTTCCTCGCTAAAAAGCTTTGCAGATATTAGCAGCGGCGCTCTGCACTAAAGCTCGCCATCGCTAGCCATGTATAGCGATGGCGTGGGATGACCAAGCGCCATCGCTACATGTTAGCTATAGCGCCTTATCAGTAGCGCGTCATCCCGCGCTACTGATAGGCAAAATACTCGCGCTACTACTAGGGTTTTCCCTAGTAGTGTATAGTCACCTACTACGTGTTATGATCCGGCAACCCCAGAGTGACAATAGTCGGGACCACTCCCGGTGATGATCGTAGTTTGAGGAGTTCATGTATTCACCGTGTGTTAATGCTTTGTTCCGGTTCTCTATTAAAAGGAGGCCTTAATATCCCTTAGTTTCCAATAGGACCCCGCTGCCACGGGAGGGTAGGACAAAAGATGTCAAGCAAGTTCTTTCCATAAGCACGTATGACTATTTACGGAATACATGCCTACATTATATTGATGAACTGGAGCTAGTGTCGTATCTCCCTAGGTTATAACTATCTCGTAATGAATATCATCCAACAAGTCACTGGTCCAATGCCTACGAATTGATCTTATATTGATCTTGCTAAGTTACTACTGCTTTCATCACTGTTACACTTGCTACCAAAACTACTGCTATCAGTGTTACCGTTACTATTGTTGTTGCTACTATTATAAAAACTATCAAACTACTTTGCTACTGATCACTTTGCTGCAGATAATTCATCTCTGGGTGTGGTTGAATTGACAACTCAACTGCAAATACCTTCAAATATTCTTTTGCTCCCCTTGTATCGAATCTACAAATTTGGGTTGAATACTCTACCCTCGAAAACTGTTGTGATCCCCTATACTTGTGGGTTATCAGTATGAAGATACCGGCGATCGAATCTCGGGCAAGCAACATACCGATGGGCAAAGGGAATTACGTATGTTGTCATAACGGTTCGACAGATAAAGATCTTCGTAGAATACGTACGAGCCAATATGGGAATCCAGGTTCTGCTATTGGTTATTGATCAGAGAGGTGTCTCGGTCATGTCTACATAGTTCTCGAACCTGTAGGGTCCGCATGCTTAACGTTCGTTGACGATATAGTGTTATATGAGTTATATGTTTTGGTGACCGAATGTTGTTCAGAGTCCCGAATGAGATCACGAACATGACAAGGAGTCTCGAAATGGTCTAGAGGTAAAGATTGATATATAGGACGATGGTATTTGGACACGGAAGTGTTTCGAGACATACTGGGAAGGAATCGGGTCACCGAAAGGGGTCCCCCCCGGCAAGTTATGGGCCTTATGGGCCAAAGGAGGGGACAGACCAGCCCACAAGGGAGTTGGTGTGCCCCCTCCCTTGTTTGGCCAGCCCTAAGGAAGGAAAAGGGGGAGGGCTAGCCCCTCCTGCCTTTCCCTCTCATGGGAGAAAGGAAAGGGGGGCACCCTCCCCTGCCTTTCCCCGCACTCCAAATAAGGAAAGGGGGCGCGGCTTGGGAGGTACCCCAAGTAGGATTCCTCCTACTTGGGCGCCTTCCTTGGCTGCTCCTCCCTCCATCCCACATATATATATGGGGAGGGGGCGCCACACAAGAAAATAACATTGTCTTAGCCGTGTGCGGCGCCCCCGTCCATCGTTACTCCCTCGGTGATATTTTCGTAGTGCTTAGGCGAAGCCCTACGAAGATCACTTCACCATCACCGTCACCACGCCGTCGTGTTGTCGAAACTCATCTACTACCTCACCGTCCGTCTCGATCAAGAAGGCGGAGGACATCACTGAGTTGAACGTGTGCAGAACGCGGAGGTGCCGTGCATTCGGTACTTGATCGGTTGGAGCGCGAAGAAGTTCGGCTGCATCAACCGCGTTGTTTAACGCTTCCACTTACGGTCTATGAGGGTACGTAGATACACTCTCCCCCTCGTTGCTATGCATCTCCATGGATATATCATTGCGTGAGCGTAGAATTTTTTTGTTTTCCATGCAACATTTCCCAACAATAGGGAGGAGCGCCCATAGTCAGGCCTCGGGGATATAGCCGAGATGGTGAACCTCATTAACAAATCCTAGTGTTGTGCTCATGTGATTACTTGGTCCTTGGTAGATTAATGGTGGCCTCGGGTTAATTCTAACAAGTTTTTTTATGGTAATACGTGTCTCATTTATATCATACGAATCATAGTACAAACCACGTATGTGCAGATCCAGCAAACCAAAAAAATAGCAGAACGCAAGCCTTTGCACAAAGAAACACCAGCCAAGAAGTAAAATACAAACAAGATCGAAGAAACCTCTGAGCTTGAGACCAACGCCCATCATCTGCTCTGGCACCACCACAACAGTCACCAAAGAAAATAATGACAGATCGCCTACACACCAAAGCTCGACGCGACTCCAGCGCTGATATGTAGTTTTGCGAACCTCCAAGATGGCTCGCAATAGGCGAAACCATTGCCGTTGAATGAATCTGACCGGGGCACACCCGGGACATGCTATCGAACTCCAGATTGGCATCCTCACATGAATAAGACGTCGGAGGAGGAAACTATACCTGCCATCCACGTACCAAGAACCCAGCACATGATCCATCATCTTCCAGATGACGCTGATGCAGACCACAATTTGCGTCCGCTTCTGGACTACCTCCCAAACTCCACGTCGGTGCTGGAGCAAACATCGTCGCAACGGCGGAGCCTAAGGACACATGCCCACAACGAGGATGTCGCTGCCGCATCCTCCTTATTTGAACAGACTGGATTCCAAATCTATCCCCAACCATAGGAGCGATCGCCTCGCCGGAGTAGGATCTAAAGAAACTTTATTCAACACAGCCACTACTGAGACGATGAACGGCCTAAAAACTAAGCTACTTTGACTTAAAACTATCCACATACGTGGATCCAGTGATCCCCTTACCACCGACGACCGAGGTCGTCAGCGGAGGGGAGCAGTCAGAGGACCTCCGCTGACGACGGCGAAGGAAGCCCCTAGCGGTGGGCACTGACGATATCAATTTTTCTTCCATAGGAATAAAGGACGATACGACTGGCTCATAGTGTCTTATAGAACGAAAAAGAGGCACACTATTGAGAATACATCAAAATTATGAGCCTGTTTGGTTGATGCCCTGGTCATCATGCCTGGGAAAAAATGATGCCTGGTGGTGGCCTAGAGAAAAGAGAAAATATGACTGGTCAGGCATGCATGTGCACCCGCTGTTTGGTTTGGTGCCTGGCCTGGCACACATGCGTATGGAATAAAAAATTAAGATGTCAGACTGAGTTGACCGGTAGTGAGCATCAGAACCAGAGATAATCAAGCATACGTGTACTATGATCAGTCCAAGGTGACATTAGCCGGAAGCTAGGCGTCCGCATTCATCGGCCTGAGCCAGGCTAATTGAATTGCCTGCCAGGTTGCCAGTTCCAGGCCAGGGAGGCATCCAAAATTTCAGACCTCTAACCAAACAACATCCAGGAACATCTCAGGCAGGTCTCAGGTCAGGCAATTGTTTTCCAAGGTTGCAACCAAACACACCCTATCACTACTAGGGAAAACCCTAGCAGTAGCGTGTGTTTAAAGCATATAAGTGGCGCGGGGAACAGCGCTACTAGTAAAGCGCTACAGCTAAAGGTTAGCACTAGCGTGTGTTGGACCACGCTACTGCTATATCGACTTAGTGGCAGCGCTTTCTACTATGAGCGTTACTGGTAATTAGTAGTAGCGCTTCTCCTATCACGCGCTACTACTATTATTCCGTATTTCTTTTTTATTTCATGATGTATTCATACACCTTTATACAAGTTTTCATACCGCAGCAATTTAGAGAATGTTTTTACATCATAATGAGTTATTACATCACTGGGAGAAAGGACTCCGCGGTTCTTTCACCCAATGATATAATAAATATCATCATCATCATATCATTAACAACTTATCATCATAATACATCATTGTCATATAACACCTCCTCATGATCATCGTTTTCATCAATGAGACATCACATACAAGTTGGTCACAAGACATAATCACAACTAGTCCACATCATCAACTCTCATAAACATATTGTACCTCATAGAACCTACTACATTCTCTTAGGACCTACTATATTATCTTAGGTAAAATATCATAAAACAAGATAGCCCCTGACTCTTCATTATGGAGAATGGAGATTATCATGTCTCCAATTCTTGCCTTTCGCACAATGTTGCTTCCATGAACCTCCTTACGATTGTCCATACATTTTTTCCATTCTTTGATTATCATGTGTTCACCGGTTTTAGAAATCCGGTACGGACAGGTGAAATTCGTAGGATGAACTGGCTGTATGTTCAAAACATCAAGGCGACCATTCTGATACATCAAATGAGGCACACAATCCATCGGGATTTTCTATTGAAAAACATAGTAATAACTTCGTAGTTATCAATGTAGTTCAGTTTTAGAAGTATGCAAAAGATGCACGGATATCGTGCTAGTAAAAAATCTTACCAGGATATCGCCATGGAAGTTATCGTGGTTCAACACGGGCACTAGTGGCACGTATTGACCATAATTTGGAGGAGTTCGATAAAAGGCATTGTAATTCTCAATTTCAGTACAATATGCAACCAGATGATTTTTCTCCTGATAAGTTAACTCAGAGCCATCGGTGTAGTTGGTTCTGTCTACCATCTTCCGCACATTCTTTGAAGAATGAAAATAAGCTATCAATGGAAATAAGCTGTCAACTATTTTGAAATAAACAATATAAATTACTTAATAACTATGTTTGAGGAACTCACATAGCGGTAAAATTAGAAGCGTATCAACAAGGACCCAAATGTCCAAATTGTCTTGGTCGATGTCAGGATCACCAAGATCCATGGTGACAAACATACCCTCTTGAAAATCATACATTTTGCAAAGTGCTTCCCAACCCGGGCAACCAAAATGGGATACGCTCTCAGAATTGTATAGATTTACCTCAAAAATCATACCATGATGGGTCCTTAGGTTAATTTTCTCTTTCTCATTCCTCTCATGATCTTCAAAACCCATCCTCTCCAAGACATAGCGTCTTGCATGGCATGGGATAAGCTAGTCGAATTGTAGAAGACAAAAATTACACGTTGAAGTAGTAGAAGTCGAGCTTAATTACGAAAAAACACTTTGCGTCGTAGCTTACCGTATCACAATCGAAGGACTCCTCGAGCTTAATGCTTAAGCGCTGACCTTCGTCCAGGTGAGGCCTCTCACAGAAACCCCGGTTGTTGCCGCACCAGGAGCACTCCCCGGGACCTTCTTCGTTCGACGACATTTCCTATGTTCATAATTCAAATATTAAACTTGTACAATTAAATATATGTACTACAAAAACTAAATTAGATCATTATTATTCATCACGGGTTGACTATCAGTCTATCGAGTCTTTTCTTGAAAACTCTCAGCTCATGTGGTGTATATATTCAACCGTCGGTGATGGTAGCTCCTCCTTTTGTTCCCTAGTGCATTACACCAAATTGTCTAGTACAAGGGAACGAAGGAGAAGCTACCCCCACGACAACAGTCAGGATTCTTCGTCCTCTCATATATGGTGGAGACTCTCCCTCACTGATTCCTCTCTGACATTTGCGACCGTCAGTGATGGTCGTTACTCCTCCTTCCCCTGGTGCATAACAAAGGTCTAGCACAAGAAGAAGAAGGAGAAATGACCCCCACGATAACAGTCGGGATTCTTCGGCCTCAACAGACTTAAAGTCAACCAAAAATATCGTTTAATTATCTTTCTAGAAAATCCAGGTCACTCGATATTTCCTACATATTCTAGCACAAGTCATGCCAAAATTCACGGAAAATTCCGGCATGAAATTAATCAACACTCCGGCAAAACATAGGCCACTCGATGGTGTGACCTGCAAACATGACCGGCCACTTGGGCAACACAAGATATACATGTTTTTATCTACATCATATCTTATAGGGCTCATATTGACATGGAGATTTGGCTAGTCTCACCTCGAGGTTGGAGGGGGTTGGTGACGGGGACGACGGCCGGGATGATGGAGGGGCTCCATGATTTCTGCAAAAACAAAAACCATATAAGTTATCGCTAATACATTCCGAATAGTATCATACATATAACATCACTAATACAACTAAAACCCTAGCGAATCCACGGCATCGATTTATGAAGATGCGGGATAGGCATCGTCGACGTCGATGCGGGAATAATTGCTTAAACTAAAAAAATAACAACAAATGTGACATGTTCAACTAGTTCTATTAATTCAACTAGTTCTTACTAAAAATAAACTTACTATAAATAAAAATAAACTAGTTCTTTCTAAAAATAAACTAGTTCAACTAGTTATATTAATTTTCTTACTAAAAATACATTAGTTCTATTAATTCAACTAGTTCTTACTAAAAATAAACTAGTTCAACTAGTTTTATTAATTTACTTACTAATTATTTAAACACTTACTAAAAACAGTAAAAAAAACTACATTATACAATAGTAAAAAACTACAGTAAAAAACAAAAGAAAAAAGAGATGGAGGGAGGAGGGGAAGGGAGGAGGAAGGAGAGAGGAGGAGGTGGAGGAGGCCGGTGGGATCGAAGGAGGGAGGGGCGGGGAGAGGAGGGGCAGGGGCGGCGGAGGAGGAGGAGGGAGGGGGCGGGGGTGGAAGGGGAGGGGTCGGCCGGAGGAGGACGAGGGAGGGGGCGGCCGAAGGAGGAGGAGAGAGGGACGGTGGGAGGAGGGCGGCCGGAGGAGGGAGGGGAGGAGGAAGGAGGGAGTACCTTGGTGGAGGGGCAGCGCGGCGGCGGCGGACGACGGGTTCGGCGCGGGCGAGAGCGAGTGAGAGTGAGAGGGAGTGAGAGGGTCGTCAACCGCTCCAGGATAAGGTAAGTAAGTAGTAGCGCGTTTCAGGGACACGTGCTACTGCTACAGGACGTAGCAGTGGCACTGGTTAGGCATACGCGCTACTGCTAAGTGGGGCTAGCCATCTGCGTTCATTACAAACATAGCAGCATCGCGCTTTCTAAGAACGCGCTACTGCTAAAGTAGTAGCAGTCGCGCGGTCTATCTAAACACGCTACTACTAAGTAGCAGTAGCGCCCAGTTTTGTCCTGCGCTACTGCTAAGATGTTGTGTATAAGGTTTTCCTTAATAATGTATATACATACGAGGACCGCGCGCAAAGTGCCCACGAAGCCTACGTAAGAAAATAAATAAATCATATTAGGAGAAAGATGAACCAAGTTAGTGACAAGAGACATGTTTCAGAGACAGATTAAAGTGATATTGAGCTGGTGGACTAAGGGCATGGCCATCGCTCCTGGGTGGACCGCTGCCCCATGGATCCACGTCGGATGAGCTGCTGTCGTGGAGGAGAAAAGAAAAAAGACAGTGGCTTGCAAAGCCAAGCAAGCTCTTGCGGAGGAGCCTACTTCCTTGCTGAAAAGGCAGCACGAAAGGACGGACAGAGAACTTAAAGCAAGAGGAAGAACGAGCCATGAAGTAAAAAGTAGTGATGAAGGAAGATAGGTGGACCATTAGAGGAGCTGCTGCTTCTGATGGGTGTGAGATACTCATACGGTGGCCTCATTATTATTTTTTCTTAGATGGAGACTGAAACCACAGCAGGGTGATGCCCCCATAGTTCATGCCCTAAGAATAAATTTGTTTCTCCAGGCTGCAAGACAGATTAAAGTGACATTGAGGCCACTTTCCATGACAGCCGCGCCCGGCGACTCACGTATGGTACGCGGGGGTGGTCGGCGCAAGCACCCGCGTGTGTACGTGCGCCCTCCTCAGGGCCGTACGCGAGAAAACAGGGGCCCGGTACAAAATCAAAAATTAGGCCCTCGATAGCAATGGAAATTAGGAAACGATATTAAAAAAAGGAAATCAGGACATGTTGGCAGTACAATTGTTTGAAGAACTACATCTTGTCCAAAAGTGATTCTCATTGTAAATAAAAGGTACTCCTTCTGTAAACTAATATAAGAGCGTTTAGAATATTACTTTAGTATTCTAAACGCTTTTATATTAGTTTAGGGAGGGAGTAGTACATTTCTATAACTAAAAGACATTGCAAACAAGAAATCTAAGAGGCAAATACCATTTACTGTTTGGGAATATGAAAAACAGAACATCGAAAAATAGAAGGATGAAACAACTTTGATAGATTTGGGAAGGAGATATGAGGCAGCAGAGAGTGGCGCTCTGATAGTCCGGTTCAGGGCCTGGTCTAGTCGTCCCTCTTGATGAATCACAGACCTAGCGATCGGGCTTTGGCTTCCGACTCCAATCGTCGCACCGAAATTACTGGCAGGCAAGCAGAAACAGAGGAAGAATTCCGGATGAAAACATCGAATAACCAGATGGTGGATTGAGGTGGTACATACCTATTCAGATTCAGCGGAGGAACATATTTATTTTCAAAAATGCGAAGGAATTAAGAGTATGTACAGTCGGACTTGGTAAATCCGACCCATCAAACGCCCGCGGACGAGCCGGGCGCGTCCGCGGACAGTGACCGAGCACGCCTCATATTTCCTTCTCCACATACAACTCTCTCATATGCATCCCCTAAATCCATACAAAATCATGCATAATATATATAGCTACGTACTACGTTCTATACTAATCAAATTTCGTCGTTGTCGGAGATGGCCTGAGTCACCTGCACCGGAGCCAGAGCCGCCAGTGCCGGAGCCTAGGCCGCCTCCATCTATTGCCGACGATGACGCCTTGCCTCCGCAGCCAACTCGGAGCGGATGAAGCTCAAGATGGCGTGCTGCTCCGGCTACACGCCCACGTCCTCCTCCATCGCCAGCGCCTCCTCCTCCCCCACATCCAGCTTCAACACCTCCTCCGCCGGCTCCTGCTCTTCCTCCTCCGCCGGCACCTCCTTTTCCTCCACCTCTGGTTCCAGAGGTAGCCCCACTTCCCTACGGATCCGGACCTACTCAAGGAGGAAGAGACGGTGCCGGATCATGTAGTAGCGACGGCGTGGGGGCATGGCTAACGGGCTCGAGTGGCGGCGGAGGGAGGGAAGAGGCGGATGTGCTGGGGCTGGGGGCGCCAGCCGGCTTAAATAGTCAGGCAAGACACTACGCAGCCTGCCGGAGTGACGCCACGCGGCGTCCTCGAACCGTCGGGTTTCCGGGCGTTTCCGTGTGGGGCGCCTTCGTCAGACCGACGTGGCGGGCGCACTGGATATGGGGGGTGCCGGTCAGCCCGGGCGTTTGAGGGTCGTTTGAGAGGCCCGTCTGAGTCAAAAAACCGTAACCGAGCGGCCTGTCCGGACGTTTGAGACGGGTTTGAGGGGCCAGTTGTAGATGCTCTAATCCAAGGCATAAGAACAGCAGCTTGGATTACTTGTGTGCTGAAGTCGTTTAAACACTTGCTCTGGAAGTGGAAGAGAATAGGGTTTTTACGGCACCCTATACTGCTACTGGGGAGGGACCAGTATCTGTGCGATCCACCGTTTCGAAACGGAGGCAAAAGATTTGCCTCATCAATTAATTAAGAAAAAGTTTGGAGCTGCTTTTACAAGGAAAGCTAAACAAGAATTACAAGGCCACTACTCTCCCGACATGATGTGGCCCAAATGTTTTGTACCCGCGTTAACCCAAAGCCTTGCCTCAGCTTGGATGTTTGATAACAGGATGGATGGAAAAGTAGACTTGTGCCGGAACACCCTAGCATTCCTTTCGCACCAAATGGTCCAGCATGTTAGCATGGTGAGGGAGGCTATCGCCTTCCGATTCGGCATGCTGTCGCCCGACATGTTGATCCACCAGTCTTTGATGGAGCATTGAGTCCCCCAAGTTGAGAAGTCGATGAAGTCGAGATTGAGCCAGCCCTTGATCATTCCCCACAGCCTGATGGAGAAACGACACTTATAGAAGATGTGCCCGACCCTCTCCGTTGTCTGCTTGCAAAGCGGACAGAGCCCGCAGTTAGGCTACCCCCTTTTTTCCAACTGATCCGCCGTCCAGACACGGTTTTGGATCGCCAACCAGGCGAAAAATTTCATCTTAGGGGGAGCCCAAGCCTTCCAGACCGCGGCGGCCATGGGTGAGCAGAACGACCCAAAAAGTTGGGCGTGGTACGCGGAGGTGGCGGAGTATGACCCGCCGATCATGTGCTTCCAAATAATGGTGTCCTCAATGTCCACCACCATCGGTATGGCCCTAACGCGAGCCCCAAGAGTGACAATTTGACGAATGTGCTCCATCATCCAGTTGTCGAGCAGCTTGATTTTTGTTAGCCAATTTCCTTCGTGCATGGCATCCATGACTTTCCACTTCTTCTGCTTGGAAGCCTCGGCGATGAGAGGGGCGATGTCGGACGGCTCTTCTCCATTTACCCAAGGGGAGTCCCAAAATGACGCACGTGCACAGTTGTCGATGGTGATGTGTGAGGATGCATAGAAGAGGTCACGATCAAGCTCATCACAAGGGTTTGTCATACCCATCCACATCTTGGACGGTTCCATCCATTCAAACCATCCCACCGTCGATTTTTATATAAGGGTAGTACATACATTTCTAGTTCAAAAACTTACGGTGAGAAAAGAAAAACTCTTGTTCGCAAAGGGAATTGCTCCGGTGGGCCAATACTTCGGAATGCATCGTGCACACGCCGATGACGGTGGCGGTGACGACCAGGGCACCAGCAGGTTGAGCCCTGCCTGGATGAGCCTCCGAGCACACAACGTGGTTGTCGATTTTAGAGCAAAGGCAGATGAGCAGCTGCACGTCCCACAAGCTAGTCCAAACGAGAGCGGTGGGGGGGAAAAAGACGATCATGGACGTAGCGAGGACATGGTTAGCACGAGCTAGGCGAGGTTTCGCTGCGCTCCGGCACTCACCTAGCTGCAGCTCTTCGGGGGCTCTTCGTCGACGGCGGCAATCTTGTCCGCGAGGGTGGTCTCACATGCGCTGCCGCCCTGAACCAGGCACAATACGCGCGATGCTAGGTCGAGGATGGGGCGCACGGCGACGGGCCATAACGTCGTAGCCGTACAAGCATCAGTCCACCATCACGGCGGATTAAGGCTCCTCTTGGAAGCCCTGTAGAATGTTACAACCGGATTTTACTTGTGCCCAGTAATATACTCCCTTCGTTCCTAAATATTTGTTTTTTTAGAGATTCCAAATGGACACCACATAGTGATGTATATAGACATATTTTAAAGTGTAGATTCATTCATTTTGCTTCGTATGTAGTCACTTGTTGAAATATCTAAAAAGACAAATATTTAGGAATGAAGGGAGTACAACCGAGTAGTTCTTCCCTCCGTAATCCTGTGCCGCACAGTGTTGATGTTCCTGTAATCCTGCATCTTCCCATTTTCTTCGCTGACTGCTGGAAGAAGACTGATGGATGAGGAGCAGCCGGGGACGAAACTAGTACTTCATAGACGACATATGCTGGGACGATACTTGCACGATGCCTAATCCAACAGCTATCTGCTGACGCATGGATGGTGAGATATGCAGCGTCGTCTACATTTCGTCCGCGAAATGTCGTCCGTGTAGCAACACACACGAGTGCCCTGGGGCGTTTGCCGGAGATGCACACGGACGACTTGTGGACGACGCTGAAGTTCAGGCCATCTGATGCCGGCAACAGCACTGCTCCATCGTTGGATATGCCTGTCGGCTGCACGACGTGTGTGCAGTTTCGTGTGCACAGCAATTTCGTTAGTATTTCTATTTAAGGATCACCTGGATGTGTAGTGCTGCTACCGTGTGTAAAATCAGATGCCCTAGTAACTGGGGTCCCTGTGCAGTTGAACAACCCTGCACAGGTGTCCCGTACGGGCCTCCTGGTGTGTGTGCGCCAGCTCGTGCGTGCTCCTGTTTCGTGCGAGTGGCGTGCGCTCGTGCATGCGCTGGTGCGTGTGCATGCCGGCGTGATTCTATATACTGGTAGTAGCAATCACCCTCGTCCAAATAATACTCAGACTAGGGACGGGGGCCCCTTGGGGGTGAAAAAACACTACTAGTACTACTATTACCAGACATGGCCTAAGGCTATGGCCAACTCCACCATAATAATTCTAATTAATTAGAGGATAAAGGCAGTTCCAACAGTCATCAATATGCGAACAAATGTTTCAAAAAAGTTCATCAATAAAGAAAATTTGATTTTGAAAAAATGAAAATCTTAAATATGCGAACAAATGTTTCAAAAATCATACTCAAATTTCGAATATTCCTTTTATTTTAAACGTGAACTATGTTTTTCAAAAACTGAACAAATTTCGAAATTTGAATACTTTTTTTTGTACTGTGAACAAAATTTAGAAAGCGAATTTAGGATACACATTGAACATTTTCTTAGTATAGGGTGAACATTATTCAAAGAAACACTGGACATTTTTTAAAATACGCTGACTTTTTTTGAATACATGCTGAACAAAATTTCTCTACACGATGAACTTTTTTTATACACACTGAACATTTTTTCAATGTATGGTGAACAATATTCAAATACACATATAACTTTTTTTTAAATACAATGAACTCCTTTTGAATGCATGCTGAACAAAATTTCTATACATTATGAACATATTTTTATACACACTGAACATTTTTTCAATGTATGGTGAAATTTTTTCTTCAATACGGTGATAAAAAATTTGGAATTCAAAACTATTTTTGAAACGTGAACAAATTTCGAAAACATGAACAAAATTTGGAATTTCAAAAAACATTTTCTGAAAAGTCAAACGAATTTCGAAAAATCTGAACATATTTTGGATATTGAAAATAGTTCATCAATTTTGGAAAACTTTCATCAAATTCAAAAAAGTTCATCCATTTTGAAAAAAGTTCACCGATTTTAACAGAAGTTAATTCAACTTGAAAAAAGTTTAGGACTTTGAAAAAACATTCGCGCATTTAAGAAAAGAGAAAAGTATGTTTTTGGTCCCTCAAGTTCCCACAAAGTATAGACTTGGTCCTTCAAGATTTTTTGGTATACATTTGGTCCCTCAAGTCTCAAAACCGGAAAAGTTTGGTCTTAAACCAGATTTTGAGCACGTTGACCGGGTTTGACCACCACAAAACCGTACGATGAACAGTAAATTTGAAGAAAAAAATGCTTACATGCGCAAGGTGCGACCAACTTTTCGTGCTCTTTCGACACTCGGGGAGCTCAAAAAGTTTCAGAATTTTTTTGAATTTACTATTCATCAGGCAGATATTTTTGGTTTTTTCCCATGAGCTCCTCGAGAGCCAAAAGAGCACGTAATTTTGTTCGCATCTTACGCATGTAAGCATATTCGACCCCAAAAAGTTTCAGATTTTTTTGAAAGTTTTTTTTTCGAATTTACTGTTCACCATGCGGTTTTGTGACAGTCAAAACCGGTCAACGTGCTCAAAATCTGGTTTAGGACCAAACTTATCCGGTTTTAAGACTTAAGGGACCAAATGTATACCAAAAAAATTTAAGGGACCAAGTCTATACTTTATGGGAACTTAAGGGACCAAAAACATACTTTTCTCTTAAGAAAATAAAAAGAAAAGGAAAAAAGGAACCAGAAAAAAGAAACGCCTAGAAATCACGAAGCCGTGGAAAACTGGTTTAGGGGGCTCCGCGGCCTAGGTAAAAAAAACATCGGGAAGAAGTCAATAGACACATCCGGTAGGATGTCGTGCTGGTCAGGGCGCTGCTTTACCAGCTGAGAGATCGCGAGTTCGATACCCCGCGTATGAAATTTGATTTTAGCTGCAGTTTTGAACCCAAAAAAAAAAAAAGACACGGGCCGGCCCAGCGCGGCGCTAGGGGTATGCGCCCGTTTGCGGTTACTGAAGAAGCGGGCGCTTAAGGCGCCCGTTAGGAAATGCCACTAATTCCGGACGGAGGTATATTTGCTTTCCTTCTGTTACCTTCTCTCACAGACCCCCCTGCTTTCCTTCTGCTACCTCAAGCCCCCACTCTGCTGTCCTTCTGTTACCTGCACTCGACCATAAATACTGGCTTTCTGTTGTCCTTCTGTTACCTGCACTCGACCATAAATACTTGCTTCCTGCATCAATCGAATAAACCCCTCTGACCAAACCTCCACTCTAGGAGGAAGCTGAGACAAGGCACGAACTCCTGCTGTCAAGGTCCTTCCGTCCCTGTCCCTAGAAGAAAGAAAAATCAATTGACAATCAGTCAATGACTATATGAGTATACGTGTCCAACCAAAAAAAATATATAAGGCATCTGTTACCTTCTCTTCCTCTCCTGTTCACTGAAGTCAAGTAGAGCCAATCCTACCTTGAATCCAGACCTTGGGTCAGTTATACCCCCTATTATGCCATAGTAGGCCTCAAATATTCCCTCCCTAACTTTGGTACTATGATCCTCATCCTTATCCTCTGACTTGAGCTGAGCAAACTTTTCCACAACTAGAAGCTTTTCCATAACTAGAGGCAGGTATTTCTCAAATTTCTCACCAAGAGCAAGAGCAATCTGTCCAATGCTTGATAGAATTGGAGGCTGAAGCGTCACTTCTGTCATACCTTGGCACAGAACATCCATAATATGATCAAAGGATGGCACCACTTCTTCCTTTTTCCCCTTTTTTCCCAAGACTTGGCAAATATCACACATCACTTCTAGATAAACTGGAAAGAGTCGCTTCACACTAAAATATTGTAGCAGCATAGGCATGTGTTGCCCAAAATCACCACCAATGGCATGAGCAAGAGCACCAATGGCAAGGGCTGCTCCATCACGCGCACTAGTACTGTCACGGGTCAACAGAGGGCACAATAACAGCAACACACATTTAGCAGACCACTTAAGTGTAAACTTTTTGCTGCTTCCAAGCTTGTGGATTAAGACATTAAGTAGACCACACAGCAAGACCTCAAGTTGGTTCTTCCTCTTAAGAGATGAAATTGCACCATGACCATGAAGCACAGTGTTCAACCTTCTCATGATATGAGACATCAAACCTATAAGTGCCCGACAGACTTGCAAGTCTTGAACGTGACTGACTCTTACAATCTCACTCAATGCTTTATAAGGACATGCAAGAAGCCTATAAGGGGTCTCCCTTGCCAGATCTGAAGCACAAATGAGAGCATCAATAACAGGCGGAACAAAAGGTGAAAGCTGAGATAAGTTTGACTTTGACTTTGCATCTTCTCCATAACTTCTTGCAAGAAAACATAGAGCTCCATGCACTTCAGTGGACACTTGAGGGACATCTTTGCTCCCCTCTATCAAGACCCTCATGATCCCATCCAGGGTCACCACTTTATTTCTCATAATTCTATTTGCACCAACAAGCTCAAACAGCCGCCCAAGACTCCATGCAGCCTTGCCTCTTACACCTTCCTCCCCATCTTCCATCATGGTAAGCAATAAATCAACCACAGGAGCAAGTTGCTTGACAGAGGGACCTTCAAGGATAAAACCTAATGGAGACAATGCTGCTACCTTATGTGGCCCATTCATGTTTTCCACAACAAAATGCATCACAAGGGGGACAATTCCACCCTTCATAATTCGAGCTGCAAGGCCTAGGCATGTCATGGAAATGCCTTGTAGAGTCTCATCTTCCTCTTGTTCCCAAATGCCTTCAAGGTTTACTCCCTCTTGTTCCACATTTTCATCTCCCTCTTCTTCTTGTTCCACAGTCATGGAAATGTCTCCATCTCCCTCTTCTTGTTCCGCAGTCATGGAAATATCTCCATCTCCCTCATCTTCCTGTTTCCAAATGTCCTCCTGTTTTAAATCTCCCTCTTCATTTAAGTAAGTGCGTAGGAGAAGTGGAACAAATGAACAGAGAGTATCAATAAAGCTAGATGCCCCTTCTTCTTCTTCTTCTTCTCCTTCTTCCTCCTCCTCTTCCCAATTAATCTCTTCTTGGCAAATAGTCATCCACAACTTAATACATTGGACTTTAACTGATTCCACATCTCCTTCCAAAGCTTGGGATGTAAGACTCAACATGATTTCCTTGTATGGTTCTAATTTGGTATGACAAGTGGATGCCATTGCAACAAGGCACTCAAATGCCGCCTCTTTGATCTCCGCTCCAGATTCACCCCGGCCTCCTGCCACATCACAAACAGTCACTACTGCCACATCACAAACTGCCACTATAGAATTTCTCCAAGCATGACCTTTAAACTTAGCTAACTCAAGAATGTTGAGTAGAACTTTAAGGGCTGCCAAATGGACTTCAGAACTTAGCACCTGGTTCTTCAATGCATTGATGACACAAGCCATAACATCATCCACTTGATTCCCCTTAAGAACTTTAGGGATCTTCTCCTCAAAGATATACTCCAGCACCTCTAGAGTTGCTTGCTTTAGGGAAGAAGATGAACTTGCCATGTTGTCCACTAATTTACCAACAAGGTCCAGCCATTGATTCCGGGGTATCTCCATGCATGCAACCCTGGCAATAACTTTTGCAATAACTTTTGATGAGGGGTGCCTTGAATGAGATTGCCTTGAATCAGATTCTAGTGTCATGAGCAAGTTCGTTTTAATCTCGGATCGGATTGAGGGATGGAGGTTGAGCCATTTTAGAGAAAGTAGATCCTCGTGCGCGCCCTTGAGTGCAGGATCCTTTGAGTCCAATGAGTTCTTAAGGGTGATGGCAGCAAGTGCCCTGCACTCTTCTGGACTCCCCTCCCTCAAGAGCTCAGATGATAGTCGTAGGAGGAAGTTGGGAAGATCAAGATTATGGAGCCGCTTTAGCATGCCTTCTCCTATTGACCTTATGTTGTCATCTGGGTTGGAAGCATGTGCCAGAGCATCACTCATATCAATTGATTCATCCATATCAACTCTCTTGGGCAAGTCCCCTGGCAAACATCAAAGATAGGGAAAAAAGCAACAAATTAACCACCAAAAATATGGTATGTAAGAACCAAATAAATGTATGGAGAACTAATTGTTATATTAGTTATTAGAACATGTAACCATAGTTGGAAGAAGAAATAAAAAAATTACATTAGCAGGAGCCTTGAAGTCACTACTAAAATACTAGCACTAAAATATAGGAGAAAACTAGTAATCATAGTCAAAAGTAGGAAACTTGAAGAGCAAAATTTACAAGAAAAAATCATAGTGAAGTATAAACTAGAAAAAACAGCTAAAGAAAATGATCATTCTTCATAGTATAAAGATAGATAGTATCCCTTACTAATAATCATATTCTACAATGAAAACAAAAAACTAGGAGCAAATTTACAGCAAAGCTTCCAGCACAAAAGGCAATACTACCACCATAAGGTACAGTTTAAATACAAAACGAAGACCATAAGGGCATCTCCAGCCGCCCCTGTGAGGCGTCTAAAAGCGCCACTGGGGTGAGCCAAGCAAAAAATGGCCCTGGGCGAAGTCGGTCTCAGCCGTCGGCCCTGTGGCCAGCGGCGTATTAAAAAAAAGAAGGCCGTTCGCGGTTATGATAAAAAGTAGTTAAATTTCGGCTAAACATGGCAAATTTCGCGAAATTCGCATTTTCATTACATTAACCTAATCTAAAAAGAAAAAGGCTGAAGTCGCCGCCCATCGTGCCGGCAGCCTTCTCCTTGACGCGGCACTTTTGGACCCGGCCGCCATGGCGGATCGGGCGGCGGCGTCATCATCGCTCGTCATTGCCGTGATAGGACGACGACTTCTGCCTTTCATCGCGCCGCGTCGGCGCCTCCTCGGGCGCAGGGCGGCGCTACCGGCGCCTCTTCACCTTCTCGGCGCGCTTTCTCCATCGCAATGGAGTCTCGCACGCCCATTCTAGGGCCGCTGCCGTCGTCCGAACTCCGCTTTCACCGGGCGCCCGGCCCGTTCTTCGTTTCACCGGCGCCAGCTCCGTCTTCACCGGCGCCACCGCTTCCTTTTTGGCTTGACGGGCGCGAGGAGCCGAGGAGGAGGCGCGCCGCCTCGTTGATGACGATGCGCGGCTGCGAGTGCACTGCCGAGCGGCGACCACTGGGCTGGCTCGGCCTTGACGCCGAGTAGGGCCGGAGTGCCGAGGAGTGCGATGAGGATCGGGAGGAGGAAGAGGAGGAGGACCCGAACCTCCTTGGCGCCCATGGCCCGACGCGTCGGTGCTGCCGGGTACGCTTAACGGCGGGTCGTTGCCGAGGTACGTGAGCACGCCGAGTGTGCGCGGGGACGCCCACCAGAGGTGGCGCCGCTTGCTCGCCGCCGACCACCGGGCGCGCTGCTGGCGGACGCCAATCGCTGCCGCCGGCGGCGTTCGAAATACGCCGCCTGTGCCCGTGGTTGTCGGCGCATTAGGAGGGAGAGTTGGGCATCGGTGAGGGACGCGCGACGATCTCGACCTCCTCGGCTGGCAATGCCGCCGGGCGTCGGGCAACACGGGAATGGGCACTCCGCCGAAGTTCCACCCGCTGGCCGCGCGCATGTCCGGCGCCGGATATTGGCCGAACAGAGCGTGACTTCGCTCGTGGAGCGAACGGCGGCCGAAGCTGCCGCCGCCGCCATCTCCGTAAGCGTTTCGCCATGGCGACGGCAGGGCGGGCTCGGGAGAGGTAGAGAGGGCGGGCGGCGGCGCCGGGAGAGGCAGTGGAGAGGGAGGGGCTGGACGCGCGGCGGGCTGGTGGGTGGCACAGCGAAGCGAGGCCCGGCTTTATAGGGCCGCGCTGTGTACGCGAGGTGAGGAGGCGCCGCGCCGTCTGGAAGCGCCGCCGTGAGGAATCAATGGCAAGGCTGATCGGCAGCCTTTTGCTATTGATTCTCGCGGAACCGTTGAGGGAAGACGAGGCGCTGAAGTCGCCGACGCTGGCCGCCCGCGTTTTTTCGCGCTAAAATAGCCCGCTGGCGCCGGCGCCCAGCCGGGTTCGCCGGCGCTGTTTTCGCCCAAGCCGCGAAAATCGGCTCTGGCGCGATCGGGTTGCCGGCGCCGGCGTGAAAAAATCGCCTGGGGAGGCCTTCCTGGGGGCGCGGCTGGAGATGCCCTAATGCCTTATAGCAAAAATTGATGGATAAACGCCTATATCTGTGAAACTTGATATAAAACATATTTTAAAGCAAAATAAATACAAAGTACCAAATGGGCTAGTTCTAGATCCAAAGCCTAGTTCCAAAGGGTAGTGCCTGGGCATCCTCTAACTAGGATCAAACACTAATAATCCAAGAGGAGCAATATAAGCTACACCAAAAAATCCTCAAGCTATGATTAATCAAGAACTAATAATCCAAGAGGGGGCATGTAAGCTACACAAAACTAAGAATGAGGGACCTTAAGAGGAAATGGCAACTACCTTAACGTGAGGAGAGAGAAAGAAAAAGAAGAGAAAAACAGGTTAACTATCCCCAAAACCAAAAGAGCACAACCACCTCCATGAAGCAACAACAAATCAATCTTCCCCGGATCTAGAAAATTTAACCTTCCCAGGTCCAGAAAATTTAAATTTGACAGCTACATGGATGAGATTGTTGCTGCTGGTCACTTAGGGTCATGTGGGATCATCACTGTTGCATCTTAGAAGACCTAGCCTTGCAATTTGAGATGAGAGTGGTGAGGGGCTAGCCAGGCGGCGATTAGAGTTAGGGATCCAATAAATCTTACCGGCAGAAAGGAGGAAGCCGCCGTTTCTACTCGTGCGCCTCCGCTAGGTCGGGAGCTCGATGGCAGTGAAGCGCTGAAGAGCTCGCCGCGGCGAGCGGATGTCGTAAGCCCTGAAGAGCTCGCGGATGTCCAAGGGAAGCCCTAAATAAATTCTACAGGAGTCTCAGTCACGAGCCGAGCCGTTGGATGGATGTTGCTTTAAGATTAACGAAGCGCTGCTCACTTTGTCGGTTTCGGCCTGTTTAGGGGTGCGGGCTGGGTTTTCCCCCCACCGCGCGTTTGGGGAGCTCCTAGTCGGCGCTGTTGGCGCCGATTAGCGATGCTGGCGCTTGCAGGAGCGCGTAGCGGGCCGGCCCAATTGTTTTTGTTTTCTGATCAAAAATGCAAAAAAGAATTGAAGGGAGCAGACCTCGAACGCGGGACCATAACCTTCACAAAGAGCTGCGCCAACCACTCGTTTGCTTCCTTTTAATCTTTCTCTATCTTTTTTTTCTTGTTTCTGTTTTTCTGTAACGGTTTTGTTCTCCTTTTTCCTTATTTTTTCGCTAAATGCTTGCACTTCTATTGAAAAAAAATCGTGAATTTGAGAAAATTTCAAAATAGTTCACGAAATTTTGAAAAAGTTCACAAATTTCGAAAAAAGTTCATCAATTTTGAAACAAGTTCACAGATTTTGAACAAAAAGTTCAACAATTTTAAAAATTTCTTTGAATTTGATTAAAAGAAGTTCAGTAAATGTGAAATAATACTTCACTCATTTTGAAACACGTTCATCAATTTTGAAAAAGTTCATCGATTTAGAAAAAAGTTCATCAAAATTGAAAAAAAGTTCATCGATTTGAAAAAAGTTCATCGAAATTGAAAAAGAGTTCATCGAATTTGAAAAAAAGTTCATCAAAATTGTAAAAAAGTTCACCGAATTTGAAAAAAAATCATGGATTTGGAAAAAAGTTCACAAATTTGAAAATGAGTTCACCGATTTGAAACAAAGTTCATCGAATTTTAGGAAAAGTCCATCAAATTTCAGAAAAGTTCATCAATTCTAAAAAAAGTTCAACAAATTTAAAGAAAGTTCATCGAATTTGAAAAAACATCCAATTGTTAAAAGTAGTTCACTAAAAAAGGTTCACGTACTTATGAAAAAGTTCACGTACTTAAGAAAATTTAAAAAAAACATCATCGATTTTGAAAAAGTTCACGTACTTCAGAAAATAAAACACATGAAAATCGATGGGGGGGAACCTGGAAGAAGAAAAAAAAGACAGAAAACGAAAATGGAAAAATGGCAAAAAGAATAAAAGAAAACAGAAAAGGAAGGAATAAAAGAATGAAAAATTTGTATCTTGACAAATTCTGCTCTGTAGCGCGGTGGTTGTGCTAACGAAGTTTGACGCGTAAGGTCACGTGTTAGATTCGTGGTGACGGTGTTTTATTTTTTGCAAATTAAGATACATAGTAATGGGCCGGCCCAGCACGGGGCGCTGCAAGCGCCCGTTTGTAAATTTGCCTATAACGGGCGCCTGCAGCACTAAATAGGATATGCCGCGCGTTTGTTTCCCAGCAGCGCCGAGCATATGTGCCAGCCCATTAGGGGTCGCTCGGTCGTACACTACCGTCGTTGCCCGGTTTTTTTTTGGTTTTCTTCCTTCTTTTTGTTTACAGTTTTCATCGGTTTTCATTGGATTTCACAATCTTTGACAGCGACTAGTTAACAAGTGCTCCTTCGGAGCCCTCGTAACGAGCGGTTCGGCAGCGCTCCGCGCGTGACAAGTGTCGCGGGCGGAGCGCTCCCGCCAGGGAAAACCAGGTGGCGCGGTTAGTTCCCATTTTTCCCTTTCCGGTTTGTGGTTTCGTGCATTTTGCAGTTTGACCCTTGAACTATCAGAATTTTCCGTTTTCCCTTTTCGCGCGAAAACACAAAAAAAAATACCAGTTCGCGCGGCTGGTTCCCTGTTTCCCTTTCTGATTTCCCGTTTTGTTCCCATTATATCTCCGGATAATGGAGATTTATGGGGTAGTTACGGGCGGGGACTACCAACACTATCAAATGTGACCTTTCAAATAAGGAAAAAAAGCAAATTTTTAATGTAAAACGGCAGTCTTCGGAATTGTTCAATCGTGTGACTTCTTTATAGGCACAGGTTGAAGGAAATATGCCCTAGAGGCAATAATAAAGTTATTATTCATTTCCTTATATCATGATAAATGTTTATTATTCATGCTAGAATTGTATTAACAGGAAACATAATACATGTGTGAATATATAGACAAACAGAGTGTCACTAGTATGCCTCTATTTGACTAGCTCGTTAATCAAAGATGGTTATGTTTCCTAACCATAGACATGAGTTGTCATTTGATTAACGGGATCACATCATTAGGAGAATGATCTGATTGACATGACCCATTCCGTTAGCCTAGCACTTGATCGCTTAGTATGTTGCTATTGCTTTCTTCATGACTTATACATGTTCCCGTAACTATGAGATTATGCAACTCCTGCTTACCGGAGGAACACTTTGGTGCTACCAAACGTCACAACGTAATCGGGTGATTATAAAGGAGTACTACAGGTGTCTCCAAAGGTACTTGTTGGGTTGGCGATTTCGAGATTAGGTTTTGTCACTCCAATTGTCGGAGAGGTATCTTCGGGCCTTCTCGGTAATACACATCACATAAGCCTTGCAAGCATTACAACTAATGAGTTAGTTGTGAGATGATGTATTACGGAACGAGTAAAGAGACTTGCCAAGAATTTAGATTGAACTAGGTAGTGGATACCGACGATCGAATCTCGGGTAAGTAACATACCGATGACAAAGGGAACAACGTATGTTGATATGCGGTCTGACCGATAAATATCTTCGTAGAAAAAGTAGGAACCAATATTGGCATCAATGTCAAGCTATTGCATATTGACCGGAGATGTGTCTCGGTCATGTCTACATTGTTCTCGAACCGTAGGGTCCGCACGCTTAAGGTTTCGATGACGATTATATTATGAGTTTGTGTATTTTGATGTACCGAAGGTTGTTCGGAGTCCCGGATATGATCACGGACATGACGAGGAGTCTCGAAATGGTCGAGACATAAAGATTAATATATTGGACGGATATATTTTGACACCGGAAAGGTTCCGGAGAAGTTTGGAGCTCCGGGAGGTTACCGGAACCCCCCGGGAGGTATACGGGCCTTATTGGTCCCATGTAGGAGGAAGGAGAAGGAACAAGGGAGGCGCCCCCAAGCCCAATCCGATTGGGGAAGGGGCGGCCCCCTTTCCTTTCTCCTTCCCCTCTTCCTATTCCTACTACTAGTACTACTTCCTAATACTAGTACTCCTTCCTTTCCCTCCAAATAAGATAAGGAAAGAGAGGAAACCTACTTGGAGTAGGTTTCCTCCTATGGTGCGCCCCTGGGCCGGCCACCTCCTCCTCCCTCCTTTATATACGGGGAGGGGGCACCCTAGGACACACAAGTTGATCCTTGAGATCGCTCCTTAGCCGCAGCGGTGCCCCCTCCACCATATTCCACCTCGGTCATATCGTGGCGGTGCTTAGGCGAAGCCTGCGCCGGTGAAACATCAAGATCGCCACCACGCCGTCAGGCCGACGGAACTCCCTCTCCCGGAGCTTTGCCGGATCGGAGCCCGAGGAGCGCCATCGAGTTGAACGTGTGCCAAGAACTCGGAGGCGCCGGAGTAACGGCGCTGGATCGGCCGGATCGCGAGGAGAACGTGACGACTACTTCCTCTACGTCATCATCGACTCGGAGGTGCCGGAGTAACGGCACCGGGATCGGCAGGATCGCGAGGAGAACGTACGACTACTTCCTCTACGTTGTGATCGCTTCCGCTTTGGTCTATGAGGAACTCGGAGGTGCCGTACGTTCGGTACTTGGATCGGTCGGATCGTGAAGATGTACGACTACATCAACCGCGTTGTTATAACGCTTCCGCCACGGTCTCACGAGGGTACGTGGACATACACTCTCCTCTCGTTGCTATGCCATCACCATGGTCCCGTGTGCGAGGAAATTTTTGAAATTACTGCGTTCCCCAACAAAGGCATCCGAGCCTGGTTTTATGCGTTGATGTCATATGCACGAGTAGAACACAAGTGAGTTGTGGGCGATACAAGTCATACTGCCTACCAGCATGTCATACTTTGGTTCAGCGGTATTGTGAGATGAAGCGCCCGGACCGACATTACGCGTACGCTTACGCGAGACTGGTTTCACCGGTACGAGCAATCGTGCTTAAAGGTGGCTGGCGGGTGTCATCTCTCTCACTTTAGTTGAACTGACCGCGGCTACGCCCGGTCCTTGAGAAGGTTAAACGGAGTCTATTTGACGAAGTATCGTTGTGGTTTTGATGCGAGGTAAGAACGGTTCTTGCTCAGCCCGTAGCAGCCACGTAAAACTTGCAACAACAAAGTAGAGGACGTCTAACTTGTTTTTGCAGGCATGTTGTGATGTGATATGGTCAAGACGTGATGCTATATTTTATTGTATGAGATGATCATGTTTTGTAACCGAAGTTATCGGCAATCGGCAGAGCCATATGGTTGTCGCTTTATTGTATGAAATGCAAACGCCTGTAATTGCTTTTACTTTATCACTAAGCGGTAGCGATAGTCGAGAAGCAATAGATGGCGATACGACAACGATGCTACGATGGAGATCAAGGTGTCACGCCGGTGACGATGGTGATCATGACGGTGCTTGAGATGGAGATCACAAGCACAAGATGATGATGGCCATATCATATCACTTATATTGATTGCATGTGATGTTTATCCTTTATGCATCTTATTTTGCTTTGATTTACGGTAGCATTTTAAGATGATCTCTCACTAAAATTATCAAGTAGTGTTCTCCCTGAGTATGCACCGTTGCCAAAGTTCGTCGTGCCGAGACACCACGTGATGATCGGGTGTGATAAGCTATACGTCCATATACAACGGGTGCAAGCCAGTTTTGCACACGCAGAATACTCAGGTTATACTTGACGAGCCTAGCATATGCAGATATGGCCTCGAACACGGAGACCGAAAGGTCGGCGTGAATCATATAGTAGGTATGATCAACATAAGATGTTCACCATTGAAAACTACTCCATCTCACGTGATGATCGGTTATGGTTTAGTTGATTTGGATCACGTGATCACTTAGATGACTAGAGAGATGTCTGCCTAAGTGGGAGTTCTTAAGTAATATGATTAATTGAACTTAAATTTATCATGAACTTAGTACCGATAGTATCTTGCTTGTCTATGTCTGCTTGTAGATAGATGGCTCGTCTTTGTTGTTCCGTTGAATTTTAATGCGTTCCTTGAGAAAGCAAAGTTGAAAGATGATGGTAGCAATTACACGGACTGGGTCCGTAATCTGAGAATTATCCTCATTGCTGCACGTAAGAGTTACGCCCCGGATGCACCGCTAGGTGCCGTTCGCTGGCCGATGTAACCGACGACGTTAAGAACGTCTGGCGAGCAAAGCCGATGACTACTCTATAGTTCAGTGTGCCATGCTTTACGGCTTAGAACCGGTCTTCAACGACGCTTTTGAAAGTCGTGGAGCATATGAGATGTTCCAAGAGTTGAAGTTGATATTTCAACAGAATGCCCGGATTGAGAGATATGAAGTCTCCAATAAGTTCTATAGCTGCAAAATGGAGGAGAATGGGTGTCGGCTGAGCACATACTCGTAATGTCCGGTATTACAATCACTTGACTCAACCGGGAGTTGATCTTCCGGATGATTGTGTCATTGACAGAATTCTTCAATCACCGCCACCAAGCTACAAAGGCTTCGTGATGAACTATAATATGCAAGGGTTAGTAAAGACTATGCTCGAGCTCTTCGCAATGCCGAAAGCTGCGGAGGTAGAAATCAAGAAGGAGCATCAAGTGTTGATGGTCAATAAGACCACTAGTTTCAAGAAGAAAGGCAAAGGGAAGAAGAAGGGGAACTTCAAGAAGAACAGCAAACAAGTTGCTGCTCAAGGGAAGAAACCCAAGTCTGGACCTAAACCTGAAATCGAGTGCTTCTACCGCAAGCCACTGGTCACCGGAAGCGGAACCGCCCCAAGTATTTGGCGGATAAGAAGGATGGCAAGGTGAACAAAGGTATATGTGATATACATGTTATTGATGTGTACCTTACTAGAGCTCGCAGAGCACTGGTATTTGATACCGGGTTCTGCTAATATTTGCAACTCAAACAGGGACTACAGATTGCGAACACCGGCAAAGGACGAGGTGACGATGCGTGGGAAATGGTTCCAAAGTCGATGTGATCGCGGTCGGCACGCTACCTCTACATCTACCTTCGGGATTAGTTTTAGACCTAAATAATTGTTATTTGGTGCCAGCGTTAAGCATGAACATTATATCTGGATCTTGTTTGATGCGAGACGGTTATTCATTTAAATCAGAGAATAAAGGTTGTCCTATTTATATGAATAATATCTTTTATGGTCATGCACCCTTGAAGAGTGGTCTATTTTAATGAATCTCGATAGTAGTGATACACATATTCATAATGTTGAAACCAAAAGATGCAGAGTTGATAATGATAGTGCGACTTATTTGTGGCATTGCCGTTTAGGTCATATCGGTATAAAGCGCATGAAGAAACTCCATCTTGATGGACTTTTGGAGTCACTTGATTATGAATCACTTGGCACTTAAGTAACCGTGCCTCATGGGCAAGATGACTAAAACCCGTTCTCCGGTACTATGGAGAGAGCAACAGATTTGTTGGAAATCATACATACAGATGTATGTGGTCCAATGAATGTTGAGGCTCGTGGCGGATATCGTTATTTTCTCACCTTCACAGATGATTTAAGCAGATATGGGTATATCTTCTTAATGAAACATAAGTCTGAAACATTTGAAAAGTTCAAAGAATTTCAGAGTGAAGTTGAAAATCATCGTAATAAGAAAATAAAGTTTCTACGATCTGATCGTGGAGGCGAATATTTGAGTTACGAGTTTGGTCTACATTTGAAACAATGCGGAATAGTTTCGCAACTCACGCCACCCGGAACACCACAGCGCAATGGTGTGTCCGAACGTCGTAATCGCACTTTACTAGATATGGTGCGATCTATGATGTCTCTTACAGATTTACCGCTATCGCTTTTGGGGTTATGCTCTTGAGACGGCCGCATTCACGCTGAATAGAACACCGTCAAAATCCGTTGAGGCGACACCTTATGAACTGTGGTTTAGCAAGAAACCAAAGTTGTCGCTTTCTTAAAGTTTGGGGATGCGATGCTTATGTGAAAAAGCTTCAACCTGATAAGCTCGAACCTAAATCGGAGAAATGTATCTTCATAGGATACCCAAAGGAGACGATTGGGTACACCTTCTATCACAGATCCGAAGGCAAGACATTTGTTGCTAAAATGGATCCTTTCTAGAGAAGGAGTTTCTCTCGAAAGAAGTGAGTGGGAGGAAAGTAGAACTTGATGAGGTAACTGTACCTTCTCCCTTATTTGAAAGTAGTTTATCACAGAAACCAGTTTCTGCGATGTCTACACCAAATAGTGAGCAAGTTGATGATGTTGATCATGAAACTTCAGATCAAGTTACTACATAACCTCGTAGATCAACCAGAATAAAATCCGCACCAGAGTGGTACGGCAATCCTGTTCGGAAGTCATGCTACTAGATCATGATGAACCTACGAACTATGAAGAAGCGATGGTGAGCCCAGATTCAAGAAAATGGCTTGAGGCCATGAAATCCGAGATGGGATCCATGTATGAAAACAAAGTGTGGACTTTGGTTGACTTGCCCGAGGGTCGGCAAGCAATAGAAAACAAATGGATCTTCAAGAAGAAGACTGACGCTGACGGTAATATTGCTGTCTACAAAGCTCGACTTTTCGCAAAGGGTTTTCGACAAGTTCAAGGGGTTGACTACGATGAGACATTCTCACCCGTAGCGATGCTTAAGTCTGTCCGAATCATGTTAGCAATTGCCGCATTTTATGATTATGAAATTTGGCAAATGGATGTAAAGACCGCATTCCTGAATGGGTTTACGGAAGAAGAGTTGTATATGATGCAACCAGAAGGTTTTATCGATCCAAAGGGAGCTAACAAAGTGTGCAAGCTCCAAATGATCCATTTATGGACTGGTGCAAGCATCTCGGAGTTGGAATAAACGCTTTGATAGTGTGATCAAAGTATTTGGGTTTATCTGAGACTTATGGAGAAGCCTGTATTTACAAGAAAGTGAGTGGAGCTCAGTAGCATTTACGATATTATATGTAGATGACATATTATTGATCGGAAATGATATAGAATTTCTGGATAGCATAAAGGGATACTTGAACAAGAGTTTTTCGATGAAAGACCTTGGTGAAGCTACTTACATATTGGGCATCAAGATCTATAGAGATAGATCAAAACGCTTAATTGGACTTTCACAAAGCACATACCTTGATAAAGTTTTGAAGAAGTTCAGAATGGATCGTGCAAAGAAAGGTTTTTTACCTCAGACATAAGGTGTGAAATTGAGTCGGACTCAATGCCCGACCACAGCAGAAGATAGAGAGAAAATGAAAGATGTTCCTATGCTTCAGCCATAGGCTCTATCATGTATGCAATGCTGTGTACCAGACACTCGACGTATGCTTAGTCGTAAGCTTGGCAGGAAGGTACCAAAGTAATCCAGAGTGGATCATCGGACAGCGTCAAGAACATCCCGAAATACACGAAAAGGACTAAGGATATGTTTCTCGTATATGGAGGTGACAAAGAGCTAGTCGTAAATGGTTACGCCGATGCAAGCTTTGACATCGATCCGGACGATTCTAAATCGCAAACCGGATACGTGTTTTTGTTAAACGGTGGAGCTGTCGGTTGGTGCAGTTCTAAACAAAGCGCCGTGGCGGGATCTACATGTGAAGCGGAGTACATAGCTGCTTCGGAAGCAGCAAATGAAGGAGTCTGGATGAAAGAGTTCATTTCCGATCTAGGTGTTGTACCTAGTGCATCGGGACCAATGAAGATCTTCTCGTGACAATCTGGTGCAATTGCCTTGGCAAAGGAATCCAGATTTCACAAGAGGACCAAGCATATCAAAAGACGCTTCAATTCCATTCGGGACCAAGTCCAAGTGGGAGACATAGAGATTTGCAAAATACATACGGATCTGAACGCTTGCACCGTGCTGACTAAGCCTCTTCCACGAGCAAAACATGATCAGCACCAAGACTCCATGGGTGTTAGAATCATTCTTGAATGAACTAGATTATTGACTCTAGTGCAAGTGGGAGATCGAAGGAAATATGCCCTAGAGGCAATAATAAAGTTATTATTCATTTCCTTATATCATGATAAATGTTTATTATTCATGCTAGAATTGTATTAACAGGAAACATAATACATGTGTGAATATATAGACAAACAGAGTGTCACTAGTATGCCTCTACTTGACTAGCTCGTTAATCAAAGATGGTTATGTTTCCTAACCATAGACATGAGTTGTCATTTGATTAACGGATCACATCATTAGGAGAATGATCTGATTGACATGACCCATTCCGTTAGCCTAGCACTTGATCGTTTAGTATGTTGCTATTGCTTTCTTCATGACTTATACATGTTCCCGTAACTATGAGATTATGCAACTCCCGTTTACCGGAGGAACACTTTGGGTGCTACCAAACGTCACAACGTAACTGGGTGATTATAAAGGAGTACTACAGGTGTCTCCAAAGGTACTTGTTGGGTTGGCGTATTTCGAGATTAGGTTTTGTCACTCCAATTGTCGGAGAGGTATCTCTAGGCCTTCTCGGTAATACACATCACATAAGCCTTGCAAGCATTACAACTAATGAGTTAGTTGTGAGATGATGTATTACGGAACGAGTAAAGAGACTTGCCAGTAACGAGATTGAACTAGGTATTGGATACCGACGATCGAATCTCGGGTAAGTAACATACCGATGACAAAGGGAACAACGTATGTTGTTATGCGGTCTGACCGATAAATATCTTCGTAGAAAATGTAGGAGCCAATATGGGCATCCAGGTCCCGCTATTGGTTATTGACCGAAGATGTGTCTCGGTCATATCTACATTGTTCTCGAACCGTAGGATCCGCACGCTTAAGGTTTCGATGACGATTATATTATGAGTTTGTGTATTTTGATGTACCGAAGGTTGTTCGGAGTCCCGGATATGATCACGGACATGACGAGGAGTCTCGAAATGGTCGAGACATAAAGATTAATATATTGGACGGATATATTTGGACACCGGAAAGGTTCCGGAGAAGTTTGGAGCCCGGGAGGTTACCGAACCCCGGGAGGTATATGGGCCTTATTGGGCCCATGTAGGAGGAAGGGAGAAGGAACAAGGGAGGCGCGCCCCAAGCCCAATCCGAATTGGGGAAGGGGCGGCCCCCTTTCCTTTCTCCTTCCCCTCTTCCTATTCCTACTACTAGTACTACTTCCTAATACTAGTACTCCTTCCTTTCCCTCCAAATAAGATAAGGAAAGAGAGGGAAACCTACTTGGAGTAGGTTTCCCCCTCCTATGGTGCGCCCCCTTGGGCGGCCACCTCCTCCCTCCCTCCTTTATATACGGGGAGGGGCACCCTAGGACACACAAGTTGATCCTTGAGATCGTTCCTCAGCCGTGTGCGGTGCCCCTCCACCATATTCCACCTCGGTCATATCGTAGCGGTGCTTAGGCGAAGCCTGCGCCGGTGAAGCATCAAGATCGTCACCACGCCGTCGTCTTGTGGAACTCCCTCTCCCCGAGCTTTGCTGGATCGGAGCCCGAGGAGCGCCATCGAGTTGAACGTGTGCCAAGAACTTCGGAGGCGCCGGAGTAACGGCGCTGGGATCGGCTGGATCGCGAGGAGAACGTACGACTACTTCCTCTACGTCATCATCGACTCGGAGGTGCCGGAGTAACGGCACTGGGATCGGCAGGATCGCGAGGAGAACGTACGACTACTTCCTCTACGTTGTGATCGCTTCCGCTTTGGTCTATGAGGAACTCGGAGGTGCCGTACGTTCGGTACTTGGATCGGTCGGATCGTGAAGATGTACGACTACATCAACCGCGTTGTTATAACGCTTCCGCTTACGGTCTACGAGGGTACGTGGACATACACTCTCCCCTCTCGTTGCTATGCCATCACCATGGTCCTGTGTGTGCGTAGGAAATTTTTTGAAATTACTGCGTTCCCCAACACAGGTGAACACTAGGAGAGGCACGGATGTATAATTTTACTAAATTGAAGAAAAGCGCCTTCGGTGCGAGGGAACCTCCTGCTCGCCTTCGGCTCGTTTAATTTTCATAAACATCTTGAAGGGGGGGCATAGGTCGAAGTGTGTGTTGGTCGTGCAGCGTGCTGGTTCGTACGGCGCGTTATCCCTCGTGGTGTCACACGGCGCCTCCGGCGCTAGGGAACCTCCTGCTCGCCTTCGGCTCGTTTAATTTTCATAAACATCTTGAAGGGAGGCATAGGTCGAAGTGTGTGTTGGTCGTGCAGCGTGTTAGTTCGTACGGCGCGTTGTCCCTCGTGGTGTGACACGACGCCTCCCGCGCGAGGGAATCTCCTGCTCGCCTTCGGCTCATTTAATTTTCATAAACATCCTGAAGGGGGGCATAGGTCGAAGTGTGTGTTGGTCGTGCAGCGTGCTAGTTCGTACGGCGCGTTGTCCCTCGTGGTGTGACACGGCGCCTCCGGTGCGAGGGAACCTCCTGCTCGCCTTCGGCTCGTTTAATTTTCATAAACATCTTGAAGGGGGGCATAGGTTGAAGTGTGTGTTGGTCGTGCAGTGTGCTAGTTCGTACGGCGCGTTGTCCCTCGTGGTGTGACACGACGCCTCCGATGCGAGGGAACCTCCTGCTCGCCTTCGGCTCGTTTAATTTTCATAAACATCTTAAAGGGGGGCATAGGTCGAAGTGTGTGTTGGTCGTGCAGCGTACTGGTTCGTACGGCGCGTTGTCCCTCGTGGTGTGACACGGCGCCTCCGGTGCGAGGGAACCTCCTGCTCGCCTTCGGCTCGTTTAATTTTCATAAACATCTTGAAGGGGGGCATAGGTCGAAGTGTGTGTTGGTCGTGCAGCGTGCTAGTTCGTACGGTGCGTTGCCCCTCGTGGTGTGACACGGCGCCTCCGGTGCGAGGGAATCTCCTGCTCGCCTTCGGCTCGTTTAATTTTCATAAACATCCTGAAGGGGGGCATAGGTCGAAGTGTGTGTTGGTCGTGCAGCGTGCTAGTTCGTACGCTGCGTTGCCCCTCGTGATGTGACACGGCGCCTCCGGTGCGAGGGAACCTCCTGCTCGCCTTTGGCTCGTTTAATTTTCATAAACATCTTGAAGGGGGGCATAGGTTGAAGTGTGTGTTGGTCGTGCAGCGTGCTGGTTCGTACGGCGCGTTGTCCCTCGTGGTGTGACACGACGCCTCCGATGCGAGGGAACCTCCTGCTCGCCTTCGGCTCGTTTAATTTTCATAAACATCTTAAAGGGGGGCATAGGTCGAAGTGTGTGTTGGTCGTGCAGCGTCTTGGTTAAATGCGCGTTGTCCCTCGTGGTGTGACACGGCGCCCGGTGCGAGGAACCTCCTGCTCGCCTTCGGCTCGTTTAATTTTCATAAACATCTTGAAGGGGGGCATAGGTCGAAGTGTGTGTTGGTCGTGCAGCGTGCTAGTTCGTACGGTGCGTTGCCCCTCGTGGTGTGACACGGCGCCTCCGGTGCGAGGGAACCTCCTGCTCGCCTTTGGCTCGTTTAATTTTCATAAACATCTTGAAGGGGGGCATAGGTTGAAGTGTGTGTTGGTCGTGCAGCGTGCTGGTTCGTACGGCGCGTTGTCCCTCGTGGTGTGACACGGCGCCTCTGGCGCGAGGGAACCTCTTGCTCGCCTTCGGCTCGTTTAATTTTCATAAACATATTGAAGGGGGGCATAGGTCGAAGTGTGTGTTGGTCGTGCAGCGTGCTGGTTCGTACGGCGCGTTGTCCCTCGTGGTGTGACACGGCGCCTCCGGCGCGAGGGAATCTCCTGCTCGCCTTCGGCTCATTTAATTTTCATAAACATCCTGAAGGGGGGCATAGGTCGAAGTGTGTGTTGGTTGTGCAGCGTGCTAGTTCGTACGGTGCGTTGTCCCTCGTGGTGTGACACGGAGCCTCCGGTGCGAGGGAACCTCCTGCTCGCCTTCGGCTCGTTTAATTTTCATAAACATCTTGAAGGGGGGCATAGGTCGAAGTGTGTGTTGGTCGTGCAGCGCGCTGGTTCGTACGGCACGTTGTCCCTCGTGGTGTGACACGGCGCCTCCGGTGCGAGGGAACCTCCTGCTCGCCTTCGGCTCGTTTAATTTTCATAAACATCATGAAGGGGGGCATAGGTCGAAGTGTGTGTTGGTCGTGCAGCGTGCTGATTCGTACAGCGTGTTGTCCTTCGTGGTGTGACACGGCGCCTCCGGCGCGAGGGAAGCTCCTGCTCGCCTTTGGCTCATTTAATTTTCATAAACATCCTGAAGGGGGCATAGGTCGAAGTGTGTGTTGGTCGTGCAGCGTGCTAGTTCGTACGGCGTGTTGTCCCTGGTGGTGTGACACGGCGCCTCCGGTGCGAGGGAACCTCCTGCTCGCCTTCGGCTCGTTTAATTTTCATAAACATCTTGAAGGGGGGCATAGGTCGAAGTGTGTGTTGGTCGTGCAGCGTGCTGGTTTGTATGGCGTGTTGTCCCTCGTGGTGTGACACGGCGCCTCCGGCGCGAGGGAATCTCCTGGTCGCCTTCGGCTTATTTAATTTTCATAAACATCCTGAAGGGGGCATAGGTCGAAGTGTGTGTTGGTCGTGCAGCATGCTAGTTCGTACGGCGCGTTGTCCCTCGTGGTGTGACACAGCGCCTCCGTGTGAGGAACCTCCTGCCGCCTTGGCTCGTTTAATTTTCATAAACATCTTGAAGGGGGCATAGGTCAAGTGTGTGTTGCTCGTGCAGCGTGCTGGTTCGTCTGTGGCGTTGTCCCTCGTGTTGTGATCTGGCGCCTCCGGTGAGGTAACCTCCTGCCGCCTTGGCTCGTTTAATTTTCATAAACATCTTGAAGGGGGGCATAGGTCGAAGTGTGTGTTGGTCGTGCAGCGTGCTGGTTCATGCGGCGCCTTGTCCCTCGTGGTGTGACACGGCGCCTCCGGCGCGAGGGAACCTCCTAGCAGGCCGTGCAAAAGGCAAGCTGCTTTGTTTCGGAAGGCACGGGTTTGAAGAATGTGCAGTCACGTCTACTTAAGAGCTAGGCTTTGTTGACGATATATAGGTTTGTGCGTGCATGCACATGTGTTGCCTCCGGAGGCACGGGTTTGAAGCATGTGAAGTCACGTGTGCGTAGGAGCTAGCCACGGTTGAGACGCTCTTGGTATGTGTGTGTGTGGATATTGCCCGGAGGCATGGTGACCCAGGCTTTGGTGGCACAAAGCCATGTCACCTCTGGAGGCACGGTAGGGTGGTCTCCAGAGTCACACGTAAGGGTATGTGTGTGTGTGGATATTGCCCGGAGGCATGGTGACCCATGCTTTGGTGGCACAAGGCCATGTCAGCTCTGGAGGCATGGGAGGGTGGTCTCCAGAGTCACGTGTAAGGGTATGTGTGTGTGTGGATATTGCCCGGAGGCATGGTGACCCATGGTTTGGTGGCACAAGGCCATGTCGCCTCTGGAGGCACGGGAGGGTGCTTTCCAGAGTCATGCGTAAGGGTTCATTTTGGGAGTCACTGCTGTCGTACAAATAAGAAGAGGCATTGTTGTTTATAGTTTACTGGCACTCTCTGATGATGTAAGAGGCACTGTTGGTGAAATAGTTCTCTTTTCAACATGAACACGCAATTTCTAACTAGATTACATAGAAATGTGAGTTATTGACAAACTGTTTTGTCACGTCTAGATAGAATTAGCCTCACGGGCTAAATCAAAAGTTTTAGTCTTCATTTTTGCTTAAGATCTTGCTAATCTCGTCACCCATTTCACTAGCTTTGACTTGATTCATCTTGCTATTTAAGAGAATGTACATTGCCTCTGCCCTCCAGTCTTCGACCTCATCCTGTGAAATTTTGCCGAGAAGAGAAGTATATTATTAGAGTTTGTGCATATAAGTTGTTTATAAGTAAATATATATAAACTTATTGTCAAATCTTCCGTGTCTTCGACAAACTTTTCACCATTGTAGAGGAATGGAAGCTTTAAAACAGCAAATGTTGATTCTCCCTTTTCTACCACTGGAACATCTTGCATGGTATGAGTCTGCCATCTTATACCCTTGGCATTCATTGTTTGTCCTAGTATGATGTTGAAGACTTCTTTAAACCTAAGTACCTGGGAATATTGCATTTTGTAATTAATTGTTTTAATATTGCAACTTGTAAAACTGAAAAAATTGTTATGTATAAATGCTTACGATTGCCGACTTATGAACATGATATTCCTGAAACAATCTTTCTCTTTCTTCTTTAGCATCTTCATTTTCCTAAACAACTCGACGTGCTTCTTTTGGTTTCAATTTTCCGATGTCTATCTTTTCTTTCTCAAATTCCTCGTGAGTCGTTTCTCGAGGATCAATAATGTGAACTTTGTGTTTGTATTTGTCCAGCACATATAGTACATAGCGGTCATGCTTCTCCATTGGAATGAATATCTGCGTACAAAATACTTGTTTCTTAGATGATAGTTTAATATAAAGTAATTTAATAGAACACATATTTTCTGATTTTGTCATGGAAGAAAGGGTTGTTACCATGCTTGCTGTTGAGAGCTTTTTCCGTTGATTTTCCTTGAGATACATGGGAACCAGCTGATTCTTTGTTTTTTGCAATTCATTTTTAAATTTTGTAATACTAGTTTTGTGTTTCTTTAAATCCAATATATGCTGCAAACAATATTTATGATGAAAAAAAACTGTTAGAAAAAAGAGCTGTGTAACAATATAAAAAGAGTAGTCGTTGCAATATACACAAGATTTTGCTTTTTAAAAGTTTACCTCTGCAAAGTTTGGGCCTAATATTACTCTGTCACTCTATTTTGAATCTTGTTTGATTTCCCAGATTTCTGCTATGTCATCGAGGACCCTCTTTTCCATATGATGTGGTATGTTAAATGCGTCTTTGGTCTTGGACCAAATACTGCCTTCAGTTGGGCTCCAGTAAGTTGCGTGCTTTCACTATCCCTGCTGATGCGCCTAAATATAGTTTTGCTGCGATAGCGAGATAAAATAATTTTGGAGGTCACGGTCAGTGAGAAACAGATTCTTACATTATTTTTGGCCTCTGTCCAACTATTTTGAGGTGCAAAAGAAAACAACTCACTTTTTGTATTCCTCCTGCCAGCTGTCGCTCATGACTAGATGGAAGAGGTTGGACGCCTCCTTCGTGTGTTGGAAGCAATGAGAATGTTTTGGATATGGACTGGTGCTTTGTCTTTTTTTTCCTTTTTTTTCATCTGCTTTACATCGGTGAGCAGAATATGTAATATGTAAGCTCTCGTGATCTGAAAGACATTGGTGAACCGTGGGATGGGTAGGTTATTACACAAAAAAGATAAGTAGAAATGATTTTCTTACCTTTGTTGGTGGAAAAGAACTTTGAAGTTTCTGGTTTGAATTCTTTGATTCTTCCAGGTAGTTTCTCCCACTTTACTTGGTTTGTTTCACCAAATATGGCTGTAAAAAGAAGCTCTGGTTTCCACTCGGCAGCTACGTTGCTTTGCTACATGGAGGTCATCGGATATTCTTTTATTTTTCTTTCATGAGATAATTGAAGTATTCAAGTAGTGTTGCTTGTAAAAATTAAAATTGTTGCTCTTGTACTATTCACTTACATCGAAATCCTCATCATCTTTTATGAGATCCATGCCATTCCAGTATTTTGCAAATTGAACCATAAAGTGTCCGCATTGGGTACCCTGCTGTTTTGGCACGCAAACTCTGTTAGGTGTTTCTGGTATCCTCGACCAGTTCGGTTCGCTGTTGGCTCGTAGCTCCGCTTCGTCGTAATGCTTCTTCATGAGTGCGTGCATCCTTTTAATCTGTGTTATTGTTGGGTTTTGCCACTAATAAAGGGAATATAGGAATTGGAAAACCAATTAGAAAACAAGGTTGAATTGACGTACCAGTTCTTGGTGATCCTTATGGGTGTGTTTTCCATGTATTTTTTCCGTCTCCATGTCTGTAATTCAGTGAGTCAAGTATGTCGATGGAGCTCGTGTACTTGTTGAGCACGTACAGTGTGTAGTGTTTAGCTGTGTTGTGAGGTATCATAATCTACAGTGTTTGGAGACAGAGTGAGTTAAAGTTCATTCTTGTCAGGAGAATTAAATGACATGTGAATGTGCAATCTGTAGGAAGAATGAATTATGTTTCTATATTTCTATTAACTTACCAGCTTTTTCTTTAAAAGTTCCTTCCCTGTTACAAGGGGTGCAAACTGTTTCAATGCTTCTTCCTCATTGAATTCTGCTAGTCCTCCTTCTTCTCCAATTTTAACACCGAGCATGATCTGCGACCAAAATATTTTCTATTTTTTAGTTCAATCATTGTAATCACTGAAATGATGCAAGTGTTTTTGTCAAATTGGACTTCATACGTTTGCAAATTCTGCAGGAAGTATGGCTTTATCGGTTGTGTTGTATTGTTGCTGCACTGTCCATTCATCGAACAATGCATTTGCGATGGAGCCCTCCATCTGTCCATTATCTCCTTTCTGTAGCTGTTCCATTGTTTGTTTTCCTGTAATCCAATCGGGTCGCATCGAGCTAATATATATGTTTAGACTGCAAGCAGAAAAAGTTTATACATTAGTTAGGTTGGTTTTAAAAGGGGCAACATTTCTTTGTTTTTTTGTTTATGCAAGAGAAAGTACTTACTGTCCGCATTCGTCCTGTCCTTCTTTGCTGAATAGGTATTCATGGAGTGCTCTGGCTTTGTTCATAAATTTGAAATCTCCTGGGACAAAAGTAGAAATCATGATTTCTCCAAGGAGCTTTCTTGAAGGCTTTACCGGCCTTTTCTTGACCGAGATTTTCTTGTCTGGGCTGTTCTCAGATGATTGAGGCATTGAATGTTCTCCTGATCCTTGCTGCAAGATTGTCAGATACGACTTGGCATCTTTGTTGAATTCATAGCTTTCATAGTCATTCAGCCATGTTTTGATTACATCGAACTGATAGCCCATCTTTACATATTCGTTGTATACATCTAGTTGTAGCGGGTTTAGGCTTGAAAGAAATTCATCAACTTCTTCATGCTTTTCCATTGTTTTTGGTTTTAGGAAGTCTAAAGAGATGGTGCTGGAGGTGCCTTGCTGATTGCTTATCGAGCATGTTTCTTCTTGAAGAAGAACATGCTGTTTCTTCTGCTCGGAAACCTGTTGTTGTGTATTTGGTACGTCGTTGCTTCTGTCATCCTCTTTTAAATCGGTGCCTGTTTGTTCCAGTTGCTCTGTGCTCGTGATATTGCTGTTGATATTTTGCTCGTTCGTTTCCTCTTCGGCATGGTGTGGTATCTTGTCGTCTGGTGGTGGTTGATCTGGTTCTATTGGTGGATCATTTTGTTCGTGGTCTGTGCAAGATTGTTGGGCGACGGCGTGGCTGCTGACATCCATAATCTCTTTGCGTTCTTGGATATATCAATAACTTCATGCTCTTGTGTGGTTGTTTACGCATAATATGTTCTTTTGGCTCGGGAGTTGGCGGAAACTCTTCTAGTATGCAACATTCTGCTTGTTGCATTTCTTTGTCTTCCATATCTACTTCATACTTCAGCATATCTGTAAAACAATAATTAAAAAAATATTACTTCTTCTAGTGTTACGAAATTGTAAGGTTTAGTTTCTGAAGAGACTAACCTGTTGTACACTTGATTAGTGACAGTTTGGTATTCCCTCTGTGTTGATTGATTAGTTGATATAGAATTTTTTTTCCTCAACTCTGGTACTTGTTTTGGCTTTAAGGTTGATGTTGTTCCATCATTGGAGTAGTGCTTCAGGTTCATGTACATATAGAATGCGCAGTCCATTCTGCATGTAGAGGAATGGTACTAGTAAGATTGTTGCATTCAAGAAACGGAAAGAAGAGAAATGTTTGAGCAATCGTAGTGGTAATTGTTGTATTTAAAAGACGAAAGAATAGAATTATTTCAGTAATTGTAGTATTGAATCTTGCATTGAAAAAAAAGAAATATGTGAAAATGTTGGAAGTGCTTACGTGTATTCTACTTGAAGTGGCACCTGCAGTTTGACCTTTTTGAAATGGTCGATGCTTTTTTCTGAAAGTTGTAGCTCTATGCTTATGTGCTTCCAGATTTTCATTAATTTGCTGGTTACATTGTTCAAGAATTCTATTGTGCCAGGATATGCAGTTGAAGAGTCAAGGAGTTCAAAGCGCTGTTTTTGCATGTTAACTGTGATGGTGAAGTAATGACTTATAGTTTCGTCTTGCTCAAACCCGCACAACGAACATGGTAGAAGGAACTGCAAAACACAAAATAAAAAGAAAACATTTAGAAATCTTCTTATATTTAGAAACATAAAATAAAAAGAGAACTTTGCATAACATATACGCAATTTCTGTTTTGTTTTTGAAATAGCTGATCTCCTTACCATGTTATAATCTTGCAGTTTTTCTTCTTCTTGCATGTTGAAAAATGATCTAAGCCTTGTAGTTAGTAATTTTTTTGTAATGTGTTGGTTATCATTATTTTTGTAGCACATTGGATCTTCGTCGTCGGCTTCCCTTACTGAGTGCTTCTTGTTTCGTCACAGATACACAAAGGGAATTTGTCAGTTCAGCTATAGGGTAAGTTTATCTATTTATAAAGTCATATATATTGTTTAAAACGTGATTCTTTTGCCGTGATATTTACTTACAATGTTGCTTAACGACAGAATCTCTCTCCGTGTGCCATTGAGATGTTTTCTCAAGATTTTTAGCATGGGCTCGATTGCTTCGGTGCGTACTGATTTACCGACCTTGAAGCTTTCGGCGACATGGCCTAGATTTACATCAAACTTGTCTGTTGTAATGAAAAGCTGATCCCTGCAAAGTATATTTAGAAAAATGTTTTAGTTCACTCATGATACAGTCAAAATGGTCGTGTGTAAGAATGTTTTCTGTGTTAGTTGCATGAACTTACATTTCTCTCTTTGTCCATGGCTTGCATACAACGCCAGGCTGTGTCTTCGATGGCTTTGTTGACGAAATCGCTATCTTTGCCCCCTTTCTCCATTGTGCCTGTGATGATTTTGAATTTAATGTAAATAATTCCAAGTCACAAGATCACAAGATAGCAATTATGTTTCTATTGTCTTGCCTGCTTTGATGCTGGAAGATATGTCCTGTCCAGTGTTGTTCCTTTCTTGTTCTCCTTCTGCTTCTTGCGGCATGTTTTGTTCTTCTTTTTGTGTTGTACCCTTTTGTTCAGTTTCTTCTCCATCCTTATTTGAGTCGTCTGTGCTTTTCTTAGCATCATGTTTTTCCTTGTCAACCGTTATGTCTTGCTGGTGGTCTTTTCCATCTTCTTTTTCAGTCTCGACCTGGATGGCACTGACCTCTCTGCCAGGGGAATTGGCATCGTACGACGGCGTAGGATTTTCTTCGATAGTTTCTGGTTCTTTCTCTGGAACAATTTGTGTGTTTGCTTCATTGGTTGTATCTCCGTGGTTGCCTTCTTCGTGTTTCTGCGTTATCATTTAAAAAGCAATGAAATAATTTAACTTGCTACTTTATTTTAATTCTAGCAGCTGTTGTGGGAAAATAGCGAAGCATTCGGTGCGTGCTTTGCGCTATTTTGATTGTTATTAAGTTGTCATTTTGTGGAAACATTTTGTGCAACTTCACCTGTTGAGCTGTCGTTGGTGATGCTGACTGTTCCACCCGTTCTTCGTTGAGTGTTGTTTCTTGGGTATCCTCTTGTTCTTTGTTTTGGTGTTCATCGTCACTGTCATGGTTTTTGTCTTGCAGCTGTTCAATCACAAAGGTGGTAAGTTTCAATCATGGAACTACTTTATATTTTCATAGAATTAGCTTATGTAACTTTACCTCCTCGATCGTTCTGCTTACATTTGCCTCGCTTCTATTCTCATTCTTTGCTTTGTTGTTGTGCTTGTTCTTCGTTGAGTGGAGGTTTTGGGCATCTTCTGTTCTCTCTTTTGGAGTTCATCGCCACTGCCGTCGCTTTTGTCTTGTAGCTTTTGAAACACACAGGTGGCTAAGTGGCGGTGCATTTGAGGTTCAACTGAGCTATTTTATACTTTCGGAGGATCACCTTATGTAACTTTACCTTTACAGTCGTTGTCGCTGCTGCCGTCTTTGCTGCGTGTTTTTCGGTGAGTGAATATTTTGGGGCTTGGTCTTCTTTGACGTTGATGTCTGCCGTTTGAAGAACATGTTGCCCTTCGTTGAGTGGTGTTTTTGGGTCCTTCTCTTGCTCTTTATTTTGCTGTTCATCGTCACTGACCTTGTTTTTTTCTTGCAGCTGTTCAAATATAGAGGTGGCAAAGGGAGAGTGCATTGGAGTGAATACAGGTGTGGTAGGTTGGAGTTTATTTGATTGTTCATGCAGCAATTTTATAATTTCATAGTTGCAGGTTTCGTAACTTTACCTTTTCAATCGTTGACGCTGCCGCTGTCCTGGTAGCTGTTGTTTGGTGAGTGAATTTTTGGTGGCTTGGTCTTCAGTTGCATTATTGTCTACCGTTTGAAGAACATGTTCGGGTTGTTCATTGGGCTCCTCTGGTTGTGTTTGATGGTCTTGATTGTTGGTGCTCTCTTGAGCTTCTTGTGCCTGCACCAACACAAAAAGTATTTAAGAAATGGGTGCATCTCTAATTGTTGAGTTAAATTTTTTTTATAAGACGTCTTTCTCTGGATTTGCAGGACTGTCTACTGCTAGAACTATGGCTTCTCCTTGTCTCGTGTTGTCCTCTAGTTTTTCTTGTTCAATGTCTATGCGAGTGCTTTCACTTGCTTCCTCTTCCTGTTTAATAAAAATTGAAATTATAGTTTGAACTTCATTTGTGTCTCAGCTTTGTAACCTCACCTCTTCAGATGTTGTTGTTTGAAGTTCTGTGTGTTTTCTAGTTTCCTTTGGTTGCGCTGCTTCTTGATCTTCGAGATCAATGTACTTGTTTGTTTCCTGCATTTGTTCAAAGAAAAGGGTCAGACATCCCTTATAATCCTTGTATTGGGTGGTGGGGTATATTACGTAGTTCAGACATCATAAATGGTTTGCAAAAAAGGGTTTGTTGTTGATTTTTTACCTCTGTGTTGATGACTGGGTTATTCGTGCCTGCATCGACTGCTTCTTTGTCAGGTATAACAGTCTCTAGTTTCTCATTAGCTTGGATGTCTTGGGTTTTCTCCTTTGTACTCGTGATGGTGATCTACAATGTTGTGCCACTGGAAATCTCTTGTGCACAAAATTCCTGTTCTGTGACTCCTTCGTCTGTTTGAGGTTCACTATGGGGTTCAATTTCAACACGGGATGTCTCTTGGTCTTGCAGTGATTGTGATACCTGGAGTTCAAACAATATGAGTTTGTGGTTCACTTTCTTTCCTGCCATTATGAGTTTCCGGTGTGGGGTGTAGTGAGATGTGGAAGTTTACCTCCTCTTCGTTGTTTTCTTCTTCTTCTTTGTTGTTTGTTATGCTAACGGTTGATTGTGGGTCAGCCTCTTGCATTTGGTTGACGGGACTGCTGACTTGATTGTTCTCCAGCTGAGCCTATATTTTGTTGGAGGTTTGTCAGTTAACTTATAACTCTATCCAGTTTTGAAAGGAAAAATGGATGTTCATACTGACCTCTTCACTGGTTCTGACGTCGATCTTATCTTGTGCTTGTGTTGGGGTAGTAGTTGTTGTAGCACTGTCTGTTGTGAGGTTGCTTTGTTTGTTGCATTCATTCTTGATTTTGGGGTTGTTGACACCATCCTGCTGTTGGAGTTCATCTTGGCCTGGCGTGCTATTGGTACGTTCCTGAAAGCATTGAGACAGTTCTTTTTAGTTGAGGTATGAAAATAGGGGTTTGCTTTAGGGTGCGGATGGCACCATGCATTACTATTTATTTACCTGTTTTTGCCACTTTATCTTCTTCTTATCAATGCCCACGTCCCTTGATTTTGTTCTTCTCTTCCTCTCTTCGTCCTCTTCTTCTTTCTTTCTTTTTCTCCTTTCTCTTTGTTCTGTTGTGGCTACGATTTCATTCGTGCGGTTGGCATCAACTAGTCTACTTGATGATGCTGGATCTGCTTGCTCTAGTGTCTACAGGGTCGCGTTGTCTGTGAGGTACCTTGTGCAAACTATGTCCTGAAATTGTCTGAGTTGTTCTAGAGAATCCATTAGGGCAATTATTTGTTGCATGACTTTGTCCTTGTTTTTTTTATCCAATCTCTCTTCTTTTTCGTTGCATCGGTGTTTAGCCCTGGTGGTTACTTCGGGTAACTGTTCTGCTTCATGGAGCACTTTTTCCAACAATTTGTTTATCCTTTGGAATCTTTCTTCTGGTCCTGTGCTGATGCTTTTGTTTGGTTCCGTGCTTCCACTGGTGCCGATACGTGGTTCGCGCCGGCGTTTGGGTGGAGGTGGTAGCAGTTTGGTTGTGTGCTGGTGTTGCTGTTCTTTACGATGTTCTCCTGCTATTTGGTGAATTGAAGACGAAGTTGATGCTGTGGTGGTATAGAAGATCATCTCTGCTATTCCTTTCCATGTCTGCATTGTTTCGGTGGAATGGAGTTGATTAGAATGGAAACTGTTTTCAAAAAGGGAAGGACTGATTTATGTACAACAGAGCTATACCTGTATCTTGCCAAATTCATAGTCATATGGTCGTGCTTTTCCGTCCATTTTCATGTCTGCTCTAGCTATTTTCGCTAGGTCACTCTCTTCTAGATGGTTTGCTCGTGGTAATGAGGTTTTGTCCATTGTCTTTGCAATCTTCCGCATTTCTTTTCTGTCGGTTGGCAGTAGCAGGGAGTCAAGGTACATGATTACTGGTCCATGTGCCAAACCATTGACGTGCTTTTTGTTCTTTTCTTCCTGAGGCAACATCCTGTGCTTCTGCCATGTCTTGGCTCCTTCTCTAATACATTCGACGATTACCTCGCAGAAATCCATCTTTGCCATTTCTGGATAGTCCATGTCCTTGACCATTATAGCTTGCCGGGCGAAGATAGCGGCGCTTGACCCGCAAACAACATTGTGGAAAAAAATAAGGAAAAATATTTTAACTGATTTCCTGTTTGACTGTTCGTCATCTATTTCCACCAATATTTGTAGCTTCTCGAACAATTGTTTTGGCGCGAATTTTGTATCTTTGAAGCCAAGGTCTGACATCAATTCTTTCATTGAAGCTGGGCTAGTCTTTGGCCTTGGTGCTGACCTTTCCGTGCCGTTTGGGTATCCAAACACCTTTTGGATAGCTTCCTTGGTAATCTTGATTTTTTTGTCTTCGGTACCATCACCGAAGGTTATTGTCATGGTTTCTGTGTCGAGGTTGTCGTATATGTGTGCTGCAAGCGGTCTGCAGATGGAGCCCGTTATTTTGCAGTTTTCTATGCTGCCAAATCCTGACGTCCTAATATCTTTCTTGTGACAGTCTTTAAGTAAATTCCATGCTTTCTTGACATGAGCGAATGCTGCCCCTGCCTTGATTTGGCATTTCTCTTCGTCTGTTTCTTGCTGTTCTTTGTCAACTGTTGGTGCTGCCTATTCTTTCCCGCTTGTCTTTCTTCTGTTTCTGTCCTTCTTGCCTGATTTGGGATGTTTCAAAAGAAAAAAAGAAAGGGTTTTATTAGAAAGGAACGTTAGATCCCTAGTCCTGAATAGTGGTATTCAAAATTAGTGCATAAGTGTGTTTTTACATCGTCGTCATGTTCTGCGTCGCTGTCGTGCTCTTCGGCATCATCACCATCTGTAGGAATGAAATCTGCATCATGTTGTCTGTCATCGTCGTCATCATTGGTATCTGAACCTTTGCTGTTGGTATCGTCTTGTTCTTTTTCTACCCTTTGTCGTTTGTTTTTCTTCTTGCGTTCACCTTGTTTCTTCGTGTCGGTTGGTTTTGTTGGCGGGAGTACCATTAGAGGTAATGGCTGATGCTGCAAGGTACCAGTGTCGACGATGTTTTCATCATTGTCCTTTTTCTTTTGTCTTTTTGCTCCAGGAGTAAAAACAGTGCTGGTATCTGATTTTCTCTTTTTTTTGCTTGTTGCTAGGTGTTTAATCCTGTTGAGCCTGGTGTAAGTTACCATTTCTGCCGCAGGTGGTTTGTTCCTCATGTTCTGTTTTGTGTCCTTTTCTGATGAATGAGGAGACATGCTTTGTGTTTGTGTGCTCTCAATATCACCGTCTTTGTGTCTGCATAATGACCAGGTAACGAAAAACGATATTCTTTTGTCCGAAAATAATTTATACACATTAAAAATATATATCTTCCACGATTATGCATAAGGAATGTGAAATTCCCAAAGGGGATTTTTAGTTTTCTTTTTTGGGTTAAGAAAGATTATTTCTACTGTTGCCGATTGAGCTAATCAGGGGATTGAAAAAAATATTAATTATGGTTATGAGTGGCGCTGGGGAAGTGAAGTTAGGGTGAAGCATTTTCTGAGACAAAAATGCACTCTACAGGTGATATTTCATAATGGGAGTAATATCATCAATGAGAGTTGAAGATTTATTTAATAAGTTAAACTGTTTTTTAATTAAATATAAGATAGTGTGCGAACATTTTTAATGTTTTCTATAAAGAAATATATAAAAAGTGGCAGGTAGTTTTATTTGTAGACATAGTTAAGTTATTGTTGTCAAGGATAGCAGTTAAGTTATTAATGTCTCAATACAGTTTTTTGTAGATAAACAGTGGACTCTGTTGGTCAAACCTTTGACAGCAGCTTGCTGGATTGCATGCTCTTCAGCAGGGTCTTCGTCAGTATTTTGCTGGGTTTTAGCTTCTTCATGAGGATTTCTCATTGCCGCATAAAAAATGGGTAGGTGTTAGAAGCAGAGTCGAGTGTCACAGAAAAAAAAGCTGCATGGTGTGAAAACAAAATTGTATGGATAGAGAGGCATGGGTTGTTTTACCCTAGAAGCACAGGGTACAACTACTCTTTGTTCACGTTTTTTCAGACCAGAGGCACTTAATTTGAAAAACGGTTACATTAAAGGGACAAACATGTAGAAAATGTCGTACGGTTATCAGGTTTTGGCCTCTCAGGATGCTTGCGGGGTTTGGATCTATCGACGTATTCTAGTTAGTGACGTTTCAGGTTTAGTACCTTTGAGCACATATCGTATGGCTAAAATTCCAGGGCGGAGAGCTGTAGCATTTCTATTAAATCTCATCTCTCCGCTTGATTCAATTTGTTAGACAAATTGATTTTAGGTTATTGAAAACTCCTTGGTAGCGGTGGCTAGGGTTGCTGTTCCTTGAAATTGAAAAATCACTACGATCTACCCGGTGGAATGGAGTGGGATAGAATGATAATTACCTTCAATTAGTTGTGCGGTGTTCTTCGGCTCCATCCGCTTATTGTGTCGTTGCTCTTTTTTTGTTGCGATTTCCGCCGCCGCTGTCGAAGTCCTCGCCGTCGGTCGCCGCAGCCGGTGGGGTTATTGGTTTTTTCGTGAGCAATGTGTGGCTGTGTGTATGTCGGATTGGAGGGTGGTTGGCGAACGCGGTGGCGGTTTGTTCGGTGATGCGAACTCGATTTCGAATTTGTGTTTGTGTGTAGAAGGAAGGAGGAGAGCTTGCGGGAGTGATGAAGGTTTTGAGATTTACTTTCGGAAGGGGAAGCAAGCTAGTAGAAGAGGGAGGGAGAGATGGAAACCATTGAACCGTCTCTAATCTTCAACTGTCCGTTGTCAAGATCCGTTTTTCTGATGTTAGGCTCGGAAGTGTGGGTTCTACAGGCACGTAGATGCAGGCACAGGAGGCACGGAATTGTAGGTTCTACAAGCAGGTAGAGAACCACGGGACATGCAAGAGTCACGTGAGGCACGTGGATGTAAGCATCGGAGGAACGGAAATGAAGGCAATACAGGCATGGACATGCTGCTTTTCGAGGCACGGGTATCAACCCTGAGGATGTACAAGAGTGTTGTGGCAGAGGCATGTGTTAGAATGCTCGGTTAAAGAGGCATGGTTGTGAATTCTCAGGAGCGACGCAGGCATGGCAGTGGGGCCATTTAAGAGTCACGGCGTATGTTATGTTAGGCACGTGGGTTCAGGAACGAAGGGAGAAAAGGTGAATCCACAGCGAACGCGTCGTGTGTTTTCTCAAGTCACGGGTGTGCAGTCTCTAGATGCACAAAAGTGTGGCAGCAGAGGCATGGGTCTGACTACTCGGTTACAGAACCACGGTTGTGAAGTCACGTGGGTGTGGCACTACTGGGCACGTAAGAGTCTTGGCAAGTGTCACATTGCGTACGTGGGTGCAGGTACGTAAGGCACAGTAATGGAGGCACTACAGTTACATACGTGCACTCTCTGGATGCACAAAAAGTTTTGCGGCAGAGGCATGGGTCCGAGTACTCAGTTAGAGAACCACGGTTGTGAAGTCACGTGGGTGTGGCACTACGGGTCACGTAAGTGTCGCGGCATGTGTCACGTTGCGCACATGGATGTAGGCACGTGGATGTAGGCACAGGAGGCACGACATTCAAGGCAACGGAGGGACGGACTTGCGGCTTCTCGAGGCACGGGGTATCAACCCTGGTATGCAAAAATAGTGCAGTGGCAGACGCACGTGTCAGGATGCTTGGTTACAGAGGCACGGTTGTGAAGTCTCAGGAGCCATGCATGTCACATTGCGCACGTGGGTGCAGGTACGTGCAGGCACAGAAATGAAGGCACCACGGGCACGTACGTGCACTCTCTGGATGCACAAAAGTGTGGCGGCAGAGGCATGGGTCTGAGTACTCGGTTACAGAACCACGGTTGTGAAGTGACGTGGGTGTGGCACTACGGGGCACGTAAGAGTCTCAGCAAGTGTCGCATGAGGCACGTGGGTGCAAGGACGTAAGGCATAGAAATCAAGGCACCACAGTTGTCAAGTCACGTGATAGTGATGAAGTGGAGCCTCTCTACAGGCATGTGGATGCAGGCACAGGAGGCACGGAAGTGCATGTTCTACAGGCACGTAGATGCAGGAACAGGAGGCACGGAAGTGTGGGTTATACAGGCAGTTAGAGAACCACGGGACAGGTAAGTGTCGCGTGAGGCATGTTGTTGTTAGCATCGGAGGCAAGGAAATGAAGCTAATGCAGGCACGGACATGCTGATTCTCGAGGCACGGGTATCAACCCTGTGGATGTTCAAGAGTGCAGTGGCAGAGGCATGTGTTAGAATGCTCGGTTAAAGAGGCACGGTTGTGAAGTCTCAGGAGCGACGCGGGCGTGGCAGTGGGGCCATGTAAGAGTCACGACACATGTTATTACGTTAGGCACGTGAGACACGTGGGTGCAGTTACGGAAGGCAGAATTGGTGAATCCACAATAGGCGCGTACATGTGTTTTGTGAAGTCACGGGCGTGCACTCTCTGGATGCACAAAAGTGTGCCGGCAGAGGCATGGGTCCGACTACCCGGTTAGAGAACCACAGTTGTGAAGTGACGTGGGTGTGGCACGACGGGCCCCGTAGGAGTCACGACAACTGTCACGCGAGGCATGTGGATGTAGGCACGTGAGGCACGACATTGAAGGCACATGAGGCACGGATGCAGGTACAGGAGGCACTGAAGTACTGAACCTAGGAGGAGACCTTGTGTGAGTGCGGAATGTTTCGAGATTTACTGTGGAAGAGAGGAAGCAAGAGAGTAGTGGAGGTGGGAGAGATGGAAATGATGGAACCATCTGCAATCTTTGATGGTCTGATTTTAGCATCAAGATTCATGCCGCCTGGCTTTGTTTTTTTTTGTTTGCTGTAGCGTCTTAATGCACGTGTAAGGCACAGAACACCAGGCTCTACAGGCACCGACGTTGGAATTATATAGGCACTGGTATCGACTCTGTGGATGCACAAATGTGTAGTGGCAGGGGCATGCATCTAAAGACTTACTCAGAGAGTCACGGTTGTGAAGTCTTTAGAGTTACGGGCATGTGTCACCACGAGCACGTGAGAGTGATGCGTCGGGAAGTGTGGTAGTAGAGGCATCGACACGAGTAGTAGTCAGAGAGTATCGGTTGTGGGTCCACATGCGTGAAGTCTGTGCAGCATTGGTCGTGCGGTAGTAGCGGCGTGCGGCGGGAAAGGTGCGAGGAGTTCAACATAGTACGTGCTTAGTATCTGAACGCAGTGCACACTATCTAAGCATGCCAGTGCAGTGTGTGCTTGAATGGTTTATGCAAAAACATTTGTTACGTGCTTAATCGGATGATTTGACGGTTGCTTTTTCCCGGCAACCACGAGCACTGCCACTCGGCGGTTGCCACGGTGCACAGCAATCGCGAGCGCATGTCTACTGTCCTCATTACCACGACGAGGACGCGTCCAACCGCCTCCTCCATGACCCAAACCTTGCATAAAAGGGCAATTGCGCTTCCATAGCCACTCAATTCCGAAAACACTATTGCCACTCCATCTCAACTAGCAACTCCTCACAATCTCTGTGTCAAGGCCGCCATCACTAGAGGAGCGTAATGGCGGAGGAACCGTCTGCCAAGCGTCCCCGTGGTGAGACGTCCGACCAGAGCACCGAGGTTGACGATTTTCAGGTCCCCGGTCAGAAGCACGACTACAAAGTGCACCTCAAGGAGGTTGGCATCCACGGCAAGGAAAAGCTGGATGTCGTATGCACCAGCAATCCCGACGAAGCCGACAAGATGATCAGCAGGATCCTAAAGAGGGTCTGCGGCTTGTACCCTCAGTACATCAGCGTTGATGTCGAGTATACCAGGGAAGACGAACCTCCGCAGAGGGCAGCGGTTCTGCAGTTATGCGTGGAGGAACTCTGTCTGGTATACCACATCACCGCAACAACAAAATGGTGGACCATCCTACAGCTTCAACCTCTCCATGTTTCTGTTTAATTAGCATTTCACCCTGAAATTTGATTAAATTGGTTTATTGAATTGATGTATCAGTGAAGTTTCTGAAGTAGATGCAGCAGAATAGATTTTGAACTTGACTCAACAGATCAGTTATGTATTTGATGCACTAGATTAATTTATGAATTTGATGTATGAGATTATTTTCTGAACTTGATGTTCTAGTGCACTTTCTATTCTAGTGTAGTTTCTATATTTGATGTTCTAGTGTAGTTCAGTTTTTTGAATTGATGTGTTAACGTGGGTAAGGAGTAGATAGGTCATTTATTCAAGTGTAAATACCAAAAATAAAAATGACATGTTGTGCTTGTATTTTATTTCTGAACTCTGCATAGCAGTTTCTGAAATTTTTTCGTCCACGAATTTTACATACTATATAAGTATTTACTTGATGGATACTTGATGGATCCACCTTAAATGTGTCATCCCCCTTGCAGGCCCAAGAGCCTGCGCCCGTTCCTGAAGGAGGAGAGGTTCTACACCTTTGCTGGCTTCAGTATTGAAGGTGACAAAGAGATGCTGCGAAGTTCTGGTTTGGAGATCAACCCCGACAAGTACATCGACATCCAGCACAAATGGAGAGTTCCGTTCAAGGGAAGAAAGAGGTACCACTCTTTGGCTGATGTTGCAGGGAGCGTGATCCACCCATTCTACAAACAGATGAAGGATAAGATTGACAGGGTTGAAGACCATAAACTGTGGGGGATCAGCCCACTGCAAAATTACCTCACCAAGTATGCAGCGACAGATGCGTACGCCACCTACGAGTCTTGGAAGAGAATTGTAAACATCAGAGAAGGACTGGAGAGTGCAAAAGAGGCAGAGAAGAATTATGACGATCCTTACTACGTCTACTAGTGATGACGAAAACATAGAAAACTGGTCGTGGAGTTGCTTGTGTTTCTGCTTGTCCTTTCTATTGTTTCAGGTTCGTAGTTTACTTCTGTTAGAACGAAGCAGTTTCTAATGTCATCTGTATCAGGTTAAACAAGTTTGCTTATGTCAAGTTTGTAGTTTGTTTATGTGATTGAACAAGTTATTTAGCCTGCTAAGTACTATGTTTATTCAACAATCATGTGATTTCGAAGTAGTAATGTTGCTTTTTAGTCTAAAAACAACAAAATACAAAGCACTCTTTTTACGCTAAGTACAGTTTAGTTGTGCACACAAGCGCGACTTCTTGAGGAGTGGCAGGAGTGGCATGGGTTGGAATACGCAGTTAGAGAGGCACATGTTTGCAGTCTCTAGAGCCACCGGCGTGTGTTAATGCAGGTGTCGGAGGCACGGAATTGAAGTCTCTATAGAAATGAAGGCACCACAAGCATCCATCCAGAGGCACGTGGACGGAGTAGCAGAGGTGAGCTCCGAATACATAGTTACAGGGTCACAGTTTGGAAGTGTGCAGAGCCAAGGTTGTGCGACACGATGGGGCATGTAAGAGTCATCGCATGTGTCATGTGAGAGAGGCACCTGGATGCAGGTATGCAAGGCACAGGATGCACTGTTGTGACGTTAGTGAAGAGACACGGGCGTGGTACCGCGACCATGTAAGTGTCGTGGGGCGTGACACGTTAGGCACGTGGATGCAGACACATAAATCATGGAGGTGAAGACTCAACAGGCACGGAAGTTGGGTTTTTGTTGTTTCGAACAGCTATCAATACTGTGGATGTTGAAAAGTGTGGTACCAGAAGCATGCTTCCGAATACGCAGTTAGTGAGTCACGATTGTCAAGCCTCTAGAAAGTCACGCGTGTCTGGCATCACGGGCATGGAGTGGTGTGGGGCTTCGAGAGGCATCAGTGGCCCTCAACCCTCTGGATGCATGGTGGTGTGGTAGGAGAGGCACCATTGTGGATGCACAGGAGTGAGGCCTCTAACGGCGTGAGTGGGTGGCACCACATGCATTTGTTTGAATACTCATTTAGAGAGTCACGTCTATACTCACGCCAGATGCATGCTGTAGGTTGGTGGCATTCGGTAGCACACGGTTGCAGAGAGGAGGAATGTTTGTGAAACATCAAAGTCACCGGCGGTGCGTGAGGAGTATGTAGAGTAACTGCGCGTCGACATGACGCACGTATGTCTAGGGACGGACTTGGGGCACTGGCTTGTGTTCGAATGCTTGGTTAATGAAGAATCAAGGAACTACATCAATAAAAAGAGTCTGTTGCTTCATTATCACAGTATGATGTGCGGTTAAACCGTTTTTTGATGTTTTGACGGAGCTAGGCTTGTTCGTTTATCAACAACTTTTTATTCCTTGATGTCATCGTAGATCTTTCTAATCTCATCGCCCATTTCGCTGGGTTCGATTGTATTCTGATTGCTAAATAGTAGCCTGCACAGTTGTTGTGCTTTCCATTGTTCCGTGCCATCCTATAAAAAATTCAGTGAAAAATAAGGATAAAAAACACATCAGAATTAGGTCATGTAGTTGTATGATATCTTGCAGATTTATAGCGAGTTTTAAGCAAAAACTTACGTCGAAATTATCTATCTCTTCGACGAAGTGGTTTCCATCAAAGAGATGTGCGAACCTTAGAACGGCAAACTGGGTTTCACCTTTGTTCACCTTTGGAACGCCCTTTAAAAATTGAACTTCCCATTTAGTCCTTTCCTTTTTGGATTTTTCACTGAGTAATATTTCGTATACTTCCTTGAACCTGGGCACCTGGCAATTGCATTTTGTTTTTGTTTTAGAGAGACATGTAGTGTAATTTGTAAAACTGAAAGACACCGTTATTTACAATTCTTACCAGTTTGTCTTTATGGTTGTGGTATTTGTTATGCTCCTTTTCTTTGTTGACTTCGTTGATTTCCATGTCAGCAATTTGCTTACTTAGTTTGCCATCATGCACGTGGTGAGCATGTTGTTTTTTCAGGTATTCTTGCCTCTTCATTTCTTCAAGAGAGGTTTCTTCAGGCTCGATGATTTGAAGCCACCTTCTATATTTGTCGAGCACTAATAGTGTGTATCGGTCTTCCTTTTCAAATGGCATGAATACCTGCGGTACAAAAGTTTTATTGTTAGAGGAGAGTTTAGAATATAGTATTTTGTTTGAAATGCTTACTTTTATTTTGTTAGAGGAGAGTTTTACTGTTAGAGGAGAGTTTAGAATATAGTTTTAACGCTATTACCATTTTTGCTGTTTTGAGCTTGTCTGATTGACATTTCTTAAGGAACAAAGGAACCAAGGTATCCTTCTCTCGTGTGAAATCATCTCTGAAGTCCGCCATAGATTTTAAACCCAGAATAATCTGCAGGCAACAAATAAAAAACTATAAAAACAAATTAGAAAGAATAGATCGGTACCAAAAGATTAAACAATCGTTGCAAAAAGATGAGTTTGTATGATCATTGTGGTTTTTTTTTTAAATTTACCTCTGCAAAGCTTGGGCCTAATAATAGTCTATGTCTTTTGTGTGTAGTTTGCTTGCTTCCCTCCTGTTGGGGATATAACTACTGAGTGTAAACCGCCCAGGAGGGGCCGGTTCACCCTCCATCTACACTGAAGCCCATGAAGACCTGGAAGATGGCGCTTTACTGATGAAGCTAGAGGCCCAAAGCCCAAAGGCGGATTAGGGCCCATAGTGGTAAACCGCCATAGTTGTATAACTTGTATTGTAACTTAGGGAGGTAGAGACCGAGCCGGACACTTGTATGAGCCGGCCTCGGAACTCTGTAAGCCGGCCGGGCGTCAACCTGTGTATATAAAGGGACGACCCGGCGGCGGTTCAGGAACAAGAAACAACAACTCGAAAGCCAGGCATAGCGTGGTTGTTCCCTCATAATCGAAACCCCAATAATCCCATCACAACTAGACGTAGGCTTTTACCTTCATCGTAAGGGGCCGAACTAGTATAAAACTCCCGTGTCCTTTGTCCGGTTTAACCCCTTTAAGCTAACCCGTCGCGATGGCTCCACGACTAAGTCCTTTCACAAGGACATCTGACGTGATATTTCCACGACAGTTGGCGCCCACCGTGGGGCTATCGCACGATGATTTTGAGCTTGAAGGGCAACTTTGAAGGACTCAAAGGGTACGCGGTTGGCCGGATGACCAAGAGTCGTCGCGGCAAGCTCTACATCGACGACGCAGGGTGGGGCCCCGAGGCCGGCTCAATTGAGTACGGGTACCGGGTCCACTTTGGCGGAATTCATGTTTTCATCGGCAAGATCGGCGAACCAGGCCCTGGGCCAGACATCTACACCGACCTCATCGAGACGGCTCAGCGTGCAAGCCCCGCTCGGATTCAGCCCACCATGAAGCGTGCGTTCGTAGGATGCGTCCACGGGATCGGATCTGAACCGGTGTCCGAAGGTGAGACGGTCGCTTATTCTGACGGCGAATCATCCACCGGCGAAACCGAGTCCCTGTACCGAGTTCATGACGGTATGTTCGAAGGGTATTCCGATGGCACCAGTATTCCGGAATTTCTTGAACCGCCAAACTGAGTCGCAATCTTCATGGCCGGAACACAGGCAACTTTGCAAAATTCTACCGCAGCGGCATCCGGACTAGCAGCTGGGGAAGGAGGCCCCGCGCGCCGGCCGACTCAAGTTCTATCCGGTTTACTGGACATCTGGACGATGTTATTGGCCACAACAGTTACCCCGGAGACTCAAGATCGGCATAACGCAGATGTCGCTAAGTTACGGGATCAGATAACTCAGGCAAAGAGGACTTGGCGGCTGAGGAGACCAGGGTGGCTGAGGAACGGGCCGCTTTAGATGCCCAAGCGCAGAGGATTCAAGCCGATAATTATCGACTTTTGCTGGATCAAAACACCTCGAACAAAGTGTTGAGGAGGAGACATCAGTCTCGCCTGCCGGCGGATTATAATGCAATGAACCTCTTCAGTACGCCAGGGGCCGGAACCAGCAACCCGGCAGCAGTAAACCGGACGGTCGTGCCAAGGACCGGAGCGCCGGATCAACCTCAGATGATGGGTCCACCTCGACGAGCAGACAACCCTGCGCGGTATACCACAACCCCGCCGGATCACTTCTCTACCCCTTTGGATAATATGATAGCAGCAGCATCCCGGCTGGCAGCTATTTCGATGGAGGGTGAATCACCAGCGGCGGTTGAGAGGCGGGCTAGGGATCTTCTTCAAACTGCTATGGCGCAGCAGCAGGCTTACTCATATAGCCGAGACAGGATTCACACGACCCCACGTCCGAGCAAAAGCTATAGCAGGCATATAGATGAACCGGAGGTGTCCAGCAGTGCGTGGCGCTGTACTGTCCCTCAAGGACCCAATCCGGCGCGTGGTGAAGTGAACGCTCAGGACGTGGTGGATAATGGCAGAGCACGAAGGGAGGCCGCTTTAGCAGCACAATATGCGGGTCGTTATCAACCCGCCCCGGTTCAGCCAGCAGCGTCAGTAGACCGAGGCACCGGGCTTGCCTTTAGTTCCTGGGGAGTACCGTGTCTCATTCCGGATCTCCGTCATGTGCGTCTGCCTAAGGAGTTCAAGGGTCCAGGTACGGTGCCTAATTACACTGCTAATCAGCCGCCTGAGGCGTGGGTTGAAAGTTATGAGATGGCGATGGAGATGCTAGATGTGGATGAAGCAGCTTGCACAAAATACTTCACAATGATGTTGGAAGGGACGGCCCGTACATGGTTGAAGAACCTGCCAGCTAACTCCGTCGAGTCATGGGACCAATTGAAGGCCCGGTTTATAGCAAATTTCAAGGATACATGCAAACAACCTATGTCCATTGTGGATCTGGATGCCTGTGTTCAAGGAGAGAATGAGTCAACAACTCATTGGGTGCACCGAGTTTCAGAAGTTTTGCATTCGTCAGACCGCATTAATGCTGGCCAAGCAATCATAACGCTGGAGCGTAATTGCCGGTTTAAGTCACTAAAGATGAACTTGGGACGGCTCAAGCGCCACTGCAATGACATGGGAACCCTCATGGCAGCCTTGGTAAAGTATGTCGATTCTGATAATACCAAGGATCCCGATTCTGATGAGGAGAAACCGGAGAAGGGAAAGAAGAACGGTGGTGCAAAGGGACAACATCACAACCAAGGAAGCCATGGGAATAATGGTAAGCGCAAAGCAGATAGTTCAGATTTTGTGGCTAACAGCAATATGAAGTGTCGTAAAGGTAAACCGCCCCAGCGCGGTGGAGGGATGAATCTGGAGCGTTTGTTAAACCAGCCCTGCCCAAAGCACGGGACCAAGGAGGTTCCAGCAACACATCTTTGGAAAGATTATCACATAATGAAGGAGTTCAAAAACTCTGATCTCTTCCGGTATGATCAAGGTCCATCGGGTGGTTCAGGTCCAGGTTTTCATGGTGGCGGCGGTTCAAACTCTGGATTTCAGAATAATCAGGGCAACCAGAACAACCAAGGTGGTAATAACCAACAGAATAATCAAGGGAATCAGCAGCAGTCAGGTTATCAGAGTCACCCAAAGCAGTTGAATGGTGGGCAGTATCATGTGTTCACTACTAGTTTGTGCAAGCGTGATCAGAAGCTTCACAAGAGAGCAATTAATGCTGTTGAACCGGCAGTGCCACGTTACTTGCGGTGGTCCGAGCAGCCCATTGTGTGGAGCAGAGAGGATCATCTACCCCGGGTTGACAAACCGGGTAATCTAGCTTTGGTGGTGGCGCCTCAGGTGGGAGGTTATAAATTTACCAAGGTACTGATGGATGGAGGGAGCAGTATCAACATCCTGTATTATGAGACCTTCCGTCGCATGGGGTTGACAGACAAGAGTCTTAAACCGTCAAACACTGTTTTTCATGGTGTAGTACCAGGTAAATCGGCATCTCCTGTTGGCAAGATCGCTTGGGAGGTTGTGTTTGGGGATGAACATGATTCCAGGTCTGAAACATTGACCTTTGAAGTGGTGAAAATTCAGAGCCCATATCATGCACTATTTGGACGGCCGGCTTATGCGAAGTTCATGGCAAGGCCCTATTACATTTATTTATAGCTCAAGATGCCGGGTCATAAGGGGACCATCACAGTTCACGGAAGTCGTAAGATTGCTTTGGATTGCGAGGAAGGTGATGCGGCCTATGCTGAGTCGGTTTGTGCTACAGAGGAGTTGAAGTTCTATAAGGACAACGTTGATCCGGCAGACATGACCCCTCTGAAGAAGCCCACCACTGAGCATGACCTGACCCTAAAGTTCAAACCGACAGATGAGATTAAACTTGTTGACTTTGTTCCTGGTGATTCATTAAAGCAATTTAGCATCAGCACCAATCTGGATCCGAAATAGGAAAGCGCGCTCACCGAGTTCATCCGTGAGAACCGGGACATTTTAGCATGGAAGCCTTCTCACATGCCAGGTGTACCGAGGGAACTCGCTGAGCACACTCTCAATATTGATCCTAAGTTTAAACCAGTCAAGCAGTTTCTTCGCCGCTTTAACGAGGAAAGATGCAAGGCCATTGGTGAGGAGGTAGCCGGGCTGTTGGCTGCTGGATTTATCATTGAAGTATTTCACCCTGAGTGGTTGGCTAATCTGGTGCTGGTTCTTAAGAAAAACGGCATTTGGCGCATGTGCGTGGACTACACAGATCTGAACAAAGCTTGTCCGACGGATCCTTTTGCTCTCCCACGTATTGATCAGATCATTGATGCGACGGCGGGTTGTGAGTGTTTAAGTTTCTTGGATGCCTATTCAGGTTATCATCAAATCAAAATGGCAGTTAAGGACCAGGAGAAGATAGCCTTCATCACTCCCTTTGGAGCCTTCTGCTATGTTTCTATGCCTTTTGGGCTTAAGAGTGCCCAGGCCATTTATCAGCGCTGTGTGCAGAATTGTCTTCACACTCAGATTGGGCGCAATGTTCATGCCTATGTGGATGACATTATAGTAAAATCCAGGAAGAAGGAGACATTGATAGATGATTTCAAGGAGACCTTTGACAATCTTTGGGTTTATAAGATGATGCTTAATCCGGACAAGTGTGTCTTCGGTGTCCCGGCAAGCAAGCTCTTAGGCTTTCTGGTGTCCAATAGAGGCATTGAAGCTAATCCGGAAAAGATCAAGGCGATTACATCTTTGGCTAAACTGGCTTGTATTAATGATGTTCAGCGTCTGGCGGGTCGAATTGCAGCCCTAAGCCGGTTTATTAGTCGCTTGGGAGAGAAGGCGATCCCTCTATATCAGATGTTGAAGAAAACAGACACTTTTGTCTGGAGTGATGTGGCTGATGTGGCATTTGAAGACTTGAAGCGGCAATTGGCTGAACCGCCTGTCCTTGCTGCTCCTGTTGACAAGGAGTCCTTGTTATTGTATGTGGCTGCTAATGCCCGTGCTGTCAGTGTGGCCATTGTGGTTGAGCGCAAGGAGGCTGGGAAGGAATATCCGGTTCAACGGCCGGTTTACTATATCAGCGAAGTGCTTATTGAGTCAAAGCAAAGATATCTGCATTGGCAAAAGCTGGTATATGGGGTTTTTATGGCAAGTCGGAAGCTCAAGCAGTACTTTCTAGGCCATTCCATCACAGTGGTCAGTTCTGCTCCTTTGGGTGATATAACTCAGAACAGGGGGGCAACTGGCCGGGTTGCAAAGTGGGCAATTGAGCTTGGTCCACATGGGTTGAAGTATATGCCTCGAACGGCCATCAAATCTCAGGCGCTTGTTGACTTCATCAATGATTGGACCGAGTTACAGGCACCAGAGGACAAATCGGATAACACATACTAGACTATTCACTTTGATGGATCCAGGCAATTGGAGGGCTCGGGGGCTGGAGTTGTCCTTACTTCCCCTCGAGGTGATAAAATTTGTTATGTTCTCCGCTTAATGTTTCCTTGTACTAACAATGCAGCTGAGTAAAAAGCGTTACTCCACGGTCTCCGTGTAGCCAAGGAAATGAATTTAAGCCGAGTACGATGCTTTGGAGATTCTGATCTGGTGGCCCAGCAAGTTTCTGGCACTTGGGATTCTAAGGATCCACTCATGGCAGCTTACAGACGTGAGGTGGATATTGTGGCGGGTCACTTTAAGGGTTATCATGTTGAGCACATTGACCGACGCAAAAACGAAGCAGCAGACGCTTTAAGCCGACTGGGATCTCAGCGTAAACCGGTACCACCCAATACCTTTTTAGATATCTTGCATAACCCGTCTGTTAAGTTGCCTATAGAGGAGGATTTAGCTATTCCTGATCCGGAGGCCCAGTTGGTCGCCGCTTTACATGTCATTCCGGATTGGACGGTTCCATATCTGGCATATATGAACCGGGGCGAGCTACGAGATGATGAAGTTTTAGCCCGACAGATAGTCCGGCGATCCAAGTCTATGGTTATTCACAATGGCGAGTTACACCATTGCAGTGTGTTAGGTGTATTCCAGCATTGTGTCTCTCCCGAGGAAGGCCAAGAGATTCTATGTGAGATCCATGAAGGGGATTGTGGTCACCATGCCGGTTCAAAGTCTCTGGTGGCTAAAGCTTTTCGTCATGGGTTCTACTGATTGACAGCTCATGCTGATGCGGAGGATCTGGTAAAGCGGTGTGATGCTTGTAAGAAATTTTCACGCCGAGCTCATGTTCCGGCTCAGGAACTACGGATGATTCCTATCACTTGGCCGTTTTCTACTTGGGGGATTGATATGGTGGGACCTTTTAAGTGATCCAAGGATAAGAAGACCCACCTGTTGGTGGCGGTTGACAAGTTCACTAAATGGGTTGAAGCGGAGCCCGTAAGCAAGTGTGATGCAGCTACGGCGGTTCAATTTCTCAAGAAGATCATCTTCCATTTTGGCTTTCCACACAGCATCATCACGGATAATGGCACAAACCTTTCTAAAGGTGAAATGGAGGACTTCTGTCAGAGAGAGCACATCTGGCTTGATATAGCATCCGTGGCTCACCCCCAGTCCAATGGTCAAGCGGAGAGAGCTAATCAAGAAATTTTGAAGGGTATCAAGCCCCGGCTCATGGTTCCCTTAAAGCGGACGCCTGGTTGTTGGGTGGAAGAATTACCTTCTGTGTTATGGAGCATTAACACCACCCCCAACAGATCAATAGGCTATACACCTTTCTTCATGGTTTATGGGGCAGAGGCGGTCCTCCCAAGTGATATTCGTCATGATTCGCCCCAGATTTCTAATTATGTTGAATCGGATAATGAGCAAGCACGCCAGGAGGCGTTGGACTTGTTAGATGAAAAACGGGACATGGCTTTGGCTCGTTCGGCGGTTTATCAGCAAGACCTGCAGCGTTATCACAGCCGCCGGGTTAAAACAAGAACCTTTCAAGAAGGCGACTTGGTGCTCCGGCTCATCCAGGATCAGACCGATATGCACAAGTTATCCCCACCTTGGGAAGGCCCCTTTGTGGTTAGCAAGAATCTGCACAACGGATCATACTACCTCATTGACGTTCGAGACAACTCACGCAGTTTTGAGGAGGAGACCCGGCGGCCGTGGAACATAGCTCTCCTTCGGCCTTACTATACTTGAGCCATAGGCTTCTCTTATGTACATATTTCGACAATGTATATATTATGATCAACATAATAAACCAGCATCCTTGCTATAAGCAGGGCCTCTGCTATTTTTTTTCTCAAATATCTTTTGAGTTACATGGGGGCTTCAGCTGACAAAGCGGAGTACTACCTGTTAAACCGGCTATCATGCCACAATACAGCTTGGGAGCTTCACACCCAGGGGGCCAAAGAGAGTCTGGATGCTATGCACAGCTCAAACATAGGCACCCAATGAGCACAGCTCACAAAGTTACTTGGGGGCTCTTTGTGCGCTGCAACAAAGAGTTTGAAAGGACCCTTGTAATACGCTATCAAGCACGGCTTGGAGGCCTGGTGTATTCTCCTAAAACCCCGGGTTAACCTGCCTTTATCAAGTAAGCCACTCCTATCCGTGTAATCCACGGCACGACCTAACGCGTTTGACAAGTCAATCTTATACAGACCCTGAACTTGTCAAAGTTAAAACGACGATTGGTTAGTTGGAGGTCCATCTTAAAAGGCTTTGCAAAATAGTTTAATTCAGTGGCCTGGCAGCCCATGAAAAGCCTCGGATTTGGGCCTGGCAGCCCTTGAAAAGCCTCGACTACATGGTTTTTATTTGCTTTTTTGCCAAGTTTTTACTCTTTGATAAATTTATCCTGAACCGGTGTCTATTGACCCGGTGTGGCTTTTCAGTCATCATAATAACCCGGTGTTTGTTAACCCGGCTTGGCTTTCAACTACAAGTTGTCAGACCATACTCATTATTAACCCGGTGTTTGTTAACCCGACTTGGCTTTCAACTACAAGTTGTCATACCATACTCATTATTAACCCGGTGTTTGTTAACCCGGCTTGGCTTTCAACTACAAGTTGTCAGACCATATTCATTATCAAACCGGTGTTACAAAACCCGGTCTGGCTTTGACTACACGTCGCCAGTTTGATCATCTGGTGTTCATCGTAACCCGACGTGATTTATTACACACCAGCACTGCATGGTGGGAGTTATCAATACTCAAGATTTGGGTTTTCACCCTTCATCCAATCATAGTTGGTAAACCAACTAAGTGATTTAATATCACAGGTATGATTTATTTCATATTTATATTCAGCCTTGGTAATAAACCAGGCTTTGTCTTAGGCATTATGACCCGTCCGGCGGCAAACCGCCCGAACAATTCTTTTTTATGCACATATCAGGAATGCATGAAATTATCAAAGTATACTTAAGCACAACAAATATCATGGCGGATCAACAAAGTCATGCATCAGTGCCATAGATCAAAGTATTTTAACTAGCCTATTACAAGGCGCTTTGAGGCCCAAAATAATGATTGTTTTTACACCGAACAAAGTCTGTAACAATAACCAGATTGTCGGATCAAGATTCATCGCCAGGTTGACGTGATGTTGATGGATCTTCAGGCGTCGATTCAACCTCCTCCTCTCCACCTAGTGGCTGGAAGTCAACGGTGGTCCAGTCAATCCGGGTTAAAGCTTGAAAGACAACCTCTTCACTTATAAGATTCGACGGTTCATTCAGGAGCATAAGTGTGCTTATGACTTGGCGGAATAAGATTCTGCACTTCCTTCACAGCAGTGTCGACTCGATGATTGTTGGCATCATAGAAGGATCGACGCGTAGTCAAATTCACCTCTTCAGCCAACTGACTTGCTACTGGATGCATCTCCTTGGTCAGGGCCTTGAGGGCTTCATTATCGAATGCTGATCCGTTTACTTTGTTCATCCGGATAGCCCTTGGCGATATCAACTGGATCCAGGTCAGCTATCCATGATTTGGCACGAGTCAGCGCTAGCAAAGCGCCCGCTCTGGTAGCCGATCGCTTCAACTCCTCTATCTGAGCAGGAGTCATTGAGAGCCTGGCCAAGGTATCCTTGATCAAGGTGGGTGCCGGTTTGTTGTACGAAGCTGCAGAGATGACTCGTTGTGCACCAGTATACAATTTCTCAATCAATGTGTATGCTTCTTTCAACTTCATCCACATATCTGCGCCTAGATGAGCAATGCGATTACCTAAAACGATTTTGAAACTTAAATGTTAAACCGACAGAGTTGAAGATACCTCAGAACAGGATATTATAAAGTACTTACCAAAAATTGCAGCTGTCATGGCATTCACTTGATGTTTCATCCCAATCAGGTCTTCTTCCACTGGTTTAAGAGCTGCTTCGGCGTCTTCAACCCGCTTCAACAAAGCAGTTCTTTTGGTTTCCCAGTTGGTGCGTTCAGTTTTGAAGCCATCTTTCAGTTGTTCCATGGCTGTCAAAGCACCCTTTAGCTCCTCTTTGGCTTTAGAGGTCTCTTCTTGCTGGGACTTGATGTTTTCTTGAAGATCGGCGATTTGAGACTCTTTGGTATTTATATCAGTCTGCAAAAATCAAAAGAGGAAGCTGTTAAAATTTCTCTCAAAGTCCCAAGCACATAACAAGTTATACACTTGGCACTTGGGGGCTAATGAGGATTGCTTCTTAAAACAGAGATCTTAAAGTCCCAAGGCTCAAAACAAAGTATTAAGCTTGGCACTTGGGGGTTAATGCACTATTGATCTGTTAAGTACACAGTAAAGACATTTAATAAGGACCGACAGTCCCGGTTCATCTTATTAAGGTAAACCGGCCCTTGGAGGCTACTCTGTTGAAATGCTCTTTAAAGTTCCGGTTCATCCTATTCAGATAAACTGGCCCTTGGGGACTATTCAGTTGAAGTATTCTTAAATATTACAAGACCCGGTTTGTCTTCAAGAGATAAACCGGCCCTTGGGGGCTACAATAGGAGTTGATATGCATTACAAGCAAATTTAAAGTGTTTTGAAGATTACCTCATAGCGTTCCTTCATTAAGTTCACTAAACTGGCCTCATAATCCCGACTTGTGTATAAGCGGTTTAAGTATCCGGAATGGAGCTCGTCGGTACCAAGGTTCATGAAGCTGGATAAATCTGCCTTCCCTTTCCCCTTGCCCATAGCAACAAATTCCTCCTTGGAAGTGTTCTTTGACAAGGCAACTGGGTTGCCAGGGGCAGTGAAACCATTACCAGTGATAACAACATCATCATCGCCACCTTTTGAGGGGGTTGGCGGATTGACAGTATCCCTGGCCGGGCTTGGCACGTCGTCGCCCTTGGCTGGGCTTGGAGGATCAGCATGCGGACTGGCCGGATTGACTTCTGGCGCTTCAACATATGTATCCTGACTTTGAGGTACAGGATCATCAATGGCAATGTCAGCTTCTTTGTCAGCACCTTCCGAAATTCTGTTCGGTTCAACTTCTTCAATAGGGACAGTGGTCTTTGCTTTCTTGCTCAGACGAGCTTTGGCGCTGTGATATTAAAACAAGAGGTCAGTTGGTAAACCGGTGCAAGAAGACAAAGTTAAAGACAATATCCTTACCCAGGGACGGTCTTGAGGGGAGGCATTTGAGTGGTCGATGAACCGCCAGATGATGAATTGGAAGACACCTGGTAATTCGGATCAGACGGATTAAGTGGGTATCGGAAGCAACCCTTCAAGGGATAAAATTTTTCGGGAGAACAAGAAACCTCTGGACGACGCTTCCGGGTTGGTGTATCCGATAAACCGGAGGAAGTGACTTGCTGGCCACTGTGCCGGGTTGTGCGACGACCTTCAGTTTGCTGTGTGTTCAAAGAAAATTGCGGATCCAAATGAGCAAGAGGGTGAGAATGTTTTACTTTCCGAACGGCGTGGCGAAATCTTTGAACCGGCACAAGGTCAGAATCAGAGAAAAGAGAGATTACCTCTACATGGTCTGCATGGCTGGCCTCCGCGTCATCCTGGGAATAGTCATTGTCAAAAAGGCGTATGAAAAATGAACCAAGGGAGTCAAGTACCTCTGGATCCGATTCATCAACATCTTCAGGCGAATCAGAAGACTCAGCGGTTTTCTTCTTGGTTGTTTTCTTTATTACTTTGCTTTTTGGACGAAGAGCCCTCACCGGTTTATCTGAAGTTTTCCTCTTCCAGAAAGAATCCTTGGCCTATAAAATCAAACGAGGGATTATCAGAATATTGTTAAAGCGGAGACGAATCAATAAAAGTACAAAAGGGTAAATTTCTTACTCCTGGCGGTTTGTTGGAGGCATAAAAAGGAGCCAATCCGGTCTTGCTGCATTGAGCGATCGGTTCATCCAACATCTTCTTCACGGCTTCAGTAACTTCCTCATCAGTCTTTTCTATCTCATGAGACCGTTCAGGGTCTTTGACATTGCCGGTATACTCATACATCAAACCGGAGTGGCGGCTTAAGGGAAGGATACCCTAGGAAACCCAACATCGAACAAGGTCGATGTCGGTTAAGCCATTGGCTAGAAGGGACCGGAGCTTAGCAAGTTGAGGTGCGTAAGATTGTCGTTCTCTGGCCGTGAGCCGTGAGGGCAGAGGATGGCTGTTGCTGAGCCGGTGAGCACGGTAGCCCGACAGAGGGTTTTCATCAGCATGTGCAGTGTTTAGACAGTAAAACCAGGTTTGATTCCAGTCCTTTGGATGGCTGTGGTGTTTTGCATGAGGGAAGTCAACTTCTTTCCTTTTATGAATTGATACTCCGCCAAGTTCAGTGTTGGGGCCGTCAGATAATTCGGTCCGGCGGTTTAAATGAAAAAAGTCTCTAAAGAGCTCAACAGTTGGTTCTTCTTGCAGATAAACTTCGCAGAACATTTGAAAGTTGCATATATTGGACACAGAATTTGGTCCAATGTCTTGAGGATGGAGTTGAAAACTAGCAAGCACATCCCGGAAAAACTTTGAACCGGGAGGGCTAAAACCTCGGTTTAGATGCTGCATGAACACAATCACTTCCCCGGCTTGAGGTTCTGGAGGGCATCCAGGGCGAGGAACTCGCCAATGGGGGATATCTTTCTTGGCCAAAGCGCCAGTCAAAACATATCCATTGAGCTGCGTTTCGGTGATCCGGGAAGGAACCCAGTTGCACGCGGCGAATTGCTTGGTCATATTGGAAGGTAAACTGAAAAAGCACGAAGGCCGGTTTACGGTTCAAAGTTGATGTATACCAACCAGAGTTAAACCGGGTAATTATGCATGTTAAACCGGCTGTTTCTACTCAAGTTAGATGGCGGTTTAAGTGCGGGCTAATGGTACCAGGCAGATTATGATTTTCTACAAGTTAAACCGCCTATGAGGGAAGCAATAGAGCTGAAATTCGCTAAGTGTCGCAGAAACAAGTTTCACACAAGGATGATATAATTTTGGATCTACCGTGATTCAGTAAAGAAAACTTCCTGCGTCCTACAATGGCGTTAAGCAGAACAGAGAAGGTCTAGACGGGATTTTTTCAGAAACAGCAAGATACGACAGTATGGCAGATTAAAACTATGGATCTAGCCGCAAAAGGAAACTATCAAGCCTAGGTAAAGTTCAATAAAAAGGCCAAGGGAAAGGCAGATAAGCACTGGCGAACACAGATGAACACAGATGAACAAGACGCCCTAATGGAGATCTAGGGTTAAGGGAAGAAAACTCACCGGGTTGTCAAGAGCAGCGGAGGAGAGTGCGGATCTCTGGAGCGTTTCAGGTTGATGCAGCGGCCTGGTCGGTGCAGAGTTGAAGGTCGACGGCGGCGGCGCTTGAGTTCGTCGGGTCGCGAGGAGGAAGACAAGGCGAAGAGGCAAGGGGAGAGAATGGAAAGACCCCCCCGGCCTTATTTATAAAGAAAGGGGATAAGTGGCAGGCGCGAGAATCGAGGAGCCTAAAGCGGCAAAAGAGGGCGCAGCTGTCGCCTCGATCTTTGGGATACCATTAATGAAGGAAATCTTTTTAATCTTTTTATACAGAGATGACATCATGATGATCCGCTACTGTGTCCAAAGGATGACGTCATGGCGGTTTAACAAAGTTTACAGGAGAGGACATCATGGCGGTTTACAAAAAGTGTATGAAGATGTTCAGAGAGTTTTTCTAAGTATTGAGGATTGACATGAACTGGTTCAAATCAATCTGGGGCCTAATGTTGGGGATATAACTACTGAGTGTAAACCGTCCAGGAGGGGCCGGTTCACCCTGCATCTACACTGAAGCCCATGAAGACCTGGAAGATGGCGCTTTACTGATGAAGCTAGAGGCCCAAAGCCCAAAGGCGGATTAGGGCCCATAATGGTAAACCGCCATAGTTGTATAACTTGTATTGTAAGTTAGGGAGGTAGAGACCGAGCCGGACACTTGTATGAGTCGGCCTCGGAACTCTGTAAGCCGGCCGGGTGTCAACCTGTGTATATAAAGGGACGACCCGACGGCGGTTCAGGAACAAGAAACAACAACTCGAAAGCCAGGCATAGCGTGTTTGCTCCCTGGTAATCGAAACCCCAATAATCCCATCACAACTAGACGTAGGCTTTTACCTTCATCGTAAGGGGCCGAACTCGTATAAAACTCCCGTGTCCTTTGTCCGGTTTAACGCCATTAAGCTAACCCGTCGCGATGGCTCCACGACTAAGTCCTTTCACAAGGACATCTGACGTGATATTTCCACGACACCTCCCATGCTTCTGCTAACTCATCGATCACCTTCTTTTCCATTCCTTGACGTTTTTTCTTGTTTGCAAGCCCAAATATTTCCTTTAGGTTTGATCCAGTGAGAGTTTGTGCTATTCCCCTGTGGTTGTTCTCTCGAGAATACTACTTCTCTGCTTACAGGTAAAACAGTAGAAGAAAATTTTGTTGAGAATGTCACTTACAAGCAAGCTGATAAACAGGAATTCAAGGTTCTTTCTAGTTTCTGTCTTATTTGTGTGATTGCCGCGTAACTTTAACTAATTTCAGCTGGAAAAGGAACCAAGTCACCTTTTGAATTTGTCCTGCCATGTGTCACTCATGACTATGTCGTAGAGCTCGTTTGCCTTACGCACGTGTCTGAACGAATGACGGTGTTGTGGGTATTTGTTGGTGCTCCTTGATTGATCCTGGTTCTTTTCATCTCGCTCTGTCAAAACAGATAAAAAATTATGGCTGTTGTTTCTAAAAGATATATTTGAAGCTCCTGTCATGTTGACTGATGGTAAAAATGAAATTAGTTATATTACCTTTCATGGGCAAAAAAAGGTTTATAGTCTCTGGTTTGAAAAATTTGATTATTTCAGGAAGTTGATGGTGCTTTATTTGGTTCGTTTTACCGAATATGAGTGTGTATACGTACTCTGGTTTCCATTCGGCATCCACCTTGCTGTGCTGCAGGCATGTCAAAATGTATGGTTTATAGTTACGTGCTGTCCACCATTGTGAATAAACTAATTGCGGTAATAAAGAAATCAAGTAATTTGACGTGTATGTACTGGTAACTCACATGGAAATCCTCTCTGTCCTTGACCAGTTCTTTCCCATTCCAGTGTTTCGCAAATTGGGCTGTGAAGTGTCCGCATTGTGTTCCTTCTTGCTTTGGTGTGCAGATCCTGTGAGGCCTTTCTGCTATCCTTGCCCAGTTTGGTTCGTTCTTGTGTTTTAGTTGGTGATACTTGTTCATCAGCGCCGACATCCTTCTCATTTGTGATTGCATTTTTGTTTTGTTGTTTGGGTGCGGCATTGATAAAAGTAAGAGTATCATACTATCACGAGGAAAAGAATAAATCAATGTACAAAAAGTACGTACCAGTTTTGCTCGATGCACATGGTGTTCACTCCAAGACAAATTGGTGTAGTTTACATAGTTCAGTGAGTCAAGGATGTCGATGCTATCTCTGTACTTGTTCATTACATATAGCGTGTAGTGCTTGTCTGTGTGATGAGGTATCAGGATCTATGTTGAGAGAGGAGATCGTTGTTGATGTAAAAATTGAATTTCATTTAATTATTGAAGCTCAAGGAGAATAAGTCATGTGTTCAGTAATAGTTCCGAACTTACCATCTTCGAGTGCAGGGTGTTTTTACCTCGCACGAGTTGTTCATATGCTTGTAGTGCATTGTCTTCGTTGAGTTCTGATAGCTCTCCTCTATTATAATTGAGACCTAGCACCATCTTCAAGAAAGAGAGTGTGTGGAATTAGTTAAATATTCTACCATAGTAATGAAGGTGGTGTTTTTGTGGGTGAGGTATGCATACATTTGCGAATTCTGCAGGGAGTATAGTTGTGACATTTGGGTTGAACTGTTTCTGTTCTGTCCATTCGTCCAGTAACGCATCCATTTGTGCATCTCCTTTCCCTGCTTGTTCCATGAAGGATTTTCCTGAAATGTAGCCTTCGCTCTTTGAGCTTTTATATAGCTGTTCTCTGCAAGCAAGGAGGGTTTAGAAGTAGGTGAGTGAATGGTTAGTTGGATGTTAGAGAATGTGCAGCTCTGTGTAAACGTTTCCATGGACCAAGGAGAATCTGCTTACCGTCCGCATTCTTTCCATCCTTGCCGGCTCATCAGATATCTATAGAGTTGCATGGCCTTTTCTTTGTAAATGAAATCTCCTGGAACAAGTTTTGGAGCATTGACTTTCTCAATTTCCTTGCTTCCTCGCGTGAATGGCCTCTTAGTTGAGATTATGTTTGCTGAGCTGATCTCATGTGATTGAATCGTCAAGGGTTTTGGGGAACTTGTCTGCACTCTTGCAAGATGCCTTGCCCTTTTCTTGTCGTGACCTAACTGTGCCTGCTCGTTAAGCTGCCCAGGTGTTGGTGTGTCCTTTTGTGTGTTGTTGTTTTTGATGCTCGGTTCTATTGAGACTTCAGCATCGCGTTTCCTCTTTTGAAGTATCTTTTCTACTAAATTCTTTTCTTTCTACTTCTTTTCTTCTTGTGAATGTTCTGCCTCTGGTGATGTTCCTGATATGCGATCTTCGCCAACAGGGTTCTTGTTTTATTTGGAAAGCTGTTGTTGGCGAGTTGGTACGCTATTTGTCCTATTATCCACTTCTAAAGGAGAGCGTGTTATGCCTTCGTTGTTTTTATCTGGGGTGTGGTCTGTCTGGTTCTATTGGTGGATCTTTCCGTCCGTCTTCCTTTTATAAATCAGTGTCTGGCTGCGCGTGTTGTTCCCTCTGTAAACCAGCATCTGTCTGGGCTTGTTCTTCCGTGAGTGCTTCTTCAGACACCTTGGTGGTATCCTTGCTGCTCACATGATAATCTTCTTTCTCCTCATCGCTGCTTGTGTCCTTAATGTCAATAACTTTTATCTCTTGAGCGCTCGTCCCAATGTGCTCGAGAGTTGGAGGAATCTCTTGTTGAATTGTATCACAATGTATTCGTTGCATTTCAGTGTCTTCCATATCGACCTCAGATTTCAGCATATCTGTTAAAATAAAAAATAAAAACTTATTGGTGTGTCTCTGAAAATTAGATAAGTATAATTTTACTTTGTTGTCTTTAGTAAGACAAACACGCGGTGTAGTTGATTAATGACAACGCGGCCGTACCTTTGTATTAGCTGAATATTTGATAGAGAATTTTCTTCCTCAACTCTGGGACTTGTTCCTCTGTTAGTAACACTGTTTCTCCATCGTCGGTGTAGTGTTTTGCGTTCATGAACATATAGAACGCACAGTCGAGTCTGCAGGTAAAAGGATGATTGATTATTGTCACTGTCCAAAGATGGTTGGGCAATTTAGGTGAAGTTGTCCTAATGGCCTATGTTTTTTATGGATTACATTAATAATTGTTAAGTGAGTAAGGAAAAGGAGAAAGGTTTGTAGTGCTTACGTTTTTCCCTGAAGTGGCACCTTCATTTTGACCTTTTTGAAATGGTCAATATTACTTGGAGACAGTTGGAGCAATGGGCTTATTTGCTTCCATATCCTCTTTACTCTGCTCGTTACTGTGTTGAAGTAGTCCATTGTGCCTGTATATTCATCTGGTAAAGAGTTAAGGAGTTCAAAGCGTTCTTTTTTCATGTTAATTGTAACAACGAAGTAGTGGCCCACAGTTCTTTGTTTTTGTTGAACATGCCCGCCTATGCAAACTGGTAGAAAGAACTGCAAACATGCAAAATAAACAAATAAGGGATCCTTTTTGGATTTAGTCATGATTTGATGATTGTTAGACGTAATTGTAGTGCCGAGATTGTATCTCTTATCTGTAACATGAGATATGCTTACCATGTCGAAATCTTGTAGTTGCTCTCCTTCTTCCAGATCAAGGAATCTTTTAAGCCTTTTAGGAATTGTCTTGTCTCTGACGTGTGTTTCGTCTTTATTTTTCAAGTCCAATGGATCTTCATGGTTAGCCATGCGTACTGATGCCTGCTTGTTTTGTCACATCTGCGTAGAATAAATTTGTAAATTCAATTGTACAGAAAGGTTGATTGATCGATAGAGTGATATTCATTGTTGAAACTTGAGCTCTACTTACGGTGTTGTATGTTGATAGAATGTTTCTCTTTGTGCCCCTGAGTTGCTTTTTCAACATCTGTAGCATGACTGCCATGGTTTCGCTGCGCACTGACTTTCCAATGTCGAAGCTTTGTGCCATGTAGCTGACCGTTACTGTTGTTGTCTCTGTATTTATTAAAATCTCGTGCCTGCAACATATATATATATATATATATATATATATATATATATAGTAGCACTATTCTAATCCCGGGATTAGAATAGCTATTTGGATCACGGCGCGCCCTATATAGGAGCCGAGCAGATCCTCCCGAACCGGTGCGGCAGCCCACGCGATAAAACAGGAAAAAAAACCTCTTCTCCCCCACTCCCAAGACTCCCACCTCAAGAATCACCAGATCCCCGGATCCCACCGCCGAGCCCCTCCCTCGATCCCCACGCTGCTTTCACTCCCCTGGATGCCCACACCGCCGCGCCCCGCCCCGGATCCCCATGCCGCGCGCCTCCATGGAGAGACCCTTGCCGCGCCCTCGCCGGAGACCAGCGCCGCCACGCCCCATCCCGAGAAACCCCTGCCCGTCACGCCCGTCCGGAAGACCCCGTCGGCGCGCTTCTAACCGGATCCACCGCTGCCAGGCGCCTCCCGGAGCCCCACGTGCACCGCCGGATCTTGCGGCCGCCTCACGCCTCCACCACCGACCGCCGCTGCTCTTAATGTCCCCCACTCCGGTCAACCCCGCACTTCTCCCTCCAGTGAGTCTCCTCCCGCCCTCGGCCTGCCTCTTCTACTTCTCTACCTCCGGGGAACTCCCCTGGATCCTCCTGCTCATCGTCGCCCAGTTCCTCTTGTTCATCCGTGCGTGACCCTCGGACCACCATCGCGGCGCTATTCTTGTTCTTCAAGCTCTCGTGTCCTGCCGATGTCGTCGTCCCCAACCCCCTGCACAGCACGAACGCTATTCTCGAGGATGATTCTGATGCCCGATGGTGCAGTTGCCATCCGCAAAGATCTCCCTGACATGTGGATCCATTGGTTCGATCAACCAAGTTTTTGTTCTGAAAATTGAAGTTCACAGAGAACAAGGGGCGAAAAATACAGAGAGTTTTTGCATAAAAAGTTTAGAAAAATATGCCCTGTCACAATTTTTGTTCATGCTAGTTCATATATCTATTTCTCTTATATATGTATTCAGATTTTGGTATGCAGAAGAAGGCACGAAGTTCACTTACTGTCATCGAGGAAATTCAGCTATACCCTCTCCAACGATCTCGGTCACGACCGTGCTCCAGCCATCGAGCGCTTGCCTCTGCCGTCTCCAAGTGATTTTTGATGTCTGAAGTTCAGCTATACCTGCTGGTGCAAAAAATAGGTGTTTTGGTCCATTTGTTTCAGTTTGACAAGTCGGTTTTCTTCCAAGTTTATCTCCAAAATGCAACAACGTCTCGAGTTTTAATCCTTCAGCTTACGTGGAGAAGAAGAACGACAACGACATATTTCTCTGAACATCCCATTTGGCCACAACTAGACCCCAAGAAGAGTGCACGTACAGGATCCTGTTACAACCAAATATGATGTAAAATGCAGAGACAAAAAAGTGAATATATTCAGTAGTTTTTTTGTTTTCTTTCGTGTTTTCTCTGACTATACATGACAGTCTATCATTTTTATTCAAATCAGATCCTTGTTGATGTGCTCATACATTTCTAAATAGTATGCGTTAACATTGTGTTGCCCAAAAAGTTCAACACCGCCCTCGGGCCATTCAACGATGCGGCTCCAAGAAGTTTGTTTTCCATATTGGTTTTATAGTGTCAATTTTTTTGTGTTCATGTAGTAAAACATTAGGAAGTTCAATTTTAAGGAAGCAACAAGTTCAACCAATACGGAAACACTAAAAAATACATTGAGTAGAAACTTTTTTAGTGGGGTTCAAATTGGAAAGACATGAAAAAATGTTCTCTCGCTTCTTACAAAGAAAAATGTATCACGTATTGGTTGGTTTCCTCAAGTAGTTGCTCTCTGACACACATTATGTTGCTGCTTTCCTTCTCCTTCATGAAACTGTTACCAAATAATAGAGCATAGAAGTTTGATATTAAAAGCAAAAAAACAAGCGGGCATTTATTAAAGACAAAAAAAGGTTGATGCGAAGTTCATATTCTCTGTCATGGATAGTTCAATATGTTCGCTTAGGGAAAAACGCACACATTGGGTATGAAAAAAAGAGGTGAACATACAAAAAATTCACGAAGTTCAAATTTTGAAAATAGAGAAGTCTGAAGTTTATTAGAAAAAGAAAAAAATATTCGTTTCCAAAAAGTAAAATAAAAACATTTGGGTTTAAATACCACAACAGTTTGGATGTTTATTAAAATACTCCTAGCATAAAATAAAAACTAGGAAGTTCAATTTTAAATCATAGAATAGTTTGATGTATATTAAAATCTTGGATTTTTCTCGTTATTACAAGAATAAGACCAAGAAGTTCAAACTAAAATAATAGAGTAGTTCAATGTATATAAAAAATGGAGATTTTTCTGTTTACTAAATAATAAAACCAAAGAAGTTCAACTTTTAAAAGGAGAGCGTTTGATATTTATTAAAACCAGGAAGAATAAAATAACAAGGAATAAGAAATAAAACCAGGAAGTCCATATTAAAAAGATGGAGAAGTTCGCTGATTCTAGAAAACTCAGATTTTCCTCGTTATTAAAGAATGGAAGCAAGAAGTTCAAAAATAAAATGACAAGAAGTTCAACTTTTAAAAGTAGAGCGCTTAAGAATTCATAAAAAAAATTAAGAAATAAAACCAGGAATTCCATATTAAATAGATGGAGAAGTTCGATGGTTTTCCTCGTTACTAAAGAATGGAAACAAGAAGTTCAAAAATAAAATAACAAGAAGTTCAAATTTTAAAAATAGAGCGCTTCAAAATTTCATAAAAAGATTAAGAAATAACACCAGGAAGTCCATATTAAATAGATGGTGAAGTTCGATGATCTTCCTCGTTATTAAAGAATGGAAACAAGAAGTTCAAAAATAAAATAACAAGAAGTTCAAAATTTTAAAATAGAGCGTTTCAAAATTTCATAAAAAAGATTAAGAAATAAAATCAGGAAGTCCATATTAAAAAGATGGAGAAGTTCGATGATTATAGGAAACTCGAATTTTCCTCGTTGTTAAAGTATGGAAATAAGAAGTTCAAAAATTAAATAACAAGAAATTCAACTTTTAATAAATAGAGCGCTTCACAATTTCATAAAAAAGGATTAAGAAAATCAGGTTAAAAATTCATAAAAAAACTCAGATATTTTCACGTAACCGAGAGAAGTTCAGATTGATAACTGCCAGAAGTTCACGTACTACACGATGTGCATTTTGTATTAAAAAGAATAAAAAAGCAAAGACTAAAAGTTTGTTGATATAAGTTCAAGTCCTCCGTCGGAGAAAGTTAAAAAAATATTGTGAGAGAGGTTTATACAAAAGAAATACCATTTGTGTAACACTTGACGAATGGATGAGAAAATTACAACTGAAAAATATGTCACAGAAGTTCAACGTGAAAACAGCAGGAAGTTCACCTACTACACTGAATGAATATTAGATGAAAAACTTCTAAAATCATCGCGAGTATGAAAAAATGATCAACACGGGAAAGTTGCGTGTTTACAACAGCTTCCAGTCCGTATATCACTTGCTCAATTTCGGTGAGTGGATGGAGAGCTACGAGCAGTGGGTGGAGATCTACGAGCAAAAAAAGCACGTGAAAAACAGCATGAAGTTCAAGTAGACATGCCGAGAAGTTCAAGTCTTCACGCGGTGCATTTGTGAAGAATCAGTTTCGCGATAAAGGCAAAACGAATGATCCCGCCATTTTCGTAATTACTTCAAAACGGCTAAGAATCAGAAAAAACCATCAACACGAAAAAGTTTCGCATTTTCCGTAGCTTTTCAACAGTATATTATTTGCGCCATTCCGTTAAAGTTTGTAGAAAATATGGTGAAAATACGTTTTTTCCATTTTCGAAACTGACTTAAAACCATAAAGAATTGGAAGAAATAATAGATCCAAAAAGTTTCGCATTTCCTCATGTTTTCCAACGCCATATCGTTTGCTGCATTCGGACATACGGTAAAATAATTAGCTCAAAAATACAAATTCGTTAGAACTTGTATTGTTTTCTAATTATTTTTATACCATTCAAAATTAGAAAAAACTTTCAACATGAAAAGGTAGCGCATTTTCATAAGCTTTCCAACGCGATATCATTTGTCTCAATTGGATTAGGCGTTTAGAAATGCCGTCAAAACTACGAACTCGGCTCCTCGGTTTGCGAAATTTTACGATTTTCCAAATTACTCTTTAACCATAAGGAATTAGAGAAAACTTTCAGCATGTGTAAGGAGCGGTTTTACAGCAGCTTTCCAACGCCATATTATTTGCCTCATTTCGATAAACGGTTTATAAATGCGATCGAAAATACGATTCACCTTTTTTGTATGAAGAAAAAACGGTTTTCAAAACTGCTCTTAAACCACTTAAATTTTGCCAAAATTTTAAGTTGGGTCATGATACTGGTGTCCATAGCTTTCCAACGGTATATCGCTAGCCCCATTTGGGCAATTTTGACGGAAGTTCAACCTAGCACTAGGGGCAGTTTAGGTCGAACAAATCAGGCAGTAAAATTGCAAAAAACGCAATTTCATCACAACCTGAGAGCAAAATCCGCCAGCGAGTGAGATTTCTATTTAAAACCGGTATTTAGTTGCTAAAAAACCTTTCTAGATTACACTAACATCATATAGAACATAGTCCGGAGGTCGGGTTCGTACAGAGGGAAGTTCAGGCGCGTGTACAAACAAAAATACGTCACAGAAGTTCAACGTGAAAATAGCATGAAGTTCACTACTACGCTGAATGAATTTCAGATGAAAAACTTTTAAAATCGCTATAGTATGAAAAAATGATCAACACGAGAAAGTTGCGTATTTACAGCAGCTTTCCATCGGTATATCACTTGCTCAATTCCGGTGAGTGGATGTAGAGCTAGGAGCAGTGGATAGAGATATACGACAAAAAAGCACGTGAAAAACAGAGTGAAGTTCAAGTACACGTGCTGAGAGGTTCAGGTACTTCACGCGATGCATTTTTGGCGAATCTGTTTCGCGATAAAGGCCGAACGAATGATCTCGTCGTTTTTTAAATTACTTGAAAACGGCTATGAATCAGAGAAAACTGTCAACATGAAAAAGTTTTGCATTTTCCGTAGCTTTTCAGTGGTATATTATTTGCGCCATTCCGATAAAGTTTGTAGAAAATATGGTGAAAATACATTTTTCGCCATTTTCGAAACTGACTAAAAACCGTAAAGAATTGGGAGAAATAATACATACCAAAAAGTTTCGCATTTGTTCATGCTTTCCAACGCCATATCATTTGCTGCATTCGGACGCACGGTTAAAAAATTATCTCGAAAATACTAACTCGGTAAGACTTGTACAGTTTTCTAAATTACTTTTAAAACGTTCAAAATTAGAAAAAAACTTTCAAAACGAAAGAGTAGTGCATTTTCATAAGCTTTCCAACGCCATATCATATGCCTCAATTGGATTAGCCGTTTAGAAATGACGTTGAAAATACGAACTCGGTTGTTCGGTTTGTGAAATTTTACTTTTTTCAAATTACTCTTTAACCATAAGGAATTAGAGAAAACTTTTAACATGTGGAAGTAGCGGTTTTGCAGCAGCTTTCCAACTCCATATTATATGCCTCATTCCGATAAACGGTTTAGAAATGCGATCGAAAATACGTTTCACGTTTTTTGTGTGAAGAAAAAACGGTTTTCAAAACTGCTCTTAAACCGCTTACATTTTACCAAAAATTTAAGTTGGGTCATGATACTGGTGTCCATAGCTTTCCAACGGTATATAGCAAGCCCCATTTGGGCAATGTTGGCGGAAGATCAACCTAGTTCACAGGGAAGTTCAACGTACTACTAGCTGGGCAGGTCTGGTTGTGATCAGAATACTATTCTCATCCCGTGATCAGAATAGTGTTGATGTGTATATATATATGTATATGTATATATATGTATATATGTATATATATATATATATACATATTTACAGGTATACATATAAAATGTTTAAGGTAGGAAATCATTGGAAGAAAATAATTCTTTGGTGTTAACATGAACTTACCCTTTGTCCTTATTCATTGTCATGACGTTGTTGTACAGGCATTCGATCCCTTCATCTTTTGTGCCTTCTTTGATGGCCAGGTTTTGTATGATCAACGGTTCACGATCTGTTTGAGTGCTGTCCTGGGTTACCGTCGTGTTTGTGGCGGCAACATCTTTTACAGCACAATGTTTCTTGTCTGATGGTGCGGCCTTTTTCTTGTTGCTGTCTGACTCTCTCTCTGGAATGTTTCCTGCATGATTTTCCAATGCATTGTGGCCCTTTGCTTCTTTACTTGTGTCTGCGTGCGTGTCTTGTGGAGGTTTATGCGTTATCATGCAAAAGCATGGTTAAAAAATAAATAAATATGCTCTTTATTTTCATTTTAGTTTAGTGTCCGTTCCCTAAGAAAAATACTCAAATATTTAGTTTGTCTTTTAAAAATTTTTATTGTAGCTTCACCTTTTCAGTCGTTTCCACCGGTGCTGCCTCTTCGACCTTTTCTTCGGTGAGTGGAGCTTTTTCGACATCCTCTGGATCTTTTTTGTTTTGTTCATCCGTGGTGTCATCGTTTTTGTCTTGTGACTGTTGAGACATAGAGGTAGGTAAATGAGATTGCATTTGTGTCTTTGTTCACTGAAATTTCTATTTTCCTTAAAAGCAGGTTATCTCACTTCACCTTTTCGATCTTTTGCGTCGACGTTGGCATCTCTGTTATTTCTTGCCCGGACAACGAAGGTTTTCTGGCTTGGTCTAAGGCGTTTAGGCTGTCCGTTGTTGGAAGAACATCTTCTGCTTGTTCCATTCCCTTGTGTTGTTGCGTTTGTTTGTCTTGAATATTGGTGCTCTCCTCTATTTCTTGCATCTGTCGGAATGCAAAAAGTAATTAAAATGTGTCTGTGTTTCTTTCTGGTGGATGCATTTTTTTATATGCTATAGAAAGAGGTTTTGTAGCTTGACCTCTATGTTTAATCTCTATGGTGCCGTGCCTATCACTTCTTCTCTGTCTTCTGGAGTTTTTGTACATTGTCGAGCGGTAGCAGCACTTTCTATCGCTTCTTGAGACACATCTTCTGCTTCATTTGTTTCTTTTTTTGTTCAATCAAAAAATGTAAATAAAGTTTGGACTTCATATGTGCATGCATAACATTTTTGTTTTAACATTGTAGGAGTAGGTGCATGTAGCTTTACCTCGTTGGTCTTTGATGCTGGTGTACTCGGTACCATTTTAGTCAGCATTTGCCCTTAGTTTTTGGTTTGTTCTGTTTGTACTCCTTGCTGTTCTTTGGCATGACTGTCCTCGTCTGTTTCCTGCATTTCATGAAAAAGGAAAAGCATGATTCATTGCTTGTAATTCTTGTATTACTGTGACAGGTTGTACTGGGCAGTACATTTCTTATAAATTTTGGAAAAATGGTTCTTGTTGAATTTTACCTTTGCGCTGGTGGTTGGGATATCCGTTTGTGCATCCACATTTTCTTTGCTTTGTATGCCAGCCTTTGGTGTGTCACCAGGTGGAGTGTCTGAGGCTTTCTTCCCTGTATCGGTCATCTGAAATGCCCTTGTGCTGAAAAGCTCTTCTATATGAACTTTCTGTTTTGCATGGGCATCCTCTTCTCTTTGTTGTGCTTGTAATACCTAATAGATGAAACAGTATGAGTTGACGATATTTGGGCAAAGTGGGTTTGGAAGTTTTACCTCTTCTTTGTTGTTTTCTTCTTGTTTTTCTGCCGTGCTGTTAACGGTCGATGCTAAATCTGCCCGTGCCTCGTTTGCGGGAGCGTCGATATGATACTTGTTCGGCTGAGTGTATATTTTGTTGCAGATTTGTCAGTTAACTCAAGACCGTTTCTAGTTTAGAGAGAAGAGACTTTTTAGAGAGAAGAGACTGATTTTTATACTCACGGCTTTGCTGCCTCCGATCGTGTTCGTCTCTTGTACTGCTCCTGTTAACGCTTCTGAGGGAGCTTTATCTGTTGTTGGGTTGCTTGTTCTATTGCTTCCATCCTCTTGCTCGGTGTTCTTGACGACATGCTACAATTGGCCTTTATGTTTTGGTGGCGTTCTGTTGCCGTGTCCCTGACAGAATTGAAGACAGATTTTTTAAGTTCAAGTTTGAAAGCATCGCTTTCGAGTCACTTTTTTCATTTACCTGTTTCTCATCTTGATCTATGCTTCTGCAGCTACTTTTCTACCTTGTTCTTGCTGTCCTTTGGACTTGCTGTGTTGGTTGATATGTGCTCCTTGTTTTGCTCTTTTTGCACCTTGTTATGTTCTTTTGTCTCCCTCTGGCTAATTATCGAGTTCTGTGTTCTTGATTTTGTTATTCTTTTCTTTCCTTCACGTTTGTTTTGTTGGTCTTGTTCTTCCTTCTTTCTTTTTCTCCTCCCTCATGGTTCTGCTGCGGCTACGACTTCTTTCGTGTGGTTGTCATGTACAAGTGCAGCTGTGTCTCCTGTGTCTGCTCGATCCTGCAACTTCAGCGTCGTCTCTTCTTGAAAGCTCAATCTGCAAACAATGTCCTGAAATTCTCTAAGTTGTTCGAGAGAATCAATCAGGGCCGTTGTTTGTTGCACCACTGTGTTCTTCATTCTTTCATTTAATCCTTCTCTTGTTCGCTGCATTGGTGTCCATCCCTGGTCGTTATTCCGGGTATCTGTTTTGTTTCATCGAGTACTTGTTTGAACATTTCTTCTATCCTTCCGAATATTTCATATGATCCTGTCTTTGGTGCTCGTGGATCGTTCCTTGCTTCCACTTGTGCTGACATGTGCTTCGTCCTGGCGCTTGGTTGGAGGTTGTAGTAGCTTGGTCGTTTGCTGGTGCTCCTGTTGTTGTGCTGGTATCATCTGTATTGAATACAAAGGTGTTGCTGTGTTGGCATAGAAGATCCTCTTTGCTATTCCTTTCCATGTCTGCATAGTTTCGGCAGGATGGAATTGGTTAGACTGGAAACCATTTTTATAAGGGATAATGCATATATATTCAATAGGGCTATACCTTTATCTTGCCAAATTCATAGTCATCTGGTCGTGCTTTTCCGTCCTTTTTCATGTCTGCTCTAGCTATTTTCTTTAGGTCACTCTCTGTTAGGTGGTTTGCTCATGATAACGATGTCTTGTCCATTGTCTTGGCAATCTTAGCATTTGTTTTGTGTCGGCCGGCAACAAAGAAAATGAGGTACCTTATTACTGGTCCCTGTGCCAAACCATTGAGATGCTTTTTGTTATTTTCTTCCTAAGGCAACAACCTGTGCTTCTGCCATATCTTGGCTCCTTCCTTAATACTTTCGACGATTACCTGGCAGAAATCCATCTTTGCCATTTTTGGATAGTCCAAGTCCTTGACCATAATGGCTTGTTTGCTGAAGGTAGGGGAGGTTGTTTCACAAACAATGTTGTGGAAAAAAATAAGGAAAAATATTTTAACTGATTTCCTGTTTGATTGTTCGTCATCTTGTTTCACCAATTTTTCTAGTTCTTTAAACAGATCATCGTGATGGAAATCCATTTTCTTGAGGCCAAGTTATGTGACCAGTTCGCTCATTGTATCGGTGGAAACCTGTGGCCTTGGTGCTGTCTTTTGCGTACCATTTGGGTATCCAAACACCTTGTGGATGCCTTCCTTTGTTATTATGATTTCTTCTGCTGATCAGCTTCACCGAACGTTATTTTCATGCTTTCTGTATCCAGGTTGTCGTAGATGTGTGCTGCAAGCGGATTGCAGATGGAGCGCTTTATTTCGCATTCCTCTATGCTTTCAAACCCGACGCTCCTAACATCTCGCCGGTGACATTCCTCAAGTAATTTCCATGCTCTATTGACATTATCAAATGCTGCTCCTACCTTGATTTCGCATTTTTCCTTATTTGTTGTTGCCTCCTGTTCATCATCTGTTGGTGCTGCCAATTCTTTTCCACTTGTCTTTCTCCTCTTTGTGCGCTTCTGTCTTGTTTTTACCTACTGAGAAAAGGAGGGTTTTGTTATAGAGGATGGATTGGTTTTCAAGGGTGAAAAGCGGTAGCAAAAATCTGTAGAGAAAATGGTTTTTACATCATCTTTGTTGTCCTCTGCGGCGCCACCGTTGTCCCCTGCGGCGCTATCGCCCTCTGTATGAATGACATCATCATCATGTTTTGTGCCATCGTCCTCGTCGGCAGCATCACGCTTTGACTCTTTGCTGGCATCATCCTCGTCTTCTTCCCACCGTTGTCTTTTATTTTTCTTCTTGGCTTTATTTACATCATTGTCGACGCATGGAACTGCTGGCGTGAGTATCATTAGAGGACTTGGCTGCTGCTGCTGCAAGGTAGCACCGTCGCTGATGAGTTGAGTTTTGTCCTTTCTCTTTTGTCTTTTTGCTAGGAGGAATGACAATCTTGGTTTCTGATTGCTTCTCTCTTCTGCTGCAAGTCACTTGCTTTTTGTTGCCCTCCCTGCTAGAAGCTAGTGCTGGCACTTTCTCGGGTGCTTCACTGTCCATGTTCTGCTTCGTTCTTTTTTCTGGCGGGTTAGGAGAGAGGACTGGTTTTTCTGGATATGAACTATTAAGTTCAGACAAAACCGTTTCAATATCTCCTCCTCCGTCACCTGCACGATGATTATGTAACAAAAGGATTACAAAGTAACATTGAAATAAATGGGATATAGTTTTAAAAGTATGTCTTCCACGGCTGCACAAAAAGAATATGAAGCTTAATCAGTGATAAAATGCCCTAAAAAGGAGATAGCCCTTTTCTTTCATTTCCTGACCTAAAAAGGAGATCAATCCATTGTTTTCTTGTTATATCAAGTCTTCCCACTAACTCTTGGTTTGGCCAATCAGTGATAGAAATTAGGGTCAGGTGTGAGAAGTATGTCTGCTGTCAAGTCCATATCAGTGAGGGGAAGTCTTTTTTTTATAGGAAAAAATACACTACAAATGATATTCTGTAAATTGGAGCAATAACTGTAAGGTTTAGAGTGTAAGATAAAATGCTCTCGGATGAATAATAATACACATAGTGTGTGAAAAATTTCATTGAAGTGTAATTTCCCAGGATTTTGTGGACGTAATTGGTTAACTTACTACTGCTGCTACATTGTTTTTGTTATATGGGTTGTGTGAGCCTTTTATAGTACCTTGCTGCACGGCAGGCTGTTCCGCAGGTACCCTGTTTTCCTTATTACCAGTCCTTGCAGCATAAAAATGCCCAGGCGTTAGCAGCAGTAGAAGCATAATTGAATTTCATAGCAAAAAGAGGAGATGCATCCTGTGGACAAAAAAATGGCATTGTCGGAGAGGCACATGTTGTTTCACGCTATAAGCACACAACAAGATCTATTATTGGAGCACGGATGTTAATATGAGAGAGTCACGTAATTTGAAACAAGTACAATCAACGGATATATAGAATCTCCTGTAAATACGAGGTTTTAAATTTAAGGATGCTCTCATGGTTTGAATCTAGAGCGGTGTCCTAGATAGTTCTGGCATGCACAATACGTTTTAGGCAAATTTCTTGCGAGCATATTTCTATGACGGCTAAGGGTAGCATCCTATTGCACGCGTGCCTACCTTATTTCAATTTTGCTAGAAAAGTCTAGACAGACTTTTTGGAAACATGATTTGGTGTGGCGGTTAGGGTTCATGTCCGTCAAAAAGGGGGGAAATCGCTTTGATCGACCTGTGGTAATGGAATGTAATGGATTAATATTTTTTTACGTTCAATTGCTTGTGAGGGATTCGTCGCATCCATCGGCTTGTTTTTGTCCTTGCTCTATGTTGGTACCTCCGCCGCGAGCACGGGTCGTCACCGTCAGTTGCCGCCGCCGCTGGGAGAGGTTTTTGATGCTTTCGCAGGCAACGACCGACTGCCTGTATCTCGAAGTGGATGGCGGATGGTGTGTGAGTCGAACGCGATTTGGATTTTTGTTTGGTCTGCTGGATTGGACAATGGGGGCGGAAGGAAAGACGAGGGTGTTCAAGAGAGGGGAACTGGTGAAGTGTTCGAGATTTTCGGTGCGAAAGCAAAAGCAAGAAAGTAGTAGAGGGAGAGAGGGAAATGGTCGAACTGTCTCGAATCTTCGACCGTCCGTCTGGACATCAAGATTGGTGTAACTTTCTGTGGGCTTTGATGGGCTTGTTTTTTTCCTTGCTTGCTCAACTGTCGGAGCGTTTTTTATTTTAGTGTGGTGACATCCACGGTGGCATGGTTTGGTGTTACCTAGAGTCACGTTCATGCCTGTGTCTGTTACAGACGTTTTCTATGACGTTCCATGGTGAGGCGCACGGAAGTGAGGCCACCAGTGCTCATCCTCCTATGGAAAAAGGCGAAGCATCTCGAATCTTGGACCGTCCGTTTGGACATCAAGAGTGGTGCAACTTTTTGTGTACTTCGATGAGCTTTTTTTTTGCTTGGCCTTCTTAACTCTTAGTCTATGGGATGTTAGCATTTTTTATTTTAGTGTTGTTGTGTGATGCACAGGGGCATGGTTTGGCGTTACTCAGAGTCATGTTTCATGGTTCTTTGTGTTTCAAATGATCCTGGTCGCCAGTTCAATCGAAGAGGCATGGACATGAACTCAAGGGAAGCATGTTAACACATTGGTCAGAGTCTCGTTACCACGGGTGTATGCTTTTGGTATTTCCAAATGATTCCACTCACTCGTTCTCTTGGAGAGGAATGGACGTGAATCTGGCAGAGGCAAGTCTTCTTATTAGCCAGAGTCACGTTTGTCCACGCGTGTGTTACGTGCATTTTCTCTGGCGAGTCACTGTGAGGTGCGTGGAAGTGAAGCCGAGTTGGCACTTTGTTACTAATGCAACAGGCACATTCCTGACGCTGTGTATGTAAATGTTTTCCTTGTCAACTCATTGCTTTGTTGTGGAGAGTCACGGTGCTGTGTTCCAGGAGGCCTTTATTTGATATTAGGGAGTCACGTTAGGTACTGCGTGTTATTACGGACATTTTCACTAAGGTGTCACCTGGAGATGCGTGCAAGTTAATTCCTGTATTTGTGTTCGAAATGATTCCATTGGGACTGTTATTTGGAAATGGTATAATATAGAGTCACGCTCGTCTGTGTTTGTGTTCAGAATAATTCCGTCGACTCGATCAGATGGAGAGGGACGGGTGTTAATCGAACAAAGGCACAGTTTGGTTCGAAGTCATGGTGAACACCCACTGTCTACTCTGTGAGGCACGGAATGGCCTATTCGAGAGACGCTGGTGTGGTATATTCTTCGCACGGTCATGGGTCCCAGGAAGGCAATGCATGGTATCCTGTATTTGTGTTCGAAATGATTTCCTTGACTCGTTCAGAAGAAGAGGCACGTACATGAATGCCATGAGGGCATGGTTGGGTCTGTCGGAGCATCACGTTTCGTACGTTTATTATGGAAACAAAGCGGAATGGGTTTAGATGTTAAGGCTAAAAGGTTACTTTGCGAGTGGCCGGTTCGACAGTCGAGGTGTTTAAAAGCATAAGCTCCTTGTTTTTAAAAGCCGCGGCTTCATGCTAAGTTGCGTGGCGCTTCTTTTATTAGAAGCACGGGCATGAAGTGAATATAGACATGGTTCTGTACCAGGTAGCGACATGACTTGTACACTGGCAAAGGCGTGGATGTTCGTGGTACTGTTAAGGGTCACAGCCACGGGCGTGAAGCACTAAAAGGCATGGCTGCCGTATAATATACAGTCACGCTCCCGTGTGTTTGTGTTCCGAATAATTCTGTCGACTCGATCAGACGGAGAGGCACGAGCGTTTAGCCCACAAAGGCACCGTCAGGGTTCGTTCCTTGCTTGTTAGGCACACAGACACGTGGATGTAGAAGGCACATTTTTCAAGCAAAGAACGCACATCACGATGCCACATTTTTCAAGCAAAACACGGACCTGAAGTCCGTATAGCCACGGTTCCTTACTAAGTAGTTGTGTTCGAAATGATTCTGTTGAGACTGTTATTTGGAAATGGTATAATATAGAGTCACGCTCGTCTAGGTTTGTGTTCAGAATAATTCCGTCGACTCGATCAGATGGAGAGGCACAGGCGTTAGTCGCACAAAGGCACAGTTTGGTTCAAGTCATGGTGAACACCCACTGTTTACTCTGTGAGGCACGGAATGGCCTATTCGAGAGTCGCTTGTGTGGTATATTCTGCGCACGGTAATGGGTCCAAGGAAGGCACGGCATGGTATCCTGTATTTGTGTTCGAAATGATTCCGATGACTTGTTCAAAAGAAGAGGCACGGACATGAATGCCATGAGGGCATGGTTGGGTCTGTCGGAGCATCACGTTTCGTACGTTTATTATGGAAACAAAGCGGAATGGGTTTAGATGTTAACACTAAAAGTTTACTTTGCGAGTGGCCGGTTCGAGAGTCGTGGTGTTTAAAAGCGTAAGCTCCTTGTTTTTAAAAGCCACGACTTCGTGCTGAGTTGCGTGGCGCTTCTTTTATTAGAAGCACGGGCATGAAGTGAATAGAGCCACAATTCTGTACCAGGTAGCGACATGACTTGTACACTGGCGATGGCGTGGATGTTCGTGGCAGTGTTAAGGGTCACAGGCACGGGCGTGAAGCGCTAAAAGGCATGCTACCGTATAATATAGAGTCACGCTCCCGTGTGTTTGTGTTCCAAATAATTCCGTCGACTCGATCAGACGGAGACGCACGGGCGTTCAGCCCACAAAGGCACTGTCAGGGTTCGTTCTTTGCTTGTTAGGTGCACAGACGCGTGGATGTTGAAGGCACGTTTTTCAAGCAAAGAACGCACATCACGATGCCACATTTTTCAAGCAAAACGCGTACCTGAAGTCCACATAGCCACGGTTCTGTACTAAGTAGCGTCATGAACGAGTCACCTGGAGTAAGATTTTGATATAAATATCATTTCAAAACAAAAAATGTCAATGGATAATGGTATGAATTCGACAGTAAGTTCTCTGGAATACAGATAGACGTACACAGTAAGTTAACTGTGTTTGAGATGTTTTCTGTTGAATATATATGGACCATTGGAAATAAGTTGAGTGGTTGTGGTGTGGACGAACGCACAGGGAGACGAAATGATAGTACTGGTGTTTCCCAGGCGTGCAGAGTTTGAGGTATTTAAGAGAGATTGGGAGAATTCGAGGCGCCGATTACTCCGTTTGACTATCTGACTGGTGTGCGGATGGTATAAAAAGCTACCTACTCATCAAACACCCCACATCCACAATTCTCCAGAGACAGGCACCTCTTTCTTGCTGGTAGCTCCTTGCTTGCGCCATGGCCGGTAAGAGGGGTTCTGGGTGTTCAAGCAATCAGGCAGCGAGGATAAAAGCCACGGAAAGAAGGGAGAGGTGCCGCCGCTACGTTGTAGCGGCGGCAGGAATATCCTGCCCCGTTGCCCAGGTGTCGAACGATCTCTCGCGTGGATGCGATTCCTCCCACAAGCGCATTCGCCATGGAGACGATCTCGGCAAGATGGCAGTACAGAATTCCTTAGCCAGCGACGACTTGCTCGATGAGCTAATTAAGCAGCAGCAGTCCATCGCTCGCTTGGAGAAGTTGCTGTAGTAGAGCAATGCCTCTGTGGAGAAGTCCACTGGTCTCATAGTTCAATCTGTGTGTTAGAATGAGAAGCTTCTCAACGAGCTCGACCAGAAGGATCGGGAGGCCGCCCGCTTGAAGAATCTGTATGAGGAGAGCCATGCGTTGGTGCAGAAGTTGTCGGGTGAAGTGGGGCAGCTTATGGATGAGAAGGCTGAGGTCCTCATCAAGTACAAGAGCCTGGTGGAGGATTCCTTTGCTGCTGTGGAGGAAAGTAATGAGGCGACGAAGAAGGAGATTGAAGATGTGCTCGCCCACGAGCCGATCAAGAACGTTGCTGGAGTGTAGGCAGAGAGCTTGTAGCGTGTTTTTCCGTTCCGTTGGGGCATGTGGCCTTTTGTACAACCATGAATCTGTAAGGCATTTATGCGTTGCATTGTCGTCGTGTTGTTTCATTTGTTGGTACATGTAGATGAGTAGGCTAGGGTCATGGATGTCGCGTGTTAGCAGTAGGAGCACGGTTGTCCTTCCACCAGAGACACTTCGTTCGCCCGCGGGGCGCACGTTTTTGCGAACCGTGCATAGTTTTGGTTCAAATGATTCCGCTTACTCGTTCACTTGGATACGCACTGGCATTGAGTCTATTGAGGCACATTTTTCCATTAGGCTGAGTCACGTTAGGCACGCAGTCGCGTCGATGTAGAAGTCACGTTTATCAAGCAAATAACGCACGTCACGGTGCCAAAACATGAAGGTGAAAGAATGGACGATTCGAGAGACACGAATATGAATAACACGGACCTGAAGTCCATGTAGGGTCATGATTTGTACTCTTAAACTCGTGGAATTTCGTGGCTCTCTGTGTTGCAATATTTCGGGTCAGAGGCACGGGCGTGAAGCCCACAAAGGCATGGTGTGGAATTACAAAGATTCACGGTTTTGTGTTAAGTGGCGCCATGACTTGCGTACTCATGACGGAGTGTATGTTTCGGGCGACAGGCACGGTTGTGAAGCTCACAAAGGCATGGTCCGGTTTTATATAGAGTCACACTTGCCTGGTTTCTGTTCTGAATGCTTCCGTCGAGTCAAACAGAAGGAGAGGCACTGCCGAATGGCCTATATTTAATTGGTAACCCAGCGGAATGGGTTGAGATGCGAACACTCACTGTTGACTCTGTGACGCACCGAATGGCCTATGTGAGAAACGCTGTTTTTTAAAGGTTATTTCCTTGTTTTTAAAAGCACAGCCACACTTCTTTCTTGATGTTACGTATATTACTCGATAAAGGCGTGGACTCAATCAGATGGAGAGGCACGGGCATGGTGTGGTATTATATAGAGTCATGCTAGTCTGTGTTTGTGTTCCGAATAATTCTGTCGACTCGATCAGATGGAGAGGCACGGGCGTCAATCCCACAAAGGCACAGTTCGGCATTACCCACAGTCACGCTCGTTTCTTTAATTGTGAAAACCCAGCATAAAGGGGTCAGATATGAGCACTCACTGTTTACTCGGTGAGGCACGGAATGGCTTGTTCGAGAGACGCTGCTGTGGTATAATCTTTACACAGTCGTCGGTTCCAGGAAGCCACGGCATTGTATTGTGAAGAGTCACGCTATTATTTGCAAGGACAGGCACAACCGTGCAGCCCAGAGAGCCATGGTGTAGAGTCACATTCGTTCATTTATTGTGGAAACCCACGGATCGACTGGCGTCTCCTCGTATTCGGGTGTGAACACCACGTGGAACCGCTCCAGAAACCCAATGGTCTGACAGGCGTCTCCTCCGGTGGCGCCGCTCTGGCTCGTCGTCCGAGGTGATCCTCCGGCTATTTAAGGCGGACAGACGGAGTCTCGAAACCCTAGCCACATGCTACTCCTCCCTTTGTCCGCCGCCAGGTCTTCAATTTCTCTTGCTCCTCTCTATCCTTTGACCATCTCCGCCATGGCTGGGCAGAAGAAGACTTCTCCGGACCGCCATGACCTGTCACGGGAGGAGATCCCGGCCGGCGAGGGTTCCTTGTCTGTAAGTTCACCCTATTTCTGGTTTTCCTTCATTTGCTTTTTCTTTGTTTCTCCTACTTGATTTAGTTTGTGAAACATGAATTATTGTGGTTAGCTGATTCCTAATTTGTTGCGGGTGTGTCTTGCTGACACTGATTTACAGTCAATAGGAGCTAGGGTTAGGTTGCGTCATGGTCTTCAACAGAATTCCCCAGCTGTAGAATTGGGGAGCAGTTGTGGCTCGAGAAAGAAGAAGGGAATTGAAAGCGGGGCGGAGGCAGCAAGTGCTAAGAGGTCCCGTGGAGGTGGGGAGGCATTGCAGGCTGGCTTCACTTCAAGCTAGCTAACTCGTCTTGGAGGCGAACAAACTGTTAGCTCCCTGTTAACTACTCTCAATAACCTGCTCCATCAGATGAATGCCTTGGTTTCAGTTCCAAAGGTTGAAAACACTTACGAGCAGCTGATGGAGATCATCTACGGGTGGCAGAAGCTGTTCGAGAAAACAAGATCATATTTAGAGAAGGCGAACGCCACTATCGTAGAAATTATGGTTGAGAAGGAAAATCTCCTTAAGGAACACGTCCGGTTGTTGGAGGAATCGGTGGCAGCTGTTAAGCAACGTGGCGAGTATATGAATGAGCTGATTGATGAACTACGCGGGGAGTAAACCAGCAAGAAGTTCGGTGGGGAATAAGTATACAGCAGCGTGCCTCGCTGTTGTGTGCATCTGATGTTCTTAAGTAGTGGGCTGGAGTTTCTTATTTTGGCTTGTGAAATTTCATTGTCAGTTACTTTGTTAAGAAGATATATTTTGGTTTCCAGTATCTTTATAATTAGGCATTGTTACTTATGAAGAACGGGACCTGAAGTCTCTGCACCCATGGTTTTGGACCAAGTATGATATGTACGTTCGTGGCTTTTCTGTGTTGCAGTCTTTCGGGTCACAAGCACGGGCTTGCAAAGTCATGGTGTGGTTTTATATAGAGTCACGTTGGCTAACTGTTTACTTTGTGAGGGACGGGATGGCCGATTCGAGAGCGCGTGTTTTTAAAAGCCACGGTTCTATACTGAGTTGCGTCGCGCTTCATTTATTAGAGGCACAAGTGAATACAACCACGGTTCTGTATCAGGTAGCAATGTGACTTGTGCACTGACGATGGCATGGATGCCATGTTCATATTTACACTGACAGAGGCACCGTCAGGTTCGTTCTTTAACTAGGGAGACCCAGCGGAATTGGTTCAGATGTGAACACCAACTGTTTACTCTGTGAGGCGCTGAATGGCCTATTCGATATCGAAATGATTCTGTTGACTCGCAGAGCACAGACCTGAATGCCATGGGCGCATGGTTCACAGAGTCACGTTCGTATGTTTATTGTGGAAACAAAGCATAATGGATTTAGATCTTAACGCTAACTGTTTACTTTGTGTGGGACGGGATGGTCGATTCAAGAGTCATGGTGTTTAAAAGCGTAAGTTCCTTGTTTTTAAAAGCCACAGTTCTGTACTGAGTTACGTCGCGCTTCATTTATTAGAGGCACGGACGTCAAGTGAATACAACCATGGTTCTGTACCAGGTAGCATTATGACTTGTGCACTAATGATGGCGTGGACGTTCGTGGCAGTGTTAAGGGTCACAGGCACGGGTGTGAAGCGCTAAATGGCATGTTTGCCGTATAATATAGAGTCACGCTCCCGTGTGTTTGTGTTCCGAATGATTCCGTTGACTCGATCAGACGGAGAGGCACGGGCATTTAGCCCACAAAGGCACCGTCAGCTTTGTTCTTTGCTTGTTAGGCACACAGGCGCGTGGATGTAGAAGGTACATTTTTCAAGCAAAGAACGCACATCACGATGCCACGGTTTTCAAGCAAAACACGGACCTGAAGTCCGTATAGCCACGGTTCTGTACTAGGTAGCGTCATGACTTGTACTCATAAACGCGTGGACTTTCGCGCCTCTCTGCAATATTTCGGGTCACAGGCACTGGCGTGCGGCCCACAAAGCCATGGTGATGTTTTATACAGAGTCACACTCGCCCGTGTTTCTGTTTCCAATGCTTCTATCGACTCGTTCAGACGGAGAGGCGCAGCGGGTCAGCTTCAATAGTGAGTGGAGATGCATAGGCATGGTGTGGTATTATGTAGAGTCACGCTCGTCTGTGTTTGTGTTCAGAATAATTCCATCGACTCGATTAGATGGAGAGGCACAGGCGTTAATCTCACAAAGGCACAGTTTGGTTCGATGTCATGGTGGACACCCACTGTTTACTCTGTGAGGCACGGAATGGCCTATTCGAGAGACGCTGGTGTGGTATATTCTTCGCACAGTCATGGGTCCGAGGAAGCCACGGCATGGTATCTTGTATTTGTGTTCGAAATGATTCTGTTGACTCATTCAGAAGAAGATGCACGGACATGAATGCCATGAGGGCATGGTTGGGTCTGTCGGAGCGTCACGTTTTGTACGTTTATTATGGAAACAAAGCAGAATGGGTTTAGATGTTAACGCTAAAAGTTTACTTTGCGAGTGGCCGGTTCGACAGTCGGGGTGTTTAAAAGCGTAAGCTCCTTGTTTTTAAAAGCCACGGCTTTGTGCTGAGTTGCGTGGCGCTTCTTTTATTAGAAGCACGGGTGTGAAGTGAATACAGCCACGGTTCTGTACCAGGTAGCGACATGACTTGTGCACTGACGATGGCGTGGATGTTCGTGGCAGTGTTAAGGGTCACAGGCACGGGCGTGAAGCGCTAAAAGGCATGCTACCATATAATATAGAGTCACGCTCTCGTGTGTTTGTGTTCCGAATAATTTCGTCGACCCGATCAGACGGAGAGGCACGGGCATTCAGCCCACAAAGGCACCGTCAGGGTTCGTTCCTTGCTTGTTAGGCGCACAGACGCATGGATGTAGAAGGCACTTTTTCAAGCAAAGTAGCATCATGACTTGTACTCATAAACGCGTGGACTTTCTCGCCTCTCTGCAATATTTCGGGTCATAGGCACTGGCGTGCGGCCCACAAAGGCATGGTGCTTTTTTATACAGAGTCACACTCGCCCGTGTTTCTGTTTCGAATGCTTCTGTCGACTCGTTCAGACGGAGAGGCACGGCCGGTCAGCCCACAGAGGCATAGGGTTGCATTACGCACAGTCAGAGTCTCATTACCATGGGTGTATGGTTTTGGTATTTCCAAATGATTGCACTCACTCATTCTCTTGGAGAGGAATGGACGTATATCTGGCGGAGGCAATTCTTCTTATTAGCCAGAGTCATGTTCGTTTCTTTAGTTGGGGTAACCCAGCGGAATGGGTTCAGATGCGAACACTCACTGTTGAAGCTGTTTTTAAAAGCTTCTTTCCTTGTTTTGAAAAGCACAGTCACAGTTCTTTGTTGTTGTTACGTGTAGGTGTAGTACGCGATAAAGGCATTGACTCAATCTGATGGAGAGGCATAGGCATGGTGTGGTATTATATAGAGTCACGTTCGTCTACGTTTGTGTTCAGAATAATTCCGTCGACTCGACCAGATGGAGAGGCACGGGCATTATTTGGTTTGTTGGTACATGCAGATGAGTAGGCTAGGGTCATGGATGTCGCGTGTTAGCATTAGGAGCACGATTGTGCTTCCACGAGAGGCACTTCGTTCTCCCACGGGGAGCATGTTTTTGCGAACCATGCGTAGTTTTGGTTCAAATGATTCCGCTTACTCGTTCACTTGGATAAGCACGGGCATCGAGTCTACTGAGGCACGTTTTTCTATTAGGCTGAGTCACGGTAGGCACGCAGTCGCGTCGATGTAGAAGGCACGTTTTTGAAGCAAAGAACGCAAGTCACGGTGCCAAAACATGAAGGTGAAAGCATGGCAGATTCGAGAGACACGAATATGAAAAACACGGAACTGAAGTCCATGTAGTCTCGGTTCTGTAGTAAGTAGGGTCATGATTTTTACTCTTAAACTCATGGACTTTTGTGGCTCTCTATGTTGCAATATTTTGGGTTAGAGGCATGGGCGTGAAGCCCACAAAGGCATGGTGTGGAATTACAAAGAATCACGGTTCTGTGTTAAGTGGCGCCATGACTTGCGTACTCATGACGGAGTGTACGTTTCGGAAACCCAAAGGTCCGACGGGCGTCTCCTCCGGTGGCACCGCTCTGGCTCGTCGTCCGAGGTGATCCTCCGGCTATTTAAGGCGGACAGACGTAGTCTCGAAACCCTAGCCACATCCTACTCCTCCCTTTGTCCGCCGCCAGGTCTTCCATTTCTCTTGCTCCTCTCTATCCTTTGACCGTCTCCGCCATGGCTGGGCAGAAGAAGACTTCTCCGGACCGCCATGCCCTGTCACGGGAGGAGATCCCGGTCGGCGAGGGTTCCTCATCTGTAAGTTCACCCTGTTTCTGGTTTTCCTTCATTTGTTTTTTGTTTGTTTCTCCTACTTGATTTAGTTTGTGAAACATGAATTATTGTGGTTAGCTGATTCCTAATTTGATGCGGGTGTCTTCACGATCTTGATTCTGATCAGTTGGAGCTACTCTCATTAACCTGGTCAATGGGATGAATGCCTTGGTTTCAATTGTAAAGGTTGACAGAACGTACAAGGAGTTGCTGGAGGTCACCTACGAATGGCTGCAGTTCTACCAGGAAACAAGAGAAGATTTGGAGAAGGCCAATGCCAGGATCGTAGAAATTACGGCTGTGAGGAGTAATCTCCTTGAAGACCATACCCGGTCGTTGGAGGAATCGATGTCAGCTGTGAAGCGACATGAAGAGAATATGAATGCAAAGAAGGAGGAGATTGATGAACTGCCCTGGGAGAAAACCAACAAGAAGGTCGGTGGGGACTAGATATACAGCAACATCCTTGGCTGTTGTGTGCGTCTAGTGTTGTTAAGCAGTGGAGTGGAGTTTCTTACCTTGTCTTGTGAAATTTCTCTGTCAGCTACTTTGTAACAAAATGTATTTCGGTTTTGAGTATCATTGTAATTAGGCGCCGTTACTTATGATGCACGGGACATGAAGTCTCTGCATCCACGGTTGTGAACCTAGTACTGTAATGACTTGCGTACTGATGTAGGCGTGTACGTTCGTGGCTTTTGTGTGTTGCAGTGTTTTGATAACCCACAAGTGTAGGGGATCGCAACAGCTTTCGAGGGTGAAGTACAACCCAAATTTATTGATTCGACACAAGGGGAGCCAAAGAATATTCTTGAGTATTAGCAGTTGTGTTGTCATTTCAACCACACCTGGATAATTAGTATCTGCAGCAAGGTATTTAGTAGCAAAGTAGTATGATAATAATGGTATCAGTAGCAAAAGTAAAGATAAATGTTTTTGGGTTTTTGTAGCAGTTGTAACAGTAGCAACGGAAGAGTAAATAAGCGGAGAGGAATATATGAAAAGCTCGTAGGCAATGGATCAGTGATGGATAATTATGCCGGATGCGATTCCTCATGCAATAGCTATAACATAGTGTGATACAGAACTAGCTCCAATTCATTAATGTAATGTAGGCATGTATTCCGTAAATAGTCATACGTGCTTATGGAAAAGAACTTTGCATGACATCTTTTGTCCTACCCTCCCGTTGCAACGGGGTCCTAGCGGAAACTAAGGGATATTAAGGCCTCCTTTTAATAGAGAACCGGACCAAAGCATTAACACATAGTGAATACATGAACTCCTCAAACTACGGTCATCACCGAGAAGTATCCCGATTATTGTCACTTCGGGGTTGTCGGATCATAACACATAATAGGTGACTATAGACTTGCAAGCTAGGATAAAAAACACACATATATTCATGAAAACATAATAGGTTCAGATCTGAAATCATGGCACTCGGTCCCTAGTGACAAGAATTAAGCATAGCAAAGTCATAGCAACATCAATCTCAGAACATAGTGGATACTAGGGATCAAACCCTAACAAAACTTACTTGATTACATGGTAAATCTCATCCAACCCATCACCGTCCAGCAAGCCTATGATGGAATTACTCGCTCATGGCGGTGAGCATCATGAAATTGGTGATGGAGGATGGTTGATGATGACGACGGCGACGAATCCCCCTCTCCGGAGCCCCGAAAGGACTCCAGATCAGCAATCCGAAGAGACATTAGGGCTTGGCGGCGGCTCCGTGTCATAAAACTCGATGAAACTTTCTCTATGATTTTTTTCTCCACGAGACGGAATATATGGAGTTGGAGTTGAGGTCGGTGGAGGTCCAGGGGGCCCACGAGATAGGGGGCGTGCCCTATAGGGGGGGGGGGCGCCCCCTTGTCTCGTGGACAGGCCCTGGCCCCCCTAGTGTATTTCTTTTGCCCAGAAATTCTTATTAATTCCAAAAGGTGCCTCTATGGATTTTCAGGACATTCCGAGAACTTTTCTTTTCTACACATAAAACAACATCATGGCAGTTCTACTGAAAACAACGTCAGTCCGGGTTAGTTCCATTCAAATCATGCAAGTTAGAGTCCAAAACAAGGGAAAAAGTGTTTGGAAAAGTAGATACGTTGGAGATGTATCAACTCCCCCAAGCTTAAACCTTTGCTTGTCCTCAAGCAATTCAGTTGATAAACTGAAAGTGATAAAGAAAAACTTTTACAAACTCTGTTTGCTCTTGTTGTTGTAAACATGAAAAGCCAGCATTTAAGTTTCAACAAATATTATGAACTAACCATACTCAGAATAACACTTGGGTCTCACAATTACTCATATCAATAGCATAATCAGCTAGCGAGCCATAATAATAAAACTCGGATGACAACACTTTCTCAAAACAATCATAAAATGATATAACAAAATGGTATCTCGCTATCCCTTTCTGAGACCGCAAAACACAAATGCAGAGCACCTTTAAAGATCAAGGACTGACTAAACATTGTAATTCATGGTAAAAGAGATCCAGTCAAGTCATACCCAATATAAACCAATAGAAATGAATGCAAATGACAGTGTGCTCTCCAGCGGGTGCTTTCTTAATAAGAAGGGTGATGACTCAACATAAAAGTAAATAGATAGGCCCTTCGCAGAGGGAAGCAGGGATTTGTAGAGGTGCCAGAGCTCGATTTTAAAATAGAGATTGAATAACATTTTGAGCGGCATACTTTCACTGTCAACGCAACAACTATGAGATGGTTGTATCTTCTGTACTACATGCATTATAGGCAGTTCCCAAACAGAATGGTAAAGGTTTATACTCCCCCAACCACCAACAAGCATCAATCCATGGCTTGCTCGAAACAACGAGTGCCTCCAACAAACAACAACCCTGGGGGTGTTTTGTTTAATTATTTTGATTTGCTTTGATCTTTTTGGATCATGGTACTAGGCATCCCGGTTACCAGCCCTTTCTCGTGAATGAGGAGCGGAGTCCACTCCTCGTGAGAATAACCCACCCATCATGGAAGATATAGGCAGCCCTAGTTGTAGATGAGCTGCTCGAGCATACAAAACAGAATTTCATTTGAAGGTTTGGAGTTTGGTGCATACAAATTTACTTGGAACGGCAGGTAAATACCGCATATAGGAAGGTATAGTGGACTCATATGGAACAACTTTGGGGTTTAAGGAGTTTGGATGCACAAGCAGTATTCCCGCTTAGTACAGGTGAAGGCTAGCAAAAGACTGGGAAGCGACCAACTGAGAGAGCGACAACGGTCATGAACATGCATTAAAATTAATTCACACCGAAGCATGAGTAGGATATAATCTACCATGAACATAAATATCGTGAAGGCTATGTTGATTTGTTTCAACTATGTGCGTGAACATGTGCCAAGTCGAGTCACTCAATTCATTCAAAGGAGGATACCATCCCATTATATCACATCATAATCATTCTAATAGCATGTTGGCATGCAAGGTAAACCATTATAACTCATAACTAATCAAGCATGGCACAAGTAATTATAATCTCTAAATGTCATTGTAAATATGTTTACTTCATAATAAGCTGACTCAGAAACGATGAACTCATCATATTTACAAAAACAAGAGAGGTCGAGTTCATACCAGCTTTTCTCATCCCAATAAGTCCATCATATATCGTCATTATTGCCTTTCACTTGCACGACCGAACGATGTGTATAATAATAAGAGTGCACGTGCATTGGACTAAGCTAGAATCTGCAAGCATTCAACTCAAAAGAGAAGACAAGTAATATGGGCTCTAAATAAATAAACAATCATGCATATGAGAGCCACTAAGCATTTTCAATATGGTCTTCTCGACCCCCAAAAGAAAGAAAAGAAAATAAAACTATTTACACGGAAAGCTCCCAACAAGTAAGAAGAAGAACTAGAAATCTTTTTGGGTTTTCATTTTAATTTCTACTACAAGCATGGAAACTAAACTAACCATTTTTTTGGTTTTTCCTCAAGGTTTATCAAGCACACAAGAAGAAAACTAGAAAAAGGAATTTAAACTAGCATGGATAATACAATGAAAGAGTATGAGCACCGACGACTAGTGTGTGAACATGAATGTAAAGTCGGTGAGAAATACGTACTCCCCCAAGCTTAGGATTTTGGCCAAAGTTGGTCTAATACCAAGGACCGCCACTACTCTCCCCGGTGTACTGGGAGGTGTAATCAGGATACCACTGGCTGGTCATCTCCGGATCCCACTGGACAGATGATGCACGATAAGGGTCCAGTTCAAGTTCCGGAGTAAAATCTTGGGCTCGATGATTGTTCACCGCTTCCGGTGTGACGAGAAAATTTTCTGCAAGCAAATTAAACAACAAAGGCGCAGGCAAAATAATAATCTCAAAGTGTTTCTTATTGAATCTAAGTTTATACAAGAGCATCCTCTCTTTGTTGTCGATAATAAACTTGTGTGCTACCAAGCTCTTGTAATCTAAAATGTGAGGAGGCAATAATGTCTCCTCTTTCTCAAGATGCCTAATGGGTATCTGAAAATGCCTAGCAAGGAGTGCAACATAGATACCTCCAGGGCCTTTTGTACGATTCAGGGCTAGCCGTTTAGCAACGACGGCACCCATACTAAAAGTATTGTCTCCAAGCAAAGCATGTTGAAGAATGATAATATAGGGAATGCTCAAGTTTCCACTATTTCCACGACCAATCAGGCATCTACTAGCAAATATTGCAAAGTAGCGTAAAATAGGAAAGTGTATGCTAGAGACTTTTGCCTCGAATCCCTTCTTTGGCTCCTCTACAGCGATAATATTAACAAAGCCATCCACATCTTTACGATGGGGTTCCTCTAATTCTCCCTCATAAGGTATCCTACATACCGCGCAAAAATGACGTAAATACATTTCTTTGAACTCATCATATAAATGAAATGATACTGGAGGCGGTGACTTCTTAGGATAAAAATAAAAGTTTTGCATGAAAGTATTGGTGAGTAAGAGGTACCGATCGATTCGGCCGTTGATGAACCCGGCGAGGCCCGCAGTCTCGATTAAAGCATAAAAGTCATCATGAATTCCAGCCTCTTTCAAGAAATCCTCGCAGGGCCATTCACACGACCGTACTTCCGCTAAGCGAGGAAGATTATACTTGGCTTTTTCCTTCTCTTTGGCTTGTTTTTCCTGGGAGCTTTTGCTAGAAAAGCCCCTTAAAAGTTTCCTCAACATTTTTCTGAAAATTTCTGAAATTTTTAGTAACTTCAAAATAAAAGTGCATAAAACTAAACAAAATTGATAGCAACTACTCCTACAAGTGCCTAGAGCCTATATCATGCATTGGAATTGCTTGGGACCTCAAAAATTTAACATGCAAGCTCAAGAACATGGTCACCTATGCAGCAAAAATTTGCAATGAACAAAGCACTAGAACAAAAACTAATTGGACCGATGGAGGAGTCACATACCAAGCAACAATCTCCCAAAGCAGTTTTGTGAATGGAGCTTTGAGCAAAGAAATCGAAAATCGCAGCAAAACAAGCTAGAACTCGTGCTTGAGCTGGATGGGGATCTTTTTGGGTAGAAGATGAAGTGTGTGGGTGCTGGCATAAGTGGAGGGGAGCCACCAAGGGCCCACGACACAGGGGGGCGTGCCCTATAGGGGGGACGCGCCCTCCACTCTCGTGGCCTGGTGCTTGCCCCTCCTGCAGTGTTTTCAGTGCCTAAAATCCTCAAATAATCCATAAAAAATCATACTAAATTTGCAGGGCATTTGGAGCACTTTTATTTTCGGGATATTTTTCATTGCACGGAAAATTCTGAAAACAGACGGATAATACTATTTTTGCTTTATTTATTTTAAATAACAGAAAGTAAAAAGAGGGTACAGAAGGTTGTGCCTTCTAGTTTCATCCATCTCATGATCATCAAAATGAATCCACTAACAAGGTTGATCAAGTCTTGTTAACAAACTCATTCGAATAACACGGAACCGGAGAAATTTGAATATCAAGAAGTTACCTCAATGGGGATATGAAAATCCCCAACAATAAGAATATCATACTTTTTCTTGACAAGAGGGAGAGGAAATTCAAAACCTCCAATAATGATAGTTGGAACTTTTCTAATAGAATTGATGCTATGAACTTGAGATTGTTTCCTCGGAAAGTGTACCGTATGCTCATTACCATTAACATGAAAAGTGACATTGCCTTTGTTGCAATCAATAACAGCCCCTGCAGTGTTCAAAAAAGGTCTACCAAGGATAATAGACATACTATCGTCCTCGGGAATATCAAGAATAACAAAGTCCGTTAAGATAGTGACATTTGCAACCACAACAGGCACATCCTCACAAATACCGGCTGTGTATAGCAGTTGATTTATCAGCCATTTGCAAAGATATTTCAGTAGGTGTCAACTTATTCAATTCAAGTCTACGATATAAAGAGAGAGGCATAACACTAATACCGGCTCCAAGATCACATAAAGCAGTTCTAACATAGTTTCATTTAATGGCGCATGGTATAGTCGGTACCCCTGGATCTCCAAGTTTCTTTGGTATTCCACCCTTAAAAGTGTAATTAGAAAGCATGGCGAAAATTTCAGCTTCCGGTATCTTTCTTTTATTTGTAATGATATCCTTCATATACTTAGCATAAGGATTTACTTTCAGCATATCAGTTAAACGCATACGTAAGAAAATAGGTCTAATCATTTCAGTAAAGCGCTCAAAATCCTCATCATCCTTTGACTTGGATGGTGTAGGAGGAAAGGGCATGGGCTTCTGAACCCATGGTTCTCTTTCTTTACCGTGCTTCCTAGCAACAAAATCTCTCTTATCATAACGTTGATTCTTTGATTGTGGGTTATCAAGATCAACAGCAGGTTCAATCTCCACATCATTGTTTTTGCTAGGTTGAGCATCAACATGAACATTATCATTAACATTATCACTAGGTTCATGTTCATCACCTGATTGAGTTTCACATCGAGATAGAAATATCATTCGGATTCTCGTGTGTGTCTACATGAGGTTCACTAGAAGCATGCAAAGTCCTATCATTTTTCTTTTTCTTCTTTTTGGAAGAACTAGGTGCCTCTAAATTATTTTTCTGAGAATCTTGCTCGATTCTCTTAGGGTCGCCTTCATGATACAAAGGTTCCTGAGTCATTCTACAAGTTCTAGTAGCCAATCTAACAGCAAAGTCATTTTTATTATTTAATTCATCAAGCAAATCATTTTGAGCTTTAAGAACTTGCTCAGCTTGAGTAGCAACCATGGAAGCATATTTGCTAACGAGGTGAAGTTCATCTTTAACTCTAGCCAGATTATCACTTACACGTCCTATCTCGAAAGCATTATTCTTTAACTCTCTACCAACATAAGCATTAAAATTTTCTTGTCTGGCCATAAAGTCTTCAAATTCATCTAAACATGGGCTATGAAATTTAGTAGAGGGCATTTCAACTTTGTCATATCTATAGAGAGAATTTATCTTTACTACCTGTGTCGGGTTATCGAGACAATATGGTTCTTCAACAGGTGGTATATTAAGACCATGTATTTTCTTCAATAGAAGGTAAATTCTTAACATCTTCAGCTTTAATACCTTTTTCTTTCATTGATTTCTTTGCCTCTTGCATATCTTCAGGACTGAGAAATAAAACACCTCTCTTCTTCGGAGTGGGTTTAGGAATAGGCTCAGGAGTTGGCTCATTTGGTTTAGGAATTGCCTCAGGAATTGGCTCAGGAAGAGTCCAATTATTTTCATTAGTCAACATATTATTCAATAGTAATTCAGCTTCATCAACTGTTCTTTCCCTGAAAACACAACCAGCACAACTATCCAATTAGTCCTTGGAAGCATCAGTTAGTCCATTATAAAAGATATCAAGTATTTCATTTTTCTTGAGAGGATGATCAGCCAAAGCATTAAGTAACCGGAGAAGCCTCCCCCAAGCTTGTGGGAGACTCTCTTCCTTGATTTGCACAAAATTATATATTTCCCGCAAGGCAGCTTGTTTCTTATGAGCAGGGAATTATTTAGCAGAGAAGTAATAAATCATATCCTGGGGACTACGCACACAACCAGGAGCAAGAGAATTATACCAAGTTTTAGCATCACCCTTTAATGAGAACGGAAATATCTAAAGGATATAAAAATAGCGAGACTTCTCATCATGAGTAAACATGGTAGCTATATCATTTAACTTGGTAAGATGTGCCACAACAGTTTCAGATTCAAAGCCATAAAAAGGATCAGATTCAACTAAAGTAATAATCTCAGGATCAACCGAGAATTCATAATCCTTATCAGTAACACAGATAGGTGAAGTAGCAAAAGCAGGGTCAGGTTTCATTCTAGCATTAAGAGACTGCTGCTTCCATTTAGCTAATAATTTCTTAAGATCATATCTATCATTGCAAGCAAAGATTTCCCTAGCAGCTTCTTCATTCATAACATAACCCTTAGGAACAACATGCAATACATAATCATTGGGAGAACCTTCATCATCACTATCATCAATAATAGCATCTTCAATATTTTCATTCACCCTAACTCTAGCAAGTTGTTCATCAAGAAATTCACCTAATGGCAAAGTAGTATCACGATGTAAGTAGTTTCATCATGCATAGCAGAAGTGGCATCATCAATAACATGCGACATATCCGAATTCATAGCAGTAGCAGGTTTAGGTGTCGCAAGCCTACTAATAACGGAAGGAGAATCTAGTGCAGACCTAGATGGCAGTTCTTTACCTCCCCTCGTAGTTGAGGGAAAAATCTTGGTTTTAGCGTCTTTCAAGTTCTTCATAGTGATCAACAGATATAAATCCCAAGTGACTCAGAGAATAGAGCTATGATCCCCAAGAACGGCGCTTTAAATTAGTCTTGATAACCCACAAGTGTAGGGGATCGCAACAGCTTTCGAGGGTGAAGTACAACCCAAATTTATTGATTCGACACAAGGGGAGCCAAAGAATATTCTTGAGTATTAGCAGTTGAGTTGTCAATTCAACCACACCTGGATAACTTAGTATCTGCAGCAAGGTATTTAGTAGCAAAGTAGTATGATAATAATGGTAACAAGAGCAAAAGTAAAGATAAATGTTTTTGGGTTTTGTAGCAGTTGTAACAAAGAGTAACGGAAAAGTAAATAAGCGGAGAACAATATATGAAAAGCTCGTGAGGCAATGGATCAGTGATGGATAATTATGCCGGATGTGATTCCTCATGTAATAGCTATAACATAGGGTGATGCTGAGAACTAGCTCCAATTCATCAATGTAATGTAGGCATGTATTCCGTAAATAGTCATACGTGCTTATGGAAAAGAACTTGCATGACATCTTTTGTCCTACCCTCCGGTGGCAGCGGGGTCCTAGCGGAAACTAAGGGATATTAAGGCCTCCTTTTAATAGAGAACCTGACCAAAGCATTAACACATAGTGAATACATGAACTCCTCAAACTATGGTCATCACCGAGAAGTATCCCGATTATTGTCACTGGGGTTGTCGGATCATAACACATAATAGGTGACTATAGACTTGCAAGATAGGATCAAGAACACACATATATTCATGAAAACATAATAGGTTCAGATCTGAAATCATGGCACTCCGGCCCTAGTGACAAGCATTAAGCATAGCAAAGTCATAGCAACATCAATCTAAGAACATAGTGGTTACTAGGGATCAAACCCTAACAAAACTAACTTGATTACATGGTAAATCTCATCCAACCCATCACCTTCCAGCAAGCCTACGATGGAATTACTCACTCATGGCGGTGAGCATCATGAAATTGGTGATGGAGGATGGTTGATGATGACGACGGCGATGAATCCCCCTCTCTGGAGCCCCGAACGGACTCCAGATCAGCCCTCCCGAGAGAGATTAGGGCTTGGCGGCTGCTCCGTGTCATAAAACTCGATGAAACTTTCTCTCTGATTTTTTTCTCCGCGAGACGGAATATATGGAGTTGGAGTTGAGGTCGGTGGAGGTCCAGGGGGCCCACGAGATAGGAGGGCGCGCCCTATAGAAGCGCCCCTGTCTCGTGGACAGGCCCCTGGCTGCACAGTGTATTTCTTTTCGCCAGAAATTCTTATTAATTCCAAAAAGTGCCTCTATGGATTTTCAGGACATTCTGAGAACTTTTCTTTTCTACACATAAAACAACATCATGGCAGTTTTGCTGAAAACAATGTCAGTCCGGGTTAGTTTCATTCAAATCATGCAAGTTAGAGTCCAAAACAAGGGCAAATGTGTTTGGAAAAGTAGATACGTTGGAGACATATCAAGTTTCGGCTCACGGACATGGACTTGCATCCCATAAATTCATGGTGTGGTTTTATATAGAGTCACGTCATCAGTATTTGTGTTCAAATGATTACATTTACTCATTCAGAAAAACAGGCACGCACGCAGGTGAATCCCATGGGGGCATGGTTTCGTCTTTCGCATAGTCACGTTCGTACATTTATCATGGAAAGAAAGCAGAATGGGTTTAGATATTAACGCTAGCTGTTTAGTTTGTGAGTGGCCGATTCGAGAGTCGAGTTGTTTAAAAGCGTAAGTTCCTTGTTTTTAAAAGCCATAGTTCTGTACTGAGTTGCGTCGCGCTTCTTTTATTAGAAGCACGGGGGTGAAGTGAATACAACCGCGGTTCTGTACCAGGCAGCGACATGAGTTGTGTACTGACAATGGCGTGGACGTCGTGGTAAAGTTAAGGGTCAAGGTGCATGGGCGTGAAGCGCTAAGAGGCACGGTGCCTATAATATAGAGTCACGCTCCCCTGTGTTTCTGTTCCGAGTTCTTCCGTCGACTCGATCAGAAGGAGAGACACAACCGGTGAGCCCACAAAGGCATAGCTTTGCATTACGCACAGTCACCTTCGTTTTTTTAACCCAGCGGAATGGGTTGAGACGCCAACATTTACTGTTGAATCTATGAGGCACCGAATGGCCTATGTGAGAGATGTTGTTTTTAAAAGCTTGTTTCCTTGTTTTCAAAAGCACATTCATGCTTCTTTCTTGATGTTTCGTATATTACTCGATAGAGGCGTGGACTCGATTAGATGGGAGAGGCACGGGCCTGGTGTGGTATTATATAGAGTCACGCTCATCTGTGTTTGTGTTCCGAATAATTTCTTTGACTCGATGAGATGGAAACCCAGCGGAAAGGCACCATTTGGTCTTACCCACAGTCACGTTCCTTCCTTTAATTACGGAAACCCAGCGGAAAGGGTTCTGATGTGAACACTCACTGTTTACTCAGTGAGGCATGGAATGGCTTGTTCGAGAGAAGTTGCTGTGGTGTATTCTTTGCACGGTGGTGGGTCCCAGGAAGTGACAGCGTGGTATTGTGAAGAGTCACGTTATGTTGTTTTTGTGTTCCAAATGATTCCGTTGAACCGATCTCAATGGCAGGCACATCCGTGCAGCGAGGAGAGGCATGGTTATGCTTTACCAAGAGTCACATTCGTGCGTTTATCACGGAAACCCAATGATTCGACGGGCGTCCCTTCGTATTCGTGAGTGAACAACACGTGGCGCCGCTCTAGAAACCTAACGGTCCGACGGGCGTCTCCTCCGGTGACGCCGCTCTGGCACGTCGCCCGAGGCCAGGCTCTGGCTATTTAAGGTCGACGGATGGAGTCTCGAAACCCTAGCCACATTCTACTCGTCCCTTCGTCCGCCGCCAGGCCTTCCATTCCTCTTGCTCATCTCTATTCATTGGCCATCTCCGCCATGGCTGGGTAGAAGGAGACTACTCCAGACCGCCGTGCCCTGTCGTTGGAGGAGATCCCGGCTTGCGAGGGTTCCTCGTCTATAAGTTCACCCTGTTTCTGCTTCTACTTCATTTGTTTTTTCTTTCTTTCAGCTGCTTTGATTTAGTTTGTGAAACATGATTTATTGTGGTCAGCTGACTCCTAATTTGATGCGGGTGTGTCTTGCTGATACTGATTTACAGTCAATTGGAGGTAGGGTTAGTCTGTGTCATGGTCTTGAACAGAAGTCCCCGGCTGTGGCTCGAGAGAGAAGGGAATGGTGAGCGGGGTGGCGACGACAAGTGCTGTGAGGTCCTTGTTAGTTACTCTCAATAACCTGGTCGATGAGATGAATGCTTTGGTTTCAATTCCAAAGTCTGACAAAACATACGAGCAGCTGCTGGAGATCACCTACGCGTGGAAGAAGCTTTTCCAGGAAACAAAGGAAGATTTGGAGAAGGCGAATGCCAGGATCGTAGAAATGACGACTGAGACGAGAAATCTCCTTGAAGAGCACATCCAGTCATTGTAGGAATCGGCCGCAGCTGTGAAGCGACATGACAAGAATATGAAGGCGCTGAAGAAGGAGATTGATGAACTGCGCTAGGAGCAAACTAGCAACAAGGACGGTGGGGACTAGGTATACTACTTTTTTTTGACTATATACTGCAAGGCAACAGCCTCACAGTCTTTTATTAAACCACAAAACCAAAGTATTACAAAGTTACAAAGTTAAGGCAAGGGAGGAGAGAGTAATACTTTCAAAAGAAGTGGTTATGGTAAGGCAACTATCCAAGATATTAATCTATTCCTATATTTACATTTGATTCTATGAGCTAAAAGAGAGATGTCATGCAAAAAATTTCTCCTCCATGATCTGAAAGATGGTGATTCATTTTTGAAAATCTTCCCATTTCCTTGTGTCCAAATATTCCAAGTGGCAGTGAAGACTACCTCCGAGAAAAAAGGATGGCCAAAATCCCTCCTAGCATCAGAAGCCATCTCATAAGTGGTCTGGTTAGGTTTAGGCCTCCATGAAATACCCAGGTAGTTCCAGACACGCTGGCTAAAATTGCAAGCAAAGAAGAGATGCGCTCTGTCCTCATGAGAGGCCAAGTGACACAGAACACAAGTGTCATCCTGGATAATCCAATGCCTCCACTGCATCATGTCCCTAGTGTTCAGGCGATCCATCAAAAGGAGCCAACCAAAAACCTTAAACTTAAGAGTACAAGAACATTTCCAGATCCACCGGAATATGGGATCAACCATTGTGTCTGAAAAGCATGACAAGTAATAAATCATGGACAAATAGTCACCAGACTTTGAAGGCCATTTCCAGACATCCTTTTCCCCGCCGTGAAGGTTGACCAAAGGAAGCAATGCCTGAAGTTGATTAAATTCCTCAAAGGCCTCAGCAGACAGTGGCAGGTGGAGATTGTCAGTTAGGTCCGATAGCTCCATCATATCCTTGACTATGAGAGAGTCATCAATCACAAAAGAGTGAAGCCCCGGAAACTGATGTTGCATGATAACCGTATTGTTGCCAAGTTGCCAACGGTCTAGCCAGAAGATCACCGTATCTCCCGTTCGAACGTGTGGAACTGCCAACTTGCAAAACTTATCATATAACTTGAATACATCCCTCCACCAGAAAGAACCGCATCTTTGAGTGACTTGGGGAGGCGCAACAGCATAATAAGTGTCCCAAATAAGAGATACCCAAGGCACGTCCATCTTATTGAAGAACTTGAAAAGATGCTTGATCAGCAAGGCATCGTTCTGAATGCTCAAGTCCAGAACGCCCAGACCTCCAAATGATTTAGGACGACATACCAAGTCCCAAGCCGCCAATGATTGCCGGGGCGTATCCGTGTTCCCTCTCCACAAGCATTGCCACATGATGCGCTCAATCTATTTCAAGATGCCCTGCGATAGCGAAAGAGTGCACAAGAAATATATTGGCATAGTACTAAGAATAGATTGCAAGAGCTGAATCCGGCTTCCTTGGTTCAACATGCAAGAAGACGCAGATAATCGTCGCTCGATACGATCCACCAAAGGCAACAGATCATAAATTGTTGGCCGGGAGGTGCCCATTGGTAATCCCAGATAAGAGAATGGCATGGAACCAACATCACACCCAATCAAGCAAGCAACACGCTTGCCCTCATCATCACTCATATTGATGGGTATCAAAGAGGACTTACAAAAATTTACCCTCAGACCGGTTGATTTAGCAAAGACTTCAAGCATTTCTTTGAAAGCAATGAGCTGGCTATCAATAGATGGAAGAACGATGAGGGTATCATCCGCATACTGAATGATCGGATAGTCCATCGAGGAGGTTGGGAATGGCAAGGTGAGAATATTCCTTGAGCACATATCATTTACAACCAATTGAAGTAAGTCTACCGCGATCACAAAGAGCAAAGGAGATAGCGGATCTCCTTGACGAACACCCGAACGACAGACAAAATGATTACCAGGCACTCCATTCAAAAGAACCAAAGAGGAGCCCGTGGACAAAATGCTCTCAATCCAACTTGTCCAATGATCATCAAATCCCTTACATTTCAAAATCCTAAGAATCAGTTCATGCTCAACGGTGTCGAAAGCCTTTGTGAAGTCAAGCTTAAGAAGAATGATAGGCCTCTTGGAAGCTTTGGATTGGTGGATGTACTCAAAACACCACGCCAGATAGTCCTTAATGGATCGACACCGAAGAAAACCATATTGGTTGTGGTGAATACATTTCAAGATCACACCCTGAAGACGATTTGCCAAAAGCTTGGTTAAAAACTTCAAACATGTATTAGTCAATGATATGGGTCGGAAATCATCAACATATTCAGGGCTCAGCTTCTTCGGAATGAGGGTGATAAGAGATGTGTTGAGACACTCCGAATTACATTTCTCCTCATAGAATTCTTGCACAAGCTTCATAAAGTCCACCTTCAAAATATACCAACATTTCTTTAAGAAAAGTCCAGTAAATCCGTCTGGTCCTGGAGCACGATCAGTAGGCATATTATTAATTACCGCATCCACCTCAGAGTCCATGAACGGTAAAGACAACTCCTGTAGACCATCAATCCGGGGAATTAATGTGTCTAGCTCAAATCCCATTTGAATGCCTTTTGCTTGGCCCATTTGCTTATTGAAATCAGCCCAGAACATCCCTGCCAACTGTTGGTGATCCTTGACCACATCACCCTCGACAGACTCGATCGAGGCGATAGTGTTCCTTCGATATCTTTCCGTAGCCATGGCATGAAAAAAATTCGAATTCTCCTCACTAACTTTGATGTTTCTGATCGTGCAACGCTGCTTCTAGTAGATAAATTGCCAATGTAAGATATCCTCTAGGTGTAATTTAACAATTCTACGAAAATTGAACTCTGGCCAACTCAAAGGCCTAAATTCCTCAAGATTGTCAAGAAAAATAATCACTTTATTACAATCAGCAATTAGAGCTTTGACTGTGGACAGGTTTAGATGCCATTTCTTGAGAGCATATCGGAGGGCCTTAAACTTAGCCGAAATTGTTAATGCAATGGACGATTTAGCGACTGGCCTATTCCAAACCTCAGAAACACAGTCAGCAAAACCAGGCAAATCAACCCAATAATTCTCAAGGAGGAAAACCTTTGCCTTGGGAATACATGTGGCAATTGAGACCACACACGGAACATGGTCGGAGGCCGTGCGTGCAAGAGGAAAAACCATCATGTTGGGGCGGTCCGAGGTCCAAGCAACCGACGTGAAAAACCAATCAATCTGCTCGAGAAGCGATGAAGTTTGCATATTCGACCAAGTATATTGATGACCCTTGATTGGCAGTTCAACAAGACCCAAATGACCAATTATTTCATTAAACAAGAAGATATCGTTAACATCACGACCCGGAAGATTGCGGTTCTCAAGCGATCACATGAAGTTGAAGTCACCCAAAAGCAACCAATTCTCACCAAACTAAATATCAAGATTATATAACCACTAAACAAATTCATCACGGGCAGGGCCTTGACACGGGCCATAAACGGAGACTAAAGACCATCTCTCAGAAGTATGTTTGGATGTAAATTCCACAATTATCCCATAGGATTTTGCCTCAATTAAAGAACCTATGAAAAAGGATGAATTCCAAATAACCACCATCCCAGCAGACGCACCAGCCGAGGGAACATAAACAAAATTATCAAAATGCCTCGGGCAGAACTTCCTAATGAAACGCTGATCCATATGCATGCATTTAGTTTCCTGAAGACAAACAACAGAACAACCACTTTCATCGATCTTTTGCCTAACCGCGAGCTGACGCGCTTCAGAATTGAGGCCCCGAACATTCCAACATAGCACTTTCCACTCCTTAAACCTTGTCTGATTCATTACAAACCAATAACAAAAGCATAAAAAGTAGGCCACGCGATGACCTACACTAAACCACAAAGCAGACAAGCATCGCATAGTTCCAAACATAGAAAGAAAGATAAATGGCGATTACGGTACGCCATAGACCAGAACCCTGCATGAAGTAACTAATCATCAGAACCCACGCTGCTGTTGGACTTGGCAGGATCAGCAACAAGCTTATCCGTGGAGATCTTCTGAGGTGCAATGCGAAGACGAGCGCCAAAGCGTTGAAGTTCAGCAATAGCAGTTGGTGGGGGTACAGAAGGACGATCTTCAGACTGGAAACTGCTAGTCTTGTGCTTCTTCAAAGTGTGAGACTTCTTGGATGAATTGCCACCTGTTACTTTGCGGTAGCCATCATGGAGAGCGCTGGGACGTGCACTGCACCGAACCTCAGTGTCAACAATAATTCTTGAGGCTTTAGGCTTTCTTGCTCGCTTCAAAGATACTTCAGGCGCATCTGAGAATTCAAATGCTTCAGAAACAGGGTCATCAAGGTCATCGAAGCAGAGAGCGCGAGCAACTGGCCTTTTAACAGGAGCAGTTGGCACATCCAGAGCAGAGCTAATCGAGGAGTCAGGTGCAGGCAGGAGCTTAAGAGTGGAAGCTGGGGCATTGCAGAAAACCTCCCAGGATTGCTTGTTGAGCATAGCACCAATGTCATACTTGAAAACAAACTGGGGAATGTCCGAAGACCACATAAACTGAAACATCTTCTCAAAAGTACGCTGCCACTGCATCTCAGGTGACAACATCGGTCCATAGATAGTGAAAACTTTCCCAATCAGAAGAGGAGGTTGCTGTGGTCCCATTGGGGGCTGGAAGACAACCACTTCAGCAGCGTTGTCAACATTGTTAACTGAATCATCAGAATGTTGCAGAACAATGGACTCCTGAGACTGAATCTCCTGAACTTCCACATGCCGCACAGCTTCCTCAACCGGATGCATATCATTGTGTTGTTGCTCATTGACAGGATGTGTCACATCATTCCAACCCAGCTCAGGAAATTCTGGCATAACCCAATTGTGGTTATCAAACTGCAAATTGCCAGGGAGGGGGTGCAGATTACCATTGAAGGGCATGGGGTCTTCATCTGCTGGCAAGATGTCTGCAAAATCTGCTGAGAGGATATAGACAGGCGCAGACGAAGAGATCCTAGCACCACCAAAGTCTGCATATTCTCTATAAGTCACAGAGCGTGGAACTAAAGTTGGCGCTGGGAAAGGCACATAAACCACCGAGCGGACAAGCATCAGATCATCTTGGTGCTAGTGGTGAAATCAACGAAACGTGCCAATTACATCCGTGAGGTACTGTGTTCGCCTGTAATCCAGAGGAACACCAAGCAACATAACCTATCCACGGTGAAAACCCTGCGTTGCTCTGTAATTTATGCCCTCATCATGCGGAAACCGAACAAATCTATCATTGCCCAGATTGAAGGGTGGAAGATCAACTAAAGCTTGACGAGCCAGAGCACAACAAAAACAAAATAACCCAACTACTTGGATCCAAGGTTGGGCATCCAGAACAGCTCTTCCCAGATCATTGACAACAAAATTACTGACCATGTTCCGAAAGATGGCGAATTCTTCAGGCAGAGGAGCTGGCTCGACGATGGCGATGGCATAGTCCTCATGCTGTCGATCTGGAGCCACCGCAGGCGCAAAGAAGGTGCGGGGCAGGTGCAGCTCACCGCCGTCGATGATGTCGAAGCCTTGCGGGACAATGTCCATGGGGTCCAACGCAAAGGTCGCCATTGCTGGTGCTGAAGAAGGAGAGCAGCCCCGATCAGCAGTTGCGCAGGTGGGAAGGCGATGCAACCGGTGATGAGTAAGGCGGAGGAGGCGTTATGGGCGGTGGCTCTGCGGGCAGAGGTGGAATAGACGGGGTGGCAGGCTCGACGGGACTGGGCAGAGACCCAGCTGGAATAGCTATGCAGGGAATCGAGGCGTCCAGCGTAGAAAAACCCGCTAACCGGCTGGATTCACCCGATTTGATCCGTGGGACCCACTTGTAAGTGGGTGAAGGAGTAGAATCCGAACAGCCCTTTGCCCGGTGCCCCAACCGAAAGCATCTACGACACCGAACCCTGCTGGTGCACACTTTGGTTAAATGTGCCATGGATAAACAATTCTGGCATTTCCACACATTAAAAACCATGTCATCAATAACATCATTTAAATCAGCGGAAACTCCAGATAAGTCCGGTGGTTGCAAATCAATATTCTCCTCGTTGCCAAAGTTAGATGGAGAAATATCAGAAGAGTCCAGATTTGATAGGGCCGGGGAAGCAACCGGTGGTGTGGAATCAGCCGTGGCCATGGGAATCACCGGGTCAGGAGATACATATTGGGCCGGGGAAACATCCTGGGCCGGAAGCGGAGCTGATCCAACCAGCTCATCCCCATGCACATTCAAATTGACGTCGAGAGTGGTTGGCGCGGCCACTGAAAACCCGGCCAAAGAAATCTCGCGAACGTTAACTGTTCCGAAAGTGATGGGTGGCTCGGCCACCGTCCATCGGAGATCAGTCGCCGGCGGCGGAGGAAAAATTACTCGTTCACGAGGAAGAACTGGATACCCAGCACCAGGAACAGCATCAACCATACTTGGCGAGGCAGGATAGCTATATCCCTTGCAAACATCATATTGTTGGATAGTAGCAAATGAAATTTTCTTTGAAGATCCAGAACCCGAACGCAAAGCAAACTTAGAAGGTGGTTTATGCATGTCGATCAAACCAAGAGAAGCACGCCTCATAGAGGACTAATTAAGATCCATTCAGCATCACATTCCTTTTTCCAAATAAGAAACTCACGTTTCCAATTAGGGCCACCATTACCCCAAAGATGGAAGAAACATTTGAATTGCGGACACGCAAAAGATCGCAATTGAAGAATAAGAAGGCCAACACGTTTGCAAGAGACAATAAATGAGAATACCTTGTATTTAATGTGTTGAACAGACAAATCAATTGCAGATCATCCAATTGCAGATTGTAATGCCGTCGCCACCAAATCATCATCAAGACGAAAGATGTGCCTGCTAAAAGACACGACCATAATGAAATGGCCCGTGTCATCCACAGGATGAATGCATTTCCCACAAGATCTAAAAACTTCCTCCACAAAAGCCATTCCTTTGGAAAAGTCCAGATGCGGAGTTGATCCATCATGATGACCCATGTGAGATGGGTATAGGGAGAAAGATCAGAGGACGCTGGAGATGATGCGTGGAGAAGGAACAAGATTTACTGGTTGGAGAGGGAGATCGCCGGAGAGCCTAGGGCGCCGGTGGGAGGAGAGGTATACTACTTTGTTAACAAAATGTATTTTGGTTTCGAGTATCATTGTAATTAGGCGCCACTACTTATGATGCACGAGAAGTGAAGTCTCTGCATCCACGGTTGTGAACCTAGTATTGTAATGACGTACTGATGAAGGCATGTATGTTCGTGGCTTTTCTGTGTTGCAGTGTTTCGGGTCACAGACACGGGCTTGCATCCCACAGATTCATGGTGTAGTTTTATATAGAGTCACGTTCATCTGTGTTTGTGTTCAGAATGATTCCATTGACTCATTGAGAAAAATAGGCATGCACGTGAATCCCATGGGGGCATGGTTTCGTCTTTCCCATAGTCGCGTTCGTACGTTTATCATGGAAAGAAATCAGTATGGGTTTAGATGTTAACACTAGCTGTTTACTTTGTGAGTGGCCGATTCAAGAGTCGAGTTTTTTTAAAGCGTAAGTTCCTTGTTTTTAAATGCCACGGTTCTGTACTGAGTTACATCACGCTTCTTTTATTAGAAGCACATGCGTGAAGTGAATATAGCCGCGGACGATGACTTGTGCACTGATGATGGCGTGGACGTTCGTGGCAGTGTTAAGGGTCAAAGGCACGGGCGTGAAGCGCTAAAAGGCATGCTGCCGTATAATATAGAGTCACATTCCCGTGTGTTTGATTTCCGAATGATTCCGTCGATTTGATCAAACGGAGAGGCACGGGCGTTAAGCGCACAAAGGCATCGTCAGATTCTTTGTTTAATTGGGGATACCCAACGGAATTGGTTTAGATGTGAACACTAATTGTTTACTCTGTGAGGCACGGAATGGCCTATTCGAGATGCACAGTGAGACGTGGTGTGGTATATTGTTTGCACGGCCCTGGGTCCCAGGAAGGCACGGCGTGGTATTGTGTAGAGTGACGTTATTTTGTCTTGGTGTTCCAGATGGCGTGGTTTTATATAGAGTCACGTTTGCCTACATTTGTGTTCGAAATGATTCCGTTGACTCATTCAGAAGAAGAGGCACGAACATCAATGCCATGAGGGCATGGTTGGGTCTGTCGGAGCATCACGTTCGTAAGTTTATTGTTGAAATAAAGCGGAATGGGTTTAGATGTTAACGCTAAATGTTTACTTTGCGAGTGGCCGGTTCGAGAGTCGAGGTGTTTAAAAGCGTAATTTCCTTGTTATTAAAAGCCACGGCTCTGTGCTGAGTTGCGTGGTGCTATTTTTATTAGAAGCACGGGCGTGAAGTGACTACAACTACGGTTCTGTACTAGGTAGCGACATGACTTGTGCGCTAATGATGGCGTGGACGTTCGTTCCAGTGTTAAGGGTCACAGGCACGGGTGTGAAGCGTTAAAAGGCATGCTGCCGTATAATATAGAGTCACTTTCCTGTGTGTTTGACTTTCGAATAATTCCGTCGACTCGATTAGACGGAGAGGCACGGGCGTTCAGCGCACAAAGGCACCTTCAGGTTCTTTCATTAATTGGGGAGTCCCAGCTGAACTGGTTCTGATGTGAACACCCACTATTTACTATGTGAGGCACGGAATGGCCTATTCGAGAGACGCTGGTGTGGTATATTCTTCGCACGGTCATGGGTCCCAGGAAGGCATGGCGTGGCATTGTGTAGAGTGACGTTAGTTTGTCTTGGTGTTCCAAATGATTATGTTGAATCATTCGCACTAAAAGGCACAACTATGAAGCCAGGAGAGGCACGATTATGCGTTACCCAGTGTCACATTCGTGTGTTGATTGCAGAAACCCCATCGTTTGACGGGCGTCATGTGAACACCGGGTGGACGCCGCTCCGGAAACCCAAGGGTCCGATGGGCGTTTCCTCCGGTGACGCTGCTCTAGAGGAGGTGGAGGTATTTAATAGAGTGAACGCCACGTGTGGACGTTGCTGAGTCAAAAAGGACTGACGGCCGTCTCATCCGTCGGCGAAGTGAACGCCGCGTGTCACCGTTCCGGCTCCTCGCCCGAGTTCAAGGAGCAGTTATTTAAGCCGAGCAGCATCCGCCACCACTAGACATCATCCTACTTCTCCCTCTTTCGCCGGCAATCCTAGGAAATCATCCATCTTCCTCTTCTCGTTTGTGACGGTCCCCGCCATGGTTCGGCACAAGAAAACTAATTACACGATGCTTACTCCCGAGCACCGCTTTCAGTTGCCGGAGGACATCCATTCGAGGCGCGCCGCTCGGGTTGCAGCGGGCATGTCTCCCGACTCGTCGGGGCCGGAGGAGATTGGGGTGGAGGAAGTGGAGGGGAGGGGGGTGCGTCGGAGCTCATGCAGGGAGTTGATCCAGTGGGGGGAGGTGTCATGGAGGAAGAGGAGGGGGGTGATCCAGTGGGAGGAGATGTGATGGAGGAAGAGGAGGGGGTGACGAGGATGATGAGGACGACGAGGAAGACGTGGATGAGGATGACAGGGACGACGAGGAAGGCATGGACGAGGATGATGAGGGCGACGAGTGAGGGAGTCCCGGATTAGGGGGTGTCCAGATGGCCGGACTATGACCTTTGACCGGACTCCTGGACTATGAAGATACAAGATTGAAGACTTCGTCCCATGTCCGGATGGAACTTTCCTTTGTGTGGAAGGCAAGCTGGGCGATACAGATATGTAGATCTCCTCCCACTGTAACCGACTCTGTGTAACCCTAGCCCTCTCCAGTGTCTATATAAACCGGAGGGTTTTAGTCCGTAGGACGAACAACAATCATACCATAGGCTAGCTTCTAGGGTTTAGCCTCTCCGATCTCGTGGTAGATCTACTCTTGTACTACCCATATCATCAATATTAATCAAGCAGGAGTAGGGTTTTACCTCCATCGAGAGGGCCCGAACCTGGGTAAAAACATCGTGTCCCTTGTCTCCTGTTTCCATCCGCCTAGACGCACAGTTCGAGACCCCCTACCCGAGATCCGCCGGTTTTGACACCGACATTGGTGCTTTCATTGAGAGTAAGTCTGTGTCGTCATCTTTAGGCTCGATGGCTCCTCCGATCATCAACAACGACGTGGTCCAGGGTGAGACTTTTCTCCCCGGACAGATCTTCATATTCGACGGCTTTGTACCACGGGCCAATTCGCTTGGCCATCTGGAGCAGATCGAAAGCTACGCCCCTGGCCATAAGGTCAGATTTGGAAGTTTGAACTACATGGCTGACATCCGCGGAGACTTGATCTTCGACGGGTTCGAGCCTCAGCCGAGCGCGCCGCACTGCCACGATGGGTATGATCTAGCTCTGCCGCCGAACAGTGCCCTGGAGGCCGCCCCGGTGTCCACTCCGACCCTTAGCTCGGAGCCGACTGCGCCAATCAAGGATGGGTGGCTAGACACCACCTCGGGGCTGCAATCTCTACGGCGATCGAGCCAAACACCAGTCTTGTCCCTTGCGAAGCTCGTGGCTCCAAGGTGCCGAACTCCTTTCCGGACTCCGAACCTTCCGCTCCCCTGCCGATCGAACCCGATTGGGCGCCGATCACGGAGTTCGCCGCCGCGGACATCTTTCAGCACTCGCCCTTCGGCGACATTCTGAATTCACTAAAGTCTCTCTCTTTATCAGGAGAGCGGTGGCCGGACTATGGTCAGCAGGGATGGGATGCGGATAACAAAGAAATTCAAAGCCCACCCACCACCCACTTTGTCGCCACAGTCGATGATTTAACCAACATGCTCGACTTCGACTCCGAAGACATCGAACAAACCGTCCCCGGCGAAGATAATAGTCCGGACGACCTCACGCCAGACAGGTTGCTGGAGCAGCAGAACCTCCACAAAAGGCTCGTCGCCACTGCGCGTAGCCTAAAAAAGCAGAAGCGGAAGCTCAAAACAGCGGAAGATGCACTAAGAATCAGATGGGGCAAAGTACTCAACACCGCAGACAAATACGGCGACAGTCACCATGCAAAGAGCTATCCGCTTAAAATTACTGCCGAATTTGATGAGGAGGCCTTAGAGCCCCCAAGTCAAAAAAAATAAGGAAGACATCCGGTCGGATAAACAACCCCATGGCCAACATAGAGTGGCAAAGGGCGCCGCACTCAAGCCGGCACGCGATCCGCATAAGGATTCGCATCAAAAGGACGGCCCAGCCAGATCAATCTACGGGCCAAGAAAGCAAGCTCTAGTAAGCAATGCAACGCAACAAGTATCCGAACATCGCGGCACACCCAAATACAGGGGCGCCGCACACCCCCTATGTTTCACCGATGAGGTGCTGGACCATGAATTTCCAGCGGGATTCAAGCCCGTAAACATAAAGGCATACGACGGAACAACAGACCCTAGAGTCTGGATTGAGGATTATATCCTCCACATACACATGGCTAGACGAGACGACCTCCACGCCATAAAATACTTACCCCTCAAGCTCAAAGGGCCAGCCTGGCATTGGCTTAAAAGCCTTCCCAAAAACACCATCAGAAGCTGGGAAGAGCTCGAGGATGCTTTTCGGGCAAATTTTCAAGGGACCTATGTCCGACCTCCGGATGCAGACGATCTAAGTCATATAACTCAACAACCCGGAGAGTCAGCCCGGAAACTCTGGAACAGATTTCTTACTAAAAAGAACCAGATAGTCGACTGTCCGAACGCCGAAGCCCTAGCAGCTTTCAAACACAGTGTTCGAGACGAATGGCTCGCCAGACACCTCGGCCAAGAAAAGCCAAGGATAATGGCTGCATTGACAAGCCTCATGACCCGCTTTTGCGCAGGAGAGGATAGCTGGTTGGTAAGAAGCAGCACCAGCGACCCAAGTACATCCGAAGTTAGGGATGGAAACGGGAAACCGCGCTGTAGCAAGGACCAGCGCCGGATCAAGGGAAGCAGCCTGAAGAGCACGGCAGTCAACGCCGGATTCAAAAGCTCTCGGCAGAATCAGAAAAAGCTTGCTAAATATGCCAAATCCACAGTACTCTAATAACAGGGACGAGCTATCTAACTTTAACAAAATCTTGGACAAAATATGCCAAATCCATAGTACTCCCGGGAAGCCTGCAAACGATGCCCACAGAGATTGTTGGGTCTTCAAGCAATCCGGCAAACTCAACGCCGAATACAAGGGGCTCGACATACCAAGCAAGGACGACGACGAACCCCACAAACAGAGCACCGGAGAACAAAAGAAGTTCCCCAACAAGTCAAAATAGTAAACTCACCTCACGTGACAAAAGGGAAAAACAGAGTGGCGCCTATAGAGATACGCGCCATACGGCCTGTCCCAGAGGAGTCCCGCCACTCGTTGTTACGACCAATCATCTTCGACCATCAGGATTGCTCTAGAAGTATCCGGAACGCAGGTTGGGCTGCCTTGATATTAGATCCGATAATTGATGGACTCCACTTTATACAAGTCCTAATGGACGGCGGCAGTGGTCTAAACCTGCTATATCAGGACACCATCCGCAAAATGGGGATAAACCCAACAAAAATTCGCCATGGCAACACTTCCTTTCAAGGGGTAACGCCAGGCCCAGATACCCATTGTACGGGTTCTCTTCGGCTGGAAGTTATGTTCGGCTCCCCCGACAACTTCCGCTGCGAAAAGCTAACCTTCCACATCGCCCCATTTGCTAGTAGCTATCAAGCACTACTGGGACGTGAAGCTTTCGCCCGCTTTAACGCAATACCGCATTATGCATCCCTTAGGCTTAAAATGCCCGGTCCGCGAGGCATCATCTCATTAAAGGGAAATATCGAGTGTTCCTCGAGCGCGGAAGACTGATCGGCTGCCTCGACAGCCACACACTAAACTGGCTTCATCAATCAAAGCACCTAGACAGGTCGTTCAGACCCCGGACTTGGCTAGACGTGTCCGGCGTAAACATACAAGGGCTTACTAGCCGCATACCCCCGCACAAGGGGCTCCGCGCGTTTACACCAAGAGACAATAAAGCTCAATTCTACCCATTTTCTGAATTATTATTTGTTTATTTAATATAACATAGATTTTCGCACGATCTTTTTCAACTAAGTTCCTCTCCTTTACAGATGAACACCATGCTACACCCGTCCAGGATACGGCACAACGGAGACACATGCGCAGACGTGCAGTAGGGACCCGTTCCAAGGATTCTTTTCAGATTAAGACCCTGCGTAAACCTTTTTTACTGTCTCTTGTTGATAAACATCCCCCTATTTCTTGTTATAACTGAGGAGGAGGCTGGCGTCTTGGCATGTGGCCACGTCAGAAATTTGCACATACCTGGACACCAGGGGCTTCTTACCAAAGGTGTTGTTCAACCCGTTTACATAAAGACCAAATACCTTAGGGAGTGTTCGGCGTCGCGAGTTAGGCCTTATATGCATCAGATCCGAATCATGTATTTGGTCAAATGTTGGGTTTTCCCGACTCCTGTGTTTTGCTGCCTTACGTTCCGCTCTATCGGCTAAGGCGGCACCAGAGAACTATCAAGCGACAGTTGCTCGGTTCGTTCAAAGGCGAAAGCACCTCGAGAGAAAGCCGAAAACTGACTGTCATGGTATAGCGTGAGACTGGGAAACCACTCGATGACCCGCCAGAATCTTTATGATTCCTTCGCATTAACGAAGGGCCGTTTCCCGGCCAGGCACACACGCTCCCCGAATTCGGGTGAGCGCGGTGCCCCTAGGGGCTAATAGTAGCCCCACTGTCAAACTCCTATGGCTAAGTGAAAGTGATAAAGCATTATAGTCCGATTGCCTCGGTCATTGCGCTACCACCTCCTTAATAGGACCAAGACGTTGGATCAAGAATGAAAATGCGCCTTCTGCGAACACCCCCGCATTATACGCGTGGGGGCTGAAGCCAAAGACTTCCATCTTTCAGGTTGTATACACATATACGTTAACGGCCGCACAGGAGGTATTCTAAATTCTTGAAGGCACAAGTATAAAAAGCTTTTATATTCCATCGAAACATTGTTTTACAATAATACATGTTATTCGAACATAACATCCTTCGAGCACTGCGTCGCTATTAAACGAGCGCCCTGCAGAACTTCCTGAAAAAATAGTGCTCAGCAGGTACTCGGCACTCGTCCGAATCTTGGGATGCAACAACAATGGTATTCATCTCCGCCCAGTATGTCTTGACACGGGCAAGAGCCATCTGCGCACCCTCTACGCATGCTGACCTCTTCATCGCATTAATATGCGGGACCACACCGAGGAACTGCTGCACCAAGCTAAAATAACTCTTCGGCTCGGGCCTTTTCGGCCACAAATGACTCACGACATGCTTCATGGCGAGTCCGGATAACCTATTAAGCTCCGCCCATGCGGCCAAACGATCGGATACGGAAAGTGGGCGCTCTAGATGGTGGAACTGCGACTAAAAAAGCTTTTCCACTTCATGGTCAGGTTGATCGCGGAAGTGTTCGGCCGCGTCCGCGGCACTCGCAACCAAATCCAAATAAGTGTTCGCCGCACTCCACTTCCGGTCGAATGGAGCATATTTAGGATCCCCGAACTTCATCCGCATTGTTGGGGAACGTTGCAGAAAATGAAAAAATTTCCTACCGTTTCACCAAGATCCATCTATGAGTTCATCTAAGCAACGAGTCAAGGGAGTGAGTTTGCATCTACATACCACTTGTAGATCGAGTGCGGAAGCGTTCAAGGGGATGGTGATGATGGAGTCGTACTCGCCGTGATTCGGATCACCGATGACCAAGCCCTGAACGGACAGCACCTCCGCGTTCAACACACGCACGTCACAGTGCAGACGACTTCTCCTCCGTCTTGATCCAGCAAGGGGAAGGAGAGGTTGAGGAAGATGGCTCCAACGGCAGCACGACGGCGTGGTGTTGTTGGTGCAGCAGTACTCCGACAGGGCTTCACCAAGCACGTACGGAGGAGGAGAGGTGTTGGGGAGGGGAGGGGCTGCGCCTTGGCTTGGGGGTGTGCAGCCCTCCCCTCACCCCTCTATTTATAGGGGGAAGGGAGAGGGGGGCCGGCACCTCTAGATGGCATCTAGAGGGGGGCGGCCAAGGGAGGGGGCTTGCCCCCCAAGCAAGGGGGGCGCCCCCTCTAGGGGTCCCCCCTCAACCCTAGGCGCAAGGGCCCAAGGGAGGGGGTGCGCCCAGCCCACCAGGGGCTGGCCCCTTCCCACGCAGCCCAAGTGGCCCCCCGGGAGGGGTGGCCCCTCCCGGTGGACCTCCGGAACCCTTCCGGTGACCCCGGTACAATACCGATATGCCCCGAAACTTTTCCGGTGTCCGTTTGACAACTTCCCATATATAAATCTTTACCTCCGGACCATTCCGGAACTCATCGTGATGTCCGAGATCTTATCCGGGACTCCGAATAACATTCGGTAATCACATACAAGTCGTCCTAATAACCCTAGCGTCACCGAACCTTAAGTGTGTAGACCCTACGGGTTCGGGAGACATGCAGACATGACCGAGACGCTCTCAGGTCAATAACCAACAGCGGGATCTGGATACCCATGTTGGCTCCCACATGCTCCTCGATGATGTCATCGGATGAACCACGATGTCGAGGATTCAATCAACCCAGTATACTATTCCCTTTGTCAATCGATGCGTTACATGCCGAGACTCGATCGTCGGTATCCCAATACCTCGTTCAGTCTCGTTACGCAAGTCACTTTACTGCATCGTAATGCATGATCCCGCGACCAAACACTTGGTCACTTTGAGCTCATTATGATGATGCATTACCGAGTGGGCAGAGATACCTCTCCGTCATACGGAGTGACAAATCGATCTCGATCCGTGTCAACCCAATGACACTTTCGGAGATACCTGTAGTGCACCTTTATAGTCACCCAGTTATGTTGTGACGTTTGGTACACTCAAAGCACTCCTACTGTATCCGGGAGTTACACGATCTCATGGTCTAAGGAAGAGATACTTGACATTGAAAAAAGCTGTAGCAAAACGAACTACACGATCTTGTGCTATGCTTAGGATTGGGTCTTGTCCATCACGTCATTCTCCTAATGACGTGATCCCGTTGTCAACGACATCTGATGTTCATAGTCAGGAAACCATGACTATCTGTTGACCAACGAGCTAGTCAACTAGAGGCTCACTAGGGACATATTGTGGTCTATGTATTCACACATGTATTACGATTTCCGGATAGTACAATTATAGCATGAATAAAAGACAATTATCACGAACAAGGAAATATAATAATAATGCTTGTATTATTGCCTCTAGGGCATATTTCCAACAGTCTCCCACTTGCACTAGAGTCAATAATCTAGTTACATTGTGATGAATCGAACACCCATAGAGTTCTGGTGTTGATCATGTTTTGCCTGCGGAAGAGGTTTAGTCAACGGATCTGCGACATTCAGATCCGTATGCACTTTGCAAATTTCTATGCTCCATCTTGAACATTTTCACGGATGGAGTTGAAGCGACGCTTGATGTGCCTGGTCTTCTTGTGAAACACAGGCTCATTGGCAAGTGCAATAGCTCCAGTGTTGTCACAGAAGAGTTTGATCGGCCCCGACGCATTGGGTATGACTCCTAGGTCGATGATGAACTCCTTCACCCAAATTGCTTCATGCGCTGCCTCCGAGGCTGCCATGTACTCCGCTTCACATGTAGATCCCGCCACGACGCTCTACCTGCAGGTACCGCAGCTTCTTGCTCCACCATTCAACATATACACGTATCCGGTTTGTGACTTAGAGTCATCGGATGCGTGTCGAAGCTAAGCGTCGGCGTAACCCTTCTGACGAGCTCTTCATCACCTCCATAAACGAGAAACATGTCCTTTGTCCTTTTCAGGTATTTCAGGATATTCTTGACCGCTGTCCAGTGTTCCTTGTCGGGATTACTTTGGTACCTCCCTACCAAACTTACGGCAAGGTTTACATTAGGTCTGGTACACAGCATGGCATACATAATAGATCCTATGGCTGAGGCATAGGGGATGACACTCATCTCTTCTTTATCTTTTGCCGTGGTCGGGCATTGAGCTGAGCTCAATCTCACACCTTGCAAAGACAGGCAAGAACCCTTTCTTGGACTGATCCATTTTGAACTTCTTCAAAATCTTATCAAGGTATGTGCTTTGTGAAAGACCTATGAGGCGTCTCGATCTATCTCTATATATCTTGATGCCTAATATATAAGCAGCTTCTCCAAGGTCCTTCATTGAAAAACACTTATTCAAGTAGGCCTTAATGCTGTCCAAGAATTCTATATCATTTCCCATCAAAAGTATGTCATCTACATATAATATGAGAAATGCTCTGAGCTCCGACTCACTTTCTTGTAAACGCAGCTTCTCCATAAGTCTCAAGCATAAACCCAAACGCTTTGATCATCTCATCAAAGCGAATGTTCCAACTCCGAGACGCTTGCACCAGCCCATAAATGGATCATTGGAGCTTGCATACTTTGTTAGCATTCTTAGGATCGACAAAACCTTCGGCTGCATCATATACAGCTCTTCCTTAAGATGCCCGTTAAGGAATGCCGTTTTGACGTCCATCTGCCATATCTCATAATCATAGTATGCGGCAATTCTTGACATGATTCGGACGGACTTAAGCTTCGCTACGGAGAGAAAGTCTCATCGTAGTCAATCCCTTGAACTTGCCGATAACCCTTAGCGACAAGTCGAGCTTTATAGATGGTGACATTACCATCCGCGTCCGTCTTCTTCTTAAAGATCCATTTGTTTTCTATTGCTCGCCGATCATCGGGCAAGTCAGTCAAAGTCCATACTTTGTTTTCATACATGGATTCTATCTCGGATTTCATGGCTTCTAGCCATTTGTTGGAATCTGGGCCCGCCATCGCTTCTTCATAGTTCGAAGGTTCACCGTTGTCTAACAACATGATTTCCAGGACAGGGTTGCCGTACCACTCTGGTGCGGAACGTGTCCTAGTGGACCTACGAAGTTCAGTAGTAACTTGATCCGAAGTACCTTGATCATCATCATTAATTTCCTGTCCAATTGGTGTAGGCACCACAGGAACATTTTCCTGAGCTGCACTACTTTCCGGTTCAAGAGGTAGTACTTCATCGAGTTCTACTTTCCTCCCACTTACTCCTTTCGAGAGAAACTCTTTTTCCAAAAAGGATCCGTTCTTGGCAACAAAGATCTTGCCTTGGGATCTATGGTAGAAGGTATACCCAATGGTTTCCTTAGGGTATCCTATGAAGACGCATTTTTCCGACTTGGGTTCGAGCTTTTCAGGTTGAAGTTTCTTGACATAAGCATCGCATCCCCAAACTTTTGGAAACGACAGCTTAGGTTTCTTCCCAAACCATAATTCATACGGTGTCGTCTCAACGGATTTAGATGGTGCCCTATTTAAAGTGAATGTAGCTGTCTCTAGAGCGTATCCCCAAAATGATAGCGGTAAACTTGTAAGAGACATCATAGATCGCACCATATCCAATAGAGTGCGATTACGACGTTCGGACACACCATTACACTGAGGTGTTCCAAGCGGCGTGAGTTGTGAAACGATTCCACATTTCCTTAAGTGTGTACCAAATTCGTGACTTAAATATTCTCCTCCACGATCTGATCGTAAGAACTTTATTTTTCGGTCACGTTGATTCTCTACCTCATTCTGAAATTCCTTGAACTTTTCAAAGGTCTCGGACTTGTGTTTCATCAAGTAGACATACCCATATCTACTCAAGTCATCTGTGAGAGTGAGAACATAACGATATCCTCCATGAGCCTCAACACTCATTGGACCCCACACATCGGTATGTATGATTTCCAACAAGTTGGTTGCTCGCTCCATTGTTCCGGAGAACGGAGTCTTGGTCATCTTGCCCATAAGGCATGGTTCGCATGTGTCAAATGATTCATAATCTAGAGACTCCAAAAGTCCATCAGCATGGAGCTTCTTCATGCGCTTGACACCAATGTGACCAAGGCGGCAGTGCCACCAGTATGTGGGACTATCGTTATCAACTTTACATCTTTTGGTATTCACGCTATGAATATGTGTAACATTACGCTCGAGATTCATTAAGAACAAACCATTGACCATCGGAGCATGACCATAAAACATGTCTCTCATATAAATAGAACAACCATTATTCTCGGATTTAAATGAGTAGCCATCTCGCATTAAACGAGATCCGGATACAATGTTCATGCTCAAACTTGGCACCAAATAACAATTATTAAGGTTCAAAACTAATCCCGTAGGTAAATGTAGAGGTAGCGTGCGGCGGCGATCACATCGACTCGAACCATTCCCGACGCGCATCGTCACCTCGCCCTTCGCCAGTCTCCGCTTATTCCGCAGCTCCTGCTGTGAGTTACAAATATGAGCAACAGCACGGTATCAAATACCGGGAGTTACTACAGTCTTGGTAAGGTACACATCAATTACATGTATATCAAATATACCTTTGGTGTTGCCGGCCTTCTTATCCGCTAAGTATTTGGGGCAGTTCCGCTTCGATGACCCTTCCCTTGCAATAAAAGCACTCGATCTCAGGCTTGGGTCCATTCTTTGACTTCTTCCCGGTAACTGGCTTACCGGGCGCGACAACATCCTTGCCGTCCTTCTTGAAGTTCTTCTTGCCCTTGCCCTTCTTGAACTTAGTGGTCTTATTGACCATCAACACTTGATGTTCTTTCTTGATCTCAACCTCTGCTGACTTCAGCATTGAAAATACTTCAGGAATGGTCTTCACCATCCCATGCATATTGTAGTTCATCACAAAGCTCTTGTATCTTGGTGGGAGCGATCGAAGGATTCTTTCAATGACCGCCTCATCGGGGAGGTTAATATTCAGCTGGGTCATGCGGTTGTGCAACCCGGACATTACGAGTATGTGCTCACCGATGTAACTATTTTCCTCCATCTTACAACTATAGAACTTGTCGAGACGTCATATCTCTCGACCCGGCGTGATCTTGGAAAACTAGTTTCATCTCCTCGAACATCTCATATGCTCCGTGATGCTCAAAACGCTTTTGGAGCCCGGTTCTAAGGTGTAAAGCATGCCGCATCGAACGAGGGAGTAATCATCAGCACGAGTTTGCCAAGCATTCATAATGTCTTGGTTCTCTGGGACGGGAGCGTCACCTAGCGGTCCTTCTAAGACATATTGTTTCCTGGCAGCTATGAGGATGATCCTCAGGTTCAGACGCTTGATCCGTATAGTTCTTGCCGTCATCTTTCAGCTTGGTTTTCTCTAGGAACGCGTTGAAGTTCAAGTTGACATGAGCGTTGGCCATTTGATCTACAAGACATATTATGCAAAAGTTTTAGACTATTGTTCATGATAATAAAGTTCATCTAATCAAATTATTTAATGAACTCCCACTCAGATTAGACATCCCTCTAATCATCTAAGTGTTACACGATCCGAGTCGACTAGGCCGTGTCCGATCATCACGTGAGACGGACTAGTCATCGTCGGTGAACATTCTGATGTTGATCGTATCTTCCATACGACTCGTGTTCGACCTTTCGGTCTCCGTGTTCCGAGGCCATGTCTGTACATGCTAGGCTCGTCAAGTTAACCCTAAGTATTTTGCATGTGTAAATCTGTCTTACACCCGTTGTATGTGAACGTAAGGATCTATCACACCCGATCATCACGTGGTGCTTCGAAACGACGAACTTTAGCAACGGTGCACAGTTAGGGGAGAACACTTCTTGAAATTGTTGTAAGGGATCATCTTATTTACTACCGTCGTTCTAAGTAAACAAGATGCGTAAACATAATAAACATCACATGCAATTATATAGTAGTGACATGATATGGCCAATATCATATAGCTCCATTGATCTCCATCTTCGGGGCTCCATGATCATCTTGTCATCGGCATGACACCATGATCTCCATCATCATGATCTCCATCATCGTGTCTTCATGAAGTTGTCACGCCAACGACTACTTCTACTTCTATGGCTAACGCGTTTAGCAATAAAGTAAAGTAATTTACATGGCGTTCTTCATTGAAACGCAGGTCATACAAAAATAAAGACAACTCCTATGGCTCCTGCCGGTTGTCATACTCATCGACATGCAAGTCGTGATTCCTATTACAAGAACATGATCTCATACATCACAATATATCATTCATCATTCATCACAACTTCTGGCCATATCACATCACATGATAATTGCTGCAAAAACAAGTTAGACGTCCTCTAATTGTTGTTGCATCTTTTACGTGGCTGCAATTGGGTTCTAGCAAGAACGTTTTCGTACCTACGAATAACCACAACGTGATTTTGTCAACTTCTATTTACCGTTCATAAGGACCCTTTTCATCTAATCCGCTCCAACTAAAGTGGGAGAGACAGACACCCTTGACCACCTTATGCAACTAGTGCATGTTAGTCGGTGGAACCGGTCTCACGTAAGCGCACGTGTAAGGTTGGTCCGGCCGCTTCATCCCACAATACCGCTGAAGCAAGATAAGACTACTAGCGGCAAGCAAGTTGACAAGATCTACGCCCACAACAAAATTGTGTTCTACTCGTGCAATAGAGAACTACGCACAGACCTAGCTCATGATGCCACTGTTGGGGAACATTGCAGAAAATTAAAATTTTTCCTACCGTTTCACCAAGATCCATCTATGAGTTCATCTAAGCAACGAGTCAAGGGAGTGAGTTTGCATCTACATACCACTTGTAGATCGAAAAGTGCGGAAGCGCTCAAGGGATGGTGATGATGGAGTCGTACTCGCCGTGATTCGGATCACCGATGACCAAGTACTGAACGGACAGCACCTCCGTGTTCAACACACGTACGGTACGGACGACGTCTCCTCCGTCTTGATCCAGCAAGGGGGAAGGAGAGGTTGAGGAAGATGGCTCCAACGGCAGCACGACGGCGTGGTGTTGTTGGTGCAGCAGTACTCCGACAGGGCTTCGCCAAGCACGTACGGAGGAGGAGAGGTGTTGGGGAGGGGAGGGGCTGCGCCTTGGCTTGGGGGGTGTGCAGCCCTCCCCTCACCCCTCTATTTATAGGGGGAAAGGAGAGGGGGGCCGACCCCTCTAGATGGCATCTAGAGGGGGGGCGGCGGCCAAGGGGAGGGCTTGCCCCCAAGCAGGGGCGCCTCTGGGTTCCCCCTCAACCCTAGGCGCAGGGCCCAAGGGCGGGGGTGCGCCCAGCCCAACAGGCTGGCCCCTTCCCACGCAGCCCAAGTGGCCCCCGGGAGGTGGCCCCTCCGGTGGACCTCCGGAACCCTTCCGGTGACCCCGGTACAATACCGATATGCCGAAACTTTTCCGTGTCCGCTTGACAACTTCCCAAATATAAATCTTAACCTCCGAACCATTCCGGAACTCCTCGTGACGTCCGGGATCTCATCCGGGACTCCGAACAACATTCGGTAATCACATACAAGTCTTCCTAATAACCCTAGCGTCACCGAACCTTAAGTGTGTAGACCCTACGGGTTCGGGAGACATGCAGACATGACCGAGACGATCTCAGGTCAATAACCAACAGCGGGATCTGGATACCCATGTTGGCTCCCACATGCTCCTCGATGATGTCATCGGATGAACCACGATGTCGAGGATTCAATCAACCCCGTATACTATTACCTTTGTCAATCGGTACGTTACATGCCCGAGACTCGATCGTCGGTATCCCAATACCTCGTTCAGTCTCGTTACCGGCAAGTCACTTTACTCGTACAGTAATGCATGATCCCGCGACCAAACACTTGGTCACTTTGAGCTCATTATGATGATGCATTACCGAGTGGGCCCAGAGATACCTCTCCGTCATACGGAGTGACAAATCCCAGTCTCGATCCGTGTCAACCCAACAGACACTTTCGGAGATACCTGTAGTGCACCTTTATAGTCACCCGATTCACGTTGTGACGTTTGGTACACCCAAAGCACTCCCTACGGTATCCGGGAGTTACACGATCTCATGGTCTAAGGAAGAGATACTTGACATTGATATAGCTCTATCAAATCGAACTACACGATCTTGTGCTATGCTTAGGATTGGGTCTTGTCCATCACGTCATTCTCCTAATGACGTGATCCCGTTGTCAACGACATCTGATGTTCATAGTCAGGAAACCATGACTATCTGTTGACCAACGAGCTAGTCAACTAGAGGCTCACTAGGGACATATTGTGGTCTATGTATTCACACATGTATTACGATTTCCGGATAATACAATTATAGCATGAATAAAAGACAATTATCACGAACAAGGAAATATAATAATAATGCTTTTATTATTGCCTCTAGGGCATATTTCCAACACGCATCATATAGGGCTTTCCAGCCATGATATCTCCGGCCTGACGTAGCTCCTCCTTCATACCTCTCATCGCAGAGCGAGTATCCTTGGCCTCGCCAGTGACCTTCTCTAGGTCCTTCCGTACACCCTATCTTCTTTTTTCAAGAAGCTTGCAGCGGTCGACAGCATTCTTCAATTTTACAGCCATCTCGGCCATTTCCTTCTTGCTCTGGCAGTGAGCAGCCTGTTCGGTTTTTAGCTCTTCAGCCGCCTTTAAGGCAGCCGCATCGCTTTTCCTGGCCTGCTCCTTGGCTCGGGCAAATTCCGCCCGAAGGTTCTCCATGGCAGCAGCACCATCTGCATTAAGCACACATGTTATAAGGTACGGGCATCAAGCTCCTCTTACCAGATCTCTACGGAGACATTGCATACCTTGTGCCTCGTCCAGCCGCTTGTTGACAAGCGCGATGTCGGCATCTGCCACGTCAAGTTGCCGCTTTAGCTCGGCAAATTCATCAGTCCGGCTAGCCACCGAACACTTCGCCACCTACATAGGAAAGGCGACATATTATACTTGGGATTATGATCCTCCGCGCGCCGTCATTTCTGACAACGCATGTAGTCTCGAGGCTACTACCTATACAGGGCGCATCTCATATATGCGGATCTGTCAAAAGGTACACCATTTCGCGGACCTCAAAACCTGTCAGTAACTCCTGGCGGCCTCGTACAACCCGCTTTCCGCACATGAAATCCTTCTAATCACTGTATTCATCAACGCACGGTGTTCTTATGAGATAGACGCTCGCCCGAGCAGATCCTTCAGCTCCTCCGATCGTGCACCAGACGGTGCCGGACTCGTCCGAAGGCCTTTTTTGAAGGCCGGATTCGGAGAAACCCTCCGTGACGACACCTCGGGGTCGCCTGCCTCGCAAGACGGTATAGCTGGGGGAGGCGTTCCGCTCTCCATCATCTCCGGACGAAGATCCCCTGAAGATGAGCTCTGCTGAGAAGGGCTGAGATCTGAACTACAAGGTAAAATTTCAGTTATCTTCCTCAGAAATAGAACAGGGATGTCTCTCATTTTAAAACCCCTCTCTTTACTTATGGCTCGGTGGAGAGCTGGTCCCCTTGGGGGCGCAATGCGATCGGGGCACCACCCGGCGCTGGACCCTCTGACAAAGATTTCTTCCCCCGCTTTGAGACCATGGTCTCCGGGTCTTCAGAGGCGGTCCTCTTCTTCCCTTTGTTGGAGGAATTCTCGATTCCTCCTTTCCCGACAGCCTCCTTCGGGGAGGCGGTAGCTTCGTTGTTCCCCTCTTCACCTTCTTCCAAAGGCACAGCCTCTAGCATCCTGGTTAACACGGGATCCGGCGTAGTCTCAGGGAGGGGGGCCGGACACCTGATTAGCTTTGCTTTCGCTATCCACTCCTGTTTAAGGGACAACTCTTTTAAGGGCAATTTTATAATAAATATATGGATAGCGTGTCCGGGTACAGGACCACTTACTTGAGTATCCGGGCGATTGCAGCTCAGACCTGCGTCCTTGGACGAGTCCGGACACATTGCTTGTGATCCGAAGAACAATTTGTACATCTCCATGGGCGTCGCGCCCGCAAAATGCTGGAGGGCTCGCGATCCTTCCAGATTAAACTCCCACAGGCGGAGGGGGCGACGTTTGCAGGGCAGGATGCGGCGAATCAACATTACCTGCGTCACTACAGCCAGATTGATATCTCTTTCTAGGAGATATCGAATGCGGCCTTGCAACAAGGGTATGTCCTTGGACAGCCCCTAGTTAAGCCCTTTATTGACCCATGACGCTAGCTGTGGTGGGGGACCAGAGCGAAAAGCAAGTGGCGCCACCCACGTGGTGCCCCTGGGAGCTGTAATATAAAACCACTCTCGTTGCCATAAGCCGAACTCCTCTTGAAAAGAGCCCTCGGGCCATGGAGCATCGGCAATCTTGCTTATAACAGCACCTCCGCACTCTGTGTGCTGCCCCTCGATCATCTTCGGCTCTACCTTGAAGGTCTTAAGCCACAATCCGAAGTGAGGAGTAATATGGAGGAAGGCCTCACACACGACAATGAACGATGAGATTTGGAGGATGGACTCCGGAGCCAAGTCGTGAAATTCCATCCCGTAATAAAACATGAGCCCCCTCACGAAGGGATCAATCGGGAAGCCTAGCCCCTGAAGGAAGTGATACATGAACACCACGCTCTCACCGGGCTTGGGAGTGGGAATATTCTGCCCTTGAGCAGGTAGCCTATGCGAGATTTCGCCGGTTAGATACCTGGCATCTCTCAGCTTTCGCACGTCTTCTTCCGTAACGGAGGAACGCATCCACCAGCCTTGGAGGTCGGAGCCGGACATTGTCGATGGTCCGAAGCGCCTGAATCTGGAGCCTTGGGTGTTGGAGCTCAAGGTGAGAGGCGGATTTGATTGAGATTGAAAGAAAGGAGTTAAGCCTTGGTCTCTTTATAAAGAGGTTGAATACCAAGAGCCCTCCCCGTGACCATTTGGGACTCTCCTTCGATTGGGGAGACATACCAACAGGCACGATAGGGTTGCCCACACCCGTATTGGTGAGAACCCCAGAATAAGGGGACATGATCTCTGCTTTTACAAGACGTGCCAAGGAAACCCCCTCGCTAAACGCGCTGAGGTGGGACAGTAAAACGACTCGAATAAAGGCTTGGCCGGGCATGATGTCACGCTACGGAATACTGTCAGTAGATTAGATTTGTACAAATATTATTCTCTCTACGGTGGTATGTGGAACTTATTTTGCAGAGCCGGACACTATCCTTGTGTTCAAAATCTTTTATGAAGTATTCGGAGGAGGAACCCGCCTTGCAATGCCAAAGACAATCTGCGGCCGGACTCGTCGTCATTGAAGCCTGGTTCAGGGCTACCGAGGAGTCCCGGATTAGGGGTGTCCGGATGGCGGACTATGACCTTTGGCCGACTCTGGACTATGAAGATACAAGATTGAAGAGTTCGTCCCATGTCCGGATGGGACTTTCCTTGGCGTGGAAGGCAAGCTTGGTGAAACGGATATGTAGATCTCCTCCCATTATAACCGACTCTATGTAAACCTAGCCCTCTCCGGTCTATATAAACCGGAGGGTTTTAGTCCGTAGGACGAACAACAATCATACCATAGGCTAGCTTCTAGGGTTTAGCCTCTCTGATCTCGTGGTAGATCTACTCTTGTACTACCCATATCATCAATATTAATCAAGCATGAGTAGGGTTTTACCTCCATCGAGAGGGCCCAAACCTGGGTAAAAACATCGTGTCCCTTGTCTCCTGTTACCATCCGCCTAGACGCACAGTTTGGGACCCCCTACCCAAGATCCACCGGTTTTGACACCGACAACGAGGAAGGCGTGGACGAGGATGATGAGGACGACAAAGAAGGCATGGACGAGGATGACGAGGACGATGAGGAAGGCGTGGACGAGGATGACGAGGACGACGAGGAAGGCGTCGACGAGGATGACGAGGACGATGAGGAAGGCGTGGACGAGGATGACGAGGAAGACGAGGAAGGCATGGACGAGGATGATGAGGACGACGAGGAAGGCGTAGAGGAGGATGACGAGGACGACGAGGAAGGCATGGACGAGGAAGGTGAGGCGGAGTACTATCTCGGTGAGTCGGCCTTGATGGCGGAGTAGACCGCTATCCTGGAGTCCATCCAAGATGAGGCGTATGTGGAGTTCAACCGGCCCTTCCTCCGGGAAGAACAGGCGAAGACCGATGTTCTCTTCGACGAGCTGGATGCGGAGCAGGAGGCGGAGGCCAACGACATCGATGTCAGAATGGAGATAGTGGACATCTCCGACAAGAGGGAGTAGTGTAGTTTTGTTGGTAGATGTTTGCTTTTCCATGGTTTTTATGCTTTCCATGTCTTGTATGCCTGTAAAGGTTGAACAATGTCAAGCAATCGTCGATGTCAGAATGGAGACAATTTCGTTTCCATGTCAAGCAATCGTGTTTTGTTCTTAAGTAGTAGTACTACCCCGTCCCAAAGTAAATGTGTCAACTTTGTAGTAACTTCATACCAGGCAGTACAATTCACATTGTACTGGTTAGTACAAGGTTGAGCCAATTAATTTGTGACGGAAGGTGTATGTTTTATTACAAATTGCAGTTTCAAGTAGTACAAAATAAACGTCTCAACTGGGGCACATATTTGATTCTAGAAATTTCAGTGTGGTTAGATTTGAATATGGTTTCAACGTGGTTAGGTTCTAGAGAGGCATTCAACAACATGCGCAAAAAACCACAAATGGCTTCTGAGAAGCACCGTCTTGCATGGTTTTTCCGCAAGATGGGATTCAACATTTCTCCAGGACATTCTGGGTTTTATAAGTGTAGAAAGAATTGTTTTACACTTATATGTTGTGTGGCAGAGGCACGACTATTACTTTTGTGAGAGGCATGAATGTGCCGACAGAACGGGCACGGTCACGTATGAAATAGGTGCAAGGTGGTCCCTAATGTCGCCTTAATGTATCATCTATACACTTCACTGTTATAAGCATGGTCGTCGTTCTTGTCGAAGCACGGAGGTGAAGGATGGAGCCTTTGCCTCTGTGACAGTCACGTCCCATATTAAGAAGGAAGCAAATCTTCAGACCCGATAGGTCGGAAGCTGGCCGTAAGGCACGCTCCCGCCTCTGCATTTTCGATGACGTCACATTTAGTGCCAGTGGGGTGGATGTAATGCTTGGTTTGCTGATGTTTTTGTTGTCAGCAACTTTCTTAACATGTTACGCACGACAGAGGTACGGTTTTACCCGACGTAGAGGCACACACGTAACGAACTGGATGCACGAACGTGATTCTAAGGGAGGTACGGACGAAAAAGGATCGTGATGCAAGGACGTGAAGGTGTGCCTCTGCTTTAAAGAAGCTTTCATTCACACGTTTTCATTGCGGGGGGCATGGACTATGAGCTCCATGTGTTTTCGAAGGCATTAGGCCTCATTAATGAACTTATCAGAGAGAAGGTGAATCTTTTGGTTGACGTCTAGAATGTTGCGTAAAATGACTTGAAGCCAAGTTATGCACGGTCCCCTTGGTATCATAGGCACATAGGCACATAAGTGCCTATGTGGTGCATTGGAAATAAACTTGTGCAAAAGACATGTAAACTGCAAGCAAACTACAAGGTTAACTGCGACACAAGCAAACCTAAATTTATAACAAGAAAACGGCAGTCTTGAGAGAAAGCAAATCTAATGAGAAATCGAGAATGGTGTGAGCAATGTTCTAGATACTTTTGTTGGCCGGGACCACCTGCTTCAGTAGTCGTAGTCGCCACAGGACCTAGCGCGCTTCTTGGTCTGCTCCTTGTTGAGTTTTGCCCGGCGAAGACCTTCCTGGATGATGGTGAGGCGGCTCCATATCTCGTACGCAGCGTAAGCGTCCTTTGCCGTGTACACTATGTGCCTCATGAACAGGGGCATGCGCGCCCAGCGCTGGTGCTCTGCGTTTGTGAGCTCTATGTCGTGGACAAGGATGCTTGAGGCGTCTGATAATCCCCAAGTGCAGGGAATCATCCTAGCAATTCCCAAAGGTGGAAGTGATAAGTATGGAGTGTCGAACCCACAAGGAGCTAAAGGTAAGATCAATATTCTCAACCCCTATCTGCCACTGATACGACTCTATGTGCACCGAACGTTTGCTTCCAACTAGAAACAAGAAATAAAACTGCGTTGTGGGTATAAAGAGGATAACTTTGCATGATATCGGAGAGCTAAAATATGAAAGTAGGTGTTGTTATCATAAAGTTAGAATATATTACTAAATATTATAAATAGCACGTGTGGAATAATGGTGGATCGGTGTGCGGAATTGTCCTAGCCAATTGTTAACAAGATCGGTAGTCGTCATTGCAATTTCATATGAGGGAGAGGCATAAGCTAACATACTTTCTCTACTTGGATCCTATGCACTTATGATTGGAACTCTAGCAAGCATCCGCAACTACTAAAGATCATTAAGGTAAAAACCCAACCATAGCATTAAAGCATCAAGTCCCCTTTATCCCATATGCAACAACCCCCTTACTCGGGTTTGTGTTTTAGTCACTCACGCAACCCACTATAAGCTAATCATGAACGTATTGCAACACCGAACAGCGGGAATCCCTCACGCTTGCACGACACGGAGGGCACCATATGACAGCAACAAAATAAAACATACAACTCGTACCAATCTAGACCATCAATCAACCCAAGGACAAAAGATGTCTACTCAAAACATCATAGGATGACAACACATCATTGGATCATAATATGTGGCATAAAGCACCATGTTCAAGTAGGGATTATAGCGGGGTGCGGGAGAGTGGACCGTGTAAAAGAGATGAGGATGGTGATGATGATGGTGATGTTGATGAAGACGATCACCGCGGCGATGATTCCCCTCCCGATGGCACTCCGGTGCACCAAGAGAGAGGAGGAGAGGTTCTCCCCCTTGTGCTTCCTCCTCCATGGCTTTCCCCCTCTGGTCCTTGGCCTTCATGGCGATGAGGGCCCCTCCGAGATCCTCCTCCATGGCCTCCGGTGATGATGTTCCCCTCCGGCAAGGTGCCGGAGAGGGCTTAGATTGATTTCTCATGGCTACAGAGGCTTGCGGCGGCGGAACTTCCGATCTAGGTTATTTCCCGAAGGTTTCTGTATTTATAGGAATTTTTGGCGTAGGTTTCACGTCGGGGGGGGGGTCTCCGGGTTGTCCACGAGATATGGGGGCGCGCCCTAGGGTGGTGGGTGCGCCCCCACCCTCGTGGGCAGCCCGGTACTCTTCTGGCCCAACTCCGATGCTCCATGGTCTTCTTTTGGTCCATAAAAAATCATCAAAAAATGGCACGTCAATTGGACTCCGTTTGGTATTCCTTTTCTGTAAAACTCAAAAACAAGGAGAAAACAGAAACTGGCACTGGGCTCTAGGTTAATAGGTTAGTCCCAAAAATCATATAAAATGGTATATAAATGCATATAAAACATCATAGATTGATAATATAATAGCATGAATACATCATAAATTATAGTTACGTTGGAGACGTATCAGCATCCCCAAGCTTAATTCCTGATCGTCCTCGGGTAGGTAAATGATAAAAGAAATAATTTATGAAGTGTGAATGCTAGCAGGTGCACAAGTTTGATCAATGATAATTTCAATCACCTTTTCTAGCATCAATATGTGTCATAATAGTAGCTTATCTCATAATAATTTTCATGATCAAGTAACAATCTATTCACAATGTCAAGTATGGTTCAGAAACTTCATTGAGAACTAACAAACTATAATCTCAGTCATGAAGCAATTGCAATTTATCGTAACATCGGAAAGAGTCAAGAATAGAGCTTTTCAGCGAGTCCACATACTCAACTATCATATAGTCTTCTACAATTACTAACAATCACGCAATACTTGTGGTTATGGAGTTTTAATCAAACACTGAGAAAGATAGGGGCTTATAATTTCGCCTCCCAACGTATTCACCTTTAGGTGATGTCAACAATAATAGCTCATGCTAACTTACATCCAATTGGATATATATCAGGATCTTTCCAACACGAGGTGCTTGCCAAAGGATAAAATGAAAAAGGGAAAGGTGAGGATCACCTTGACTCTTTCAAAATATAAAAGACATAAAGTAAAAGATAGGCCCTTCGCAGAGGGAAGCAGAGGTTGTCATGCGCTCTTATGGTTGGATGCACAAAATCTTAATGCAAAAGAACGTCACTTTATATTGCCACTTGTATATGGACCTTTATTATGCAGTCTGTCGCTTTTATTGCTTCCATAACAAGATCGTATAAAGCTTATTTTCTTCACACTAATAGATCATACATATCTAGAGAGCAATTTTTATTGCTTGCACCGATGACAACTTACTTGAAGGATCTTACTCAATCCATAGGTAGGTATGGTGGACTCTTATGGCAAAACTTGGTTCAAAGATATTTGGAAGCACAAGTAGTATCTCTACTTGGTGCAAGGAATTTGGCTAGCATGATGGGGAAAGGCAAGCTCAACATGTTAGGAAGGTCCATGACTATATATTTTAACTGAGATGTGAGAAAACATAAACCATTACGTTGTCTTCCATGTCCAACATGAAATCTTTAGCATGTCATACTTAATGAGTGCTCACAATCATAAAAGATGTCCAAGATAGTATATTGATATGTGAAGCTTCTCTTTCTTTATTACTTCCTATTAATTGCAACGATGACCAAAACTATGTTTGTCAACTCTCAACAACTTTTATGCCTCATACTCTTTATCTGTGAAGTCATCACTATCCATGTTATAAGCATATGAAGCATATATAAATTCAGATTTATGACATTCAATTCATTCCCCCATTTACTCATAGGATATACATGAAGCACATGAGTAAATGAAAAACTACTCGAAAAGATATGAGTGAGCGACCTTTGAGTAGTCAAATAATTAACTAGCCATGGGAGGGTTCCTTTTTTATTCAATATTTCAGATCCAATGATTTTATTCAAACATCAAGTAAAATTGAAAATACGCTCCAAGCAAAACACATATCATGTGACGAATAAAAATATAGCTCCGAGTAAGGTATATAGATAGTTTTGAAGACGAAAGAGGGGATGCCTTCCGGGCATCCCCAAGCTTAGGCGCTTGAGTCTTCCTTGAATATTACCTTGGGGTGCCTTGGGCATCCCCAATCTTAGGGTCTTCCCACTCCTTATTCTCCTCCTATCGATATCTCACCCAAAACTTGAAAACTTCAACCACACAAAACTTAATGGAACTTCGTGAGATAGGTTAGCATGATAAAGAGTAAACTATTCACCTTGGTGCTGTCAAAGACAAGGTTCATAATTGTTTTCACACAATCCCTACAGTACCATATAATTTCTACAATTTATATTGCGAAATATAAGCCATAGAAACTAGAAAACAAGCAAACTATGCGATGAAAACAGAATCTGTCAGAAACAGAATAGTCTGTAATGATCTGAACAATAACCATAATTCTGCTACTCGAAAAATTATCAAATAAATTGGTAGACGTGAGGAATTTGTCTATTAATCTTCTTCAAAAAGAATCAACTCAAAATCACTCTTCTGTAAAAAAAGACATCTAATCTTGTGAGCGCAAAGTTTCTGTTTTTTACTGCAAGATCACATTAACTCTCACCCAAGTCTTCCCAAAGGTCTTACTTGGCACTTTATTGAAACAAAAGCTATAAAACATGATTAATACAGTAGCTTAATCATGTAGACACACAAAAACAGTAAGGGTAAATATTGTGTTGTCTCCAACAAGCGCTTTTCTTTAATGCCTTTTAGCTAGGCATGATGATTTCAATGATGCTCACATAAAAGATAAGAGTTGAAACATAAAAGGATTATCATGAAGAATATTACTAGCACATTTAAATATAACTCACTTACTGTGCCTAGGGATTTTGTGAGCACACAATTTATCGAAACAAGAATCAACTAGCATAGGAAGGCAAAACAAGTTTAACTTCAAAACTTTACGCACAAAGAGAGGAAACTTGATATTATTGCAACTCCTACAAGCATATATTCCTCCCTCATAATAGTTTTCAGTAGCATCATGGATAAAACCTTTTTTCTCATACTCAATTGGAACCTCTTCCTAAATAGTGGAATAATAACTAAAGTTGACACTATTCCAAATCCACTTTCATAAATATCACACTGAGATTCAACACCCTCCAAGATAGTGGGATCACTAATTCCTAAAGTTGACACTCTTCCAAACCCACTGTAATTTATATTATGATTCATACTTCAAAGGATATAAGTGCAGTTCATGGAGCATTCTACAATTAATATAGACTAACCAATGTCCAATCTCAAAATATATAAGTGATGCACATGAAGCATTCTATAAAACCACACTCAAACGATTTAAGTGAAGCACAAAGAGCAATGCTATAAGATCATACTTAAAATATATAACTGAAGCACATGAAGTATTATATAAATCAATGAATAACTATCTCATACTAGCATGATTCTTAAAGAAAAATGAAAACACAAAGGACACAAATCATGTGAACAAAACAAAAACCGAGGTATACCGATATCTGTTGAAGAAGAAAGATGGGATGCCAACCGGGGCATCCCCAAGCTTATATGCTTGAGTATCCTTTAAAATATTTACTTGGGGTGCCTTGGGCATCCCCAAGCTTGAACTATTGTCTCTCTTTATTCTTCTCACATCGGTAACTCCTCGTTCTTCAAACACTTCATTCACAAAAACTTAAACAAAAACTTTGTGAGATCCGTTAGTGTAATAAAGCAAACTACCACTTTAAGGTACTGTAATTAACTTATTCTTTATATATATTGGTGTTAAACCTACTTTATTACAACTTCTCTATGGTTCATACCCTTACATACTAGCCATAGATGCATCAAAATAAGCAAACAACACATGAAAAACAGAATCTGTCAAGAACAGGACAGTCTATAGTAATCTGGAAGTTTAGTAAATAAATTATTAAATTTGACACATTTGACACATTTGTACATAAGTAATGTGCAAAAAGTTTCAGACACATTTGACTTTCCAGTAAAAAATGTAAATTCATGAACTACAGCCAAAGTTTCTGTTTTTCTTCTGCACATAGTAAGCAAGCAAACTTATCATCCTAAAACCAAAGCTTGGCACATTATTTTTATAATATAATGGATATATACAAGGGGCTAATTATTTACAGAGAAACTTCCATGAAAAATTCTACATTGTTTCCGTGAGCATGAACACAAGTGCTCAAGGTCGACCCTCACTTCTTCAATGCATAACTTTCCAATCACTTCTCTTTACGAAAAACTTTTTAGGCATGAGAGGCAAGTAATTTTTTGTATTTTCATTCTTTTAATTTTTTGTATGTTTCACCCACAACTAAACAGAAACAAAAGGAAAAACAAAATCTACTTAGTGAAGAAAGCAAACAAGCACACACGGAATATCAACCCCACGCTTATTGCTCCCTAAGAACGCCGCCAGAAAAGAGCTTGATAATCCCCAAGTGCAGGAAATCATCGTAGCAATTCCCAAAGGTGGAAGTGATAAGTATGGAGTGTCAAACCCACAAGGAGCTAAAGGTAAGATCAATATTCTCTCAAGCCCTATCTGCCACTGATACGACTCTACGTGCACCGAACGTTTGCTTCCAACTAGAAACAAGAAATAAAACTGCGTTGTGGGTATAAAGATGATAACTTTGCATGATATCGGAGAGCTAAAATATGAAAGTAGGTGCTGTTATCATAAAGTTAGAATATATTACTAAATATTATAAATAGCGAGTGTGGAATAATGGTGGATCGGTGTGCAGAACTGTCCTAGGCAATTGTTAACGAGATCGGTAGTCGTCATTGCAATTTCATATGAGGGAGAGGCATAAGCTAACATACTTTCTCTACTTGGATCATATGCACTTATGATTGGAACTCTAGCAAGCATCCGCAACTACTAAAGATCATTAAGGTAAAACCCAACCATAACATTAAAGCATCAAGTCCCCTTTATCCCATACGCAACAACCCCCTTACTCGGGTTTGTGTTTCAGTCACTCACGCAACCCACTATAAGCGAATCTTGAACATATTGCAACACCCTACGGCGGGAATCCCTCACGATTGCGTGACACGGAGGGCACCATAGGACAGCACAAAAATAAAACATACAATTCATACCAATCTAGACCATTAATCAACCCAAGGACAAAAGATATCTACTCAAAACATCATAGGATGGCAACACATCATTGGATCATAATACGTGGCATAAAGCACCATGTTCAAGTAGGGATTACAGCGGGGTGCGGGAGAGTGGACCGCGTAAAAGAGATGAGGATGGTGATGATGATGGTGATGTTGATGAAGACGATCACCGCGGCGATGATTCCCCTCCCGATGGCACTCCAGTGCCACCAAGAGAGAGGAGGAGAAGTTCTCCCCCTTGTGCTTCCTCCTCCATGGCTTTCCCCCTCTGGTCCTTGGCCTTCATGGCAATGAGGGCCCCTCCGAGATCCTCCTCCATGGCCTCCGGTGATGATGGCCCCCTCCGGCAGGGTGCTGGAGAGGGCCTAGATTGATTTCTCGTGGCTATAGAGGCTTGCGGCGGAGGAACTTCCGATCTAGGTTATTTCCCAAAGGTTTCTGTATTTGTAGGAATTTTTGGTGTAGGTTTCACGTCAGGGGGGTCTCCGGGCTGTCCATGAGATAGGGGGCGCGCCCTAGGGGGGTGGGCGCGCCCCCCACCCTCGTGGGCAGCCCGGGACTCTTCTGGCCCAACTCCGATGCTCCGTGGTCTTCTTTTGGTCCATAAAAAATCATCAAAAATTGGCACGTCAATTGGACTCCGTTTGGTATTCCTTTTCTGTAAAACTCAAAAACAAGGAGAAAACAGAAACTGGCACTGGGCTCTAGGTTAATAGGTTAGTCCAAAAAATCATATAAAATGGCATATAAATGCATATAAAACATCATAGATGGATAATATAGTAGCATGACTACTTCATAAATTATAGATACGTTGGAGACGTATCGCGTCCCCAAGGGAGTCCAGAGGCTTGGTAGCTGTAGGCACCCTCCATTCTTTCTGGATGTCGATGAAGTGGGCGATCTCCAATCCGATGCGGCCGAGCATCTCTATGTCGCTGTCGATGGAGAAGCCAACAAACGTGTACCCGGGGTTGGCGAGGAAGTTGTCGAACTTGGTGCAGTTCTTGTCGGCCGCGCTCAGTTGGAAGAGCAGCACCGGATGATCCTTGCCGACGGAGAGCTGGACGAGGGCGGGTTTCTGATCTTCGCCATGGTCGTTGGTGTACTTCACATCAACTCCGACGATCTTGTGGCGCTCGAACTGGAGGTGTCGCTCGTACTGCTCAATGGTGGTCGCCATCTTGTGCAAGTCGTTGGTGTGGATCACGTGCAACTTGGTGTTGTCATGGGCCTGCACCTCCTTGAATTCCCTGGTGAATCCCATGGCCTGGAGCAGTTGGTCCTCCTGCAGCCTGGTATTTCGTGGGGAACGATGAGTGGGAGCACAGTGGCGATTTCTGTTGTTTGTGTGTGAGAAGGCCGCGGCGGGAGTCTAAATTTAAGGACGGGGAAGCGGCAAAGGAGTGCACGATCTCACTGTCGATGCGGTTGTGCACATCATGGGTTTTGGATCGTGTTTTTTCTTTATAAAAAATAAAAATAAAATCAGTATTTATGGGTTTAACAACCATTGTATCTCCAGGAAGTCGTGGAGATGATCGTTGTGCGTAGTTTGCTATCAAATGTTAACTTTTACAATTTATCTAGTGAGGCATGCAAGGGCAGTATGTAGAGGCACAAGTCTCTAACCAAGAGAAGCATGCTTGAAGTGGCTGGTTTAACTCTCAGACTCACGGGCATGGTGCATTCATTGGGAGTGGCAATTGTTTTCTTGATACATTTGCTGGGAGGAGCAATGTCGCGTTTCTTCAGAGGCACTGTTGTGTGTCCGTGTTGCAACAGACGCTACCAGATGGACAGAAAGAACGAGAAGCAATGAGAGGCGTGGACATGCAGCTGCAAGACGCACTCATACAATGAGAGGCGCAACAAGAGGCATAGATACGATGCTACGTGAGGCACGGAGATGAAGCTACGTGATTGCACGGACGTCAATTTGTGCTATGGTGCGACATGAGGCACGGGCACGAAAAAATAGCCATGCACTCAACTACATACGCAAAAAAGCCACAGATGTGTTTCTGAGAAGCACCGGCCTCCGTGGATTTACCGCAAGGTGGGATTCGACATTTATCCAGGGAATTCCGGGTTTTACAAGTGTAGGAAGAATCGTTTTTCACTTATATGTTCTGTGGCAGAGGCACGGCTATTACTTGTGTGATAAAGGAATGTACGTCAAATGTACGTGACGTGAGGATTGACAATAGGCGTCCGGTACTGTTTTTTTGGAATGTTTTTCAATTAAATTTTAGAGGCATGACTGTGTTGACGGAACAGGCACGTTTATGTCTGAAATAGTTGCAAGGTCGTCCCTAAGGTGTCCTATATGCTTCACAGTTACAAGCATGGTCGTCGTACTTGTCGAGGCATGGAGGTGTAGGATGGAGCCTATGTGTCGGTGTCAAAGTCGGCGGAACTCAGGTAGGAGGTCCAGAACTGTGCATCTAGGCGGATGGTAACAGGAGACAAGGGGCACGATGTTTTTACCCAGGTTCGGGCCCTCTAGATGGAGGTAAAATCCTACTCCTGCTTGATTAATATTGATGATATGGGTAGTACAAGAGTTGATCTACCACGATATCAGAGAGGCTAAACCCTAGAAGCTAGCCTATGGTTGTCTAGGCGGATGGTAACAGGAGACAAGGGGCACGATGTTTTTACCCAGGTTCGGACCCTCTCGATGGAGGTAAAATCCTACTCCTGCTTGATTAATATTGATGATATGGGTAGTACAAGAGTTGATCTACCACGAGATCAGAGAGGCTAAACCCTAGAAGCTAGCCTATGGTATGATTGTTGTTCGTCCTACGGACTAAAACTCTCCGGTTTATATAGACACCGGAGAGGGCTAGGGTTACACAGAGTCGGTTACAATGGGAGGAGATCTACATATCGTATTGCCAAGCTTGCCTTCTACGCCAAGGAAAGTCCTATCCGGTCACGGGACGAAGTCTTCAATCTTGTATCTTCACAGTCCGGGAGTCCGGCCAAAGGTCATAGTCTGGATATCCGGACACCCCCTAATCCAGGACTCCCTCAGTAGCCCCTGAACCAGGCTTCAATGACGACGAGTCCGGCGTGCAAATTGTCTTCGGCATTGCAAGGCGGGTTCCTCCTCCGAATAGTTCATAGAAGATGTTGAACACAAGGATAGTGTCCGGATCTGCAAAATAAGTTCCACATACCACCGTAGAGAGAATAATATTCGCACAAATCTAATCTGCTGACGTATTCCGTAGCATGTCATGCTACGGCCAAGCCTTTATTCGAATTGTTTTACTGTCCCACCTCAGCGCGATTAGCAAGGCAGTTTCCTTGGCACGTCTTGTCAAAGCAGAGATCATGTCCCCTTATTCCGGGATTCTCATCAATACGGGCATGGGTAACCCAACCGTGCCATTGGTATGTCTTCTTAATTGAAAATGAGTCCCAAACGGTTACGGGGAGGGCTCTTGGAATTCGACCTCTTTATAAAGAGACCAAGGCTCGACTCCTTTCTTTCAATCCAATCAAATCCGCCTCTTGCCTCGAGTTCGAACACCCAAAGCTTCAGATTCAGGCGCTTCGGACCTTCGATGATGTCCGGTCCCGACCTTCAAGGCCGGTGGATGCCTTCTTCCGTTATGGAAGAAGACGTGCGAAAGCTGAGAGATGCCAGGTATCTAACCGGCGAAATCAGACAAAGCTGCCTGCTCAAGGGCAGGCTATTCCCGCTCCCCAACCCGGTGAAAGTGTGGTGTTCATATCCCACTTCCTTCAGGGGCTAGGCTTCCGATTGATCCCTTCGTGAGGGGGCTCATGTTTTATTACGGGCTGGAATTTCACGACCTAGCTCCGGAGTCCATCCTCGAAATCTCATCATTCATTGTCGTGTGTGAGGCCTTCCTCCATATTACTCCTCACTTCGGACTGTGGCTTAAGACCTTCAAGGTAGAACCGAAGACGATCGAGGGGCAGCATGCTGAGTGCGGAGGTGCTTTTATAAGCAAGCTTGCCGACACTCCATGGCCCGAGGGCTCTTTCCGAGAGGAGTTCGGCTTATGGCAACGAGAGTGGTTTTACATCACAGCTCCCAGGGGCAACACATGGGTGGCGCCACCTGCTTTCGCCGGGTCCCCCACCACGGCTAACGTCATGGGTCAATAAAGGGCTTAACTGGGGGCCGTGCAAGGACGTGCCCTTGCTGCAGGGCCGTTTTCGAGATCTCCTAGAAAGAGATATCAATTTGGCCACAGTGGTGCAGGTTATGCTGATTCGCTGCATACTGCCCTGCAAATGTTGCCCTCTCCGCCTGTGGGAATTTAATCCGGAGGGACCCCGAGTCCTCCAACATTTTATGGGCACGACACCCATGGAGATGTATAAATTGTTCTTCGGATCACAAGCAATGTGTCCGGACTCGTCCGAGGACGCAGGTCTGAGCTGCAATCGCCCAGACACTCAAGTAACTAGCCCTGTACCCGGACACGCTACCCGTATGTTTATCATAAATTGCCCTTTTTAAAAGAGCTATCCTTTGAACAGGAATGGATAGCGAAAGCAAAGCTTATCAGGTGTCCGGCCCTCCTCCCTGACACTATGCTGGATCCCATGTTGACCAGGATGCTGGAGATGGCGCCTTTGGAACAAGGCAAAGAGGGGAACCAAGAAGCTACCGCCCCCGCGAAGGAGGCTGTAAGGAAGGGAGGAATCGAGAATTCCCTTAACAAGGTAAAGGAAAGGACCGCCTCTGAAGACCCGGAGGCGATGGCCTCAAAGCGGGGGAAGAAATCTTCGTAAGAGGGTCCGGCGCCGGAGAGTGCCCCGGCCGCATTGCGCCCCCAAGGGAACCATATCTCCACTGAGCCGTAAGTAAAGAGAGGGGTTTTAAAATGACTAGTATCCCTGTTTTATTTCTGAGGAAGATAACCGAAATTTAACCTTGCAGTTCGGATCTCAACCCTTCTCAGTAGACCTCATCTTCAGGGGATCTTCGTACGGAGATGATGGAGAGCGAAACGCCTCCCCCAGTTGTACCGTCTTGCGAGGCGGGCGACCCCGAGGTGTCATCTCGGAGGGTTTCTCCAAATACGGACCTTGAAAAAGGTCGTCGGAGTAGTCCGGCACCTTTCGGTGCACAGTCGGAGGAGCTGAAGGATCTGCTCGGGCGAGCGTCTATCTCAGAAGAACACCGTGTGTTGATGAACACAGTGATTAGAAGGATTTCATCCGCGGAAAGCGGATTGTACGAGGCCGCCAGGAGTTTACTGACAGGTTTTGAGGTACGCGAAAAGATGTACCTTTTGACAGAGCCGCATATATAAAACGCGCCCTGTATAGATAGTAGCCTCGAGACTCGTGGTGTTGTCAAAAATGACGACGCACAGAGGATCATAATGCCAGGTATAATATGTCGCCTTTCCTATGTAGGTGGCGAGGTGTTCGGTGGCTAGCCGGACTGATGAATTTGCCGAGCTAAAGCGGCAACTTGACGTGGAAGATGCCGACATCGCGCTTGTAAATGAGCGGCTGGACGAGGAACAAGGTATGTAATGTCTACAAAGACATCTGGTAAGAGGAGCTTGATGCTCATAGCTTATGACATGTGTGCTTAATGCAGATGGTGCTGCTGCCGTGGAGAGCCTTCGGGCGGAACTTGCCCAAGCCAAAGAGCAAGCGAGGAAAAGCGATGCGGTTGCCATTAAAGCGGCTGAAGAGCTAAAAGCCGAACAGGCTGCTCACTGCCAGAGCAAGAAAGAAATGGCCGAGATGGCTGTAAAATTGAAGGATGTTGCCGATCGTTGTAAGCTTCTTGAAAAAGAAGATAGGGTGGCACAGAAGGACCTGGAAAAGGTCACTGCCGAGGCCAAGGACACTCGCTCTGCAATGAGAGCTATGAAGGAGGAGCTACATCAGGCCGGAGATATAGCGGCTGGAAAGCCCTATATGCTGCGGATGAAGTTCGGGGGTCCTAAGTATGCTCCGTTAGACCGGAAGTGGAGTGCAGCGAACACTTATCTGGATTTGGCGGCGAGTGCCGTGGACGCGACCGAACACTTTTGGGGTCTAGATGACCATGAATTGGAAGAACTTTTTTGGTCGCAGTTCCACAATCCAGAGCGCCCACTTTTGGTATCCGATCGTTTGGCCGCATGGGCGGAGCTGAACAGGTTATCCGGACTCGCCATGAAGCATGTCGCGAGTCATCTGTGGCCGGAAGGGCCTGAGCCAAAGAGTTATTTTAGCTTGGTGTAGCAGTTCCTTGGTACGGTGCCGCATATTGATGCAATGAAGAGGTCAGCGTGCATAGAGGGTGCACAGATGGCTCTTGCCCGTGTCAAGACATTCTGGGCGAAGATGAAGGTCAGTGTTGTTGCATCCCAGGATTCGGACGAAAGCCGAGTACCCACCAAGCACTACTTTGATGAAGTTCTGCGGGGCGCTCGTTTAATGGAGACGCAGTGCTCGAAGGATGTTGTGTTCGAATAACATGTGCTATTGTAAAACAATGTTTTGATGGAATATCAAAGCTTTTTATACTTGTGCTTTCAAGAATTAGAATACCTCCTATGCGGCCGTTAATGTATATGTGTATATAACCTGAAGGATGGCAGTCGTTGGCTTCATCCCCCACGCATATAATTTGGGGGTGTTCGCAGAAGGCGCATTTTCCCACTTGATCCAACGTCTTGGTTCTATAAAGGAGGTGATAGCGCAGCGAACTAGGCAACCGGACTATAATGCTTTATCACTTTCACTTAGCCATAGGAGTTTGACAGTGGGGCTACTGAATAGTCCCTAGGGGCACCGCGCTCGCCCGAATTCGGGGCGCGTGTGTGCCTGACCGGGAAACGGCCCTTCGTTAATGCGGAGAAATCCTAAAGATTCCGGCAAGTCATCGAGTGGTTGACCAGTCTCTCGCTATATCATGACAGTCAGTTTTCGGCTTTCTCTACTGAGGTGCTCGCCTGGCCGAACCAGGGCACAATCGTAGTAGTTCTCCTAGTGTCGCCTTAGCCGATAGAGCGGAACGTAAGGCAGCAAAACACAGGAGCCGGGCAAACCCAACATTTGACCAAAGACATGATTCGGAGCTGATGCATATAAGGCCAAACTCGCGACGCCGAACACTCCCTAAGGTATTTGGTCTTTATGAAAACGGGCCGAACAAAAGCCCTTGGTAAGAAGCCCCTGGTGTCCAGGTACGCGCAAAATTCTGGCGTGGCCACATGCCAAGACGCCAGCCTCCTCCTCGGTTATAGCAAAAAAAATGGGGGATGTTATCAACAAGAGACAGTAAAAAAGGTTTACACAGGGTCTTAATCTGAAAAGAATCCTTGAAACGGGTCCCTACTGCACGTCTGCGCCTGTGTCTCCGTGGTGCCGTATCCTGGACGGGTGTAGCACGGTGTTCGTCTGCAAAAGAGAGGAACTTAGTGGAAAACAATCATGCGAGAAATCATTGTTAAAATAAGCAAAGTATAATACAGAAAATGGGTAGAGTCGAGCTTTATTGTCTCCTGGTGTAAATGCGCGGAGCCCCTTGTACAGGGGTATGCGGCTGTTAAGCCTTTGTATGTTTACGCCGAACTCGTCGATCCATGTCCGGGGTCTTTAACGACCTGTTTAGGTGCTCTAACTAGTAAAGCTGGATTAGTGTGCGGCTGTCAAGGCAGCCGCACCATCGTCCATGCTCGAGGAACACTTGATATTTCCCTAATGAGATGATGCCTCGTGGACCGGGCATTTTGAGTGTAAGGGACGCATAATGCGGTATTGCATTAAAGCGGGCGAAGCCAAGGCCCCAAAGAGTGCTTGATAGCTACTTGTGAATGGGGCAATGTGGAAGGTTAGCTTTTCGCTTCGAAAGTTGTCGGGGGAGCCAAACATAACTTCTAAAGAGAGGGAACCCATACAATGGGTATCTGGGCCTGGCGTGACCCCTTGAAAGGAAGTGTTGCCATGGCGAATTATTTCTGGGTTTAACCCCATTTTGCGGATTGTGTCCTGATATAGCAGGTTTAGGTCACTACCGCCGTCCATTAGGACTTGTGTAAAGTGGAGTCCGTCAATTATCGGATCTAAGACCAAGTCAGTCCAGCCTGCGTTCCGGATACGTCTAGAGTAATCCTGATGATCGAAGGTGATTGGTTGTAACAACCAGTGGCGGGACTCCTCAGGGACATGCCGTATTGCCGCGTATCTCTATAGGCGCCATTCTGTTTTTCCCTTTTGTCACATGAAGTGAATTTACTGTTTTGACTTCTTGCGGGAACTTCTTTTGTCTCCGGTGTCCTGCTTGTGGGGTTTGTCGTCATCCTCGCTTGGTATGTCGAGCCCCTTGTGTTCGGCGTTGAGTTTGCCGGATTGCTTGACGACCCAACAATCTCTGTGGGTGTGGTTTGCAGGCCTCCCGGGAGTACTGTGGATTTGACATATTTTGTCCAAGATTTTGTTGAGGTTAGATAGCTCGTCCCTATTATCTTTGGGGGGCGGCTTTTTCTGATTCTGCTGAGAGCTTTTGAATCCGGCATTGACTGCCGTGCTCTTCGGGCTGTCATCCTTGAATCGGCGCCGTTCCTTGCTACGGCGCGGTTTCCCGTTTCCATCTCTAATTTCGGATGTACTTGGGTCGCTGGTGCTGCTTCTTGCCAACCATCTGTCCTCTCCTGCGCAAAAGCGGGTCTTGAGGCTTGTCAATGCGGCCATTGTTCTTGGCTTTTCTTGGCCGAGGTGTCTGGCGAGCCATTCATCTCGAACGCTATGTTTGAAAGTTGCTAAGGCTTCGGCGTCCGGACAGTTGACTATCTGATTCTTTTTAGTAAGAAATCTGTTCCAGAGTTTCCGGGCTGACTCTCCGGGTTGTTGAGTTATATGGCTTAGATCGTCTGCATCCGGAGGTCGGACATAGGTCCCTTGAAAATTTTCCCGAAAAGCATCCTCGAGCTCTTGACAACTTCCTATGGTATTTTCGGGAAGGCTTTTAAGCCAATGCCGGGCTAGCCCTTTAAGCTTGAGGGGTAAGTATTTTATGGCGTGGAGGTCATCTCCTCTAGCCATGTGTATGTGGAGGATATAATCCTCAATCCAGACTCCACGGTATGTTGTTCCGTCGTATGCCTCTATGCTTACGGGCTTGAATCCCGCTAGAAATTCATGGTCCAGCACCTCCTTGGGGAAACATAGGGGATGTGCGGCGCCCCTATATTTGGGTGTGCCGCGATGTTCGGATTTTTGTTGCATTGCATTGCTTACTAGAGCTTGCTTCCTTGGCCCGTAGATAGATCTAGTTGGGCCATCTTTTTGATGCGAATCCTTGTGTGGATCGCGTGCCAGATTGAGTGCGACGCCCTTTGCCGCTCGATGTCGGTCATGCTGTCGTCTATCCGACCTGGTGGCTTCATTTTTTTTACCGTGGGGGCTCTAAGGCCTCCTCATCAAATTCCGGTAGTAATTTTTGCTTCGGATAGCTCTTTGTGTGGTGACTGTCGCCGTACTTATGTGCGGTGTTGAGTACTTTGCCCCATCTGATTCTGAGTGCATCTTCCGTTGTTATGAGCTTCCGCTTACGCTTTTGAGCTACGTGCAGTGGCGACGAGCCTTTGGTGGAGGTTCTTCTTCTCCAGCAACTTGTCCGGCGTGAGGTTGTCCGGACTATTATCTTCGCCGGGGACGGGTTGTTTGGTTTGTTTATCTGAGTTGCCCTGTTCGGACGGTTGCTCGATGGCATGTTCGTCGTCCGCCGGTTCGTCCTGCTCTATGGCTGGGTCTCTGTCGAGGTGGGGTTTGGCGTGGCGTTTCCCCCTCCGCTTTGATTGCTTTTCGAGGGAACGATCCCTCGTTGCGCCCTTTTGATCCTCATCGCTGTTTCTTTTAGGTGTGTCCACCATGTATACATCGTGAGATGAGGTGGTTGTCCAGTGCCCTATAGGCGATGGTTCTTGTTCGTCTTCTTCATGGGCGTCCATACCGTCGATGTCTTCGGAGTCGAAGTCGAGCATGTCGGTTAAATCGTCGATAGTTGCTACGAAGTGGGTGGTGGGTGGGTATTGAATTTCTTCATCGTCTGCATCCCAACCTTGCTGACCATAGTCCGGCCAGGGCTCTCCTGATAAAGAGAGAGACTTTAGTGAATTCAGGATGTCGCCTAAGCGCGAGTGTTGAAAGATGTCCATGGCGGTGAACTCCATGATCGGAGCCCAATTGGGTTCGATCGGGAGGGGTGCGGAATATTCGAAGTCCGGCACCGTGGAGTCACGTGCTCCGCGAAGGACAAGATTGGTTTTCGGCTCCATCACCGTATAGATTGCAGCCCCCGGGGCGGCGTTTAGCCGCCCGTCCTCGGCCGGCGCAGTCGGCTCCGTGCTAAGGGTCAGAGCAGACACCTGAGCGGCGCTCTGGGCACTGTCCGGCGGCAGAGCTAGATCATGCCCATCATGACAGTGCGGCGCGCTTGGCTATGGCTCGAATCCGTTGAAGATCAAGTCTCCGCGGATGTCAGCCGTGTAGTTTAAACTTCCAAATCTGACCTGATGGCCAGGGGCGTGGCTTTCGATCTGCTCCAGATGGCCAAGTGAATTGGCCCGTAATGCAAAGCCGCCGGATACGACGATCTGTCCGGGGAGAAAAGTCTCACCCTGGACCGTGTTGTGGTTGATGATCGAAGAAGCCATCGGGCCTAAAGGTGACGACACAGAGGAACTCTCAATGAAAGCACTAATGTCGGTGTCAAAACCGATGGATCTCGGGTAGGGGGTCCCGAACTATGCGTCTAGGCGGATGGTAACAGGAGACAAGGGGCACGATGTTTTTACCCAGGTTTGGGCCCTCTCGATGGAGGTAAAACCCTACTCCTTCTTGATTAATATTGATGATATGGGTAGTACAAGAGTTGATCTACCACGAGATCAGAGAGGCTAAACCCTAGAAGCTAGCCTATGGTATGATTGTTGTTCGTCCCCACGGACTAAAACTCTCCGGTTTATATAGACACCGGAGAGGGCTAGGGTTACACAGAGTCGGTTACAATGGGAGGAGATCTACATATCGTATCGCCAAGCTTGCCTTCTATGCCAAGGAAAGTCCTATCCGGACACGGGACGAAGTCTTCAATCTTGTATCTTCACAGTCCGGGAGTTCGGCCAAAGCTCATAGTCCGGCCATCCGGACACACCCTAATCCAGGACTCCCTCACTATGCCTATGCGATAGTCACGTCCCATATTAAGAAGGAAGCAAATCTTCATAGACCCGATACGTCGGAAGCTGGCCGTAAGGCACAGATGTGATTCTAAGGGAGGTACGGACGCGAAGGATCGTGATGCAAGCACGTGAAGGCGTGCCTCTGTTTTCAAGAAGCTTTCATTGGCACGTTTTCATTGCGGGGGCCATGGCCTATGAGTTCCATGTGTCTCCGAAGGCATTCTGCCTCATTAACGGACGTGAACCCAATTTACACACGGTCCCCATAGGAGTGGAGGCACAGAAAGTGCCTCCGTGGGTGTTTTAAGTAGTTGGTGTTATTGACGGACAACCGTGCCTCTGTAGTGTTCTTCTCTAAGGGTCACGGGCGTAAGCAATGTTTTCCATGGAGAATAAATACCTAACTACCTCTGTATTCAAAATGTTTTTCTAAAGTGGTGCATACGAACGATTTTTAATATTGTGTGTGCAATGTTTTGTTAGAACATTGTGCACTACTTTTAGGAGCATTTTGTAATTGTTCTCCCTGCATTTCGATGTTGCATCCACAAAGGTACTAGTGCATGTGCGTTTCGCTAATCGTATCGCATCTGTACTGTGTTTATATTTTTCAGTTCACGCCAATATATTCTAATAATAGAAAACTCCAACATTGCACTGTAAATAAACTTGTTCAGAAGATATGTAAACTGGAAGCAAACTACAAAGTTAACTGCGACACAACCAAATCTAAATTTAGAACAAGCAAACGACAATCTTGAGAGAAAGCAAATCTAAGGAGAAATCTAGAATGGCATGAGCAATCTTCTAGATAGTTTCTTGGCCGGGACCACCTGCTTCAGTAGTCGTAGTCGCCCCAGGACCTTGCGCGCTTCCTGGACTGCTCCTTCTCGAGTTTTGCCCGGTGGAGCCCTTCCTGGATGGTGGTGAGGCGGCTCCATATCTCGTACGCAGCGTAAGCATCTTTTGCCGCGTACTCGATGTGCCTCATGGACAGGGGCATGCACGCCCAACGCTTGTGTTCTGCGTTGGTGCTCTTCTTCTTCATGGCGTTGTAGTAGTCGTGGACAAGGATGTCGGAGACATCGCCAAGGGAGTCCAGAGGCTTGGTAGTTGTAGGCACCCTCCATTCCTTCTGGATGTCGATGAAGTGGGCGATCTCCAGTCCGACGCGGCCGAGCATCTCTATGTCGCCGTCATTGGAGAAGCCACCAAATGTGTACCTGGGGTCGGCGAGCAAGTTGTCGAACCCGGTGCAGTTCTTGTCGGTGGCGCTCAGTTGAAAGAGAAGCACCGGATGATCCTTGCCGACGGATAGCTGGACGAGGGATGGTTTCTGATCTTCGCCAACGTCGTTGGTGTACTCCACATCAACTCCGACGATCTTGTGGCGCTCGAATTTGAGGTGTCGCTCGTACTGCTCGATGATGGTGGCCGCCTTGTGCAAGTCGTTGGTGTGGATCACTTGCAACTTGGTGTTGCTGTGGGCCTGCACCTCGAATTCCCTGGTGAATCCCATGGCCTGGAGCAGTTCGTCCTCCTGCAACCTGGTATTTCATGGGGAACAGTGACTGGGAGCGCAATGGCGATTTCTGTTGTTTGTGGGAGACAAGTCCACAGCGGAAGTCTAAATTTAAGGGCGGCGAACCGGCAAAGGAGTGCATGATCTCACTGTCGATGCGGTTGTGCACATCGTGGGTTCTGGATCGTGATTGCATGGATGTCAATTCGTGCTATGGTGCAACGTGAGGCACGGGCACAAACAAATAGTCGTGCACTCAACTACATGCGCAAAAAGCCACAGATGTGTTTCTGAGAAGCACCGGTCTCCATGGTTTTACCGGAAGGTGGGATTCGGCATTTATCCAGGGCATTCTGAGTTTTACAAGTGTAGCAAGAATCGTTTTACACTTATATGTTATGTGGCAGAGGCACGACAATTACTTCTATGACGAAGGAATGAACGTCGAATGTACGTGGCGTGAGGATTGACAATAGGCGTCTGTTACTGCTTTCTGGAATGTTTTTCAATTAACTGTGAGAGGCATGAATGTGCCGACGGAACAGGCACGGTCATGTCTGAAATAGTTGCAAGTACGAGATGGACAGAAACAACGAGAAGAAACGAGGGGCGTGGGCATGCAGCTGCAAAACACACTTATACAACGAGAAGCACAGCTGGAGGAACATGTACGATGCTACGTGAGGCACGAACATGAAGCTATATATGTGAATGCATGGACGTCAGTCCATGCCCATGTTTTGTCAAATGTTTTAAGTGACATTTTGTAAAGGCATGGATGTTTAAGGTGACTGAGCCATAGGGGAAGGCGCTAGGTTTTTAGGATGTGTATGCTTGAGCTCATCGCAACAAACTACTTGACATGACAATATTCTGCGGAGCACCATAGTGAAAATTATGTATACTACTGGCATGGGGAGCTAGCAACGTCACTAAACTATTCTGAAACATACTTCACCATAGCCATTCATTCTCCATTATTAGTCAGCGAATCCTTTTATTGTTATCAGAGATAAATAAAGTAACCCACGTAAGTGTTTCACCTTCTTTGACAGGAAATTTTCACCACCGTCCTCTTGGACATAATTATATGCTTAATTACATACCATGACATAACTAAATAACAAAACTGGTGTGTACAACATGTTCAAAAAACAGACATAAATTACTGAACTAGGAAGTATAGCCACAGGCAACGCTCTATCAGGAAAGGTCGTTGATTATCATCCGCAGCAATTTCATGTTTCCCAGTGTTGGCCACCGCTTTTTAATTGTGACAAGGACAATTGAACCAACACTTAGCTGAGCTTCCCGGGCAAAATCTGAAAAACCCGTCACCTCCATTCTGTCGTCGGTTCGTATGGAGTATGTTGTGCTCATGTCTATTGCATCATACATCTCTATTAGGATGATTCCACCGTTTTGAGGTAGATATCCCAGGTTCATCTTTAGAAGCCTCACAACGGCGGACGGGATTCTCTACAGATTGTACCGATGTTACTAGATAAAATCAATGTACAAGGACATAAAACATCGAAAATAGCAAACAAAACCATGGCAGTGGATCAAAAAAAATATTCAATGACTACACAGACGACCATTTATGACATTGGTGACGTTTAGACGCTGCACAAAGGGTATGGTGGGGAAGTCATCAGACTCAAACTCATAGTATATCATCTGTCCAAATTGTCTATATGAGAGGTTTACGCCTCAACTAAACACTATTTTCTCAATGTACTCCCTCTCCGAGTCATTTAGAAAATCAAGAGTTGCATGAAAAAATAACTCATTTTCAAACAAATTTGTTTAAACACATGAACTCGGTATTTAAGTTTAAAAGGAATGGTTAAATTCAATGCATGTGATCAAGTTGGGATGATAATCAACAGAATTGCATAAAACATTTTTGAAATAACTTTGACTGTAAGTATGACATTCATTTAGTGGACAGGGGTAGGAGCACCAAAGTATGCTGATAAACGTAGTTGATAAAACATGATGGAAGTTGGTGCACTTACCTAGTGATGGTTTGGGAAGGGGCATGTGACCTCCTCGAGAATCATCGAGTCTCGAGATCTATCTCAATGGATAGACTCAAAGATCCAGGTTACTGATGATTAGATCTCGATCATGAAGATCGTAGTCACTAATTAACTTTTCCCAGCCATGTCCATGAATTTTTGACCGGTTAGGTTCATCGGTGATGCAGATTTCATATGACAGATCCTCGTTGGTGATCAGTACAGGATTCCTTTGTTTTCCTTCTTCTTGAAATGCTTGCTCTTTACACTGATACATTGAAGAAGTGACTTGCTGCCTGCAATAGCATGGCACATACTGCGCAAGAAAAAAACAATCTTCAAACCGGCAAGAAGGAATCCTTGAATACCGACATGTATAACCAAGACAGATAGCGCTTATCATATATGTACCAATTGTTTTCAACAGGTTGCTATTTGATAAAACAAGGTACATCAAAAATTGAAAACATATCATTAAATGCTTAAATGTAGGCATTCCATTCCAACAATATGGTAGAAATTTTTATTTCCTCGATCAGAAAGATACACTAGTTGGTAGTAAGTGATGGGCAGCATGGGGTGGCAAACATTTCTCCTTACCAGGCATGTCTTGAAGCATCGAGGAAGATGCACTGTTATCATGCTGTGAAGAACACCTGACTCCAATCCAGGGCAGCCGAAGTTGGTACATATATCACAGCACATGGTTTCCCCTGGAATACGTTGCAAAAAAACAGTTATATGAAATTCTCAACACAAGGAAAATTTTATTATCTTGAAAAACTATTTGTCTAAACCGGAATTTTTACATAAATAGTCGTTCACAAGCAATTTCCTAAAAAGACATGTGTACAACTTTTGATTAGAAGGTGAACAGTTGATATGGGATATGTAATAACAGAGGAAATATGAATTTAATTAAATCAGCATTTTATTTTCCAAAAATGGTTGCTTAATTCATCACAATTCAGTATTGACTATTTTTAGAGCAGTTCACAATCTTGGTTGTCAATGTCAATCAGTGAAAGGATTTCTCCTGCTTGGTTTTAAAAGCAGCTTTAGCAAATGTATATTTCAAGACAAGACAGGCAAAGAGGAGAAACAACAGTCTATCAACAGGCGGCTCAAAGTAGTGTTTGTAAAATTAAAATTATATGTAAATTCGTCAGAGCTGCACCCAGCAACAACGTCATCCGCAACCATACGCCACCATCGCCGACGCCCAACCACCGGAACATGTGTGGCTAGGTGGTATTTGAAACGGATGATCCATCATCGTTAACCTTGCCTCCAGCGTACAGGACCCCAAACGCTATCATAAAGCACAGACGCCGACTCCCAGTCAACATCTCCCCAAACGCCGATCTCCAGCACACTGTGGCCGGTTAAGCAATAGAGCTCAACGTCTGGACACTCCCTTGGACTTCCGGCCACCGCTGTTGTTTGCAAGACCTAACGGGCTTCAATTTAAACTACCAACCTCCCTCGGAGAAGTTCATCGCTCACCTGGGACTTGGACGCCGCAGGTCGCTGCAGCTTGTAGCGTTCTCAAGCACAAACGCAGACTCCCAATCAACCCCAACCCTAAGAGGCACGGGTCGTGTACAGGCTCAACCTCGTACTACGCGGATTTGGTTTAGATCACAACGATTTTCCAGGCAATTCCTAGCATAACAGCGTAGATGCGTCGCTTTTAAACACGGAGAGACGAAACCAACAAACAGAAAAATTCACATAGAAATTAAGAGAAAATGGAATAACCCTAGATCTAGAGGGAGAATCGAGAGAGAAGAGACGATGAACTCTACAGCGGGTGAGTGGGAGGGGGCGGTATGTGTGGTGGAATTGTCACGGAAGATGTCCTAGTGTAAGGACTTAGTCGCGAGGCCAACACATCTATGCGATAGCTTGAGAGGGGTTGATCGGGACGAGATACGCAATACACAAGACGAGGGTTTAGACAGCTTCGGGCCCCGGGAAACATCATCCGGAATAGCCCTACATGCTGTTTGTGGCTAGGTTTCATTATGATTATGAGGGAGTCGCTGGTAAGCCGGCTCATTGTGTCTAGCCATAGAGATTGTTGTTTCTTGTTGCCTGTCCCTCTTTGGGGAGCCCTACCCCTCCTTATATAAGTTGGAGAGGCGGCTTACATGTAGAGTCCTAGTAGGATTAGAACTAACTTATTCTCTATTACAAGTCGGATACAAGTATGGGTCTTGCTTACAGTAAAGGAAATATTCCTCATGCCTTCCGTCGTAAGCCAGCCCATAATAATATGAGCCGGTCTACTGGGCCTTGGGCCCTTGTCATCCATCTGACCCGCTGCCGGGGCCATCATTAAGTCATCAATCCTCGGGCGGGTTACGATGAAGCGTAAAGTCCGGCCGAGTCATACTTCCGGCCGGGTTATACCGCGGGGTATATCCCCGACATTAGCCCCTATTATAATTTGGATTTATCCATGTTAAACTGATCCTGTAAAACAAACACAAGAACAAATTCTTGTAAACCGGCACCTGATCATACTTAAGTCTTTGAAATTTCCTCCTTGATATGTATCCATGATCTCATAGCAAATCTCTTTAGTAGATATGTCCCCATTTTACCAATGCAAAAAATCCAGATACTTCCTTTGAGAAATCCGGGTCAACAGGCCAGCTTCAGAGTCAATTTGCTGACATTGGTCTCTTATTGAGAAATATTATAAGAAATAATCCATTTGAGTCGGTTTCCAAAGCTCTGGTTTAATAAACATATTGGACTCAAGATTCATCTGGTGATCCACCGGTTTAAAGATGTAGAGGCTGGCTAGTTATAACTGCCAAAATTGTCGGCTTGTAAATATTAATAGCACCGGGTCATAACTGTTGCTGACGCCGAGTCATAATTATTGGTGACACCGGATCATGATTGTTGCAAACACCGGGTCAATCTGACCTGCTCAAAACTGAGAATTTGAAGATTTTCCCCCCTTATATGTATATCACCTGTAGCCCCCAAGTGTCGGGTTGTCATGCACCAGCAACTTGGGACTTGTAATTTCCTTATGCTCATAAAACTTTAACCAGTGTAGCCCCCAAGGGCCGGGTCATTATGTAATAATGAGCAGGGACTTTGTAAATATGATCATGTAAACTGGAACAACAATGTGTAGCCCACAAGGGCCCGATCAATAAGATATTACTGAGCTAGGACTTTGTATATAATTCATTGATAATACCATCATATGATGTAATCTCCACCATGGGGCTTGAACCCATGTCCAAAAGGTTAAGAGCTTTGTACTCTACCAACTGAGTAGTGGATCTTTCAATATAATGGATTAAGGCTTGTGTACCTTGAATTTCCGACAGGAGCAATTGGTAGCCCCCAAGGGCCGGCTCATTTAGAATGTGATGAGTCGGGTCTTCAATAGGTTGAGCAAAAAATGACTTTGCATTAGCCCCCAAGTGCCATGGTGCATGCTAGCAGTGACATGGGACTTGTATATTCGATGTAATCTCAATTTGAATAATGTAGCCCCCAAGTGCCGGGTCGTAAGCCTGCAGCGACTCGGGACTATTTCCTCCATTGTAAAATAAATCATGCCCATTGATAAAAATAATAGCCGTTGCGCTAAAGAGACTTTGAAAACCTCAATCATAACACTGGTTATTGGTAATCACAATAGAAATCCAGCCATCTTGGCTATTCAAGATTTGAATAATATAATCTGGTATGAAAACCTCAATCATTCAATATCATCATGAAAATCTAGCCAGTTTTGGCTATTCAAGATTTGAATACCTCATCGGTTGACAAGTAAATCCGGAGTTTAAATACCTGGCGGCTCTTGGCCGATGACAACTTGATGCTCATTCATTGTAAACCGGAATTTTTATGACCCGGTGGCCTATAGCCCTTGAGAAAATCAATAATTGATAACCCTTTTGAGACACCAATTTCAGTGATGAGCTTGGACTGAAGCATTTATATAAGTCATAGTTCTGCAAATCCTGCACAGAGTTTAAACAACATATGCCCTGGCGACTTAACATCGAGGGCCAGGGCGGGTAACCACCCAAATGTAGTCTTACCCTGCACACAAGTAGATCACAAGAACCCTTGGCGGTTTACCGCAGTGCGGGTCATAATACGTCACATATAACCACTGTGATATTGAATCTGTACTGCCGGTTTACATGACCTGTGTAGTAAGGGTGATAACCCAACCTTTAGAAGCCAATGCTTTTCACATAGATGATGATTGTCATAAGCTGGCGACTTATAGTCAAAAGTCAAGACGGGTTAAGCATAAAACACTTATATACATTTGAGATATAATCCAAAAAAGGTCTCAAGTCAAACCCAAAATTGTTCGCAAAAAAGACTTAAAAAACTTAAGGCTTCGATTCAGTATCTGATTAGAAAACCGTTCCAAAGGGGTTGAGCTAAGATTCGAATACGATCATATAGCCCCCAGTGGCTTTGGTGTTGCCGATCAAGAGGGTACCGACAGCTATGTTCTCTTTGGTTCGAATACGACCTATGTTTGAACAGGAAGCCCCCAAATGACCTAGAGAGTTGTTTAACGATGCTAATTCGAATACGATCTACGTCGGACCCAAAAGAGGTTAAGCTATGATTTGGATACGATCAAGAAGCCCCCTAGTGAGTTTGGCAGTTTGCCGATCAAAAGGGTTTCGACAGCTATGTTCTCTTTGGTTCGAATACGACCTATGTTTGAACAGGAAGCCCCCAAGTGACCATATATTAGCATTGCACCGATCAAGAGGGTACCGACAGCTATGCTCGATGAGCGGGAAGCCCCCAAGTGACCATAATAAGATTAGCCGTAAGGCATGATACCTATGTTTGAACCGGGCATCATGGCAGCAAGTTCTTTTTGGCAACCTTTAATTTTTCATAGAACTCGAACTTGCGAGAGATTAATTCTTTTTGAACCGGAACTTTAAACCAGATTTGAAAGCTTCAAAAATTTGTGAGGGACAAATTTACCTTGAGCCGGATTTTGAACTGGATTTGAGAGCTTCAAAAATTTGTGAGGGACAAATTTACCCTGGGCCGGCTTTTGAACCGGATTTGAGAGCTTCAGTGCTTTGTGGAAGAAAGATGTCTCTTGAACCGGATTTTAAACCAGAGTCCTTATTTTGAGCCGGGAATCTTCTGACAGCTTTTAAATTTTCATCGATCTAGCAGTAATCTCCGGGGCCCGGGTTATTTTTTCCTTCAATGACACGGAGTTCTTGAATTCATTGAAACCGGCTAATTTTGCCGAGTCATACCATTCTAGCCCCTGAGTCTCAAGACGACTCGAGGAGTTGGCTTGAGATTCTCCATATTTGACCATAGCAGAAGGTATACATCATTGGCGTTGATAGCGCGATGTGAATCCACAGAAGGTTGAGGTGACTGCGGCGGGTTATAAATGACCCCGTATGAGCCGTGTCAGCAACTCGGCCAATGGTTCCTTCCAACTGTCTGTTTGAAGTTAACCAAACTGTAATGGCGGCGACTTGTTCACCTGCCCATTGAACCATCTAGTGCAAATGGCGGCTGATAATATATGATAATTTGCCTCTAATTCGTTGGAAGAAAAAACCGGGCATCCCAAGTAGTGACTTGCTCATACTCAATAAACAGCTCATCCAGACAAGTGTGGCTCGGTGTGGGGATGTAGACCAGGCCGCGAGAGATGGACGCTAAAGACGACCGTAACATCAGAGGCGGCATAGACAGATGAACCGGCCGTGGCGTTGTAAGCCAGTGCGGACGGGCAAGTTGTCCTCCTTGTTGTAAGCCGGCATGGGCGCGAGAGACGGCCACAGCGTTTTAAGCCGGTGCGGGAGTCTGTTGAGTAACGACGACCACCTGTGCCAAAAGATGTTGGCGTGCCTCCATCTCCGCGGTATAATGTCATTTTTTGTCATAGATAATTGCCCTGCATAAACAATATTGCAGACCAAGGCAAAGATAAACTTGTTCTTTGACCAAAACAAAATGTGCTAATAAAACAAACTTGGATGGATATCACCTGATTTGTTTGGACGACGGATGTTCTGTTTATCGCGACAGAGGTGGCTCAGGCAGACCACCGACTCAATATAGTTCCGCTGGCTCAGGAAGACCGGTGACTTAATGTAACCCCGGTGGCTCAACGTGGCTCCGACGGGTTGATGTAAATTAAGCTGCACAGACTGCGACCTGCGCACACCTATTCCATCTGTAAGCGGGCCCAGACGCCAGTGCGTAATGGTGATGACGTACTCTTCATAGGCACAACATGGCACCACCTTTGCTGCACATAAAAACATACATACCAAAGTAATTGTTCTCAAACAATTTAATATGCTTGACAAAATACATAAAAAGATATCACCTGGCGATTTGTCGGATGAGCACAGACATAATGCATAATGCTGGCCTCCACGGGGAATAGTAGTCCACCAATAAGTAATTAAAGCAGCCTTGACGTTATTGATCCAGTAGTACTTTGCTTCTTGCTTTGACTAACGTTGACTGCCATTGATCTCGCTTGAAATTTGATAGTTGTACTTGCCCATGGGACTCTTGCCCAGGCGAGGATCAACCATGACAGCTTGGGTGCAGGGCAACGACAAGAAGGTAATAGCCACTTGCTCCTAGCCACCTCGCCTCCCTGACTCCAATATATATGCAAGAAAGGTCCAACCAGTTCAATTAGAGATAGGATGCGAAACTCTTCTTGGTCCGACTCTAAAGTCTAAACTATGTTATCCCAACAGAAAAGTACAGCAGCCGTGGCGGAAGTAACCCGCAGTGAGCCTGGCGGAGCCGGTCACTTGGCCGGGCCAGACCTGGTTGGAAACCGCAGGGGCGGCTCAGCAGCGCCCTGACAAGTCCGCAGTGGAGGGACACCGGCGAGGCAAGGTGCGGTGAGTGACTCGACAAAGGCGGCTCCGAGAGGTGGAAGTGAGGCCGCTCAGCCAAGGCCCAAGGGCGACTCAGTGCAGCTCCTAGCAGAGGATGGAAACGACGCGGCGGGTCTCAGCCGTGACCGCTCAGTGTGTGGCAGCGGCGGCGGCTCAAGCAAAATCGCAGGGCAAAAATGGCGGCCTAGCGCGGTCATGGAAAAATCCGACTCTGTGTGATCCAATCCTTCTCCGGGTCGTGGTCACATCCACGGTAGTAGCGGAGTCCCGACACGACGGCGGCTCGGAAGTGGCTCGGTGTGCAGAGGCGATGGCGACCAAAAACGTGGGCGTGGGCCTCAATGGCGGCTTAGCGGAGCCGGCTGGAGGCGGGCTGATCCGCAATCACACGGAGCAACGGCGCAGACGGCTCGGAGGCGCACCGGCGAGTCCATGGTGGCGAGGCGGAGTATGAGTCTGTGGCCGCATCCGTTTCCTTGTCATGGGCAACGTCCTCTTCTTTTTTTTTAATCCTCACATGACACCCAATAGCTTAGCATGTAGTACTACTTGCAACCACGTAGCAGATCGTCTCAGATTCCTTCACGCACGTAATAATAACAGTGATCTATCAAATCTCCTGGTCAATTGCTGTGTTGTTGTTGCTTCAAAACTTTTGCCAGCGAAATTGGATGACAGCGTAACTTGACAGGTCTCGAACTCCCGTGCTGTGTAAAAAAACAGTAAGTTTCGGTGACCCGGAAAAATTGCCTGGTCGCGTGCGGAAACACAACAGAGAGTTGAATTCGCCGGAACATTTGGCCACGCGTACCGCGGCGCACGCAATCTTAATCTTCTCGATCTCAGATTTTGTAAAAAAGATTTCTTTTCGTCCATGAGATGTAACAGATGAACGATGAACTTGCCGATTCTTTTTCCTTCGCACATCACAAGCTTCTTGATCCCTGAAGAAATCCCTTCAAGAACTCATCACCACCGTACGCAGGCCCCACGGTGGGCGCCAACTGTCGTGGAATTGTCACGGCTGATGTGTTAGTGTAAGGACTTAGTCGCAAGGCCAACGCATCTATGCGATAGCTTGAGAGGGGTTGATCGGGACGAGATACGCAATACACAAGACAAGGGTTTAGACAGCTTCGGGCCCCGGGAAACATCATCCGGAATAGCCCTACATGCTGTTTGTGGCTAGGTCTCATTATGATTATGAGGGAGTCGCCGGTAAGCCGGCTCATTGTGTCTGGCCCTAGAGATTGTTGTTTCTTGTTGCCTTTCCCTCTTTGGGGAGCCCTACCCCTCCTTATATAAGTTGGAGAGGCGGCTTCCATGTAGAGTCCTAGTAGGATTAGAACTAATTATTCTCTATTACAAGTCGGATACAAGTACGGGTCTTGCTTCCTTGTAAAGGAAATATTCCTCATGCCTTCCGTCGTAAGCCAGCACATAATAAGATGAGCCGGTCTACTGGGCCTTGGGCCCTTGTCATCCGTCTGACCCGCCGTCGGGGCCATCATTAAGTCACCAATCCTCCGGTGGGTTACGATGAAGCGTCAAGTCCGGCCGGGTCATACTTCCGGCCGGGTTATACCGCGGGGTATATCCCCGACAGTTTGGGTTGGCACAAAATAGGACAAACACTTATAATACGTGCCTGCTCACTGATATGGGGCTACTGTACAGCGGCAAAGACAAGACTATTTGCTTATTAGGAGCATAGAGGCACACACAGACGGCCCCAACACGCACGGACTTACATGCAAATAAGGCACGTCCATGACGCACGACCATGCTTTTGTTTTCTGAATTATTTTTCTCTAGCACGGTCTCTCGGAGGGACAGGGGCGTGAAGCTACGGTGCGCATCGTCATGTAAGGATAAGAATGAGACACACGGAAAGGCCTCTGTATTCTAAATGTTCTCAGTGACATGTTCATTGACAGACGCACGGTCTTTAAATAGTTGGCGCATGGTTGTACATGCGCATGATGCACATACGTCTTTTGTGTTCTCCTAGTTGTTTTTGCATGACACGGCCACTCCGAGGGCAGGGGATTGAAGCCACGGTGCGCACGGTTCTCCGAGGAGAAAATGCACTGAAGTGCCTCTGTTCTCGTAACTTTTTAAGCTACTTGTTCACTGAGAGAGGCACGGGTGTATGTTTAAATGACGCAAGATCGTGCTAGTGTTTTCTGAATTGTTCATTTCTGACACGGCCTCTCGGAGGGACACGGTGCCTGCAATTAAAAGGGGCACATAATCTTTTGCTTTGGCGAATTCTTCGGATTCATGAGTTTTGTTCAATATGATAATGAGAATGGAAACCCAGCATCTAAAAAGTGATTGGAGGTTTGTTGCTGACCTTAAGTCATTATCACAACATTCCTAATGTTTTCAGTGACGTGTTCGCACAGAGGTATGATTTTCACAACCTCTCAATGCCGGTTCGTTTCCTGTGGGGTGCACGGACATCCTTCGGAGAGGCGCAGTTGCAGGTTTGCAGTCGACGCATGTTGCTTTTAAAAGACAGAATTTCATGGCAAATAACTGAGATAAACAAGAGAATACTAGTTTGATTTTTGAGCATCTGTGCGAGCTGATTTGTTTTATCACTGGGTCCAGAAACATATGATCGATATTGAAAACAGAAAGCATAAACGTTTATATCCCTAATTTTAAAAATATGAGTTTACTACCTTAAAAAAGCTTACAGACAGTACAGTGCAAAATGAGTGAGAATTCTTTGACCATGTTTACACAATGCACTCATTCAATATAGCAAGGACATCTCTGCAGACCTGTTTTCAGCATCCACAGTTGAATGGATCTGGCAAATCCAGATATTCAACACCTGTGATTTTTAAATCCATGTGCATATGCTTGCAAGTTGTTGTTAATTTAAGCTTGGCACAATTAGAAGCCCTTTTGTCCATATGAAGTGCCTCTTCTTGCCGTTTGTAAGATTCACGAGTGAAATCTCTGCGCAGGCCAAACTTAAGCCTGATTGTCAGTAGCATCCTAGCATTGAGAATAAAGAATGTCACAATTGCAGTGTTTGCATCTGTGACTTCATAGTCTTCCAGCGTTAATGTCCTCAAACATATGTCGTGATTATTGAGAAACACCAACTGCTTTTGGCGACATTCATTTGTTGTACCTCTTTGATCCCATCCTCCCCCCTAAACACACATGAAGAGCAAACTGACCAGTTAGTGCCAGTATATTATGTATATTGTGCGTGGGCTTTCAACGTGTGTGAAATCATCACCTCGATAAACAAGTTTTGCAAGCATTGAAAGCATCACAGCAAGTCAACAATCTCATCCAGATTAAAGCATGTCTGTGAGATAAACAAGGTCTTGACAGAATCCAGCACCGCGTGTAGGCTACTTATGCAGAGACCCTTCATTGAGCAGATAACGAGATATTATTAGCTCGTGGATGTGAATCTCAAGTGCTTTAGAATAACGCAGATCAAAGTAACATGCAGAGGTAGTACCTGAATAACTGTAGAACCAATGACGATATTTGTTTCGTTGGGAAATTCAGAAAATTTTCCCACTGTGTCCAACACAGGCGCGGACACAACTATTATTTGTACTTGTGCATCTACAGAATCATGTAGCAGTCTCCGGAGGCAAGGCGCATCCTCAATGATCAGTTTTCTTCCGTCGGAACGAATGCCAATGCTTACAAGCCTAGCTGAGTTTATTCGTAGACAGCAGAATTTCTTGTTGCAAACAAGCAGCAGGCACTGCAGGGCAGGGAAACCATGGTGGATGAACTTCCACAAGGAGACATCCGTTATATAAACCTCCACCAGCGAAAGTCTCCTGAGCAGTGGGAGGCAAAACATTTCTACTAGATTGTCCAGTTTGCACATGGCGAAGGTGACGGTGCGGAGAGACGAGCGAAATCTAGAGATGGATGCCGGTGGTGACGGCATAGAAGAAGGGATTCTACATGCCGATGGCCCTGTGTAGAAGAAATTTGGGAATATATGATAGAACTCTAAAACCTGGAGTTGGTCCAGATTCCGAGACAGGAACAATTCTTCGACGCCACAAGGTTGGCACTTGAGGTAGCTTGTCGGGATGCAGAGGCGGCGAATCTTGCCGTAGTGATAGGAGAGGACAGATACAGGAAGACTGAAGCCATCGGCGACAGATTATCCGCGAGAGTTGCAACTAAGATGTCGACATTGAGTTACGACGTATGTTTTCTGGACGATTTGCTTGCCCGGGAGAACGAGGATGATTTGGCAACATATTTTTTCCAGAGATCTCGTAGAACGAGTATCAAGGATCACACGGAAGTCGATATCGAGTGGTGCGGTGCGCCATATGCGGTGCCATTGAGATGCGAGCACTTGTGTGCGCATGCCTTCCTTTATGGGCAGACGAGAGATGATCTCGCCGAGGATGGCGTCCGGGAGATTGCTGATGCGGTCCGGACCAGACTCAACATGGTTCTCGGATCCAGTGGGCGGGCCATGGTCGCACCTCTTAACGAGCTTAGAGGGCACGGCTACAGCCGCGACCCTCGTCTTCTTGTTGCTAGAGGCACGCTTCTTCATCTCCATTGACGAGCTCGTGCCGCCTCTGTTGCAGCTCTCTATGCGGTGGATCTGGGAAGAGGGCTAGGGTTTTACGATTCACAAAGACGACAATATATATACGTACCTAATCTAGAAGATTTCGACAGACGTGGTGGAATAGTCATGGCTTCAACAGACGTGCGTCTTGATGAGGCACGGCTATCAACCGTCCGGATACAAGAGAAGTTTGGTGGGAGAATGAAGGTTCGGCATAGTCAGTTAAGGACGCACAGTTGTGCGGTCTGTAGAGACACGGTGGTATGGAGCCACGACACAGTGGCAAGTGTCATGTGAGGCACATGCGTGCAGGTGCTGGAGAACCCTAATTGCAGTCTGTGCAGGCACCGACCCCATTGAAGCCTCTACAGACATAGGTATCAACTCCCTGGATGCACAAAAGTGTGGTGGCAGAGGCATGGCTGCGAACTCTTAGTTGAAGAGACACGGTTGTGGAGTCTCTGGATCCATGTGCCGTGTGTCTCCAGGGGAACCTAAAAGCCACGGCTCATGGCACGTGAGGCACAAGGGTGCAGACTCCAGGGGCACGGAAGTTTAGCCTCTACAGGCACGTACGATTGTGAACCATGTGGATGCACAAAATTATGCTGGCAGAGGCATGGATCCGAATACTCAGCTATGGAGGCACGGGTGTGTATTCTCTGCAACCAAAACAGTCACGACAATCGTCATGTGAGGCACGTGTGTTGAAACACCAGAGGCACATAAATGAAGCCTCTTAGCCACGAGTGTCAACCGAAATGGATATACAAAACTATGGTGAGAATGCTCTGCTCGAGAGACACCATTGTGAGCTCTCTGGACCCGCAGGCGTCTGGTTCCACGGGCACCTAATAGTCACGGCTTATGTGACGTGAGGCACGTAGATGCAGGCACCGGAGGCACTATTGGGGAACCACTACACGCACGGGCGTGGCGTTTCTCCAGGCCTGACTCAGCATAAACCCTCTCTGGGTGCAGAAAAGTGTGCGCAGAAGGCGCCGAAGTTAGTAACCTTCTCTGGGTCAGCATACTCAGTTAAAGAGCCACGACACGGTGGCAAGTGTCATGTGAGGCACATGTGTGTAGGTGCTGGAGGCACCTAATTGCAGTCTGTGCAGGCACCGACCCCATTGAAGCCTCTACAGACATAGGTATCAACTCCCTGGATGCACAGAAGTGTGGTGGCAGAGGCATGGCTGCGAACTCTTAGTTGAAGAGACACGATTGTGGAGTCTCTGGATCCACGTCCCGTGTGTCTCCAGGGGAACGTAAAAGCCACGACTCGTGGCACGTGAGGCACAAGGGTGCAGGCTCCGGAGGCACTGAAGTCTAGCCTCTACAGGGACATACGATTGTCAACCCTCTGAATGCACAAAATGACGGTGGCAGAGGCATGGATCCGAATACTCAGCTCTGGAGGCACGGGCGTGTATTCTCTGCAACCACAACGGTCACGGCAAGTGTCATGTGAGGCACGTGTATTGAAACACCGGAGGCACGATAATGAAGCCTCTTAGGCACGAGTGTCAACCCAACAGTCATGGCTTATGTTACGTGAGGCACGTAGATGCAGGCGGGCGCCGGAGGCACTGTTGGGGAGACACTAGACACACGGGCGTGGCGTTTCTCTAGTCCTGGCTCAGCATAAACCCTTTCTAGGTGCAGAAAAGTGTGTGTAGAAGGCGCCGAAGTAAGGCCTCTACATGTACGTGTGCCAACACTACAAAAAAAGACACATCTGTGACATTTTAGGCCGAACGAATTTTCTTTTGTTGTACATATGACACTTCTATGACGATAATTGTGACAAAACCCGGTATCATCATAGATGTGGTGGGCTCCTACTTCTATGACAAAAAATCATGACAGAAAAAGGGCTTTTCGTCCTGGGCGAGCCAGAGACGCAGCTGCATGACATTCTTTGGGCCATCCATGACGGAAAAAACCGTGGTAGAAGCGAGGGCGAGGAAAATTTCGGGAGTTCTGCACGGTGGGAGGTCGGGGGCCGAGCGATGCATCGCTTTCTCAGACACGTGACGCGCATGTGTGCGAGGCATTGGCTCTAACTGAACCCGAGCGAGGCGTTGGGGTCTAACTGAACCCGAGTGATTGCACTGCAAGCTACGTGTTACTGAACCCGAGCGATTCCTTCGCTACTGCTACTAACTAAAGCCGATCGATTGGATGAACAGTGAGCGTTGCAGGGGGGGAGGGGTTGGATGAACAGTGAGCGGTGGCGTTGCCTCTGGATGAATAGAACCCCGTGGTGTGGAGGGCTGGATGAACAGTAGATGGTGGAGGGTGCCCTTGGAGGGGTGGTTGAACAGGACCCCGTGGTGTGGAGGGCTGGATGAACAGTAGACAATGGAGGGGTGCCCGTGGAGGGGTGGTTGAACAGTAGCCGGTGGAGTAGCGCGCGGTGGAGGCTGGATGAACAGGAGCCCGTGGAGGCTGGAGGAGGTCGACGGTAGCCCGTGGAGGCTAGAGGAGGTCGACAGTGGAGATGAACAGTATCCCATGGAGTCCCGTTTTGCGGTATGCCACACCCCTCCCGATGAACAGGACCCCCATTTCGACCGTAGCGCTCCAACACAAGTCAGTTTCATCCGTTTTGTGGTACACCACACCCCTCCCGATCAATAGGACCCTCGTTTCGACCGTAGGAGGTCCGTTTCCTCCGTTTTGCGGTACGCCACACCCCTCCCGATCAACAGGACCCCCGTTTCAACCGTAGGAGGTCCGTTTCCTCCGTTTTGCGGTATGCCAGACCCTTCCGATCAACAGGACCCCGTTCCAAACGTAGGAGGTCCGTTGCCTCGTTTCCATCACATGTTCCGTCCAAGCCCTCCCGATGAACACGACCACGCATTCCTTTCCGACCCAGCCGGTTGGCTCCCACGCGTTCTGTTGCCTCCCGATGAACACGACGCGTTCCGTTACCTCCCCATGAACACGACGCATTCCGTTGCCTCCCCATGAACACGATGCATTCCGTTGCCTCCCCATGAACACGAGCCCTCGCCGTACGTATGTGTGAGTAGGCATTCGAGACCCAGCCCATATGTACACATACGTGGCCGTATTTTCTTTCTTGCACACTGGCCACTGTACGTACGTGTACATGCTACGTGCGCACCTCTACTACGACACGTGCGCGCCTCTACATCCACCAGTATATATGTACGTACACGTTCGCGACCAGAATGACAATGCTACGTACGCTTCGACCAGGTGGGTCCCGACTGTCAGGCACTTCCTTGCCTGCGAAGATGTAGCTGGTGGGTCCCAGCAGTCAGGGGGACGAATTGTTTTTTGCCCGGACACACTTCCTTGCGTGCGAAGATGTAGCTGGTGGGTCCCAGCAGTCAGGGGGAAATGTTTTTTTCATGAAATACGGTGGCCCGTCTGGTGGGTCCCCGCTGTCAGGTGGAGGAATAATTATCTTGCACATAATAAGGAGGCACTTCGTTGCTGCGGCCGTGGACCCAGCTGTCAGCCTCTCCACATACAGTCCACGTCCGATGGAAGCCGTTCCTTGACCACGTTGACCACACCGCGCCGAGAGCACCAGGGCGATGAACGATGGCGAGGCCTAGGAAGGGGATGACGCAGAGCCGGGGAAGACGCGGCAGTGGATGCCCACGTGTAGAGGAGTACGAGGGTTCACTGGTTCGCTGCGGCGTGAGGCTGCCGTCGCCGCAGAATAATAGGGGGTGTGGGTGAGTAGACGGATGGCCTGGCTAGCGGTGGGAGTAGTAGGGGGCGGTGAGGCCTCCGCCGCATCGCAGCCGGCCACGGGAGGCAGGAGCACGAGGCACGACCGGTGCTGGTTTGGGCGGCTGGAGCAAGAAGACCAAAGCTTGAAGAAGCACTACGGCCGTCGGATGGACATCATACGGTCACTGGAGCTAGAATTGTGCATATTGACTAAGTTGACAAAGCCCTCCATCCCCGTTAACTTAGTAGGCCCACAAGTCAGCCTGCCACTATACTGGGTCCCAGCTAGCAGGGGGAGTATTATTTTTTTCGTGCGTAATAAGGAGGCACTTCCTTGCATGCGAAGATATAGCTGGTGGGTCCGAGCTGTCAGCGGCGGTAACGTTTTTTCGCGAAACACAGAGGCCCTTTTGGTGGGTCCCTGATGTCAGGTGGAGGAATCATTATTTTCTGTGTAATAAGGAGGCATTTCCTTGCGTGCGGCGTGGACCCAGCTGTCGGCCTCTCCACGTACAATCCACTTTAGATGCATGTTGGTCGTTGACCACATTGACCAGGCCGCGCCGAGAGCACCAGGGCGGTGGACGAGGCGAGGCCTAGGAAGGGAATGACACGGAGGCAGGGAAGACTCGGCAGTTGTTTCCACAGGAGGGGAGTACTGTCTGAGGGTTTCTTGGTTCGTTCATTGCCGGAGAATAACAGCAGTGTGGGTGAGTAGAGGGATGGCTAGGCCAGCGATGGGAGTACGGTGGGGCGGTGAGGCTCATGGGCAAAGACAACCGGCCCGGAGGAGGGAGCGAGCAGTCCCGCGGCGCACTGCTTGAGCGGCCGGAGCAGGAAGAGCAGAGATTGAAGAAGCACAACGGCCGTTCGACGGACATCCAACGATCCTTTGCTTGTCGTCAACCTTTTTTTTAGGAAAGCCTCAAATCTGTGGAAAACAGCATACAACCCATCTGCCACTATTTCTAATAATTTACAGCCCATTTGCTAATTCTTAACGTTTTTTTGGAGCCCATATTCTTTTTGTTAGCATTACAGCCCATATTGTGGCCACGGTTAAAAACTTATACGAAATTTTGCATATTTTGGTGCGGTCCGAACTGTTTTTAATCCCGAAATTTCGACTCACATTCAAACTAATTTTAAAAATAAATGTAATCTATATAAAATCCAACAAATTCTCCACACATAAAAATTAATGTAATTTAAAATCTCGAAATGAAAAAAAGATATTTGAAACTAATTGCCGGTTTGATGTGCAACCCATTTCTCCTTACTGATAGGCCATTTTCTCGGCCAGCCGAATGAAGCTCTCCTCGTCTTGAAAGATTTGCAGCCCAACAGGCCTGACAAAGCGACTTACTTGGCAAATCACAAGAAAACTGGGTTGTGGCCGTGGACCCAGCTGTCAGCCTCTCCACGTACAGTACTCTTCCGATGGAAGTTGGTCGTTGACCACATTGACCAGGCCGTGCCGAGAGCACCAAGGCGGTGGACGACGGCGAGGCCTCGAAAGGGGACAACACAGAGCCGGGAAACACGCGGCAGTGGATGCCCACGCGGAGAGGAGTACGAGGGTTCACTGGTTCGGCTGCGGCGTGAGGCTGCCGTCGCCGCAGAATAACAGGGGGTGTGGGTGAGTAGAGGCATACCCTGTGCCAGCGGTGGGAGTAGTAGGGAAAGTGAGGCCTCCGTGGCATCACACCGCCACGAGAGGCAGGTGCACGCAGCACGACCGGCGCTGCTTTGGGCGGCTGGAGCAAGAAGACATGAGGTTGAAGAAGCACTATGGCCGTTGGATGGACATCGCACGGTCACAGGAGCTAGAATCGTTCATATTGTCTAAGTTGACAACGCCCTCCGTCCTCGTCAACTTAGTAGGCCCTAAGTCAGCCACCCACTATGGTGGGTCCCAGCTAGCAGGGGGTATTCATTTTTTGGTGCGTAATAAGGAGGCACTTCCTTGCGTGCGAAGATATAGCTAGTGGGTCTGACCTATCAGCGGGGGGAACGTTTTTTTCGCGAAATACAGATGCCCTTCCCACGTACGGTGCATGTACAGTGCGTAATAAGGAGGAACTTTCCTTGCATGCGACCATGGACCTCGTGGGTTCCATCCGTCAGGATCTCCACGTATAGTCCCCTTCCGACGACTCTCGTCTATTGACCACGCCACGCTGAGCGCACCGAGGCGGTGGACGATGGTGAGGCCCCAGACTGGAACGACCCGGAGATGGGGAAGACGCGGCAGTGGAGTCGTAGACGGAGAGGAGTGGGAAACTTGACTGGTTCGGGTGCGGGGTGGGTCTACACTAGGCAGAGAATAACAGGAGGTGTGGAGTGGAGGGATGGCCTGGCCATCGGCGGGGTAGCGTTTCGCTGAGGAGCGCAAAACAACGCCGCTGGACGCCAAAGGCTAGAGCAGGCGGTTCCGGCAGCGCTGGGGGAAGAAGACGAGAGATTGAAGAAGAATGCCGGCCGTTGGATGTAAATCCAACGCCTTCTTAGGCTTCGACCTACTGGCCCACATGTCAGCCACTCCATTTGTTTTTTTGGTCCATTTTGTGGGCTGGGTGAAACAATGATGTAGCATCTATGCAGCCTGTTTAAATCCCATTTGCATTTTTCTCGAAATCCATGGACTTGCTGGGCTGGGTGAAAATATCATGTTGGGCTAGACGGAGAAATGTTATAAAAACATAAACACATGATTGCACGTCCAAGAACATCTTTGCAAGCTTATGTACGCAATCACTAGGAGTTAACTTGCCAAGTTATATATAAACAATTATTATTATTATTTTGTAAGAACTTTCAACTTACAAAATAAAATATCATTTTAATTTGATGAGTTAATAGTACGTGGGGTATTATTATTTTTAGGCTAGACGTGGACAGTTGAGTTGGTTCTAGGGGAAAGTATCGGAAGAAAACTCAGTTTACATCGAAAAAGAAAGTGGGAGAAAATTCAGAGACCTGCTGGGTCCAATTCGAGGAGGGAATATGTTGGGAGGAAGGAGATTCACAGCACGGTAGCCGAGTGAACTAGTTTTTTTACGGACAAGTGAACTAGTTTACATACATAAGCAAATAGACACTAAAAAAGCAATCAGGTTAATGGGTTCTTAAAAGAAATATTTCAGACAAAACAGATAATTACGACACATAGGCTAATGCATGAAACACTCGGATGATAAAGGTTCTTATAAACAGATAAAGTACAACATTTAGACCTTCCTGGCACGCTTGATCATGACGCTGCGGCTGTCCGTGTACTCATCGGTTACAGGAAGCAGAGATGCCCTCATGTCCAAGATGTGTCTGTACATGTCGTAGCATGCGTATGCGTCCTTGGCCGTGTAGGTTATGTAGGCTAGATTCAGAGGTACCTCCCACGTGTTCAGGTCGTCTTCTTTCATGTTGGCGTATCGTGGGTCGATGATGGTCTCAAAGAAGGTCAACCACGGAGTCCTTCTCCTGCCCGTTGCTGATGATCTTGTATTGCTTCTGGATGTCGACAAGCTTGTTGCACTAGATGGCCGAATCGTCGCGTTCTTCCTTCTCTCCACCATAGCGAAGGTGTAGTCGGCGCTGCCGATGAAATGGACGAATGCTCCAGAACCTGGTGCAGCCATAGGACTGAGGCGAGGCAGAGCTTCACCGAGTCCGTAGCGTTGGTGTACATCACATTTAGCTTGGTGCAGCCATAGGACTAAACGGCGAACTCAAAGGGGAACTCCTTGCTGAAGTCCATATCCAGCAGGCTCACCCCTTGGATCGCCATTAGAGTCTCTTAGAGTAAACGAGTGTGTAGGCGGCGACAGTAGTTCGTTTTTCAGCTCTTGGGGAACTGGATTCAACAGTAAGCTGAGTGTGTATAGGTGACAACAGTTACTACCCCTCCCTCGTCTGCTGCACGCCCGACAGAAGATGCACCCTCAGCGCATTCAGACACCTCCATTAAGAAACCTACTCCGGCCACACATCGGTTCACGAGCGGGTCTGTATTGGTACTGTAATAACAGGAGTTAGTGGTCACTTTACTTAAATTTAATAAGCTTTAATAGAAATTTATACTTAAAACAAGCAATGCATTCGCTCGTTCTATCAGTGCCACAGGATCAACATGCACAACAATTAGAATTATTATTCTCAGGACGCACACGATCAGCACATTTGTCGCACTTTCACAAAGATAATACTACCAAGTTTGAAGTGTTTGTTATGGTTGTTGTCCTCTTCATCATCATGCCATGTTTCCCAGCTTGCAAGATTCAGAACCAACAAATAAGATCCAAATAATAAGTACAACAAAGATGGCTACACATCTCATTGATTCCCAGCTTGCAAGATTCAGGACCAACAAATAAGATCCAAATAATAAGTACAACAAAGATGCCTACACATCTCATTGATTCCCAGCTTGCAAGATTCAGAACCAACAAATAAGATTCAAATAATAAGTACAACAAAGATGCCTACACATCTCACTGATTCCCAGCTTGCAGGATTCAAAACCAACCCATTAGAGCCTTTTGATAAAGTGAATATCGGGATTAAATCCATCTTGGCTAGCCATGTCATACAATCGAAGAACTTGGCGAATGCTCTTGACCGTCACAACATCTGTAGTTGAGTATTCCTATTTGCACAACATGTTTACACAACACAAACAAGGAGACAGGAGAGCATGATTTCGCTTTAATAGCGTCCTCCTCGAACTCAACCTCCAACTCTACTCGGATGAGGTCTGCCTGGAGTTCCATGATTCAATTCATGCGCCTTTTTCTGCAGTTCACCTGAAATGAAGCAAAGATTGCATCATTCAGCTAGCAAGAAGTACTTGCTCTTGTGAGCTGGCAGGTTCTTCTTTAGTAGTTGCACTAAAATTGAGGAACATTAAGGTTGGATGTCCGGCTCATGTAAGGTGCAACTATAATTTTCTTATCCTTTTGTGCAGTTCCACTAAAATAGAGTGCCATTGTGGTGATAGTGATGACTCCATCTTGCAAAGGCTAATAAAATGTTGCACGAGATTACCAGCAGAACTTGACAGAGATTTTGGAAACTCCAATCACCATTTTGTGCAGTTCCACCAAAATTGAGAGATGTTGCCCATGTGACAATTTAGTTGAACTGCACAAGACACTCATTCCAAAAAAAGTGTTTTGTGCAGTTCACCAAAAGGTCACAGTAGCAACAAGGTGAAATGGATATCCCTATCTGCACAAAAAGATAGAAAGTAAACAGTTGCTGGCCAATAAGAATATACGAAACATATACAAAATGAAAAGAAGCATCTTAATTATGTTCATGGCAATCACACAAGGACAGTAGAAATTTTAAAACGTCACCAATGCTTCATGTTACCAGAAGCATTACGATCAATAATGAGATTCCTCAAATATGGGATTACTTTAATGGTGGCATTGCTTGTTTACTGCATACGATAAATCAACAAAGAGCTAAAGAGTTGGTTTAAGGACATGGGACCATGGGGACACCAGGACACTCAACAGCGTAAAGGAGCAACTTACTTATCATACTGGGGAAAACAGCAGGAGTGCCATTTGTAACACAGTTTAACAATAACACTAGTTAGGCATGTCCCTAAGGTAACAGTGTGATTGCTTCATTTTACATGCGCCCTTACATTAACAACAGCAAAAGTTTGGTATAAGGACATGCGACAGTGGACGCATCAGCACAATGTACCTACAAGGAGGCATAAAGTGGTGATGCCGAGTTTGTTCATGCTATGTGAGGGTAGCAAACCTATTCCTGGAGACCTTGTACTATGTGAGGGCAGCAAATCTAATCCTGGAGACCTTTTACTATGTGAGGGCAGCAAATCTAATCCTGGAGACCTTTTACTATGTGAGGGCAGCAAACCTAATCATGAGACCTTTTACTATGTGAGGGCAGCAAATCTAATCCTGAGACCTTTTACTATGTGAGGGCAGCAAGTCTAATCCTCGAGACCTTTTACTATGTGATGGCAGCAAATCTAATCCTGGACATACTCTGTTGACTTGTCCACCAGCCGCCACTTTCTATCCTTTTTTCAACCAATAATAGATTTGTTCCTTATCCAGTTTGTACCGCGTTTTCCCATTATTTCCCTTTTCAACCAAGAGACCGGTTGGGTATCCAGTCTCTACTACTTTCACCATATTATTTCCTCTTTGAATCAAGTCCTAGATTCATGCTACAACTTTCCCCCCTTTCTTTGTTGTTTGAACAAAGCCCTAGATTCGAATGCACGAAGTAGCTTTACCTCTAATAATACTAAAAATTTAGGTGGCTTTGGAAGAGCTGATGGGAGTAGAAAAATATGCACATGCATACACGTGGGCAGCTGGGGCAGAACAGAAAGCCAGCTTTCGAAGAACTTATACCTGAGGGTCGCCGGGATGTCGGCGGCGGCAGGTCGGATCTGCGGACAATACGACAGGGAGGAAGAAGGGTCGGAGGACCTCCCGAGTCGGCGCTGTGTCGGAGAGAACGGCACGGGCAGAGGATCGGGCCCCTCCAGCAGTTGTGGGTTTCCTCCCTCAGCGGCGATGACTGGGTGAACGATGCACCTTTTAGTCCTCTACACACCGACCAAAGGGATCCGGCCGGATCTGTGACCAGCGATGAGCAGAGAGAAAATGTCGCTACCACTATCTTGTTTATATCTGGAGAGGATGAGAGAATGAAGAGAGCAACCCTAGTAAAGCAAGCGCTCAGGCCCCTGCGCTCATATATAGTGGAGTGATTATCTTTTTTCTCTCCACAACAAGCGTTTCGATTTGTGTACGTGGCATTAAAGAAAAGAAACTCTCTATTTAAGGTGACTATTGTACGACTCCTACTTACTACTAGTAGTACTACAGTATTGTTCACTTGTGCTCCCCGCCTCTCCATTCATTGAACAAACCCACGGGTGAATAAACATACAGTAAGTATTGTATTTATATAGAACGAACAAGCTCGAACTATTTTCGCGTAGTTAAAAGTTGAGGGCGGGGCTTTTCCTGGCGATCTGTGGCAAGATTCGGGTAGGCGGTTTGACAGAGATGCGAGGAGGGTGAGCGAGTGGGGCTGTGCGATTTGACAGCGCGTTACTGCTGGAAAGACTTGTGATATGACCACTCACTATCTATACACTTATAAAAAAACGAGTTGGCGATGATGGTGTGCCTGCCATCTTGTAATACAGACCGTATGATCTATATCTGATGGATAGAAAGCAAACTACGATAATTTTACAAAAGATACCCACACCTCTCTCCACATCCTTATCTCCCAGAACCTCATTGCTCAGCAATTAAAAAAGGAAGTCTCTGGAACAATCTAGCACGGTGGCGGCTGCCGGCTGCCGGCGCCGTCCATCCCCATGCCTTCGCCCATTTCGACCACCGGTCACCACCACGCTCCACTCCTCCTCGCCTTATCTCTCATCTTTCATTTTTCAATGACATTCTCGAGATACTAGTTTTCCGATAAAATTCTCGAGATATCATTAGTTTTTGCACATGGGATTACTCCTACATGGGTTAATCACCACAGGTGTTTTGTAAAAAAAATGCATATTGATGTTCCGTGCAATGCACGAGAATCTTGCTTGTAATTATATAATTTAAATCACGAGCAGGAAGTGACATTTTTTTGACACAACCGTGTTAACTTGGCCACATAAATCACTAGCTAAAGTAAATACCATTATACTTATATCCTGATGCAAGAGGTTGAGTACATGTACGAAGAGTAGAGTCGCACACACGCACTCTGTCTCTCAGAATCTCACACACACACACACACACACACACACACACACACAAGTTACGTGACGCCCACTTAAGCAGACATGTATGTTACAATTTGTTCACCAGCGGGTACACGTGATGTTGTGCATTTATTTAAGCCGGAAGGCGAACCCAAACAGTAGCTGCATTCATTCCCCTCCCGCCGCCTGTTCTCTGGTTGCCGTCGCCCGGTAGCCATGGCCCGACCGAAGGTAACAACATACACCATACTCCCGCTAGAGCGGCGCTTTAATATGGAAATTTTAGTGGTCATGCATGCATCTTTTTGTGCTAGCACTCCTATATAAGGGTTGACAGGTCGCTTCCCGCGGACGTGCACGAGCGGTGGAAGAGAAAGGAGAAGCGAAGTGGGATGTGGAGTAACGTTTTTACCACAGTTTCTTAGGAAACTGAGTGCAATAATTGAGTAGTTTTGGAAACTACTAGTACTACACCTGAAACGGTTCAAAACCTATACTCCCTTGCCAGTGCATGCTTCCCGCGTGAAACGGACAGCGTCGCCCTGGAACGTCAGTGCCGCATTAATGCTCAGCCAGAGCGGAGGCGACCTCTCACTGGCGCCGGCTTTGAAGTGGCGCGACGGCCGAGAGAGTGTCTTCCGGTGCACGGATCGCTCAAGATCGAGACTGGCCATAGGCCCTGTTTGGATCCATGGGTTAGAGTTAGTTTGAGCTAGTAGTCATGAATTACTGGCGCTCTGACCAGGGTGATGCCCCCCTTCCATTCCGCACTCTAATCTGGTGCATGAAACGTCGACCCGGATGCTGGCTCTCCCACATGTCGGAGTAGTAAGAAGGAGCAAAGAATGATATGGTATATACTAGTACTATACTACTTCCTCCGTTCCTAAATATAAGTCTTTGGAGAGATTTCACTATGGACCACATACGGAGAAAAATGAGTGAATCTACACATAAAATGCATCTATATACATCCGTATGTAGTCCACAGTGAAATATCTACGAAGACTTATATTTAGGAATGGAGGGAGTACTACTCCGGCTGGAGGAGTGCGAACCACGGCAGCCTAGTGAACCAGCAGTGCGAACCGCGGTAGCCCAATGAACCAGCAGTAGAAAACAATGTGGTGATATGGCCATAAAAAACAATGTGCTATGGTCAAACACTTTAGCATGTACAGTAACACCCCTCTTTGTTTGGATCCCTGAGTTAGAGCTAGTTTGGGTTGAAATAGCCTCAAATTATCGAAACGAGAGGGGTTAGTTTGAGCTATTTGCTCTAACCCAGCTAAAAAAACTAGCCCGGTGGAGCGGTTCTAATTGGGTTAGTTATCCTCGGGCCCACTAAAAGAGAACTAAAAAAAATCTCCCATGCCCGCACCAGACCGCTCCCCCCCTCTCGCACGACTCCTCTCTGTTCCCCATAGGGCCGCCCGCCCAACCGCCGCTCGCCCTCTCTCTCCTCCAGCCGCCCTCTCCTTCCGGCCTCCGTCGCCCTACTCCGGCCGCCCTCTCCCTCCGGCCTGCGAAGGTCGCCCCGCTCCCCCTTCACCAGTCGTTTTTCTCCCTCCGTCGTGCTTGTGGCGGCACATCTACCGGGGAGGTCGCGAGAGGGGTGAGTTTGTTCGTTCCTTCTCTCGTCTCACGACCATATCATTGATCTTGCTTGCTCTAGCGCTTAATTTTGATTTGGAAAAGTAGATCCTGATCAAACTTGGTATAGATTTGTGGTGCACGCATGGAATTGTTTGATGCTGCTTGAGGAGGTAATAAATCTTTCTAGAGGCCCAAATATTCAGGTCACCTTTCTAGGTATTTCAATTTCAGGCTTGCATTATTTCTAGAGGCCCGAAGATTCAGTTCAACTTTCTAGGTATTTCAATTTCAGGCTTGCATTATTTCTAGAGGCCCAAAGATTCAGTTCACCTTTCTAGGTATTTCAGTTTCAGGCTTGCATTATTTCTAGAAGCCCAAAGATTCAGTTCACCTTTCTAGGTATTTCAGTTTCTGGCTTGCATTATTTCTAGAGGCCCAAAGATTCAGTTCACATTTCTAGGTATTTCAGTTTCAGGCTTGCATTATTTGTAGAGGCCCAAAGATTCAGTTCACCTTTCTAGCTATTTTAGTTACAGGCTTGCATTATTTCTAGAGGCCCAAAGATTAAGTTCCCAGTCAGCGGCAAGCAGCCCTGCTACCCATGCCGGTGTCGACCTCAACTCGTAAGGGCCGGCGTCGAGGGGTTCCCGGGGCTTGGGCTCTACAGAGCCTTCCTCCAGAGCGACGATGGCGAGCTCCTCCCTCGGTGCGTGAGGGGCTCCGGGCTCCCTCCCTATCGTGAATGACTTCCGTGATGATTTAGCTCATTCTTTGTTTCATGAAGGGTTTTTTTATTTTGTGAAGCTTGATTGACGACTTGTATGTTTAAGTGGGATATCTCATTTGTATGGACAAAGTAAAAATTATCATGTTTTGCATGCTTCATTTGTATAGATGGTTCGTTTATGTCAACTGTGAGCGGGAGGAGGCCACAGAAGAGCTAGCCACACCAAGAGGGTGCTTGGATCCAAGGGACTTATTTTAGTCTGACTAAAAATAGTCTCTTTAAGAGGTTAAAGTTCCAAGCACCCCTGAGTAAAGAGGGGCTAAAACTAGTCTTGAGACTAAAAAATTCTAGTCAGGGGTACCCCTACTAAAATGTGGATTAGTCCTCTCTCTCCTCATTTAACTCCTCTCCTTTAACACAAAGTAGTTCTGGATTGGAGGGTTTGGAGGATAATAAATGCTCATTAACTTGATTTTAGTCTCTTTAGTATTTGGATCGAAGCATGGGTGAGGCTAGCAAGTTTTAATCCCACTACTTTTAGTCATGGAACTAAAACGTATCCAAGCACCCTCCAAATTCGGCAGGAAATAGGGTCCAAAGTAGTAAAATTATTGAGATAGAGCATTTATTGTCAATCTAACCCTGCCATCCATACACCTCTTTGGTTTAGAGTTAGTTCAGGGTTAGAATCTAACTCGAACCTCTAACTGAGTTAGAGGGTTCCTTGTCTCGGTTCATCGCCATCATACTTTCCCCATTCCTGTGTTTTCAGTATCCTGTGAATGAAAGAGGCCCTTTTTTTGCGGGAAAAATCAAAGAGGCCCTTAGACTGGTTTAGGTCCGATCATTTTTTATAAATGTGTTATGTCCAAAATTTAATGAACGTGCTCCGGTTTCCACGAAAATAATCCGGGTTCATGTAGTAATTCATTCATTTATTTATTCTTCTGCGGGGGGTTTGCATGTAATTCGTGAGGTCTGAAATGTAAAGTACCCCGGCATATGCTCCGAGTCATGCATGCACTACGACCCAAATGCTCTATGTCCCACATGTCGGTGAATGGGAGCACGTGGAAATAGCCTAGGAGTACATATAGGAGGATAAATGCATGAAAAAAATATGTACTGTGAAGCGTAGCGGTGGTTCGAAAAGGAGACCTAAAGTGATGACAGCTATAGGTCGCACGCACCCAACTAGTGGTACTAGACATACGGCTAATTTTTCCCTAAAAAAAGAGGCACGAGTGCTCAGCACTCCTATTCTATAAACACGAGTCCCATATGACAACAACGTCCGTGCTACAGCTAGTTCTCCTCCCTCGTTTCTATCTTCTAATTCTAAACTCGGCCGACGCCGGGGTTTGCTCAACTGCGGCCCCACCTCACAGTGAAAACATTACGACTGGAATAAAAATGCCATATACTCCCTCCATTCATAAATATAAGCCTTTTTAGATATTATTTCAAATGGAATACATCATACAGATGTACGTAGACATAGTTTAGAGTGTAGATTCACTCATTTTGCTTCGTATGTAGTAGTCACTTGCTGGAATCTTTAGAAAGACTTATATTTGGGAACGGAGGGAGTACTATACTAATAAAACATTAAGGCCACGAGGCGATGCAGTGCTAGTTATAGGAGGAAAGAAGAAGAGATGCATCCATCGACGACGTCCACCTCCTCGACTCAGGGCGCCGGCCCACCGAACGGCGCCTAAGTAGCAGCGGCTTTCGTGTCCAGGTCGACGTGCTTCTGAACAATGGCGTCCAAAGATTCCAGCCCTTGGAAGAAGGCCAACGTCTTTCTGTCCTCGCTTGCCTTGTAGTGGCCTATGTAGACGATTTCCTCATAGACGTAGATGTGGAGGTCGACGGTTTCTTGCATGGCAAGGCGCTGCGCGGCTAAGCTGTGACCTCGAGGTGCACATTCTTCGTCGCGACCTCCGGCACCTGCAGGGCCACTAGGGCTTGAAAGAGTTCGTCACCATGGAGGCCGATGAGGGTGGCAAGCAATGAGGAGCCTGGGCGCGCGGGCTGGAGCAGTACGGCAAGGTCGTCCGCGCGCTTCTTGATGGCAGTGAACTTGCGGATGGAGTTGACCATCATGTCGTCCATGCCAGAGGCGAAGCCGGCGTCGGCGAGGGCTACGATGCCTACGGTGGCCAGCATCGTCTGGAAATGCCGCGCGGTGCGGGGCTGCAGGCCGGTGCCTTGGATGATTTGGCACAGCCGACTGCCGCTCGCGTCCATCGCCTCCATAGGTGCTTGTGGCTTCTGGTCACTTGGTCTTGGATTGGAGTGAGCAGTGTTGCGCAGAGACTTGGGAGTAGATGGATTTGAGTGGTGGGGCGCTTTTATTATATGAGAGTCCAAATTCTGTTGCATTCACATCGTGCTGGCTCTATTCTGCTTCTCCAATTAATTCCCTCTGCATGTAATTGAGGATGCATCATTGACCGTTCAACGTCTCGGGAACCGCGACACTCTCCCTCCTTGGCATTCAAGCACCTATGGACCCGTCGACGACGAGGTGCCTATGGTGACTTCAGAATTTCAAGATGATAGTGCCGTGCGTGTGCGTTCATAGGGGTGAGTGTATGCGGCGTGTATATGAGCGCTGCGTCCAGATCTTGTGTCAAAAAATGTAAATGCGTATCAAAAAGAGACTAGTCAGTATACTCAATATTGTGCACCTCGGAGTGGAAAACGATAGAACTAGTACGTATTTATTTACGGTGTAGATTCACTCATTTTGCTCCATATGTACTCCGTCTCGGTGTAGTCTAGTCACTTGTTGAAATATCTAGAAGGGAAAATACTCCTTTCTGGTTTACAAGGCTATACTAGCAAGTAGTTGTACGTACTAGTACAATAGTGGGATCACATAGCAATTTTATCTCATGCAAGAGCCTGGCTATATGCGTGCTCCAATGTTCGTAACTGCAACGTTCGGTTTGCGCTTGGCTCTTTGCCTCTTCGAGAAAATGAACAATGATGTTAGTACTACTGCTTCTACAGTGAATCCACTGCTGCATGTCCGTCCACTGCGAGCGGGACGGATAGCTTGTTGTAGAAGTACTACTAAGCAAAAGCCTGTCCTCGTTTGCGAGCAACCGCGCGCATGGGCGAGGGGGAAGGCGTGTAGTAAAATCAAGCTTCTCCTCGTTGTACGAGTTGACGTGACACATCATAGCACTGGCCCAACATGCTTGCCTCTAAACTTGGCTGAAAGACCCGCAGTGTACAATATATTTGCTGCAACCTCTAACATTTACCCACCAAAAATTAAAATATATGTGGCCGTACGCATCGTTCCGATGCAGAGGCCAGGGAGTCCCCCCTTTTCAAATTTTTTTTTGTCTTTTTAGAGATTTCAACAAGTGACTACATAGGGAACAAAATGAGTGAATCTACACTCTAAAATATGTCTATATACATCTGTATGTGGTAGTCCATTTGAAATCTCTAAAAAGATAAATATTTAGGAACGGAGGGAGTATACGGGAATTATGCAATGCCATCTTCTTTAGCCAGGCATCATATACGTGAATCATGCATTGCCATCCTGTTTACCCAGTCATCGTATATGTGAATTGTATCGTGCCATAATTTTTTCCATAATGTATTCCATTTGTCAACAATGTTTATACATTCATCTACTCTTCCTGTGCATCAGCCATTTGAGTCGGTCATGGGAAAACTGGAGTGAAAACAAGGTCTTCTGAGCAGTCAGTGCTACCTGTCGATGCAGATTTCTTGCTGGTTACAGATAGCTCCTCAGAGGAGGATTCAGAGAGACATGACCAGTCGTATCCCCCCCCCCCCGAGGTGCATGCTCTAACTTGGCTGGGTTATATTGCTCATATCGTGCATATGGTGTCTTGCATTGCCATGCCATCTGCTTAGATTAGACATGCTTTGTGTGAATGCCTCCTGTTTGCTTTCTATATCAGATATGTGAATTATGCAATGCCATGTTTTTCAGCCAGTTATCATATATGTGAATTATGCACCGCCATGGAGCTAGGCATCATATATGTGAATTATCTCATGCCATCTTTTTTTCATTACGTATTCCATTTGTCGACAATCTGTGTATATTGAACTACTCTTCATGTGTATCAGCCATTTGAGCCGGTTATGAAAAAATTTGGAGTGAAAACAAGGTCTTCAGAGCAGGCAATGGTACATGTTGAAGCATATATCTCGAGGGTTACAGGGAGCTTATCAGAGGAGGATTCAGAGACAGATGACCAGTCCTATATCCCACCTGAGGTGTATGCCCTAAGTTGCAATGTTTATATTTCTCATACGATGCATATGGTGTCTTGCATTGCTTAGTTTAGACATCATATGCACAATATTGAATTCTATCTGCTTAGTTTAGAGATCATACATGCGAGTGCGGATGCTTAGTATATGAATCAATTATGTCAATTATATCATGCCATCCCGTATACTTAGACAACATGTATGTGAATTATTTCATCCCAACCTATTTTAGAAAGACATCATATAGTTTTGTCATGTCATCCTGTTTAGGTACTCATCATATGTTGAATTATGCCATTATATCCTGTTAAGTTATCCATCATATATCTGAAACTGTGTCATGCTATCATGTTTAGTTTGGCATCATATATGTGAAATTGTGTCATGCTGTCATGTTTGGTTAGACAACATATATGTGAATTACCACATCTGTTGTCAGGGAGGCTGATCGTACCCACGGACACCTATGGGGCCGGCGGACCAGGCCCCTTGTGGTTCGGAGGGGGGCGGAGATCGCACGAAGAGCGGATCGAGGCGAGGCACATGAGCAGTTTCCCCAGCTTCGGAGCTCTCCGGAGAGATAAAACTCCTACTGCTGCTTGTTTGATCTATTGTGTTCTTGCTAGGGAGCAATGAGAGCTACAAAACCTAGCGTGAGTGTATCTGGTCTCGATTGAGTCGAATGAACCGCACCAGCCGAACCCTTTCTACGTTGCACATGGGCCTCCTTTTATATGCTCAAGGGGTCTCCGACTTGTGGCAACATAGATGAGGGTACAAATGTAAAAACAGGAGTTGGTACACCTACTCGAACAATGTACAGTGCAAAATACCTAACTCTGACGGCAAGGGACAAAAGCAATAAATGCCCGCTGGCGTCGCCCAAACAAATTGGCAACAGAGACCGTCAGGTGCGCCTCCGCTCGCCACGATGGCAAGCTTGTCAGCGCCGCTTATCGCTGCTCTCCGCTGGCTGCACAGCCTCTTGACACGCGCGCATGGAACGGTCCCATGGCGAGACGTCGCTGGATGAGCTGGAGAGGAGATGGAGAGAAGTTGCATGCCGCGGCCGAATCCTCGTCACGCCCGGAGGCTTGTCGCGCTCCGGGCCTTCCCGGCAAGCTCCTCTTGCCGGGGCCTTGTCTTCTGCATGCCTGGAGTGGCCTTCCCGACAAGCTCCTCTTGTCGGGGCTTTGTCTTCTTAATCAAATACTTTGTTCTTGAATGGCTCCAAAGGAGCCACGGAGGATCTTGGCGGTGACGAGGCAAACCCTGCCGCGGGGTGCTGCAACTGTCTGCGGCACGCAGTACGGGATACTAGGGTACCCCTACTCTAGTACACCGACAGAGCCCCCGGCCTGGGCCGCATACGGTGCCGAAGCGCTTGTCGGCCAGGCCCAAAACTGTGCACGGACACGCCGCGGCCTCGATCATGTCGCAACTTCGCCTGGACCCACCACGATCCCCACTAACGGCACGCACCGGACGTGGCGTCAGGCGAGAGATCGTGGGCGCGGTCGTGGGGGTTCTTTATTAGTATAAGCGAACGTCCGCCCCTCCCCTCTTTATAAGCGTAGGAAGCAGAGGCAGGCCGCCCCTCCTGCCATTGTTGTCTTGTCAAGAAAACCACCACCGCCTCCCTCTTCTTCTCCGGCAGAAGAGAGCAGCGCCGCCCCTTTCGCCACAAGCACGCCACGCCTGCCGGCCTCCTCCGCCCTCCTCGCCATGGCTCAAAGCCGACAAGGAGAAGGGCGTCAAGTCGGCCGAGGCGCAGCGGCTTCAAGGGCGCTGCGCAAGGAGCGAGCCATCTTCCCCCACAGCTCGGCGCAAGGGAGCTGCGGACGTCTTCTACCTCTTACGGTCGACGGAGACGCTGGCGCATCCGCGCAAGACGAGGGTACTCCCCGCCTCCGCCGCTGATTTGGCCCCAACAGGTACCCTTTTTCACCCTTTTCTTCTATTATGCGTGCTTTGCCCGCCTTTTCCGGAAGTTCTTTGCGACATCATGAATACTTTTAGCCTCCGCCTCCTTGATTTCACCCCCAACGCCGTCTTGACCATGGCAGTTTTCGCGCATTTGTGCGAAAACTTTGTCGGAGTCCACCCGAATGTGGCACTCTTCCGCCATTTCTTTGTGCCCCGCGTCGAGAGAGGAGAGCCACTTGCCGGAGGGATAGCCTGGGTCTCTAGGATCGGCAAGAAAGAGGCCTACCTCGAGGAGAACCCGCAGCCCTTCGCCGCCGTGCGCCAAACCCCAATAGTGCGCGACAGAGATTGGAGTAACTTGGCGCCGGAGGATGCGAAGCTGAAGATAGCTGTGACTCGAATTCTGCGCCTCGGGCTTGGAGTTGACCGTAAAGGCGCGGTTAGGCGCAGACTTCCTTCGCCGCCGCATCGCTCCCTTGCAGAAAGGAGGAGGCCTGCTTGGGAGTTCCAAATGCGGCAGACATATAATGAGGCTGCGCCCGGCCCGAACTGGAACTTTACCGCCCCGGAGCTGGATTCAATGCTGCTCGAGCTGTTCAAGAACGACCCGACCACCCCGAGTGGTTTAGGTTGCCGCCGGGGTCGCCCCATTGTGCAACAACTTCGGCGCCGACCGCATCCGCGCCATGATGCCGCCAGCGACTCCCACGCAGATCGCCCCAACTGGCAGGAGCCCCTGACGCAGGTCGTGCAGCAATTCTTCGACGATTTGCAAGAAGTGCCGATCCGCCCGACGAGCAGAAAAGGCTCACCCGCGACACCAACGACTCGTGAGATGGCGCGGATTGCCACCAGGGTGGAGGAGGCGGCAGCAGCTGCAGCTGGAGCCTTCGGTTCACCGTGGAGGAGGAGGACGCGAAGGCGGCAAGCCTTGCCGAAGCGAGGGGAGGTCGTCGGCGAGGACGAGCTTGTCGAGCCCGAGGCCGGGTCGAGTGGACCCGCCGAGGGCGCTTCTTCCACCGCCAAGCGACTTGCCGCCAGCTGAGCCCCGGCCCGCCCGAAGAGGCGTCTCCGCAAGGTTGGAGACGAGTCGGGGTGGCAGACCGGCCCACAGCAGCAGCGCCGCGTGACGCGCTCTACCGCGGCAAGCGAGGTTGCCGCGGGAGCGCCTCACACTGCCGCGACAACTGAGGCGGGATCTTCTCAGGACACCGCCGACGCCTCCGCCAAGCGGCCAAGAGAGCCCACGCCTCCGCCCCGTCGCACCGGAGGTGAGACGGAGTTTGACTTCTCCGCGCTCAGCTCCGAGGAGGAAGGCGAAGAGTAAGCTTCTCGAGATTGTGCTTGTATTTCTTCAATTTTTATTGCTTCATCTTGAATCTGATTTGCTTGCTCGACTCTTTCCTTTTCAGGACACCGCCCGTAGAGCGTCGAAGAGGGCCAAGATCCCGACGGTCGTCGTTGAGGACGATTCTCCCGTGGCGACGGGGGATGCGTCCGAGACTCCCTTGCCGGACCCGGCAACCCTTCCTTTGAGCAGCCCCCAGCACAGCCCCTAGAGTAAGTGCGTAGTTTTCTTCTTACTATTAGGTGTGCAGGGGTGCTCCTTCTTCGTTGATACCTGACTGTGTGCTTGTGTAGGAGCAGAGCAGCCTCATCAGGAGAGGTCGGAAGCCGGCCTCGAGATCCTGTCTGCTGCCACTACACCGCCAAGGGAGGAACCTCCGGCAAGGGAGCGCCCTCCGACAAGGGAGGCCACTCCGGCAAGGGAGGCTACCCCGGAAAGGGAGGCTACCCCGGCAAGGGATAGCGCCAGTGAACCTCCAGTGGTCGAGGTCATGGCTGCGGATCCCGTTGCAGGTAACTCCCTTACACGAAAATTCCCTTGGGCTTGCTTTCTTTTGTTTCTCTTTTTGAACATTTGCTTGACTGCTCTTTCTTCGTCTGACGCAGAGCCGATGGAGGTCGAGGCCGCCGGCGAGGAGGAAGTGCGCGGCAACACCGACGAGGCCGTCGTCGAGGAAGAAGAGGTCGTGGTTGTGGAAGAAGAGGCTGCCGCCGACGAGCCTGTTGGCGAGGAGGCCACCGAGGCTGCCGACGAGAGGCCGGGCGAGGGTCGGGCGATCGCATCGACGGCCCCGAGGCCGCAGGAGCGGCAAGTGCTACACCGACAGCCGACTCCCCGCCGATGCCATGGGTCAGCCCGAGGAGCCCCAGCCCGGTGCCTACCTGAAGGCCGGCAAAGGCGTCTTCATCAAGCTCCCCTGGGAACCGAGCTCCAGGGCGCCGGTCGAAGGGGAGACCTTCGACGGCGAGCTACTCGCCTCCGCTGGCCTGACGCTGGTGGACGCGCCAAGCAGCAGCAGCGGCGAGTCTGAGGAGGAGCAGCTGCTGAAGAAGCTGCTGTCGCTCTACCGCGCCCGGCAGGCCAAGTTGGAGATCCGGGAAGCACTTGTCGCGAGGGCAGGAGCGGACATGGAGAAACGCACCGAAGAGCTCCGGAGCGCCAACCAAGAAACCCTCCGCGACGAAAGGTAAGCGCTGGGCAACGCAGAAGAGCGCACGGCCTTCATCCTTGAGAAGGCCGCAATGAGGAGGAGCAGCGGCTGGCTGCCGAGAAGCTCGCCGCAGGAAAGCGAGCCGGGCGCAGCGGAAGGTCAACCTGGACAGCCACGAAGAAGACCTTGCCGCGAGGAGTCACTCGGCGGGGCGCTTCAGGAGGCGAAGGATGCTGCCGCAGCTGCCGAGGCCGCCAAGGAAGAGCTGAAGGCGAAGGTGGCACAGCTGGAGGCCAGCCTCAAGGAGAGCGGCGAGGAGCTTGCCGTGCTCAAGCGTGAGCGCGAGAAGGACGCCTACACCCTTGGCGAGCTGCAGAGCCGTCTCGCTGATAGGGCCAAGGAGCTCGACGCCGCCAAGGATTCCAAGGCGGATCTTGAGCTGAAGCTGACCACTCTAACGCAGACGTTGGATGGCGCCAGAGAGCGGGAGGTGGGCTTGTTGGAGGCGATCAAGGCCAAGGAGGAGCTGCTGGCGAATGCTGCCTCCATCCAGAGCACATTGAGGGAGAGCGTTGAGCAGTGGAGTGAAGGTGTTGTGTACACAGACGCCTACATCCTCAACGAGGTTATGGAGCTGGGGATGGCGGAGCTTGCATACTCCTCCGACGAGCACCTCCAACCCAGCGCCAAACTCAGTTTGTTCTTCAAAGGCGTGGTGACGGGTCTCCGGCGACTCCGAGAAGAGGTCCCGAAGCAGCTGGCCGGGGAATTGCGCCAGATCTGTGCAGGAGCCCTCGAGAAAGTGTTGATAAAGGTGGCCTTCCGCAATCCGGGCCTCAACCTTAACGGCGTCCTCAGATCCTTGCCGTCCGATGCCAACGTGGAGGAGCTCAAAGCCCTTGTCGCACCCATTGTGGACAAGGTGAACAAGATCAAGCGGATCGAAGGCGACTGCCAGAGACTAGGCCGCTAACTTTATCTTGCCCTTGTCGCTCTTGATCATGTTTTAGAACACTTTGTTAGATCAGCGACAAGTTATTTTGTAATATACTCTATCTTAGGCGATCAATGCAACATTATTTCCTCTACTTGATTCTTTCCTTTGCATGTTTCTGCCCTACGCAATTGGGGGACTTGTCGGCGCGGGCACCTTTGCCGCGAGCGCTGAGTGCGGAACGTCACCAGCCTGCTGGCAGTGCCGCCTCCGACAAGCAACCTTGTCGCAACTAGCCGCAGCACACTTAAGTTGTTGAGCGGACTCGAAACAAAGTAAGGGCGCGACTAGCCGGCGAGTTGGTTCCTCTGTACATGTGTTTTCCATACAAAGTACTATCGTCCGAGGAAGATAACTTAAAAATTTAAAAATTGATTCCTCAAACTTTGGCAACTTAGCTTTTCTGTCTCTTGCTTCCCGATGAGGTGAAACTTCCTCGAGCGGTGCCTGGTCCATAGTATTATCTCCTCCTCCCCGGGTTAACTTGTGCGCGAGGGAGCCTTCCTTTCTTTGAGAAAAGAGAAAGAAGAGGAAATAAAGTTATGGAGCCTAGCGGCTCGATTCTGCTTACCGGGTGTGGTTGCTGCACTAAGTGTTAGTCAAAACATGCAATAAAATGATGAAAGCATGAATTTGACAAGTTGTGCGCAACACGTGAGCTTTACTGATGCACGGGGTTTGCGCCCGGCTTTGTACAAAGGATTACATGCAACAGCGGCAAGACTTGTACAAAAGGTGGTTGCCGGAACGGGTTCCGACAACCGCGCCCTATGGGTAAAACTTTCAAGATGCTCAATGTTCCAGGAGTTGCTCACCGGTATGCCTTCTTCGGTCTCAAGGCGGACAGCCAGTGCCTAGTGACTCGCTTTCACCCGATAAGGGCCTTCCCACTTCAAGGCCAACTTGTTTGAATTCTTGGCGGACTGAACGCTACCGAAGAACAAGGTCGCCTTCCTCGAGGCTTCGGCACTAACCCTGCGGCTATGGTAGCGACGCAGAGCTTGCCGGGTAGCGAGCGGCTCGCGACATCGGCTCAAGACGATCTCTCCTCAAGGAGCAGCGCGTCATCTTGTCGCAGCTGCTCTTGCTCAAGCTCATCATAGGCGAGCACTCGAGGCGATCCGTATCTGAAGTTCCGTGGGGAGAACTGCCTCGATCCATAGACTAGAGCAAAGGGTGTCCGCCGGTGGCTCGATTTGGCGTCTTCGATCGACCAAAGAACCACCGCAGCTCCTCAATCCAGTTTCTTCCGCACTTGTGCAGCCTGCCGAAAGTTCTGGTCTTGAGCCCGCGCAGACTTCAAAGATTTGCCCTCTCTGCTTGACCGTTGCTTCTCGGGTGAGCCACGGAAGCAAAGCAGACCTTGGCGCCAAGATCTTGGACGTACTGCATGAAGGTGCGACTCGTGAATTGCGTGCCATTGTCGGTGATGATCCGGTTAGGGATTCTGAAACGGCAAACAATTGACCTGAAGAACTTGACTGCTGACTGTGCCGTCACCTTCCTCACTGCTTGCACTTCTGGCCACTTTGTGAACTTGTCGAGGGCGACGTACAAGTACTCAAAGCCCCCGACAGCTCGGGGGAAGGGGCCGAGGATGTCGAGCCCCCCGACCGAAAAGGGCCAGGATAAAGGGATTGTCTGGAGAGCTTGAGCTGGCTGATGTATCTGCTTGGAATGGAACCGCACGCTTCACACTTGGTTACTTGTGCAGTTGCATCCGGAGGGCTGTCGGCCGAAGAAACCTTGCCGGAAAGCTTTGCCGGCAAGTGCTCTTCTTGCGCCAATGTGGTGACCACATATGCCTCCATGTATCTCTCGCCAACAGCTTCGCCTATCTTCCCAGGAATACACTTCAATTTCACACCGTTGAGTCTTCTTACAAAGTATGCTGTCGACAAACTGGTACATACTTGATCGCCGGGCTACTCTTTCCGCTTCTTCTTGCTCTTCGGGAAGTTCTCCGTCTGGAGGAAATGGACAATCTGCTGCGCCCATGCCGGAGCTTGCTCGACAACAAGGACTAAAGGCACATCTGCTGCGGGAACATTAGCTTCCACGGCAAGAACTCTGCGGCCGCCGGAAGTTGATGCTTCCCGACAAGCTTGCCGGAACAAGTCTTGTCGGGAGCGCTCGCTTCAAACAAACAAACTCGGGGTCTCTCGGAGCAGCATCGCCTCAAAGACTGTTGGTGTTGATCTTGGGGACCTTTGCAACGACGGCCGGGAAGCTCGCCGGAAAGTATTCACCAGAGGTCAACTTCCTCTTCTTGCTTTGTCTAGTTGATGGTGTTACGGTTGGTTGAGTCAGCTTGAGCACGAAAATCCCTGGTTCCATAGGTAACTTAAGTGCAGCGCACTTTGACAGGCCGTTAGCAATATCATTCTGAGCTCTTGGAACATGTTCCATTTGCAGGCCGTCAAAGTGCTCTTCCAACTTCCTCACTTCATCAACGTAGGCTTCCATCAGCGGACTCTGGTAATCTTTGTTCACTTGTCGGACGACAAGTTGCGAGTCACCCCTGACACTAAGCTTCTTGATCCCAAGGTCCACTGCGATCCTCAGACCGGCAAGCAAACCTTCATACTCTGCAGTATTGTTTGTTGCTTGCTCCTTGGGAAAGTGCATCTGGACTACGATTTGAGGTGCTCTCCGGTGGGTGCGATAAGCAAGACGCCGCACCGGGCGCCTTTGCAGCGAGAAGGCACCATCAAAGTACATCAGCCACTCTTTGCTTGCTTCTTTGACGGGAATGCTCGTCTCGGAATCTCTTCATCCGGTGTTGGCGCCCATTCTGCTATGAATTCTGCCAAGGCTCGCTGGATAGTTGATGTGCTTTCAAACTTGAGACCAAAGCTTGATAGTTCCAATGCCCACTCGACAATCCCGCCTGTTGCTTCGGATTCGGCAAAGATCCTCTTCAGCGGAAAGCGAGTGATAACTGTGATCTCATGTGCTTGGAAGTAATGGCGCAGCTTTCTCGAGGCCATTAGGAGGCCGAAAAGCAATTTCTGCACACCAGAGTACCTCGATCTAGCCCCCTGTAGGAGGGAACTGACAAAGTAGACTGGGCGCTGCACCATCCTTTTCTGCATCTGTTCATGTGTCTGCACGGATTCATCCTTGTCGGGACCAGAGCTTGTCGGCGAAGCCCCCTCGCTTGTCGCTGGATGTGCTTGCCGTGGTTCTTTGGCTCGTCATCCGCCTCCCTCTCCGCTACTAACGCAGCACTAACCACTTGATTGGTTGCCGCTATATATAGCAGCAACTTCTCTTGTGGCTTAGGTCCGACAAGTGTTGGAGTGGAGGACAGGTATCTCTTTAAGTCCTGCAGCACAGCCTCCGCTTCGGGGGTCCATTTCATTGGACCTGCCTTTTTCAAAATCTTGAAAAACGGCAGGGCGCGTTCAGCAGACCTAGAAATAAACCTGCTGAGAGCAGCCACGAACCGCAAGTCTTCGTGACATCCTTGACGCGCTTTGGTGCTTCAATCTGCTCAATGGCCTTTGATCTTGTCGGGATTAGCTTCAATCCCTCGTTGAGACACGAAGAACCCGAGAAGCTTGCGGAAGGGACTCCAAACACGCACTTCTCGGGGTTGAGCTTAAGGTTGATCTTGCAGATTTGCAAAGGTCTCGTCCAAATCTTGAACCAGAGTTGCTTTGTCCTTGCATTTGACCACTATGTCATCCATGTAGGCTTCTACATTTACGGGCATTTGCGGCTCAAAAGCCGCCATGGACTACCCTTGCAAATGTTGAACCAGCATTCTTCAAACCGAAAGGCATCCGTATGAAACAAAGATGTGCCGCATGGTGTAATGAATGCGGTCTTGTCCTCATCTTCTTCAGCCATGAAGATCTGATGGTATCCTGAGTATGCATCAAGAAACGAAAGCAAATCACATCCAGCCATGGAGTCAACAATCTGGTCAATGCGCGGCAAGGGAAATGGATCTTTGGGACAAGCTTTATTAACATCCGTGAAGTCAATACAAAGTCTCCATTTTCCATTTGCCTTGTGCACGACTACAGGATTGGCCAACCACGTGGGATGGAGCACTCCTCTGACAAGGCCTGCTGCTTCCAGCTTCTTGATCTCTTCGCTATGAATTCTTGGCGCCCAACGCTTGCTTCGACTTTTTGCTTGACGGGCGCAAGATGAGGACAAACGGCCAGGCGGTGCTCAATCACTTCGAACACCGGGATGTCGACGGTTGCCATGCAAACACGCCGACATTCGCCTCAGAGAAAGCAACGAGCGCGCCTTCCTATTTAGGGTCGGCGAGGCAATCGATGGTAAAGGTACCGCCAGGTGCCGCCCTCCTTGGCGGGCACCTTCTTGGTCTTTGGCGGAGCCACCATCTTCTTGCACTTGCCGGTGGAGCTCGATGGTGCGTCCTCGGCGGTAGCGCAGCACTCAGAAGAGGTGCGCTTGCCGGAGTGAGCATCAGAGCCCTTTCCGGACTTGGACTTCGTCTTCTTTCCCCCGGGAGCTTCAGCGGCAAGTGTCTGGCAATCTGTCGCGGCTGCTGCATCCCGGTAGATCTTGTTGGCACAGATAAGGGCATCCTTCTTGTCGCCGTGGACAGAAATGACGCTTATCGGGCCTGGCATCTTGAGTAGGTTGTAGGCGTAGTGAGAGGCCGCCATGAACTTGGCGAGTGCTGGACAGCCAAGTATCCCATTGTAAGGCAACGGGAAATCGGCAACATCGAATGTGACCCTCTCAGTCCTAAAGTTCAGCTCGCTGCCAAATGTTACCGGCAACGTAATCTTCCCCTTCGGCTTGCTCCTTCCCGGGTTGATTCCTTGGAAGGTACCGGTCTCTTCGAGCTCGGCCGTCAGGATTTGAAGCTTCGGAGCACCGCGAGGAGATCAGATTCAAGCCGCCCTACCGTCAACTAACATTTTGTGACCTTGAGGTTGCGGATGGTTGGTGAGACCAACATCGGCAAGCACCCGAACCGCGATTATGCGATCAGGGTGGTCCTCAATATAAAAATGATAGGCGTGGCCGACCATTTGAGAGGCTTGCGTGACTTCACGGATGGTTCCGCTGCATTGACCTCCCGCATCCATTGTTTGAGTTGGCGGTGGGAGGTATGCGAGGAAGCACCTCCACAACGCAGAGGACCTCTGTGGCTTTCAAACTCCTGCTCATCGGGCGCCGTCGTCTTCCATATCTTCGCCATCGCCATTGTCTTCATCCTTGTCGCGGCATCGGGAGGTCTATCTCCTTGCCGCCGCTGCTTGGCTCTTGCCAAGGCGTCCTCCCCGCCGAGAGTTTCTTGCTTGCTCCTCAAGACCTTCCTGGGCCTTTCACCTTGTCGCGCCGCCGTACTTAGCTCTTCGCTGTTCGACAAGCTGCTCGACCTTCTTGCAGCTCTGGAGGTCGTGGCCCTTGGTGCGGTGGATCTTGCAAGATCGCTTGCCGGAGCTGTCCTGCTTGTCGGCGGCCGCCACCGACTGGTGGTTGGCGTCAGCGGCAACCTCCTTGCCGGAGCCACCAGCCTTGGTGTTCTTGTCGTTACCTCCGTTGCCGGACTGCTCAACAGCTATCACTTCTGTACTTTTCTTCTTCCTATTGCCTCGCCGTCGGCCCTTCTTTCTTTGAGGCGGTGTCCTCCTTGTCGAGATCACCTTCCGCATTCTCTCTGGGAGTCTCCTCCCTTCCTCAACAGATGCACACTTGTCGGCCAAGGCGCATAGCTCATCGACGCCCTTGACTTGGCACATCGCCAACTCCACCCTCACCCTGCGTTACCGCACATTCGGTGTAATTGCGCTGATCACCGCGGTAGGGTGGACGTCTGGGATGTTGTAGTGCACACGGTGAATCTCCGAATGAACTTGGCGCAGGGACTCTCCTTCCTTCGGGCGAGCAAATGAAGGTCACTCTCTTGGCCATGAGGCTTGTGGCCACCGTGAAGGCGCCAACAAACCGATGGCACAGATCTGCCCAAGAGGATATGGAGCTGTCCGCAAGTGCATGAGCCAAGATCTCGACGTTGGGCTTGAGCACGAAGCGGAAGTAGTTGGCGAGATCTTGTCGTCCCGTCCCCCGCAGCCTGCACCGCGATGGTGTAGATGCTGCGGAACTCCGCGGATGCGCCCTGCCATCATACTTTTCCGCACGCCTGGGTTTGAAGTTTTTCCGGCTGGGCCACTTTGGACTTGCCGCAGCTCACGAGTGAACGCAGGGCAACCTACCGCAGACGCAAGTCGCTCGCTCCTCCGCTGCCGCATGTCAATGAAGGCCCAGCGCGCTTTGTCGGATCGAGGTCGCGCTTCTTCGGGCGCCGATGCGAAGTTCGAGCGCCCTCTTATTGTCGCCATGAAGAACTTGGCGCTGATCGCGGCGAAGCTCATGGATCCGGACGATGCGGTGGAGTCGCCGCCGAGGTGGATCCGTGAGTCGGCGATCTTGGCCTTCTTGGCGGAGAGTGCACGGTGGTTGCACCTCCCACAGTCTCGTCGCCACCGGCTCGTGCCTTGTCGTCTCGCCGCGGCAATGATGGCGTTGGTTGCCGCGGAGCGTCGCCGTTAGCAAAGCCGATGAGGCTCTAGATAGTGGCCCTCCACTCGTCGACCTTGTCGGCCGTTGGAGGTTAGTCGAGGAGCATCTGAGCTCTCGCCAGAGCTTCTGCTGGAGTAGTGGGTGGCATTGGTGAACGGTGCGAGGAGCGGGATATGCTCGGACTTCTAACTACGTTAGAAGGAGCAGCACCCCGTCCGGGCGACCGTAGATCTCGCTTCGTACAAGCATGTTGGCGCCGCATGCTGATCTTGAGGGTCTCGATCCAACGAACGTATGGCATTGTGAACGCCATGAGGTAGTTGGTCCCGCTGCCTCCCGAGATGGGCGCTGGGGATGCGCTGGACGCCGAGGTTTGCGGGCCTTGTCCTTGGACTCTGGCAACGTCGCGAGCTCCTTCGTCGGCTCCGTTCCTCATAGCGCCTCGCCCCACCACCCGCTTGCTGCGGTGAGGGTGGGTACGACGCTGACGGCTCGCTGCGCCAAGCCTTCTTATTCGGTGGCATGTTGAGGAAGATGTTGATGACGCTGCTCGTGTGAACGCCAGATCAGATTCACACGGCCTCGACGCCCCTACCCGGGCGCGCCAAAGATGTCGGGAGGCTGATCGCACTCCACGGACACCTATGGGGCCGGTGGACCAGGCCCCTTGTGGATCGGAGGGTGGCGGATATCGCACGAAGAGCGGATCGAGGCGATGCGCACGAGCAGTTTACCCAGCTTCAGAGCTCTCCGGAGAGATAAAACTCCGATCGCTGCTTGTTTGATCTATTGTGTTCTTGCTAGGGAGCAATGAGAGCTACAAAACCTAAGCGTGAGTGTATCCGGTCTCGAGTGAGTCGAATGAACCGAACCAGCCGAACCCTTTCTACGCTGCACATGGGCCTCCTTTTATACGCTCAAGGGGTCTCCGACGGTGTGGCAACATAGATGAGGGTACAAATGTAAAAACAGGAGTTGGTACACCTACTCAACAGTGTACAAAGGTAAAAATACCTAACTCGACGGCAAGGGACAAAAGCAATAAATGCCCGTCGGCGTCGCCCAAACAAAGGCAATAGAGACCGTCAGTGCGCCTCCGCCGCCACGATGGCAAGCTTGTCGTGCCGCTTATCGCTGCTCTCTCCGCTGGCTGCACAGCCTCTTAACACGCAGCGCATGGAACGGTCCCATGGCGACACGTCGCCGGATGAGCCGGAGCGGAGATGGAGAGAAGTTGCATGCCGCGGCAAGCGCCTTTGCCGCATCAAGATCTCGCCGCGCCCGGAGGCTTGTCGCGCCTGGGCCTTCCCGCAAGCTCCTCTTGCCGGGCCTTGTCTTCTGCATGCCCGAGGGTTTTCCGACAAGCTCCTCTTGTCGGGGCTTTGTCTTCTTAATCAAATACTTTGTTCTTGAATGGCTCCAAAGGAGCCACGGAGGATCTTGGCGGTGACGAGGCAAACCTCGCCGCTGGGTGCTATAATCAGATGCAGCACGAGTACGGGATACTAGGGTACCCCTACTCTAGTACACCGACATCCGTCTATCATACAATGTCTGTACGTTCAATTTCTATTCTTGTTTATCAACCATTTGAATTGGAGAGGGTGATGGCAGTATCTAAGGGAGCAAAAACCCGTTCTTCACAAAAGACAGTGCTACCCGTTGATGCAGATAGAACCATGGTTGTACTGGCCCACAAACTAGCCCCACCACACATAATTGAGACTCTTCCAAATTGCACACTTACACTGTTGGGCAGAGAACTAGCTACAACCCATCTAACCGCAACCCCAGCGGATAGTAACCCACTTATAGTTGACAAAGCACCATGTCCACCACAGAGTACCCACACACGAGCAGTTTGTAAAGCTACTGCAGTGCCCAAAGCATGAAGGCCACCACAGCTAACCCAAACTCCACATTTAAAGCAGAAGAGAAACTGTTCTCGGGTCAGATTCCGTAGCTATGGTACATACTCCTTTGCTGTTGCATCACTGTATTTACTCATACCAACTACTTTCGAATTTGAAGGATCGAATTGAAACTCAAATGGCGCAACAGCTATGTTTTGAACCTATTTCTTTAACTGGATTGTTGTTCTATCTTCTTGCTCTATGTAAACAGTTATGTTCTCATGTGATGCACATTACAAGTGCTGCCAACGATGTGTAGTTTCTCACACTTATATTCTGTCTATGCTGGTGTGTCTTAAAAATATATGAGTTGAACTGTGTCTCTATCTTGATTAGGGAACATAAACTAGAATGATATGGACAATACATAGATATATGTTTGTTTCATGCTGTTATCCTGTCCACCTTACTACTAAACCGGTTTACCAAAATGAGTTTCGTATACTACAAGTTAAACCTGTGATGTGTCTGCTTGTTTCTCTTGTAGTATGCAAACAGAATATTGGAGAAGAGCACCCCACTATGCAATGGTAGAGAAAGTAATGCAGATAAGGTTCAAGATAGTGAGACAACCTTGTTGGTCTCCAAGCAAGGTGATACAAACGATCTTGTAGACAGTGAGAAAACCCCACAGTCCTGCGTTGATGTAGTGTTCGAGTTACTGGCCAGTACCGCTGGCACAAGCTCTTCGAACTCGCTGCCTGAATCACTTCGGCTTCTTCAGTCTCAGCTACAAGCTGAAAGGCATCGATCCAATTGTCTGCGGCAAGAAGTCAAGGTCCGAGGAAGTCCTCGCAGAATTCAGATGCGATTTTCTTGTGCAACAACAAGTTACTGGAGGAGTTAAGCACCAAACAAGAGAAAGTTAATAAGCTTGCTAAGCATCTTGCCAAAGCATTATGGGTACCTGTGATATTGTTTCTTGAACTCTTCTGAAGTGGTTTCAGTTCTGGACTTGTTTTGCTGTGGCGTTTATATGCTGCTTTGTTCCCTATATTAGCACTGGTGGCCAACTTTGATGCCCAGTGGATGTAATATGTGTAATAGCCGTGATAGCCTAGCATAAGTTGCTTGCTTATTTATTTCCTTGTTGTCTTGTTTATTTGTTTGCTTGTAGTCAGTGCAGTTCTTTTTCCGCGATTTGCTAGTGGCCGCAATAACCTAGTTTTTAAAACTAGGCCACAATAACCATGGGCTAATATTTACTGTAGTGACACTGGGCCTCCTACGGGGCGTAGAAACAGTGGGCCTTCTACGGGCCATAGAAACAGTAGGCCTTCTACGGGCCGTAGAAACAATGGGCCTTCTACAGGTCGTAGAAACAATGGGCCTTCTACGGGCTGTATCATCAATGGGCCTTATACGGGACGTATGATCGATTGACCAAACATGGGCCAATAACAGGCCGCATTATGGCCGTAAATAGGCTAGAGTTGGAATCGTCCGTTCATGGGCCGGCCATAATGGGCCATCGTTAATAGGCCATATTTGATGACGCTATAAAAAACAGCCCAACGTATTAACGGACCAGAAACGGGCCGACTGTAACAACGGGCTGAATTTGGCCCACAAGCAGAAAATGACAGTAACGGGCTGTAAGTAAACGAATGCTAGAAATGAGCCCAAGTATAAATGGGCTTTGAGAAGGCCGAAAGATAACATGGGCTGGAAATGGCCCAACGGCATAACGAGCCGTTAATGGGTATAAAGTGATACACTGTTCATTATTGGCCAGTTTTACCACGGGCCGTTAATGGGTGTAAAGTGATACACTGTTCATTACGGGCCAGTTTCACCATGGGCCGTTAATAGGCCAAGAGTTACATAGGGCCTCATACGGGCCGAAAGACGTCATGGGCCATACATGGGCCAGAAGTGAAAATGGGCTGTAATCATATTGGATGGCCCAGATGACGCTACTGGGCCTAATTTGGATAGGGCGTAACATGCCTTGGGTTAGCAGGCTGTAAATGGGCTATATGTGAACATGCCATTAACAGGCTTTCCATGGGCCGGCCCGCCACCTTTTGACCAAGTCAAACGGGCCGGCCTTTTCACAGGAATGGGCCTCTGTTGGGCCGTGCCACATGTCGGCGTATCATAGGCGCCTTCATCCCAATGAGTGGATGACATCTCCCCAACGATGAGCCGACATCGCGTGTTTCCTCCAGCCAATGATGATTTTACACGTGGAAAATCCCCATTGGTCGGGGCTGTTAACGGGTTATCGGATCCAAAACCCGACCCGATAGCTTAACGGCGTTCCATTATGGTGGATGCCACGTGTTGGCCACCCTTGATGAAAGCACTTCTGTGACGCGCGATTTATCGTCATGGAACTGGACACTTCCGTGATGATAATTTTGGTAATGTCATGGAACACTTCTACGATAGCACATGTATGACTATCTTGATTCTGTCATAAAATCGTCATGGATGTACATGCATGACAAAAAACGCGACCTATTGTGACAAACACATATCATCACGGAAGTGTATTTTTTTTTGTAGTGCAACCTTCTTGGTACTCAGTTAGAAAAGCAGATTGTGAAGTTTCTAGAGAAAGTCTGAACTCAAGACGAAGAACAGCCGTCATGTCATGAGACACACGGTTTTATTGGCCTACGAATCTTGGAATTGCTTCGGTATTGGAAAGGTTCCTACTGACGAGTTCATTATCAGTGGGAACATGGTACTGTACTAACAAAGAGTCAGTGTCGTGCCGGTAAAATACTCAGAATCTTTCTGCTGAAACATTCAATGTGCTTGAAGGCACTGACGTTTGCACAGTCACAACACTTTCTTTTGCGTAGTCACAACACTTTCTGGTCAAGGATTGTTATGGTAAGATTACAAACGGTACAAAATACTACAAGGGTTGTCTGTTCATGTTTAGACAAAACGCACGTTCAAAAGGGCGCAACAACATGTAAACCTGCAACCTTGAACAACTTACTCCAGCTTTGTGTTCAGCAGTCACTGCTGAATGGCTCCGTCAAATCCAGGTATTCAACACGCGTGAGTTTTAAATAAAATAACCGGTGCTTGCATGCTCCTGACAATATAAGGCGAGCACGTTCAGAAGCCTTTTTGTGCCACAGAAGATCCTTTTGATGCTTTTCGTAAAATTCTTCCGTGAAGTCTTGGTCGAAACGGTAGTTAAGCGTCATGGTCTCAAGCTTGCTTGCACTCAGAACAAAGAATCTCACAAATTCGATGTTTACCAAGCAGGGTTCATAGTCATCCAGCGTTACTGTCTTCAAACAAAAGTCATCTCGTTTGACAAACGGTTGGTGCTTATGACACCATGTATTTGTTTCTCCTTAACAGAGTCCTCCCTAGATGTACATGAAGAATGAAAATATTTAATCTCTAAAAACAGATATTCTGTCGAAAGAGCATCCAGTGTAAAGTATTTATTGAATTTTTTGTACATACGGGTGTATGTAATACTAAAACATGTCTAGCCACGGGTGTATCAATTTATAGACGAATGTAAGACAAGCTTTTTAAGACATACAGTAGAAGTAGTACAGTATGCATGTTATGTGTTTTCAATGTGTGTGAGAATCATCACCTCAATAAACAAGTTCTCAAGGCTTCGAAAGCATTGCATCAGGGAAACGGCAACGTCCACTTCAAAACACACCTTGATGAGCAAAGTCTTGACCGTTTGAAGCACTATTGATAGGCTGACTACCGGAAAACCCTGCATGGTGCATGCACAACAATTTTAAAAATTGACCAAAAGGTTCTATTACATGATTTTTTTTACTCGGACAAATGCAACTGAAAACTAGGTACCTGGATAACTATAGGGTTACGCCTGACCTTGGATTCAGAGAAAAAATCATGGAATTTGCCCACAGTCTCCAGTTTAGGTGCAGACATGACAGTTATCTGCAAGTTGCTGCTGAGAATATCGTTAAGCAACCGCTGAAGTGACGGGGCATCCTCTATAACAAGTTTGCCATGTCCACATCCAATTCCAATGCTTACAAGGTTATGCGAGTTTATTCGTATGCAACGGCTTTCCATATTCCAAGTAAGCAGAAGGCACCGGAGTGCGGGGCAACTAGAGTGGATGATGCTTTCAAGCGAGATGTCTAATATACCAACATCCACAAGTGAAAATCTCTTGAGCAGTGGTAGTTTAAGAGCCTAAACATAACTGTCTGGTATTTGGCAAAGAGCAAAGGTGGCGGTGTGTAGGGAGGATGCAAAGTGAGAGAAGGACACCGGTGCAAAAGGCGCGGATGATGGTTGTGTGAGTGGTCGTACGACACACTCTCACGAAATCTGGGAACGTGTAATAAAACTCGAGCACCTGGAGATTGTTCAGTTTGGATGATTTCAGCCAGGCGTCGACGGCGGAGGGTCTGGCCTGGAGGTAGCATGCCGGTATGCAGAGAAGGTGAACTGCGCCCCCATGGGCGGAGAGGATGGCTTCTGGAAGGGTCATATCGTCAGTGCCAGATTTGCGAGGGCACCGATTTCCAAAGTGCGTTACGCGGGTGAGCTCCCAGGTAGGAGGCGCCATGGAGATTTTCTCGATATGAACTGTTTCTAAAGGCTTAAAAAGACGAGCGGCAGGGATCTCACGGTAATCGAGATTCAAAGGAGCGGTGGGCCATAAAGGACGTCAGACGAGCGAGGATGCGAGTACGGATGCTATCCCTGATGGGAGACGAGAGATGATCTCACCTAGGATGACGTCCGGGAGATCGTTGATGCGGTCTGGACGAGTTTTTTTCCCGTGCTCCTCAGATCCGGTGGGCGGACCCTCACCGGTCCCCGTCGATACCGCCAAACACCCAGCGGAATGCGTCGTCGGTGGCACGAGCCTTGCCCTCTTGGTACGAGAAGCATCGTACTCCATCTAGGAAGCGGCAGTGCGGTGGATCTGGAAATACGGTTTGGAGGACGGAGGTGTTGCAAAACAGCATTTATAAAAAAGGAGTATTTTTTAAGTGATGTCGCTGCGAGAACAGTGACATCGGACAGTGGTAACAAGTCGGACTCCATGCCTCCACTTGATTGACGCACATGCCTCTCCGAGCAGCATGTGAAAGCACAAGTGCTCCCTGGGTGATTTTGGTAATTAATGTCAACGTATCTCCTGTTGGACTAACACTTTTACCTAGTATGTTTCAGATAAGTTCAACAATGGAGTGGCATGGACTAGAGGATGTGGAACCCCTTCAAGATGCTAAGGACAAAGGATTGGCTCAAGCTCCAAGCACAAGACTCTACATTTTCTATTTTAGTGATCCAAGATCGCATTGAGTCTATAGGAAAAGCCAATACTATCAAGAGGGGATGAGGTGTTGTTTAATGGCTTGCTTGCTCAAAGTCCTTAGCGATGTGCTCCAAAGCCCTCACCTAATTTCTCACATCCACATATGACCTAAACCAAAAGTTAAACTCGGCCCCACCGATTCTTTCTATCCGGCGCCACCGAGTTCAGATGTCATAGCCACTGCCACAAACCCTAGTCAAATTGGTCTCACCGATAGGGATCTCGGTCTCACGGAGATGGGATTGTAATCTCTCTGTGTATGGCCATTACCAAAATCGGTCCCACCGAGTTTGTGTAATCGGTCCAACCGAGATGAGCGGATCGGTCCCACCGAGTTTGCCTGACTGTCGGATTTCGGGTTCCGGCAGACCCTCTAGATTCGAACACTGGGGTGCGCGCGGAGATTTGGTCCTCTACCTACCTGCACCTCACCGCCTCTCTAGGAACTAAGCAATCAACGAGACAACACAAGAGACACAGGGTTTATACTGGTTCAGGCCACCATTGTGGTGTAATACCCTACTCCAGTGTGTGTGTGGTGGATTGCCTCTCTGGCTGATGATGAACAGTACAAGGAAGAACAGCCTCGCGAGGGTCTGCTCTTGGCTGGCGCGATGAACTGCTAGGGGATTTCAGTTGCTCTCTGCCCGGGGGTGGCTAGTCCTATTTATAGGCAAAGGCCCTGGGCCTCTTCCGAAATATTGAGCAGGAAGGGCGCCAACAATTGGCCATTTTGAAGGGGAACATCTAGTACACTTATCCTGACTAAAGTTGGTCCTCGCCTGCCAAAGGCTCTGGTGGTGACGCCGGCTTGGGCTCCACGATGACTTCCATACTACGGTTCTGCTGGTCTTTGTCTTGTTGCACCGAAATGGACGCCCTTGCTTGATGCTCTCGCCTGCGCTTGCTCCCTTTGCACCAAAGAAGAAAGAAGGACACTGTGCGGGTTGGCGCCCGCCAGGCGCCCCTGATCGTCATGGCTTGCGTCATGGGCACTTCGCTAGGTACCCTGCCTTGATCTCTCCGCGTCCTCGCGAGCCAGCCTGATGAGGTCGTGCCTGAGGAAGCCTCCTGTCGTACGCCCCGCGAGGCTTGGCCCCTCGCGAGGGTCTTGAGCTCGTGTTGATGAAGATGGGCCATGCTGGGCCGCCCCTTGAGCCACGCTGCAGGCCGCAGGCAGGCAAGTCTCGGGACCCCCGTTCCCAGAACACCGACAGTAGCCCCCGGGCCCAAGGCGCGCCCGGACTTGGCTGAGCAGAAAGGCGAAGGGGCAAGTGCGAAGTGCCGCGGGACCTAACAGCCTGCGGCCTCGGGCGCCGCGTGGCGGGTGATTGGACGTGGGCGGCCCCACTCCCCCACGACGCCTCGGCAACTGTGCAAACCGCCAGGTCCCTGCATGCAAAGCGGGTCATGATTACCTGTGGTCGTGGAGGCAGGCGGTTGGCCTCCTCCGGCTTATAATTATGGGGCGGCGCCTGCCCTTCCAATCCATCCCCTCTTGCTTCTCCCTTTCCTTCATGGCTCCTCCGAAAAGGTTCTCGGCCGCGGAGAAAGGTAAGGCCCGCCAGGTGGAGCTTGACTCTCCTCCACCCAAGCGCGGTCGAGGCCATCCCCGCAAGCACCCCGCGACTCCCATGGTGCCTCCCCGCGGTCGCGGAGGCGATCTTCCGCGCGGCGAAGAGCGGCTAGCCGCTGCTGGGGGATGCGTCACAGCTGCGTGACCCCCTAGGCTGCGCTTACACTCGGCAGAGGTACTGCCGGAATTTGTTGTGTGGACGGCTGAACCGGTTAGCACCCGGCTCTAACTCCCCCGCTTAGTCCTGGGCGAGCTTCCGGCTGGGGCCCCGGGCGGCCTCTGGCTCCAGGCGGACGGCTGCTGCGGCTGAGCCTCCTGGGCTTCGCTGGAGGTCTCTTCGGCCGGGAGCTTGGCCCTGACCCGCGGCTGGCAAACGTTTGCCCGCGCGCGTAGTCTGATCCGGCGGTGCACCTTGCACTTCAAGTTTGACGGTGATGCCACCCTCTACGTGAGGGTGTTCGGGGAAGATGGTCGCTGTGTTGGATGCTTCCCTGAGAGTGACGACCGCGGCCGTGGGTCCCGCCCCGGCGATGATGAAGATGCCAGCGCGCGTGCGGCCGGTGGCGGTCGAGGTTCATCGAGCTTCGACGGCTCCTCTTCGAGCAGCGGCTCCTCCAGCGGTGGCCGTGATCAGCCTCCGCGCCGCCGCGCCCGCCTGGAGGGAGGTAGCGGGCCTGCCCGCCGTCGCGCCTTGGTGAAGCGCGAGACGGAGTCCTCTTGAGCTTCGGAGGCGGTTCGAGTCTCCCTCGCGAGCTGATGCCGGGCGAGCCGCGCCTGTTTTGTTTTCCCTTTCCCTGCGCAAAAAGACAGTAGTGTAGGGCCCCGCGAGGGTATGCTGGGACTATTACTGTTTAATTACTGTACTGTTTCCGTTGTTTTGGTATTAGTGCCCTTATGTTGTATGCCAGTGCATAGGATTTACTTAGCTCGGGGGGAGGGCTTGTCGCGACCCTTGCTTCACAAGGCCGAGGCTTTGTCGAACGCTCCAGGTCTTGCGGGGGTTAGTCTGAAGAGGTAGTTCCCGGCTTTCGCCGTGGAGGCGATTGACCCAGGCCCTGTGTTCGTGTCGCGATGCCCGTGGGGCACGGACCAGAGGGGTGCTCCTGTAGTGGTCCCGGGTTGGGTAGCCTCGAACGATAAGGGCAAAAAACGCTCGCGAGGGTGCCCGCGGTGCCCCTCGCGCGACTTGCGAGAGAGTAATTGGGGCAGGAGAGCGAAAAAAGGTAAAGGGTCACAAACTAAAGACGACAACAACTTCAGCAAAACCTCAAATGGGGATGAACAGCCAACTGCAGAAAGCAAATGAGAAAAGCCGCGTCCGGCACCTAATCTAGTTTTCGACGTCTTCTGACCAGCGCGAAGCTAAGTGCTGCCACTGGGCGTGGGAGGGAGCCCCAGGGCCTGAGGCCAGCGCTCCTGAGACTCCGGGGCGTCTATAGCCCCACTCATTATTACGTGAGAGTGTCACGGGCGGCGAGCTTCACAGCTGTTGGCCTTCTTCACAGGCTCCGGGCCTTTCTCGTGAGGATAGACTTCACAGGCGTTCGCCTTCTTCACAGGCTCCGGGCCTTTTTCGAAACGCAACAGCTTCATAGGCATTCGCCTTCTTCACAGGCTCTGGGCCTTTTCCAAAACGCAACAGACTTTCTGTGCATTCGCCTTCTTCACATGCTCTGGGCCTTTTCCAAAACGCAACAGCTTCACAGGCATTCCCCTTCTTCATAGGCTCCGGGCCTTTTCCAAAACGCAACAGCTTCAAAAGCATTCGCCTTCTTCACAGGCTCTGGGCCTTTTCCAAAACGCACCAGCTTCACAGGCATTCGCCTTCTTCACAGGCTCTGGGCCTTTTCCAAAACGCAACAGCTTCACAGGCTCCGGGCCTTTTCAAGGGTAAAATCTCCGGAGGTGCTGGATGCTCCACGCATTCTGGACGGGCACCCCCTCCTGAGTCTCCAAGCGCGCGGAGCCAGGCCTGGAAACATGAACAACCTTGAACGGGCCCTCCCATATGGGAGAGAGCTTATGCAGTCCCTCCCTGGAGAGGACCCGCCTGAGCACGAGGTCTCCTACCTCGAGTGTCCTGGGGTGGATGTTGCGGCAATTCTATCGCCGCATCGCCTGTTGGTATCTTGTTGCCCGGAGCGCAGCCTCCCGGTGACGCTCCTCCCCCAGTACGAGGTACGTCCCCCGCATGGCGTCCTGCTATGCCTCGTCGAACGCCAGGACCCGCACGGAACGACGTCTCACCTCGTGAGGGAGGACCGCTTCAGCTCCATGGACCAGGAAGAATGGGGTCTCTCCAGTTGGCTTGGTTGCGGTCGTGCGGATGGACCACAACACAGACTGAAGCTCTTCGTACCAGCCTCGGCCACAAGCCTCCAACTTCTTCTTGAATGTCCTGGTTTTGAGGCCCCTCAGGACCTCCGCATTGGCCCGCTCGGCCTGACCGTTGCTCCGGGGGTGCGCCACTGAAGCGTAACATATCTGCGATCCAAGGTTAGCACAATATGTTTCCAAGAGATTACTGGTGAACTACGAACCATTGTCGGTGATGATGCGGTTGGGTACCCCGAACCGGCTCACGATGCCCTTGATGAACTTGACCGCAGACCCTGCGGGGATGGTGCCGACAGCTTCCACTTCCGCCCACTTAGTGAACTTGTCCCCAGCGACGTAGAGTTAGCGATAGCCCCCTGGCGCCCGAGGAAATGGGCCCAGGATGTCTAGTCCCCAGACTGCGAATGGCCATGACAGGGGTATAGTTTGCAGACCTCCAGCCGGCTGATGGATTTTCTTGGTGTGGAACTGGCAGGCCTCGCAAGCCTTCACTAGTTCGACAGCATCATTGAGTGCAGTGGGCCAATAGAATCCACTGCAGAACGCCTTGCCAACGAGGGTCCGTGATGACGGATGATGCCCACAGTCTCCACCATGCATATCCGTTAGCAGTTCCTTCCCTTGCTCCCTGGAGATGCAGCATAGGGACACATCATTCGGTCGCCTGCGGTAGAGCTCTCCGTCCTTGATGCAATATGTTGTGGCCTGCCACGTCACGCGCTCCGCTTCCTCCTCCTTCTCTGGAAAGATCCCTTGTGTCAGATAGCTCCGGAGCTCCGTGATCTAGCACCCCTCCTGAGGCTCCATTGTCAAGAGCAGATGCGCCTGTCGGTGTCAAAACCGGCGGATCTTGGGTAGGGGTTCCCGAACTGTGCGTCTAGGCGGATGGTAACAGGAGACAAGGGACACGATGTTTTTACCCAGGTTCGGGCCCTCTCGATGGAGGTAATACCCTACTCCTGCTTGATTAATATTAATGATATGGGTAGTACACGAGTAGATCTACCACGAGATCAAGGAGGCTAAACCCTAGAAGCTAGCCTATGGTATGATTGTTTTTCGTCCCCACGGACTAAAACCCTCCGGTTTATATAGACACCGGATAGGTTAGGGTTACACAGAGTCGGTTACAATGGTAGGAGATCTACATATCCATATCGCCAAGCTTGCCTTCCACGCCAAGGAAAGTCCCATCCGGACACGGGACGAAGTCTTCAATCTTGTATCTTCATAGTCTTGGAGTCAGGCCGTGACGATAGGCCGCTATCCGGACACCCCTAGTCCGGGACTCCTCAAGAGCCCTGAACCAGGCTTCAATGACGACGCAGTCCGGCGCATATTGTCTTCGGCATTGCAAGGCGGGTTCCTCCTCCGAATACTTCATAGAGGGTTTTGAACACCAGGATAGTGTCCGCTCGCAAAACAAGTTCCACATAACACCGTAGAGAGAATAATTTTTGCACGATATGTCGACGTATTCGCGGGCGTGACATCACACCCGGCCAGGCCTTTATATGAACCGCTTTTTACCGCTCCACCTTAAGCGGCGTTTAGCGAGGCGGTTTCCTTGGCACGCCTTATCAAAGCATAGATCATGCCCCTTATTCCGGATTCTCATCAATACGGACGTGGGTAACCCAAACGCGTGCGCTGGCACGCCTCTATCAAAGGCGAGTCCTAGTCGACCACGGGGTGGGCTCTTGGTATTCAACCTCTTTATAATGAGACCAAGGCCCTCTTCTTTTTACATCCTCCATCGAGTTCGCCTCGCGCTTCGAGTTCTAACACCCAAAGCTTTCACATTCAGGCGCTTCGGACCTCCGACGATGTCCGGATCCGACCAGCATGGCCGATGGATGTCTTCCTCCATCACAGAAGAAGATGTGCTAAAGCTGCGTGACGCCAGGTATCTAACCGGCGAGATCTCGCATAGGCTACCTGCTCCAGGGCAGGTCATTCCCACTCCTTAGCCCGGCGAGAACGTGGTGTTCGTGTCTCACTTCCTTCGGGGTTTCCCGACGGATCCCTTTGTGCGGGGGCTCATGTTTTATTATGGGCTGGATTTCCATGACTTGAATCCGGAGTCCATCCTCCATATCTCATCATTCATTGTCGTATGTGAGGCCTTCCTCCATATTACCCCCTACTTTGGATTGTGGCTCAACACCTTCAAGGTGGAGCCAAGGATGATCGGGGGGCAACAAGCAGAGTGCGGAGGGGCGGTCATAAGCAAATGTGCTGATGCTCCATGGCCCGAGGGCTCTTTTCAAGAGGAGCTTGGTTTGTGGCAACGGGAGTGGTTTTATATCACGGCTCCCAGGGGCACCAAATGGGTGGCGCTCCCCGCCTTCCGCTCAGGTCCACCATAGCGGCTGGCGTCATGGGTCAACAAGGGGCTCGACTGGGGGCCGTCCAAGGACATTCCTTTGCTGCAGGGCCGTATTCGAGACCTCCAAGAGAGGGAGATCAATCTGATTGCAGTGGCACAGGTTATGTTGATCCGGCGCCTTCAGCCCTGCAAACGTCGCCCCCTCCGCCTGTGGGAATTCAATCCAGAGGGACCATGAGCTCTCCAAAATTTTATGGGCACGACGCCCGTGGAGATGTATAAATTGTTCTTCGGATCACAAGAGAAGTGTCCGGACCTGATTGAGGACGCAGGACTAAACTGCAATCGCTCAGATACTCAAGTAAGTAGCCCTGTAACCGGACAAGCTGTTCATTCATTTATCTTATATATATGCCCTTTAAAGGAGCCGTTTCTTTGAACAAGAGTGGATAACCAAGGCAAAGTTAATAAGGTGTCCGGCTCCCCTCCCAGAAACCACGCCGGATCCCATGCTGACCAAGATGTTGAACGTCGCGCCTTTTGAAGAAGGCGAAGGGGGGAGCGGGGAAGCAACTGCCTCTATGAAGGAGGCTATCAAGGAAGGAGGGATTAAAAGTCCCATCCTTCGAGGAGAGAAGAGGACCGCTTCAGAAGATCCGGAGGTCAAGGCCTGAAAGAGGGGAAAGGAATCTTCATCAGAGAATCCGGCGCTGGGAAGTAACCCAGCCGCACTATTTCCCCAAGGGGATCAGCCCCCCAGCGAGCCATAAGTAAAAAGAAGGGGTCTAATAAATAAGGAACATCCCTGCATTTATTTATGAAGATAACCGAAATTGTACCTTGTAGTTCGGACCTCAGCCCTTCTCAGGAGAGCTCATCTTCGGGGGATCTTCTTCCGGAGATGATGGAGAGCGAAACGCCTTCCACCGCCGCACCCTCATAAGGGCGGACGCACCCGAGGTGTCGCCGTGGAGGGTTCCCCAAGTCCGGTGGGGCCAAGGTCCGCGCCAAGTGGTGTGCTTGGTCGGACGAGCTGAAGGATCTGCTCGGGCGGCGGCTATCTCGTAAGATCATCGTGCTCTAATGGGTACGGTGATTGAAAGAATTGCATCCGCGAGAGCGGATTGCATGAAGCCGCCGAAGCTTATCGACGGGTTCGAGGTACGCAAAAATGATGTACCTATCGATAGTTATGCATATAGAATGCGCCATGTATAGATAGTAGCCCTGAGACTCGGTATGTTGTCAAAATTGACAGCTGCGTCGAGGATCAAATCTCAGATTATAACATATCGCCGCTCCTAAACAGGTGGCGGGGCATCCGTGGCCAGCCGATCGATGAATATGCCGAACTAAAGCGGCAACTTGACGAGGCGGATGCGGACATCGCGCTGGTCAATAAACGGTTTGACGAGTCACAAGGTATGCGACATCTACGCGGACACCTAGTAAGGGAGCTTGACGCCCATGTTTTACTATTTGTATGCTAAATGCGTATGGTGCCACTGCTGTAGAAGAGCTACGGGTGGAACTCGCCCGAGCGAAAGAGCAAGCCAGAAATAGTAATGCGACCGCTTTAAGGGCGGCCGAAGAGCTAAAAGCCGAATGGGCTGCTCACTGCCGAAGCAAGGAGGAAATGGGCAGAAAGTTGAAGAATACTACCGATCACTGTGAGGTTCTTGAAAAGGAACGTCAAGCGGAGAAAGAGGGTCTGAAAAAGGCCGCCGCCGAATCCAAGAATGCCCATTCGGCTTTGAGAGCTGCCAAGGAGGAGCTGAGTCAGGCCGGGGCAATTGCGGCTGGAAAACCGTTTCTGCTGCGGAGGAAATATACGGATCCAAAGTATGCTCAATTGGACAAGTTGTGGAGTTCGGAGGATGCTTATCTGGACTTAGCGGCGAGCGCTGCGGATGCGATTGAGCACTTCCGAGGCCAGAAATGGCACAGAAGGGAAGAGCTATATTGGTCGCAATTCCATAGTCCGGAGCGTCTTCTTCCGTTGACCGATCGGTTAGCCGAATGGACCGAGCTGAATCGACTATCCGGACTTGCCATGTAGCATGTCATGACTCATTTGTGGCCGGGCGGACCCCAGCCGAAGAGTTATTTTGGTTTAGGGCAGCAGTTCCTTGGTGCGATACCGCGTATCGACGCCATGAGGCGGTCGGCGTGTATTGAGGGAGCGCGGTTGGCTCTGGCCCGTGTCAAGGCATACTGGGCAGATATGAAGGCCACCAACGTTGCATCCCAAGACTCGGAAAAAAGCCGAGTACATGCCGAGCACTACTTTGAGGAAGTCCTGCAGGGCGCTCGTTTAATAGAGACGCAGTGCTCGAAGGATATTATGTTTAAATGACATGTATGTTTGGTGAAAACAATGTTTCAATATAATATAAGAGCTTTTTATACTTGTGCGTTCAAGTACTAGACTACTCCCTATGCGGCCGTATATGTATATGTATATATAACCTAAAAGATGGCAGTCCTTGGCTTCAGCCCCCATGCACATAGTGCGGGGGTGTTTGCAAAGAAGGCGCTCTTGCACACTTAATCCAACGTCTTGCTCCTGTTAAGGAGGTGGTAGCGTAGCAAACTAGGCAACCGGACTATAATGCTTTATCACTTTCACTTAGCCATAGGAGTTCGAGGGTGGGACTACTATATAGCCCCTGGAGGCACCGCCCTCTCCCGAATTCGGGTGCGTATGTGCCTGACCGAAAACCGGTCCTTCGTTAATGCGGAGGAATTCTAAACATTCCGATGAGTCATCGAGTGGTTCACCAGTCTCTCGCTATATCATGACAGTCAGTTTTCGGCTTTCTCTACTGAGGTGCTCGCCCGGCCGAACCGGGGCACAATCGCGGTAGTTCTCCTGGTGCCGCGTTAGCCGATAAAACGGAATGTAAGGCAGTAAAACACAGGAGCCGGCAAACCCAACATTTGACCAAAGACATGATTCGGAGCTGATGCATATAAGGCCTAACTCGAGACGCCGAATACTCCCTAAGGTATTCGGTCTTTATAAAGACGGGCAGAATAATGCCCTAAGCCCCTAGTGTCCAGGTACGCGCAAAAATTATGGTGCGGCCAATGCCAAAACGCCAGCCTCCTCCTCAGTTATAGTAAGAAACCGGGGGATGTATATCAACAAGAGACAGTAAAAAAGGTTCACGCAGGGTCTTAATCTGAAAAGAATCCTTGCAACGGGTCCCTACTGCACGTCTGCGCCTGTGTCTCCGTTGTGCCGTATCCTGGACGGGTGTAGCACGTTGTTCATCTGTAAAAGAGAGGAACTTAGTTTAAAAGAAAAAGATCATGCGAAAGATGTACTTTATATTAAATAAACATAGTACGATTCGAAGAAGTGACTAAAATTGAGCTTTATTGTCTCTTGTGATACATGCTTGCAGCCCCTTGTGGGGGTATGCCACTAATAGGCGCCGGACTCGTCTAGCCGTGTCCGGGGTTTGAATGACCGATTCAGGCTTTTTAACTAGCGGAGCCGGATAGGTGTGGGGCTGTCAAGGCAGTCTCACGTTCCTCCGTGCTCAAGTAACACTTAGTACTTCCTTTTAATGAGATGATGTCGCCTGGACCGGGCATTTTAAGTGTTAGAGATGCATAATGCGGTATTGGATTAAAGCGGGCGAAAGCTTCGCGTCCCAATAGTGCTTGATGGCTACTTTTGAACGGGGCGACATGGAAGATTAACCTTTCGCGATGGAAGTTGTCGGATGAACCGAACACAACTTCTAGCAGTATGGAGCCCGTACAATGGGCATATGGGCCTGGCATTACTCCTTTAAAGGAGGTGTTGCTACTGCGAATTTTGGTTGGGTCTATCCCCATTATGCGGATTGTGTCCTGATATATCAGGTTTATGTCACTGCCGCCATCCATGAGGACTTGTGTAAATTGGAATCCGTCGATTATAGGATCCAGTATCAAGGCAGTCCATCATGCGTTCCGAATACTTTCGGAATAGTCCTGATGGTCGAAGGTGATTGGTTTTGACAACCAGTGTGCGGCGCGCATTTTAGTGGGCGCCGCTCTGTTTTTCCCTTTGATCACGTGAAGTGAGTTTACTGTTTTAACCTCTTGTGGGAAATTCTTTTGTTTTCCGGGGCTCTGCTTGTGGTGCTCGTCGTCATCTTCACTTGGTGTGTCGAGCCCCTTGTGTTCGGCGTTGAGTCTGCCGGACTGTTTGAAGACCCAACAATCTCTGTTGGTATGGTTTGCAGGCCTCCCGGGAGTACTGTGGATTTGACATATCTTGTCCAAGATTTTGTTTAAATTGGATAGCTCATCACTATTGTCCTTAAGGGGCAGTTTTTTATTGTTCTGCCGTGAGCTTTTGAATCCGGCGTTGACTTCCGCGCTCTTTGGACTGTTCCTCTTAAGCCGGCGCTGGTCCTTGTTGCACCGTGGTTTCCCATTTCCATCCCTGATTTCGGATGTACTTGGGTCGCTGGTGCTGCATCTTGCTAGCCAGCTATCCTCTCCCGCGCAAAAGCGGGTCATGAGGCTTGTAAATGCGGCCATTGTTCTTGGCTTTTCTTGGCGAGGTGTCCATGGCGAGCCATTCGTCTCGGGACGTTGTGTTTGAAGGCTGCTAAGGCTTCGGCGTCCGGACAGTCGACTATTTGGTTCTTTTTAGTAAGGAACCTGTTCCAGAATTTCCGGGCTGACTCTCCGGGCTGTTGAGTTATGTGACTTAGATCGTCTGCATCCGGAGGGCGGACATAGGTCCCCTGAAAATTTGCCCGAAACGCATCCTCGAGCTCTTCCCAGCCGATGCCGAGCTGTCCCTTTGAGTTTGAGGGGTAAGTATTTTATGGCTCGGAGATCGTCTCCTCTAGCCATGTGTATGTGGAGGATGTAATCCTCAATCCAGATTCCAGGGTCTGTTGTTCCGTCGTATGCCTCTATGTTTACGAGCTTGAATCCCGCTGGAAATTCATGATCCAGCACCTCATCGGTGAAACATAGGGGGTGTGCGGCGCCCCTGTATTTGGGTGTGCCGTGATGTTCGGTTATTTGGCGTGTTGCATTGCTTTGAAGAGCTTGCTTTCTCGGCCCATAAATGGACCTAAATGGGCCATCCTTTTGATGTGAATCCTTATGCGGATCGCGTGCCGGCTTGTGTAATGGCGCTATTTGCCGCCTCGTTTGCCGTGGGGTCGTCCATCCGACCGGGTGGCCTTCTTATTTTTTGATTGTGGGGCTCTATGGCCTCTTCGTCAAATTCGGGCAGTAGTTTTCTTTGGATAGCTCTTTGTTCGGCGACTGTCACCGTATTTGTCTGCAGTGTTGAATACTTTGCTCCATCTGATCCTGAGTGCATCTTCCGCTGTTTTGAGCTTCCGCTTATGCTTTTTCAGGCTATGCGCAGTGGCGATGAGCCTTTTCTGGAGGTTATTTTGCTCCAACAATTTGTCCGGCGTGAGATCGTCCAGACTGTTGTCTTCGTCGGGGACGGGTTGTTTATCCAAGTTGTCTTGTTCAGACGATTGCTCGATAGCGTGTTCGTCGTCCATCGGTTCGTTCTGCTCTATGGCTGGTTCCTCTGTTGAGGCGGGGCTTTGTTCGGCGTTTACGTTGTCGTTTTGACTGCTTTTCGAGGGATTTATCCTTCATAGCGTCCCGTTGTTCCTCGTCTTCATTTCCTTTAGGTGTATCCACCATGTATACATCATGGGATGAGGTGGTTGTCCAGCATCCTATAGGCGCTGGTTCATGGTTGTCTCCTACATCGCCGCCCATACCGCCGATGTCTTCGGAGTCGAAATCGAGCACGCCGTGTAAGCTTTCGGCTGGCTCTCTGAAGTGGGTGGTGGGTGGGCGTTGAATTTCGTCGTACGCATCCCAACCTTCCTGACCGTAGTCCTGCCATGGCTCTCCGGATAAAGAGAGAGACTTTAGTGAATTCAGGATGTCGCCAAAAGGCGAGTGCTGAAAGATGTCCGCGGTAGTGAACTCCATGACCGGCGCCCAATCGGATTCGATTGGCAGGGGCGCGGAGGGTTCAGAGTCCGGAGAGGAGTCCGTCACCGTGGAGTCAAGGTCTTCGCAAAGGACAGGGATGGAGTTCGGCTCAATCGCCGTAGAGATGGTAGCCCTCGAGGCGGTGTCCAACCACCCGTCCTCGATCGGGGAATCCGGCTCCGGATTAAGGGTCGGAGCGGAAGCGGGTGCAGCCTCCAGGGCACTGTTCGGCTGTAGAGCTAGATCATGCCCATCGAGACAAGGCGGCACGCTATTGCGGCTCGAATCCGTCAAGATCAAGTCTCCGCGGATATCGGCCGTATAGTTCAAACTTCCAAATCTGACCTGATGGCCAGGGGCATAGCTTTCGATCTGCTCCGGATGGCCAAGTTAATTGGCCCGCAGCAAAGCCGCCGAATCTGAAGATCTGTCCGGGAGAAAAGTCTCACCTGGACCGCATCGTTGTTGATGATCGAAGGAGCCACCGGGCCTATCGGCAACGGCTACGCAGGAACTCTCAATGAAAGCACCAATGTCGGTGTCAAAACCGGCGGTTCTCGGGTAGGGGGTCCCGAATCAAGGCGTCTAGGTGGATGGTAACAGGAGACAAGGGACACGATGTTTTTACCCAGGTTCGGGCCCTCTCGATGGAGGTAATACCCTACTCCTGCTTGATTAATATTGATGATATGGGTAGTACAAGAGTAGATCTACCACGAGACCAAGGAGGCTAAACCCTAGAAGCTAGCCTATGGTATGATTGTTGTTCGTCCTACGGACTAAAACCCTCCGGTTTATATAGACACCAGATAGGTTAGGGTTACACAGAGTCGGTTACAATGGTAGGAGATCTACATATCCGTATCGCCAAGCTTGCCTTCCACGCCAAGGAAAGTCCCATCCGAACACGGGACGAAGTCTTCAATCTTGTATCTTCATAGTCTTGGAGTCCGGCCGTGACACCCCCCTAGTCCGGGACTCCCTCAGCGCCCCTGAGGCCGGCCCACAGACCGGGGCTCCCGAGGCTGGCGGCTAGGGGAGCTCCTCCCGAGGCTGCACCGCGCTCGTCAGTGAATGCGTGGCTGAGGGCTTGAAGAGCCTCTCTTCGAAGACGCCAGGCTCCTGAGGCAGTCGCCTGGATGCTCGTTTGGCGATGTCGTCGGCCTCCTGATTGGTGCCACGGGGCACGTGCTGTAACTCCAGCCCCCAGAACTGCTTCTCCATCCTGCGGACCTCCGCAAGGTAGGCTTCCATGTGCTCATCCCTTGGCTCGTATACTTTGTTGGAGAAGTTGACGAGGAGTTGTGAATCACCTTTGATGGTAAGGCGTTTTACTCCGAGGGCGGCCGCGGCCTTCAGGCCCGCTATCAAGCCTTCATATTCTGCTATGTTGTTGGAGACCTTTTCTCCGTGTTGGAAACAGAGCTGCACGGTGTAGTAGAGCTTGTCTTGGGTAGGAGATATAAGCACCGCACCAGCCCCCGCGCCGTGCCTGGAGAACGCCCCGTCGAAGTACATGACTCAACCATCCGGCGCCTCGCTTCCCGAGGAGAGGGATCGATCCTCATCAGCCTTTAGGCCCGGCGCCTCTGTCCACTCTGCCATGAAATATGCCAAGGCGGCCCCCTTGATGACTCTGGTTGTGCTGAATTCGAGCTGAAACGCTTGCAGTTCAATGTTCCACTCAGCGACTCTTCCAGCTGAGTTGGGGCTCCTGAGCACCCTCTCCAAAGGGTATGCTGAGACAACCTTGATGGGGTGGCCCTGAAAATAGTGCCGCAACTTGCTCGAGGCCACCAATAGTGCGAGGAGAAGTTTCTGAGGCATGGGATACCGCGCCCTTGCGTCCCGCAACACTGTGCTGACGAAGTACACAGGATGTTCAACTTGGTTGGAAGTGCTGGTGTCGATGGCGCCCTCCGGAGACCGCGGCGCCTCCTGAGGCAGGGGAGCCCCCAGCGGCTGGTCGCTAGGGAGAGGGGTTCCCGCTGTCTCGAGCGTGTCCCCTAGCGGCGGCTGATCCTTCTCGGCTATGGCGGTGGTCGCTTCTGGTCTTCCTGTTGGAAATATGCCCTAGAGGCAATAATAAAAGCATTATTATTATATTTCCTTGTTCATGATAATTGTCTTTTATTCATGCTATAACTGTATTATCCGGAAATCGTAATACACGTGTGAATACATAGACCATAATACGTCCCTAGTGAGCCTCTAGTTGACTAGCTCGTTGGTCGACGGATAGTCATGGTTTCCTGACTATGGACATCAGATGTCATTGACAACGGGATCACGTCATTTGGAGAATGACGTGATGGACAAGACCCAATCCTAAGCATAGCACAAAGATCGTGTAGTTCATTTTGCTAGAGCTTTTCCAATGTCAAGTATCTCTTCCTTAGACCGTGAGATCGTGTAACTCCCGGATACCGTAGGAATGCTTTGGGTGTACCAAACGTCACAACGAATCGGGTGACTATAAAGGTGCATTACAGGTATCTCCGAAAGTGTCTATTGGGTTGACACGGATCGAGACAGGATTTGTCACTCCGTATGACGGAGAGGTATCATTGGGCGCACTCGGTAATGCATCATCATAATGAGCTCAAAGTGATCAAGTGTCTGGTCACGGGATCATGCATTACGGCACGAGTAAAGTGACTTGCCGGTAACGAGACTAAACGAGGTATTGGGATACCGACGATCGAAGTCTCGCAAGTAACATACCGTCTGACAAAGGGAATAGCATACGGGGTTGCTTGAACCCTCGACATCGTGGTTCATCCAATGACAACATCGAGGAGCGTGTGGGAACCAACATGGGTATCCAGATTCCGCTGTTGGTTATTGACCAGAGAGCATCTCGGTCATGTCTTCATGTCTCCCAAACCCATAGGGTCTACACACTTAAGGTTCGGTGACGCTAGGGTTAATAGGAAGACTTGTATGTGATTACCGAATGTTGTTCGGAGTCCCGGATGAGATCCCGGACGTCACGAGGAGTTCCGGAATGGTCCGGAGGTAAAGATTTATATATGGGAAGTCGCCAAACGGACACCGGAAAAGTTTCGGGTCATATCAAGATTATGGAGGGTCCACGGAAAGGTTCCGGAGGACCACCGGGAGGGGCCACCCCTTTTGGGGGGCCAGTTGGGCTGCGTGGGAGGCAGCCAGCCCCTAGTGGGCTGGGCGCACCCCCTCCCCTTGGCCCATGCGCCTAGGGTTGAGGGGGTTACCCTAAAGGGGGGCGCCCCCCCTTGCTTGGGGGGCAAGCCCCCTCCCTTGGCCGCCCCCCTCTAGATGCATCTAGAGGGGCCGCCCTCCTCCCTTCCCCTATAAATAGAGGGGTGAGGGAGGGCTGCAAACACCATTGAAGGCGCAGCCCTCCCTCCCCAACACCTCTCCTCCTCCGCATAAGCTTGGCGAAGCCTTGGGAGAACTTGATCCTCCATCCGCATCACGCCGTCGTGCTGCCATTGGAGTTGTCTTCCTCAACCTCTCCTTCCTCCTTGCTGGATCAAGACGAAGGAGACACCATCGTCCCGTACGTGTGTTGAACGCGGAGGTGCTGTCCGTTCAGCACTTGGTCATCGGTGATCGGAATCACGTTGGGAACGTCTTCATCATCACCACTCCCTCGAACGCCTTCCGTACTCGATCTACAAGTGGTATGTAGATGCAAACTCTCTCTCTTGACTCGTTGCTTAGATGAACTCATAGATAGATCTTGGTGAAACCGTAGGAAAATTTTAATTTTCTCGCAACGTTCCTCAACAGTGGCATCATGAGCTAGGTCTATGCGTAGTTCTTTATTGCACGAGTAGAACACAATTTAGTTGTGGGCGTGGATCTTGTCAATTTACTTGCCGCTACTAGTCTTATCTTGCTTCCGCGGTATTGTGGGATGAAGCGGCCGGACCAACCTTACACGTGACGCTTACGTGAGACCGGTTCCACCGACTAACATGCACTAGTTGCATAAGGTGGCTGGCGGGTGTCTGTCTCTCCCACTTTAGTTGGAGCGGATTCGATGAAAAGGGTCCTTATGAAGGGTAAATAGAAGTTGACAAGATCACGTTGTGGTTATTCGTAGGTAAGAAAACGTTCTTTCTAGAACCCAATTGCAGCCACGTAAAAGATGCAACAACAATTAGAGGACGTCTAACTTGTTTTTGCAGCAATTGTCATGTGATGTGATATGGCCAAGTTGTGATGAATGATGAATGCCACATTGTGATGTATGAGATCATGTTCTTGTAATAGGAATCACGACTTGCATGTCGATGAGTATGACAACCGGCAGGAGCCATAGGAGTTGTCTTTATTTTGTATGACCTGCGTGTCATTGAAGAACGCCATGTAACTTACTTTACTTTATTGCTAAACGCGTTAGCCATAGAAGTAGAAGTAGTCGTTGGCGTGACAACTTCATGGAGGCACAATGATGGAGATCATGATGATGGAGATCATGGTGTCATGCCGGTGACAAGATGATCATGGAGCCTCAAGATGGAGATCAATGGAGCTTTATGATATTGGCCATATCATGTCACTACTATATAATTGCATGTGATGTTTATTATGTTTATGCATCTTGTTTACTTAGAACAACGGTAGTAAATAAGATGATCCCTTACAACAATATCAAGAAGTGTTCTCCCCTAAGCGTGCACCGTTGCTAAAGTTAAATGCGTTTCTAAGCACCACGTGATGATCGAGTGTGATGGATTCTTACGTTCACATACAACGGGTGTAAGACAGATTTACACACGCAAAACACTTAGGGTTAACTTGACGAGCCTAGCATGTACAGACATGGCCTCGGAACACGGAGACCGAAAGGTCGAACACGAGTCGTATGGAAGATACGATCAACATGAGAATGTTCACCGACGATGACTAGTCCGTCTCACGTGATGATCGAACACGGCCTAGTCGACTCGGATCGTGTAACACTTAGATGACTAGAGGGATGTCTAATCTGAGTGGGAGTTCATTGAAATAATTTGATTAGATGAACTTAATTATCATGAACTTAGTCTAAAACTTTTGCATAATATGTCTTGTAGATCAAATGGCCAACGCTCATGTCAACTTGAACTTCAACGTTCCTAGAGAAAACCAAGCTGAAAGATGACGGCAGCAACTATACGGATCGGGTCCTAACCCGAGGATCATCCTCATAGCTGCCAGGAAACAATATGTCCTAGAAGGACCGCTAGGTGACGCTCCGTCCTAGAGAACCAAGACATTATGAATGCTTGGCAAACTCAACCGATGATTACTCCCTCGTTCAGTGTGGCATGCTTTCTGACTTAGAACCGGGCTCCAAAAGCGTTTTGAGCATCACGGAGCATATGAGATGTTCAAGAGCTGAAACTTGTTTTCCAAGCTCACGCCCGGTCGAGAGATATGACATCTCCGACAAGTTCTATAGTTGTAAGATGGAGGAAAACAGTTACGTCGGTGAGCACATATCAAGATGTCTGGGTTGCACAACCGTATGACCCAGCTGAATATTAACCTCCCCGATGAGGCGGTCATTGACAGAATCCTCGATCGCTCCCACCAAGCTACAAGAGCTTTGTGATGAACTACAACATGCAGGGGATGGTAAAGACCATTCTGAAGTGTTCTCTATGCCTGAAGTCAGCCGAGGTTGAAATCAAGAAAGAACATCAAGTGTTGATGGTCAATAAGACCACTAAGTTCAAGAAGGGCAAGGGTAAGAAGAACTTCAAGAAGGACGGCAAGGAAGTTGCCGCGCCCGATAAGCAAGTTGCTTGGGAAGAAGTCAAAGAATGGACCCAAACCCGAGACCGAGTGCTTTTATTGCAAGGGAAGGGTCCTTTGGAAGCAAAACTGCCCCAAATACTTAGCGGATAAGAAGGCCGGCAACACTAAAGGTATATGTGATATACATGTAATTGATGTGTACCTTACCAGTACTTGTAATAACTCATGGGTATTTGATACCGGTGTCGTTGCTCATATTTGTAACTCACAGCAGGAGCTGCGGAATAAGCAGAGACTGGCGAAGGACGAGGTGATGATGCGCGTCGGGAATGGTTCCAAGGTCGATGTGATCGCTGGCCGGCACGCTACCTCTTCACTTACCTACGGGATTAGTTTTGAACCTTAATAATTGTTATTTGGTGCCAAGTTTGAGCATGAACATTGTATCTGGATCTCGTTTAATGCGAGATGGCTACTCATTTAAATCCGAGAATAATGGTTGTTCTATTTATATGAGAGACATGTTTTATGGTCATGCTCCGATGGTCAATGGATTATTCTTAATGAATCTCGAGTGTAATGTTACACATATTCATAGCGTGAATACCAAAAGATGTAAAGTTGATAACGATAGTCCCACATACTTGTGGCAATCGCCGCCTTTGGTCACATTGGTGTCAAGCGCATGAAGAAGCTCCATGCTTGATGGACTTTTGGAGTCTCTAGATTATGAATCATTTGACACATGCGAACCATGCCTTATGGGCAAGATGACCAAGACTCCGTTCTCTCGGAACAATGGAGCGAGCAACCAACTTATTGGAAATCATACATACCGATGTGTGCGGTCCAATGAGTGTTGAAGCTTCATGGAGGATATTGTTATGTTCTCACTCTCCGATGACTTGAGTAGATATGGGTATGTCTACTTAATGAAACACAAGTCTGAGACCTTTGAAAAGTTCAAGGAATTTCAGAATGAAGTAGAGAATCAACGTGTCGAAAGATAAAATTCTTACGATCAGATCGTGGAGGAGAATATTTAAGTCACGAATTTGGCACACACTTAAGAAAATGTGGAATCGTTTCACAACTAACGCCGCCTGGAACACCTCAGCGTAATGGTGTGTCCGAACGTCGTAATCGCACTCTATTGGATATGGTGCGGTCTATGATGTCTCTAACAGATTTACCGCTATCATATAGGGGATACTCTCTAGAGACAGCTACATTCACTTTAAATAGGGCACCGCCTAAGTCCGTTGAGACGACACCGTATGAATTATGGCTTGGGAAGAAACCTAAGCTGTCGTTTCTAAAAAGTTTGGGGATGCGATGCTTATGTCAAGAAACTTCAACCTGAAAAGCTCGAACCCAAGTCGAAAAAATGCGTCTTCATAGGATACCCTAAAGAAACCATTGGGTATACCTTCTACTTAAGATCCGAGGGCAAGATCTTTGTTGCCAAGAACGGATCCTTTCTGGAAAAAGTGTTTCTCTCGAAAGAAGTAAGTGGGAGGAAAGTAGAACTCGATGAAGTACTACCTCTTGAACAGGAGAGTAGTGCAGCTCGTGAAAATGTTCTGTGATGCCTACACCAACTGAAGAGGAAATTCATGATGATGATCAAGGTACTTGGATCAAGTTGCTCTTGAACTTCAGAGGGTCCACTAGGACACGTTCCGCACTGCAGTGGTACGGCAACCCTGTCTTGGAAATCATGTTGTTAGACAACAATGAACCTTCGAACTATGAAGAAGCGATGGCGGGCCCAGATTCCAACAAATGGCTAGAAGCCATGAAGTCCGAGATAGAATCCATGTATGAAAACAAAGTGTGGACTTTGACTGACTTGCCCGACGATCGGCGAGCGATAGAAAACAAATGGATTTTTAAGAAGAAGACGGACGCGGATGGTAATGTCACCATCTATAAAGCTCGACTTGTCGCTAAGGGTTATCGGCAAGTTCAAGGGATTGACTACGATGAGACTTTCTCTCCGTAGCGAAGCTTAAGTCCGTCCGAATCATGTTAGCAATTGCCGCATACTATGATTATGAGATATGGCAGATGGACGTCAAAACAGCGTTCCTTAACGGAAATCTTAAGGAAGAGCTGTATATGATGCAGCCGAAAGGTTTTGTCAATCCTAAGAATGCTAACAAAGTATGCAAGCTCCAGCGATCCATTTATGGGCTGGTGCAAGCATCTCGGAGTTGGAACATTCGCTTTGATGAGATGATCAAAGCGTTTGGGTTTATGCAGACTTATGGAGAAGCCTGCGTTGACAAGAAAGTGAGTGGGAGCTCTGTAGCATTTCTCATATTATATGTAGATGACATACTTTTGATGGGAAATGATATAGAATTCTTGGACAGCATTAAGGCCTACTTGAATAAGTGTTTTTCAATGAAGGACCTTGGAGAAGCTGCTTATATATTAGGCATCAAGATCTATAGGGATAGATCGAGACGCCTCATAGGTCTTTCACAAAGCACATACCTTGATAAGATTTTGAAGAAGTTCAAAATGGATCAGTCCAAGAAGGGGTTCTTGCCTGTGTTGCAAGGTGTGAGATTGAGCTCAGCTCAATGCCCGACCACGGCAAAAGATAAAGAAGAGATGAGTGTCATCCGCTATGCCTCAGCCATAGGATCTATTATGTATGCCATGCTGTGTACCAGACCTGATGTAAACCTTGCCGTAAGTTTGGTAGGAAGGTACCAAAGCAATCCCGGCAAGGAACACCGGACAGCGGTCAAGAATATCCTGAAGTACACGAAAGGACAAAGGACATGTTTCTCGTTTATGGAGGTGACGAAGAGCTCGCCGTAAAGGGTTACGTCGACGCTTAGCTTCGACACGAGATCTGGATGACTCTAAGTCACAAACCGGATACGTGTATATGTTGAATGGTGGAGCAGTAAGCTGGTGCAGCTGCAAGCAAAGCGTCGTGGCGGGATCTACATGTGAAGCGGAATACATGGCAGCCTCGGAGGCAGCACATGAAGCAATTTGGGTGAAGGAGTTCATCACGGACCTAGGAGTCATACCCAATGCGTCGGGGCCGATCAAACTCTTCTGTGACAACACCGGAGCTATTGCTCGCCAAGGAGCCCAGGTTTCACAAGAAGACCAGGCACACCTAGCGTCGCTTCAACTCCATCCGTGAAAATGTTCACGATGGAGAAATAGAAATTTGTAAAGTGCACCCGGATCTGAATGTCGCAGATCCGTTGACTAAACCTCTCTCATGGGCAAAACATGATCAACACGAGAACTCTATGGGTGTTCGATTCATCACAATGTAAACTAGATTATTGACTCTAGTGCAAGTGGGAGACTGTTGGAAATATGCCCTAGAGGCAATAATAAAAGTATTATTATTATATTTCCTTGTTCATGATAATTGTCTTTTATTCATGCTATAACTGTATTATCCGGAAATAGTAATACACGTGTGAATACATAGACCATAATACGTCCCTAGTGAGCCTCTAGTTGACTAGCTCGTTGGTCGACAGATAGTCATGGTTTCGACTATGGACATCAGATGTCATTGACAACGGGATCACGTCATTGGGAGAATGACGTGATGGACAAGACCCAATCCTAAGCATAGCACAAAGATCGTGTAGTTCGTTTTGCTAGAGCTTTTCCAATGTCAATTATCTCTTCCTTAGACCGTGAGATCGTGTAACTCCCGGATACCGTAGGAATGCTTTGGGTGTACCAAACGACACAACGTAAATCGGGTGACTATAAAGGTGCATTACGGTATCTCCGAAAGTGTCATTGGGTTGACACGGATCGAGACAGGATTTGTCACTCCGTATGACGGAGAGGTATCACTGGGCCCACTCGGTAATGCATCATCATAATGAGCTCAAAGTGATCAAGTGTCCGGTCACGGGATCATGCATTACGGATGCGAGTAAAGTGACTTGCATAACGAGACTAAACGAGGTATTGGGATACCGACGATCGAGTCTCGGCAAGTAACATACCGTCTCACAAAGGGAATAGCATACGGGGTTGCTTGAACCCTCGACATCGTGGTTCATCCGATGACAACATCGAGGAGCGTGTGGGAACCAACATGGGTATCCAGATTCCGCTGTTGGTTATTGACCAGAGAGCGTCTCGGTCATGTCTTCATGTCTCCCGAACCCGTAGGGTCTACACACTTAAGGTTCGGTGACGCTAGGGTTAATAGGAAGACTTGTATGTGATTACCGAATGTTGTTCGGAGTCCCGGATGAGATCCCGGACGTCACGAGGAGTTCCGGAATGGTCCGGAGGTAAAGATTTATATATGGGAAGTCGTCAAACGGACACCGGAAAAGTTTGGGTCATATCGGTATTATGGAGGGTCCACGGAAAGGTTCCGGAGGACCACCGGAGGCCACCCTTTGGGGGCAGTTGGGCTGCGTGGGAGGCAGCCAGCCCCTAGTGGGCTGGGCGCACCCCCTCCCCTTGCCCATGCGCCTAGGGTTGAGGGGGGAACCCTAAAGGGGGCCGCCCCCCCTTGCTTGGGGGGCAAGCCCCCCTCCCCTTGGCCGCCGCCCCCCTCTAGATGCATCTAGAGGGGGCCGGCCTCCCTCCTCCCTTCCCCTATAAATAGAGGGGTGAGGGGAGGGCTGCAAACACCATTGAAGGCGCAGCCCCTCCCCTCCCCAACACCTCTCCTCCTCCGCATAAGCTTGGCGAAGCCCTGCCGGAGAACAGATCACTCCATCGCATCACGCTTGTCGTGCTGCCATTGGAGTTGTCTTCCTCAACCTCTCCTTCCTCCTTGCTGGATCAAGACGAAGGAGACGCCATCGTCCCGTCGTGTGTAGAACGCGGAGGTGCTGTCCTCTCACCACTTGGACATCGGTGATCGGAATCACGTTGGGAACGTCTTCATCATCACCACTCCCTCGAACGCTTCCGTACTCGATCTACAAGTGGTATGTAGATGCAAACTCTCTCTCTTGACTCGTTGCTTAGATGAACTCATAGATAGATCTTGGTGAAACCGTAGGAAAATTTTAATTTTCTGCAACTTTCCCCAACACTTCCTTGTTCATGCTCCGCTCCGACCCGGGTGGGTGCCGTGGCCCTGTTCCGACGCTCCTCCCTAACTGCCACCAGGGCTGCGCTGGTGGAGTAGGGGGTGGCTGCAAGGTAAAGCACCAGGGGCTCCTGAGGGTGCGGGGCCACCATTACCGGAGGGCTGGTTAGGTATCTCTTGAGATCTTGGAACGCCTTGTCTGCCTCTTCAGTCCATTCAAAGGGTCCCTTTTTCTCCTTCAGCTGGAAGAAAGGCAGCACTCGCTCTCCCAGCTTGGAGATGAAGCGTCCTAGTGCTGTCACGCGCCCAGTGAGCTTCTGCATTTCTCTGAGGGTCTTTGGCGGGCTCATGTCCTCGACTGCCTTGACCTTCTCTGGGTTAGCCTCGATGCCCCGGTGGGACACGAGGAAGCCCAAAGAGCTTGCCTGAGGGGACCCCAAACACGCACTTCTCTGGGTTGAGTCGCAGGCTCACGGCGTCGAGGCTCGCGAAGGTTTCCTCCAGGTCTTGTATCAGGGTCTTGGCCTCGTGAGACTTCACCACCATATCATCGACGTAATCCTCAACGTTTTTTCCGAGCTGTGGGACCAAGGCGATGTGCATCAACCGCAGGAAGGTTGCCCCTGCAATGCGCAACCCGAACGGCATGCACGTGTAGCAGTACACCCCACATGGGGTTAGAAAGGCAGTTTTTTCCACATCTTCCACCGCCATCTTGATCTGGTGATACCCAGAGAAGGCATCCAAGAAGCACAACAGGTCGCACTCGGCGGTGGAGTCGACGATCTGATCGATGCGGGGGAGCAGGAACGGATCTTGCGGGCAAGCTTTGTTGAGATTGGTGAAGTCGACACACATACGTTCCTTCCCTCCTTTCTTCTGTACAATGACTGGGTTGGCCAACCAATCCGGTATCGGACCTCGTGAATGACCCCTGCAGCTTCCAACTTGCCGGTCTCTTGGACGATGAAAGCCTGCTTTTCCGTGGACTGCCGTCTTGCCTTCCGCTTCACGGGTCGGACATTGGGGCACACATTGAGGTGGTGCTCGATTACGCCCCTTGGGATCCCCGCCAGCTGATTGGGCTCCCATGCGAATACCTTCTTATTTGCGTGCAGGAACCTGACCAGGGCCTCCTCCTGCTCGGGCTCGAGATTGGCGCCTATGGTGAAGGTGGCGTCAGTGGATCCATCCTCGTCAACCAGCATCTGCTTGGTTTCTGCCTTGTCTTGGGTGAACAACTGCTTCTTCTTGGCCGGCGCTGCTGCTTTGGGCTCAGGGGCGTCCGAGTCGGCGGGCTGCGCCGAGGACGCCGCCTTGAAGGCGAGCTTGAGCACTTGCAACGCATCCCCGGTGTCTCCACACACGGTGAGGACGCCGTTGCTCCCGGGCATTTTCATGAGGTTGTACGTCGGGTGAATCGCAGCCATGAACCGGGCCAGCGCCAGGTAGCCGAGGATGGCATTGTACGGGAGGCCGATGGGGGCGATGTCGAAGTCGATTAACTCCGTGCGGAAGTTGTCGTAGGTGCCTAAGGTTACTGGGAGACGGATCTGCCCCAGGGAGCTAGAGGACCCGCCCCCGACGCCCAAGAAGGGCCGGCTGGGCCGGAGCCGCTCCGGTGGTATGTGGAGGAGGCTGAAGGCTTCAACCGAGAGCACGCTGAGGCCCGAGCCGCCGTCGATGAGAGTCCTGGTGACGGCCACCTGGCAGATGGTGGGGGTGCACAGCATCGGGAGTGCGCCAGAGCAGGCTGAATTGGAGGGGTGGTCCTTTGAGCTGAAGGCCAGATCGGCCTTGGGCGCCGATCGTGTAGCGACCTGACCCAACATCGGTCAAGTCTCTGTGTCTGTACCATCCCAAGATCATGCTGGTACTCACAGTACATCGATAAAGTAATCAAAGTTCAATCACACCTGAATTTTATTACACGATTCTCATATAGAGTCTTTATTACAAGGGAATAAATTCGGCTCAAGGCCAACTCATGAGAAATAAACTACTAATGCTGCGGAAGCGTCGAGGTAAAGCGAGTCCATCCGACTCCAAAGGGCAATCGCCAAGCGCTGAGCGTAGCCTCACTCTGATCGGAATATATCTACGCAACATAATACGTTGCAGCCATGTAGGTCAGCTTTTGGAATAAGCTGGCAAGTCATGAAGAATAACAATAATAAAGTTACTACACTATATGCATTTTGGCTGTGGAGCTCTAAGTTTCATCATTTTGCGTAAAGCCAATTTTATCCTACTACATGGACTTATTTGCAAATTACTACAAATTGTTGGTAGTTATTGAGATGGTTCCGCCAACCAAAATCTCGTTCCCAAATTATTAAGTCATAAACCCCTCAAATTAATTCATTAGTTTTAGTGTTGAGATATCCGAATACTTCCAAGTTCCAGAGGCTCAAATGTCCGTAACCGGGGACACGGCTAATCGATTAGGTTATAACTCTGCAGAGGTTTATGACTTTCCCGCAAGAATCATTCCCTCCTTTAAAGTCTTCGCACTTCATGGTGTTTGAAGGCGGGACAGATGAAACAGGGTCTTCCAAAGAGTTCTTCCGCCCTTGCCGTACCCATCCAATCCTACCGTTCGTCTACTTCTCGTAGTACCGTCCAGCCAGCGTCACTACTAGGGTCAACCCAGCCAGAGCCCATAATGGCTTGCGGCTGCATGTAAGCTTCCGGTCATGGGGCATCCATCCTTCTCTTCGTGGCTGGGTGAAGCTTTCCGCAGGATGTCATGGCGCTTCTCCATGCATCCCGGCCACCACTGGGTGCTCCAGGGTGCCCGTCAACCGTCCTCCACCCAGTAGTGATTTTCCGAAGTCCGTCTTGATCATTGTAGTCCATGGGGTTATCATCATCATTGACTCTCACATCTTGCTTATGAATATCACTCATACCAAATCCCGTCTACGAGCATAGCAAAATAACTACTACGTCCCGGGGTCATGGTAACAAGGGGATTGGTTCATCCTACCACATGATACTACTCAAGTTTAATGACTTCAAGATTTCACTACTGCATGCATGGTGGGGTGGTGACAACTACTAATGCACAAAAAAAAACATAGGTATAGAATAACATGATCAAAACTTGCCTTGCTGATGATCCTCGTAAGCTAAAGAGTCGTAGTAGCAGGCTTCGCACTCCGGAAACTCTACCGAGACAAACAATAACACAATAAGCATAAAGCAAGAGGATCACACAAGATAACAATGGTAACATAGCACAACAAAACAATCAAAACCAAATCCAAAAGAAAAACTCAAGGAAACCAATTCAAAGTTTTTCCCTACTCCAAACAATAGCAAAAATAGTTTTTATATAACAAAAATTCCTAAAATAACCTAATCATGGTTTTAAGTTAACTTAACAGAAAAGGATTAACTAAGCAACTAGGAGCAAAAAGAATTAATTAAATAGCTATTATAAAACTCATTTTAGGCCTAATCCAATTTCTATTAAGAAAATTAATTATAAACCTTTATTAATTATAAATAAAAGTTCATCTAATAGAGTGACAGAAACTAACCTAGAATAACTAATCACAAGTTAAAAATAAATTAATTTACTAATTTATTAATTAGGAAAACAGGAACTAGTCAATTAATTAGGATTAATAGGATTCTGCCTAGAATTAATTATTTATTAATCCTAAAATACCACAGTTAATTTCTAGGGTTTGGCAATATCAAAATAAAGTGATGACAAAAGAATCATGCAAAATAATTTTTCTAACTAAAGTTATAACAGATTTGCTATTCTGACTAAAATAATATTAAAGCATTTTTAATTAATTTTAACATAGCTAAATATATGTTTTTCAGAAACTACATAAAATTTGCAATCCAACAAAAAAAGAATCACTCAAAAATATTAAACAGAATAAAAGATATACATTTTTGAAAATTGAAACTATTCGGCTAAAACTGAAAATCAAAATAAAAGAAAAAGCCCAACGGGCCTATATCATGCACTAGGCGTAGTTTAGTCTAAACGGGCCTAGGGTTAACTAACAACGAACCGGTCTAAACAAAATAAACCTAACTTAAAAAAATAAACCTTTCGGCCGTCCGGTTTTCTAATAAAAACATACCCTTCTGGGGCTTCTAATCCTAACCACACGATTGGGATCGGACGGGAGGGAATTCCGGGACTCACCGGACTCGGCGACGGCGGCGGGCGGCGAGAGTGCTCCGGGCGTTGAGTCGTCGGGCGAGCTTGGTAGACGTCGGGTAGGTGCGGGGGAGCTCGGGGGAGGGTTCGGTGGTGTCGGGAAGGTCGGGTGCACCAGAGCGGGCGACGGCGAGGGTTTTTGGCGGCGGAGGTGAGCTCGGGCTCGGCGTGCTTCGGGAGAGAGAGGGAGAGGGCTCAAGCGAGGCTAAGGGGAATGGGGTGCGGGGCTTGGCTTATATAGCCAGGGCCTCGGCTCCTCTTCGAAGGGGATCGAGGCGTCGGGGATCCGGATCCTTCGGGATCCGGTGGATCTCAGCGAGGTTCAAGCGTGGGCGAGGGAAGACGACGGGTGGGGGCCACGGGTCGGTGAGAGAGAGAGGGAAGGTTCGATTGGTCGACCGAATCCTAGGAAGATCGGGCGAGGCGCGGGCGGTCGGTGGCTGGCTGTTGGCCTAGTGGGCAGTTAGGTGGGCAGTCTTGAGGGAGGAGGGGGAGGTGGCGCTGGCTGGGCCTGGGGTGGCCTGGCTGGCGCCCCTGGGGTTTTTTTTTTCTTTATTTATTTTTTTTAAAACAAAAACTGAATTAAAAGAAATACTATAAATATTTTATATAGGGTATATATATACCAAAATGATCAGGGGAATATTCCCTTTCATTTGAACATTTTTCCAAAGGCAAAATCCAAACTTTATAAAAATCCATTTTTTTCAAATTCAAATAAAATTCAGATTTGAATCCAAATCTTTTGGCAAGGTTTTCCTCTGATATTTTTGGAGTGTCATGTTTGCTCCTCTCATACTTTTGATCAAGTATTCATCAGGCTTAGTTTTTGAAATGTTTCCCACATGCCAAAGTTTGAATTCAAATTCAAAACTCAAATTGCTCTGAAACTTCAAATGGCATTCAAATTCAAACAGGATGCATAGGATGCTTATCTATAATTGTAAAACATTCCAATTAGGAAATTTGGGATGTTACAAACCTACCCACCTTAAGATGAATCTCGCCCTCGAGATTCGGGTTGGCTAGCAAATAGGTGCGGATGGTCTCGACGAAGGTCTTCTTCGCGTTCCCAGGTGGCTTCTTCCTCGGTGTGGTTACTCCACAGCACCTTGCAAAACTTGATGACCTTGCTGCGGGTGACTCTGCTTGCGGTCTCGAGAATTTTGACGGGTTTCTCCTTGTAAGTTAAATCCTTTGTCAAGCTGTATGGCCTCTAGGGGCCTTGTGTCTCTCAACGGAACATCGGCCATATGCGCATGGCACTTCTTCAAGCGAGAAGCGTGAAAGACATCATGAACTCCGGACAATCCTTCCGCAATTCCAACTTGTATGCAACCTCTCCACGACGTTCGAGGATTTTGTAGGGCCAATGAATCGGGTGCTAACTTTCCCTTGACTCCAAACCTCTTGATTCCACGAAGTGGAGACACACGAAGGTATGCTCGGTCTCCCACTTCGTAAGTCACCTCCTTGCGCTTACTGTCGGCATAACTCTTCTGTCGCGACTGTGCTATCTTGAGCCGGTCTCGAATCAGCTTGACTTTCTCTTCGGAATCCTTGATAAGATCGGAACCGAAAAGTGATCGATCTCCGACACTATCCCACAGCAATGGCGTTCTGCACCTCCTTCCGTATAGAGCTTCGAAAGGGGCCATCTTCAAACTGGATTGATAACTGTTGTTGTATGAGAACTCTGCGTACGGCAAATTATCATCCCAGCTAGACCCATAGTCTAGCACACAAGCTCTCAACATGTCCTCCAGAATCTGATTGACTCTCTCAGTGCATCCCATCTGCTCATGGATGAAAAGTCATCTTGAATTCCAGCCTCGTACCCAAAGTTTCATGCAATTGCTTCCAAAACTTTGAGGTAAATCGTTCCTCTAACAGACACGATTTTCCTCGGAACTCCATGCAGACATACGATCCTGGTCATGTATATCTTGGCCAACTTGGCACTGGTATAGGTAGTCTTCACGGGAATGAAGTGAGCTACCTTAGTCAAACGATCAACCACTACCCAGATAGAATCATAACCTGAACGGGTCTGGGTAATCCTGTGATGAAATCCATACCAAGTTTCTCCCATTTCCAATCGAATCGGCAAAGGTTGAAGTAACCCTGCTGGCTTCGATGTTACGCCTTTACACGTTGACAAACATCACATCTTGCTACGTACTCGGCAATGTCCTTCTTCATACCTGTCCACGAAACTTTGCTTCAAATCCAGGTACATCTTGGTGTTGCCGGGTGAATCGAGTATGGGGAATCATGAGCCTCTGAAGAATTAGCTTCTGAGCTCGGGATCATTGGGCACATAAATACGATCCTCAAACCATATAGTTCCATGTTCATCCTTACGGAATCCTTTAGCTTTTCCTTCCTCCATCTTTTGCTTAATCTCATCGATTTCCTTGTCCGACTTCTGGGCTTCACGAATCCTTTCGGTCAAGGTGGACTGAACTTCCAGAGTTGCAACAAATCCTCTCGGAACTATCTCCAGTCGGAGATCTCTGAGGTCATCGACTAACTCCTGGGGTAATCCTCCTGCTGTAAGAGTATTCACATAACTCTTACGGCTCAAAGCATCTGCTACAACATTGGCCTTACCGGGGTGGTAATGCAATCTCATGTCGTAGTCCTTTATCAACTCTAGCCATCTCCTCTGCCTGAGGTTCAATTCCTTCTGCGTGAAGATATATTTCAAACTCTTGTGATCTGTATAGACATCACAACGATTTCCGATGAGGAAATGTCTCCAGGTCTTGAGTGCATGCACTACAGCTGCTAACTCCAAATCATGCGTGGCATAATTCATCTCATGAGGCCGTAGCTGTCTGGAGGCATAAGCTACAACCTTACCTTCCTGCATCAATACTCCTCCGAGTCCTTGACGAGAAGCGTCACAATAAACCTGGTATTCCTTATGTATGTCTGGCAATATCAACACTGGAGCTGTGACCAACCGTTTCTTCAATTCCTGAAAAGCGGCTTCACATTCCTCGGTCCAAACATACTTGGCTTCCTTCTTCAACAGCTCAGTCATGGGCTTGGCAATCTTCGAGAAGTTCTCAATGAACCTCCGATAATATCCTGCGAGTCCGAGAAAACTGCGGATCTCCTTGACTGAGGTGGGTGACTGCCAATCAGTGACTGATTCAACCTTGGCGGGATCAACTGCTATTCCTTCTCCTGAAATAACATGTCCGAGGAATCCAACTTCCTTCAACCAAAATTCACATTTGCTGAATTTGGCATACAGCTGATGTTCTCAAGTTTCTCGAACTAGGCATAAATGTTCCTTATGCTCTTCCTCGCTCTTGGAGAAAATCAATATGTCATCGATGAACACCACGACAAACTTGTCCAAATATTCCATGAACACCTTGTTCATCAAATTCATGAAGTATGCAGGAGCATTAGTCAATCCAAATGACATGACGGTATACTCATATAAACCATACACAGTAGTGAATGCTGTTTTGGGTATATCCTTTTCACGAATCTTCAATCGATGATACCCTGATCGAAGATCGATCTTAGAGAATACCTTGGCTCCAACAAGCTGATCAAACAAGTCATTGATCATCGGCAGAGGGTACTTGTTCTTGATGGTTACTTCGTTCAAAGCACGATAATCCACAACCATCCTCAAGCTCCCATCCTTCTTCTCTACCAAAAGAACTGGGGCTCCCCAAGGTGACGAGCTTGGGCGAATATATCCTTTCTCCAACAACTCATTTATTTGATCCTTGATCTCCTTCAACTCATTCGGTGGCATCCGATAAGGTCTCTTGGATATTGGGGCTGTGCCGCAATAACTCAATCAGAAATTCAATGTCCCTGTCCGGCGGCATTCACGGTAATTCCTCCGAAACACATCGGGAAATTCTTGCACCACCGGCACTTCCTCTGAACAACTCCCGTGAGGGAATGCACTGATTCTTCATCTGGCTGTGCTGGCTACATACTTGATCCTCTTACGCTCCGGGTGGTGAGCAGAATAGACTTCTTGAGCACAGTCAATGTTCCTTCATACTTTGACAACCAATCCATGCCTAGGATTACATCCAAGGTCTGAGTTTCCAACACTATGAGTTCCACGGAAATTTGTGGTTCCCTATGTTGAGGTTTGCGTGACAGCTTAAACCTGCCATCATTTCTCCTCTGCGGGCCCGGCGGAGGGGCTTCTAAGGGTTCTAGTGCGTAATCCGTACTTATCCACAACTACCCTTGATATGAATGAATGCGTTGCACCGAATCAAACAGAACCAAAACTGAACGTGAATTCAATAAAACTTACCAACCACGATTATGCGGCTGATCATAGACGTCCTCCACGTCGATATGGTTCACTTGAGCACGAGGGAAGGGATTGGGCTTCTTCTGAGCCTCCATTGCCATTCCCGTTCCTCTTGGCCTCCGGGCAGTCGGTGGCGTAGTGCCCTGTCTTACGGCACTTGAAGCGGTGATGTGGCTCAGATCCTTGAGCCGGGCAGAACGGTGCTTGATTGCCATTACCACCGCCATTGCCATTGCCATGGCACGACTTGTTGTCCTGGCTGCGGTTGTTTCCATTTCCACCATGGTTATGAACTCCATGGTTATGATGGGTGTGCCCTCCTGAGTACGGTGCGTGGCGGGGCTTCTGCTGAGCTCTGAGTTGTGCTTCCCTGGCTGTACTTCCGCTTGCGGCTTTCTATCTGCTGCTTGCCTTCCGGAATGGTGGCCTTGTCTACCAGCTCACGGTAGTTGTTGAAAGTAGCCACAATAAGCTGCATGCTCAGTTCATCATTGAGTCCCTCAAGGAACTTCTCACCTTGGCGGCGTCTGTGGCCACATCATCAGGGGCATAGCGAGCATGCTTGCTGAATTCATCCACGTTTTGTGCCACAGTACGATTCCCCTGGCGTAAGTTGCGGAACTCACGCTTCTTCAGACTCATGGCTCCAGCTGAGACATGAGCAGTGCGAAAGGCCTGCTAGAATTGGTCCCAAGTGATGCCACCCATGGGAAAGGTGGCGGTGTAATTCTCCCACCAAGAAGCTGCAGGTCCATCCAGTTGATGCGTGCATAGCGCACCTTCTCGACATCGGTGCATCCAACGGTGACTAGCTCCCTTCCGATCTTGCGGAGCCAATCATCAGCCACAATCGGCTCAGTGCTACTAGAGAACACTGGCGGATTCAACCTCAGAAAACGAGTCAAGTTGTCCACAGTGGGTGGTGGTGGTGGATTGTTGGCGGTGTTGTTCTGATTCTGAATCAGGAGCTGCATCAGTGCATTCTGCTGCTGGAGCAGCTGGGTGAGCTCCGGCGGGAAACCAGTGTCACGTCTCGGAGGCATCTGGTGTTTTGGAGTGGGTGAGAAGATTAGAATAGAACAAGGGTCTATGAGAATAACACTACCCACATGAATGCACAATCATAACACACCAAACATTTATTCATTCCACTCAAACATGGTTCAAACTCGATTACAAAAGCTCATGACTAATCGAAGGAAAAACATCGGCCTAACTGATCGACGAAAAAGTAAAAGATAACATGGTGGTCGACTAAACAGTCTTCATCAGTGGCGCCTCCTCTTGGGGTTTCCTTGATGGTACTCCCTTGAAATCCTCGATCATTGCTCACGAGGGGTGCTTCGTCTCCACTTCGGGTAAAGGTCCTCTCCCAAGTCCATCTTTTCCTCTATCGCGGCAAGCTTCATCTTCAGGTCGTCGACTATCTCCATGAAGTCCGTGATTTCTTCCTCATGGCCAAGGAAGTCTGCGCGTGCCTTCTCCTCCGATTCAGTTCACGGAACAAAAGCCTCAGTGTGTCTTCGAGTTACGGCGAGCTGAATCTCCGTTTCACGAGAAGACACTCCAAGTCTGGATGTAAGAGAGAGTGGAATCGTCCTCAATGGTACGAATGATATCTCCATTCCTTGCCCTGCGAGAAACCATGGCGAGGTCCGAGTGATCGAGCTCGCCCTGTACTCCTCTCGGAGATGTCCAAGTGCTCGATAGATCGCCACGTCCCTTCCGATGATCCAGCTTGAACTCGGTGAACTCAAAGTTGATAGGCTCCGTGTGTCCTCCAAAAGTCCTCCACAGGATATGCACCTCAATCACATGGCGGGTGTCCGTCGGAAGTGCATTAGTGGGCTTCCGGTGATCGAGGGTAGAGCTATCTTCATTGCTTCACCATCTGGACCAGCTTCCTTCCGAAGGGCATCGTCTCATCGGGCTGGCAGAACTCCGGTAGCAAAACTGGGGTGAACTCGACGGCCATCTAGAATGTTGCAAAGGGGAGAAGAGTCAGAATAGAACAAGGAAGAATTATAGAATGAAAGGGGTTCAAAGTAAATGGTCTCTGCTTATGGCTTTCCGATCCTAGGGGTTACGATCCTACGGTCAACCTGGCTCTGATACCATCTCTGTAGCGACCTGACCCAACATCGGTCAAGTCTATGTATGCATACCATCCCAAGATCATGCTTTGGTACTCACATTACATCGATAAAGTAATCAAAGTTCAATCACACCTGAATTTTATTACACGATTCTCATATAGAGTCTTTATTACAAGGGAATAAATTCGGCTCAAGGCCAACTCATGAGAAATAAACTACTAATGCTGCGGAAGCGTCGAGGTAAAGCGAGTCCATCCGACTCAAAAGGGCAATCGCCAAGCGCGGAGCGTAGCCTCACTCCTGATCGGAATATATCTATGCAACATAATACGTAGCAGCCATGTAGGTCGACTTTTGGAATAAGTCGGCAAGTCATGAAGAATAACAATAATAAAGTTACTACACTATATGCATTTTGGCTGTGGAGCTCTAAGTTTCATCATTTTGCGTAAAGCCAATTTTATCCTACTACAAAGTGGACTTATTTGCAAATTACTACAAATTGTTGGTAGTTATTGAGATGGTTCCGCCAACCAAAATCTCATTCCCAAATTATTAAGTCATAAACCCTCAAATTAATTCATTAGTTTTAGTGTTGAGATATCCGAATACTTCCAAGTTCCAGAGGCTCAAATGTCCGTAACCGGGGACACGGCTAATCGATTAGGTTTAACTCTGCAGAGGTTTGCGACTTTCCCGCAAGAATCATTCCCTCCTTTAAAGTCTTCGCACTTCATGGTGTTTGAAGACGGACGAATGAAACAGGGTCTTCCAAAGAGTTCTTACGCCACCGCCGGTACCCATCCAATCCTACCGTTCGTCTACTTCTCGTAGTACCCGTCCAGCCAGCGTCACTACTAGGGTCAACCCAGCCAGAGCCCATAATGGCTTGCGGCTGCACAGTAAGCTTCGGTCATGGGGCATCCATCCTTCTCTTCGTGGCTGGGTGAAGCTTTCCGCAGGATGTCATGGCGCTTCTCCATGCATCCCGGCCACCACTGGGTGCTCCAGGTGCCCGTCAGCAAATCCTCCACCCAGTAGTGATTTTCAAAGTCCGTCTTGATCATTGTAGTCCATGGGGTTATCATCATCATTGACTCTCACATCTTGCTTATGAATATCACTCATACCAAATCCGATCTCTGAGCATAGCAAAATAACTACTACGTCCGGGGTCATGGTAACAAGGGATTGGTTCATCCTACCACATGATACTACTCAAGTTTAATGACTTCAAGATTTCACTACTGCATGCATGGTGGGGTGGTGACAACTACTAATGCACAAAAAAACATAGGTATAGAATAACATGATCAAAACTTGCCTTGCTGATGATCCTCGTAAGCTAAAGAGTCGTAGTAGCAAGCTTCGCACTCCGGAAACAAAAACGATACAAACAATAACACAATAAGCATAAAGCAAGAGGATCACACAAGATAACAATGGTAACATAGCACAACAAAACAATCAAAACCAAATCCAAAAGAAAAACTCAAGGAAACCAATTCAAAGTTTTTCCCTACTCCAAACAATAGCAAAAAATAGTTTTTATATAACAAAAATTCCCTAAAATAACCTAATCATGGTTTTAAGTTAACTTAACAGAAAAGGATTAACTAAGCAACTAGGAGCAAAAAGAATTAATTAAATAGCTATTATAAAACTCATTTTAGGCCTAATCCAATTTCTATTAAGAAAATTAATTATAAACCTTTATTAATTATAAATAAAAGTTCATCTAATAGAGTGACAGAAACTAACCTAGAATAACTAATCACAAGTTAAAAATAAATTAATTTACTAATTTATTAATTAGGAAAACAGGAACTAGTCAATTAATTAGGATTAATAGGATTCTGCCTAGAATTAATTATTTATTAATCCTAAAATACCAAAGTTAATTTCTAGGGTTTGGCAATATCAAAATAAAGTGATGACAAAAAGAATCATGCAAAAATAATTTTTCTAACTAAAGTTATAACAGATTTGCTATTCTGACTAAAATAATATTAAAGCATTTTTAATTAATTTTAACATAGCTAAATATATGTTTTTCAGAAACTACATAAAATTTGCAATCCAACAAAAAAGAATCACTCAAAAATATTAAACAGAATAAAAGATATACATTTTTGAAAATTGAAACTATTCGCTAAAACAGAAAATCAAAATAAAAGAAAAAGCCCAACGGGCCTATATCATGCACTAGGCGTAGTTTAGTCTAAACGGGCCTAGGGTTAACTAACAACGAACCGGTCTAAACAAAATAAACCTAACTTAAAAAATAAACCGCCGTCAGTCCGGTTTTCTAATAAAAACATACCCCTTCGGGGCTTCTAATCCTAACCACACGATTGGGATCGGACGGGGAGAATTCGGGACTCACGGACTCGACGGCGGGCGGGCGGCGGCGAGAGTGCTCGGGCGTTGAGTCGTCAGCGAGCTTGGCGAGACGCCGGGAGGTGCGGGGAGCTCGGGGAGGGTTCGGTGGTGTCGGGAAGGTCGGGGTGCACCAGAGCGGCGACGGCCGAGGGTTTTTGGCGGAGGTGAGCTCGGGCTCCGGCGTGCCGGAGAGAGAGAGGAGAGGGCTCCCATGAGGCTAAGGGGAATGGGGTGCGGGGGCTTGGCTTATATAGCCAGGGCCTCGGCTCCTCTTCGAAGGGGATCGGGCGTCGGGGATCCCGGATCCTTCGGGATCCGGTGGATCTCCCATGAGGTTCAAGCGTGGGCGAGGGAAGACGACGGGGTGGGGCCACGGTCGGTGAGAGAGAGGGGAAGGTTCGATTGGTCGACCGAATCCTAGGAAGATCGGGCGAGGCGGGCGGTCGGCTGGCCTGTTGGCCTAGTGGGCAGTTGGCTGGGCCAAAGTGAGGAGGAGGGAGGTGGCTGGCTGGGCACAGGGTGGCCTGGCTGGCGCCCCTGGGTCTTTTTCTTTATTTATTTTTTTAAAACAAAAACTGAATTAAAAGAAATACTATAAATATTTTATATAGGGTATATATATACCAAAATGATCAGGGGAATATTCCCTTTCATTTGAACATTTTTTCAAAGGCAAAATCCAAACTTTATGAAAATCCATTTTTTTCAAATTCAAATAAAATTCAGATTTGAATCCAAATCTTTTGGCAAGGTTTTCCTCTGATATTTTGGAGTGTCATGTTTGCTCCTCTCATACTTTTGATCAAGTATTCATCAGGCTTAGTTTTTGAAATGTTTCCCACATGCCAAAGTTTGAATTCAAATTCAAAACTCAAATTGCTCTGAAACTTCAAATGGCATTCAAATTCAAACAGGATGCATAGGATGCTTATCTATAATTGTAAAACATTCCAATTAGGAAATTTGGGATGTTACAGATCGACCAGAGGGAGCCCCCTGCCGCGTGGAAGCGGCGCCGACCTAGCGGACGAATGGCTTGACGTGTCGGCCCGAGGGCGGCGCCTGCGAGCCGCCCAGGAGGGCCGCGACAACAGGAGTGGACGGCGCGCCACTCATCGCAGGGCGAGTCGCGGTGTCGGCGGAGAGAGGGTCGACGGAAGGAGAAGCTCCGGCGCACCCCTACCTAGCGCGCCAAATGTCGGATTTCGGGTTCCAGCAGACCCTCTAGATTCGAACACTGGGGTGCACGCGGAGATTCGGTCCTCTACCTACCTGCACCTCACCGCTTCGCTAGGAACTAAGCAATCAAAGGGACAACGCAAGAGACACGGGGTTTATACTTGTTCACGCCACCATTGTGGTGTAATACCCTACTCCAGTGTGTGTGTGGTGGATTGCCTCTTGAGCTGATGATGAACAGTACAAGGAAAAACAGCCTCGCGAGGGTCTGCTCTTGGCTGGCACGATGAACTGCTAGGGGAGTTCAGTCGCTCTCTCTTTGGATGCTTCTCTCGATGCCTCTACCCTAGGGGTGGCTAGTCCTATTTATAGGCAAAGGCCCTGGGCCTCTTCCCAAATATTGAGCGGGAAGGGCGCCAACAATTGGCCATTTTGAAGGGGAACATCTAGTACACTTATCCTGACTAAAGTTGGTCCTCGCCTGCCAAAGGCTCTGGTGGTGACGCCGGCTTGTGCTCCACGATGACTTCCGTCCTGCCGTTCTGCTGGTCTTGGTCTTGTTGCACCGTAATGGACGCCTTTGCTTGATGCTCTCACCTGCGCTTGCTCCCTTTGCACCAAAGAGGAAAGAAGGACACTGCGCGGGCTGGCGCCCGCCTGGCGCCCTTGATCGTCATGGCTTGCGTCACGGGCACTTTGCAGGTACCCTGCCTTGATCTCCCCGCCTCCTCGCGAGCCAGCCTGACGAGGCCGTGCCTGAGTAAGCCTCCTGTCATACGCCCCGCGAGGCTTGGCCCCTCGTGAGGGTCTTGAGCTCGTGTTGATGAAGATGGGCCATGCTAGGCCGCCCCTTGAACCACGCCGCAGGCCACAGGCAGGCAAGTCTGGGGACCCCCGTTCCCAGAACGCCGACACTGACCAACTCTCTAGTTAGCTTATTACCAAAATCGGTCCCACCGAGTTTGTGTAATCGGTCTCACCGAGATTACATTATGCCCTAACCCTAACCATATCGGTCCTAACGAGTTGCATGTTGGTCCCACCGAAAACCCTAACGGTCACATTATTTGCTAAATCGGTCTGACCGAGTTTGACGATTCGGTCCCACCGAGATCGGCATGTTGGGTGTAACGGTTAGATTTTGTGTGGAGGCTATATATACCCCTCCACCCACTCTTCATTCATGGAGAGAGCCATCAGAACATGCCTACACTTCCAACATACATTTTCTGAGAGAGAACAACCTACTCATGTGTTGAGACCAAGATATTTCATTCCTACCATATGAATCTTGATCTCTAGCCTTCCCCAAGTTGATTTCCACTCAAATCTTCTTTCCACCAAATCCAAATCCTGTGAGAGAGAGTTGAGTGTTGGGGAGACTACCATTTGAAGCACAAGAGCAAGGAGTTCATCATCAACAAAGCATTTGTTACTTCTTGGAGAGTGGTGTCGCCTAGATTGGCTAGGTGTCACTTGGGAGCCTCCGACAAGATTGTGGAGTTCAACCAAGGAGTTTGTAAGGGAAAGGAGATCGCCTACTTCGTGAAGATCTGCCATAGTGAGGTAAGTCCTTCGTGGGCAACTGATACGTCTCCAACGTATCTACTTTTCCAAACACTTTTGCCCTTGTTTTGGACTCTAACTTGCATGATTTGAATGAAACTAACCCGGACTGACGCCTTTTTCAGCAGAACTGCCATGATGTCGTTTTATGTGTAGAAAAGAAAATTTCTCGGACTGTCCTGAAAATCCACTGAGGCACTTTTTGGAATTAATAAGAATTTCTAGGCAAAAGAAATACACCAGGGGGCCCACACCCTGTCCACGAGACAGGGGGCGCCCCCCCTATAGGGCGCGACCCCTATCTCGTGGGCCCCTGGACCTCCATCAGCCTCAACTCCAACTCCATATATTCTGTCTCGGGGAGAAAAAAATCAAAGAGAAAGTTTCATCGCGTTTTACGACACGGAGCCGCCGCCAAGCCCTAATCTCTCTTGGGAGGGCTGATTTGGAGTCCGTTCGGGGCTCCGGAGAGGGGGATTCGTCGCCGTCATCATCATCAACCATCCTCCATCACCAACTTCATGATGCTCACCGCCGTGCGTGAGTAATTCCATCGTAGGCTTGCTAGAGCGGTGATGGGTTGGATGAGATTTACCATGTAATCAAGTTAGTTTTGTTAGGGTTTGATCCCTAGTATCCACTATGTTCTGAGATTGATGTTGCTATGACTTTGCTATGCTTAATGCTTTTCACTAGGGCCCGAGTGCCATGATTTCAGATCTGAACCTATTATGTTTTCATGATTATATGTGTGTTCTTGATCCTATCTTGCAATTCTATAGTCACCTACTATGTGTTATGATCCAACAACCCCTAAGTGACAATAATCGGGATACTTCTCGGTGATGACCGTAGTTTGAGGAGTTCATGTATTCACTATGTGTTAATGCTTTGGTCTGGTTCTCTATTAAAAGGAGGCCTTAATATCCCTTAGTTTCCACTAGGACCACGCTGCCACGGGAGGGTAGGACAAAAGATGTCATGCAAGTTCTTTTCCATAAGCACGTATGACTATTTACGGAATACATGCCTACATTACATTGATGAACTGGAGCTAGTTCTGTGTCACCCTATGTTATAGCTATTACACGAGGAATCGCATCCAGCATAATTATCCATCACTAATCCATTACCTACGAGCTTTCCACATATTGTTCTTCGCTTATTGACTTTTCCGTTGCTACTGTTACAACTACTACAAAAACCCAAAAACTATTATCTTTACCTTTTACCACCGTTACCATTACTATCATACTAATTTGCTACTAAATATTTTGCTGCAGATACTAAGTTATCTAGGTGTGGTTGAATTGACAACTCAACTGTTAATACTCAAGAATATTCTTTGACTCCCCTTGTGTTGAATCAATAAATTTGGGTTGAATACTTTACCCTCGAAAGCTGTTGCTATCACCTACACTTGTGGGTTATCAAGACTAATTTCTGGCGCCGTTGCTGAGGAAGCATAGCTCTATTCTCTGAGTCATTTTGGATTTATATCTGTTGATCACTATGAAGAACTTGAAAGATGCTAAAACCAAGATTTATCCCTCAACTACGAGGGGAGGTAAGGAACTGCCATCTAGCTCTGCACTAGATTTTCCTTCTGTTATGAGTAAGCTTGCGACACCTAAACCTGCTACTGCTATGAATTCTGTTGCATGTTATTGATGATGCCACTTCTGCTATGCATGATGAAACTACTTCTGTGCGTGATACTACTTTGCCATTAGGTGAATTTCTTGATGAACAACTTGCTAGAGTTAGGGAGAATGAAATTATTGAAGATGCTATTATTGATGATAGTGATGATGAAAGTTCTCCCAATGATTATGTATTGCCTGTTGTTCCTGAGGGTTATGTTATGAATGAAGAAGCTGCTAGAGCTATCTTTGCTTGCAATGATAGATATGATCTTAAGAAATTATTAGCTAAATGGAAGCAGCGGTCTCTTAATGCTAGAATGAAACCTGACCCTGCTTTTGCTACTTCACCTATCTGTGTTACTGATAAGGATTATGAATTCTCCGTTGAACGTGAGATTATTACTCTAGTTGAATCTGATCCTTTTTATGGCCTTGAATATGAAATTGTTGTGGCACATCTAACCAAGTTGAATGATATAGCTACCCTGTTCACTCATGATGAAAGATCTCACTATTTTTATATCCTTAAGATTTTTCCGTTCTCGTTAAAGGGTGATGCTAAGACTTGGTATAATTCTCTTGCTCCTGGTTGTGTGCGTAGTCCCCAGGATATGATTTATTACTTCCCTGCTAAATATTTCCCTGCTCATAAGAAACAAGCTGCCTTATGGAAATATATAATTTTGTGCAAATCAAAGAAGAGAGTCTCCCACAAGCTTGGGGAGGCTTCTCCGATTACTTTATGCTTTCCTGATCATCCTCTCAAGAAAAATGAAATACTTGATATCTTTTATAATGGACTAACCGATGCATCCAAGGACTACTTGGATAGTTGTGCTAGTTGTGTTTTCGTGGAAAGAACGATCGTGAAGCTGAATTACTATTGAATAATATGTTGATCGATGAAAATAATTGGACTCTTCTGAGCCAATTCACGAGGCAATTCTGAACCAATTGAGCCAACTCTGAGCCTATTCCTAAACCCACTCCAAAGAAGAGAGGTGTTTTATTTCTCGATCTGAAGATATGCAAGAGGCAAAGAAATCAATGAAAGAAAAAGGTATTAAAGCTGAAGATGTTAAGAATTTACCAACTATTGAAGAAATACATGGTATTAATATACCGCCTGTTGAAGAACCACATTGTCTTGATAACCTGACATAGGTAGTAAAGGTAAATTCTCTCTATAGATATGATAAAGTTGAAATCCCCTCTACTAAATTTCATAGCCCTTGTTTAGATGACTTTGAGGACTTTATGGCTAGACAAGAAAGTTTTAATGCTTATGTTGGTAGAGAGTTAAAGAATAATGCTTTCGAGATAGGACACGTAAGCGATAACTTGTCTAGAGTTAAAGGTGAACTTCAACTCATTAGCAAATATGCATCTATGGTTGCTACTCAAGCTGAGCAAGTACTTAAAAGCTCAAAATGATTTGCTTGAGGAATTAAATAATAAAAATGACTTTGCTGTTAGAGTGGCTACTAGAACTGGTAGAATGACTCAGGAACCTTTGTATCCTGAAGGCCACCCTAAGAGAATCGAGGAAAATTCTCAGAGAAATAATTTAGAGGCACCTAGTTCTTCTAAAAAGAAGAAAAAGAAAAACGATAGGACTTTGCATGCTTCTAGTGAACCTACTGTAGACACACCTGAGAATCACAATGATATTTCTATCCCTAATGCTGAAACACAATCACGTGATGAACATGAACCTAGTGATAATGTTAATGTTAATGTTAATGTTAATGTTGATGCTCAACCTAGCAAAAATAATGAAGTAGAGGTTGAACCTGCTGTTCATCTTGATAACCCACAATCAAAGAATCAATGTTATGATAAGAGAGATTTTGTTGCTAGGAAGCACGGTAGATAAAGAGAACCATGGGTTCGGAAACCCATGCCCTTTCCTCCTAAACCATCCAAGACAAAGGAAGATGAGGATTTTGAGCGCTTTGCTGAAATGATTAGACCTATTTTCTTACGTATGCGCTTAACTGATATGCTTAAAGTAAATCCTTATGCTAAGTATTTGAAGCTGAAATTTCCACCATGCTTGCTAATTGCACCTTTAAGGGTGGAATACCAAAGAAACTTGGAGATCCAGGGGTACCGACTATACCATGCTCCATTAAACGACACTATGTTAGAACTGCTTTATGTGATCTTGGAGCCGGTGTTAGTGTTATGCCTCTCTCTTTATATCGTAGACTTGAATTGAATAACTTGAGACCTACTGAAATATCTTTGCAAATGGCTGATAAATCAACTGCTATACCTGTCGGTATTTGTGAGGATGTGCCTGTTGTGGTTGCAAATGTAACTATCTTAACGGACTTTGTCATTCTTGATATTCCCGAGGACGATAATATGTCTATTATCCTTGGTAGACCTTTTTTGAATACTGCAGGGGCTGTTATTGATTGCAACAAAGTCAATGTCACTTTTCATGTCAATGGTAATGAGCATACGGTACACTTTCCGAGGAAACAATCTCAAGTTCATAGCATCAATTCTATTGGAAAAGTTCCAACTATCATTATAGGAGGTTTTGAATTTCCTTTCCCTACTGTCAAGAAAAAGTATGATATTCTTATTATTGGGGATGTCCATATCCCCGTTGAGGTAACCTAGTGTTATTCAAAATTTCTCCGGTTCCGTGTTATTCGGAATGAGTTTGTTAACAAGACTTGATCAACCTTGTTAGTGGATTCATTTTGATGATCACGAGACGGATGAAACTAGAAGGCACAACCTTCTGTACCCTCTTTTACTCTCTGTTATTTAGAATAAATAAAGCAAAAATAGTATTATCTGTCTGTTTTTTGAATTATCCGTGCATTAAAAAAATATCTCAAAAATAAAAGTGCTCCAAATGCCTTGCAAATTTAGTAAGATTTTTTATGGAATATTTGAGGATTTTAGGCACTGAAATCACTGCAGGAGGGGCAAGCACCAGGCCACGAGAGTGGATGGCTCCCCCCTATAGGGTGCACCCCCTGACTCGTGGGCCCCTGGTGGCCCCCCTCCACTTATGCCAGCACCCACACACTTCATCTTCTACCCAAAAAAAATCCCCATCCAGCTCAAGCACGAGTTCTAGCTCATTTTGCTGCGATTTTCGATCTCCTTGCTCAAAGCTGCATTCACAAAACTGCTTTGGGAGATTGTTGCTTGGTATGTGACTCCTCCATTGATCCAATTAGTTTTTGTTCTAGTGCTTTATTCATTGCAAATCCTTGCTGCCTTGGTGACCCTGTTCTTGAGCTTGCATGTTAAATTTATGAGGTTCCAAGTAATTCTGATGCATGTTATAGGCTCTAGGCATTTGTAGGAGTAGTTGCTACCATTCTTGTTAAGTTTTATTCACTTTTATTTTGAAGTTACTAAAATTTCAGAAATTTTCAGAAAATGTTAAGGACTTTTTTGAGGGGCTCTTCTAGCCAAGGCTCTCAGGAAAAACAAGCCAAAGAGAAGGAAAAAGCCAAGTATAATCTTCCTCGCTTAGCGGAAGTGCGGTCGTGTGTATGGCCATGCAATGATTTCTTGAAGGAAGCTGGAATTCATGAAGATTTTTATTCTTTGATCGATATTGCAGGCCTCACCGGTTTCATAAATGACCGGATTGATCAGTATCTCTTACTCACTAATACTATCGTGCAAAACTTTTATTATTATCCTAAGGAGTCATCGCGTGCAGTATCATTTCATTTATATGATGAATTCAGAGGAATGTCTTTACGTAATTTTTGCGCGGTGTGTAGGATACCTTATGAGGGAGTATTAGAGGAACCCCATTGTAAAGATGTGGATGGCTTTGTTAATACTATCGCTGTAGAGGAGCCAAAGAAGGGTTCCGAGGGAAAAGTCTCTAGCATACACTTTCCTGTTTTATGCTACTTTGCCATTTTTGCTAGTAGATGCTTGATTGGTCGTGGAAATAGTGGAAACTTATGTGTTCCTGATATTATCATTCTTCAACATGCCTTGTTTGGAGACAATACTTTTAGTATTGGTGTCAAGCGCTAAACGGCTAATAGCGAATCGTACAAAATGCCCCATATTTGGAGGTATCTATGTTGCACGTCTTGCTAGGCATTTTCAGATACCCATTAGGCACCTTGAGAAAGAGGAGACAATATTGCCACCTCATTAGATTACAAGAGCATGGTAGCACACAAGTTTATTGTCGACAACAAACAGAGGATGCTCTTGTATAAACTTAGATTCAATAAGAAACACATTGAGATTATTATTTTGCTTGTGCCTCTGTTGTTTGATTTGCTTGCAGAAAATTTTCTCGTCACACTAGAAGCGGTGAACAATCATCAAGCTCAAGCTTTTACTCCAGAACCTGAACCTAAGCCGGAACCTGAACTAGACCCTTATCGTGCATCATCTGTCCAGTAGGATCCGGAGATGACCAGCCAGTGGTATCCTGATTACACCTCTCATTACACCGGGGAGAGTTGTGGCGGCCCCTGGTATTAGACCAACTTAGGCCAAAAGCCTAAGCTTGGGGGAGTATGTATTTCTCACCGACTTTACATTCATGTTCACACACTAGTTGTCGGTGCTCATACTCTTTCATTGTATTATCCATGTTAGTTTAAAGTTCCTTTTTCTAGTTTTCTTCTTGTGTGTTTGATAAACCTTGATAAAAACCAAAAAATTTAGTTAGTTTAATTTCCATGCTTGTAGTAGAAATTAAAACCCAAACAGATTTCTAGTTCTTCTTCTTTCTTGTTGGGAGCTTTCCCGTGTAAATAGTTTTTTTTTCTTTTCTTTCCTTTGGGGGTCGAGAAGACCATATTGAAAATGCTTAGTGGCTCTCATATTCATGATTATATATTTAACTTAGAGCCCATATTACTTGTCTTCTCTTTTCAGTTGAATGCTTGCAAATTCCAGCTTAGTCCAATGCACGTGCACCCTTATTATTATACACATCGTTCGGTCGTGCAAGTGAAAGGCAATAATGACGACACATGATGGACTTATTGGGATGAGAAAAGCTGGTATGAACTCGACCTCTCTTGTTTTTGTAAATATGATGAGTTCATCGTTCCTGAGTCAGCTTATTATGAAGTAAACATGTTTGCAATGACATTTAGAGATTATAGTTGCTTGTGCCATGCTTGATTAGCTTCGAGTTATAATGGTTTACCTTGCGTGCCAACATGCTATTAGAATGATTATGATGTGGTATAATGGGGTGGTATCCTCCTTTGAATGAATTGAGTGACTCGACTTGGCACATGTTCATGCATGTCGTTGAATCAAATCAACATAGTCTTCACGATATTTATGTTCATGGTGGATTATATCCTACTCATGCTTATATTCGGTGTGAATTAATTTTAATGCATGTTTATGACTGTTGTCGCTCTCTTAGTTGGTCGCTTCCCAGTCTTTTTCTAGCCTTCACCTGTACTAAGCGGGAATACTGCTTGTGCATCCAAAATCCTTAAACCCCAAAGTTGTTCCATATGAGTCCATTATACCTTCCTATATGCGGTATTTACCTGCCGTTCCAAGTAAATTTGTATGTGCCAAACTCCAAACCTTTAAATGAAATTCTGTTTTGTATGCTCGAGCAGCTCATGTTACAACTAGGGCTGCCCATATCTTCCATGCTAGGTGGGTTATTCTCAAGAGGAGTGGACTCCGCTCCTCATTCACGAGAAAGGGCTGGTATCCGGGATGCCCAGTCCCATGATCCAAAAGATCAAAGCAAATCAAAATAATTAAAAAAACTCCCCCAGGGTTGTTGTTAGTTGGAGGCACTCGTCGTTTCAAGCAAGCCATGGATTGATGCTTGTTGGTGGTTGGGGGAGTATAAACCTTTACCTTTCTGTTTGGGAACTGCCTATAATGCATGTAGTATGGAAGATATAGCCATCTTATAGTTGTTGTGTTGACAGCAAAAGTATGCCGCTCAAAATGTTATTCAATCTATATTTTAAAATCGAGCTCTGGCACCTCTACAAATCCCTGCTTCCCTCTGCGAAGGGCCTATCTATTTACTTTTATGTTGAGTCATCACCCTTCTTATTTAAAAAGCACCCGCTGGAGAGCACACTGTTATTTGCGTGTATTACTATTGGTTCATACTGGGTATGACTTGACTGGATCTCTTTTACCATGAATTACAATGTTTAGTCAGTCCTTGATCTTTAAAGGTGCTCTGCATTTATGTTTTGCGGTCTCAGAAAGGGTTAGCGAGATACCATTTTGTTATATCATGTTATGATTGTTTTGAGAAAGCGTTGTAATCCGAGTTTTATTATTATGGTTCGCTAGCTGATTACGCTATTGATATAAGTAATTGTGAGACCTAAGCACTAGTGCAGAACCGGGCAATAGCACCGGTTCGTAAGGACCTTTAGTGCCGGTTCCATAACCGGCACTAAAGTGTGGGCACTAAAGCCCCCCCCCCTTTAGTACCGGTTCAGCACAAACCGGTGCTAAAGGGCAACCACGTGGCACGAGCCAGCTCCGGGGGCCTGGAGCCCTTTAGTATCGGTTGGTAACACCAACCGGTACTATAAGGTTTGGGGTTTTTTAGTTTTATGATTTCTTTTTCATTTAATTTTGTGTTTCCATTTTAATTCTTCTTCATTTGCTGGTATTTTACGATACTACACATTGTACATGTTATGCATATATATATATATATATATATATATATATATATATATATATAATTTCTAGTAGAACCAATCATGCATATATATATCATCAATGTCTCACAAACCACCATATTAATTAATTCACACATACACACATGTATAGCTATATACAATTTCTCCTACATATGCATGTTGCCTTGAGCCAGTGGCATTAGCCTAATTGGTGCCTTGGAGCACGATGACAATCGGAAGTGGTTCATGGGGCGGTAGCGGGTAATAGTACATATTCTCCTTCAGATTTATGACTGGTCGAGCAAAAATCCCGCTATTTCCTCTTGAAGTGCTTCTCTGGCGCTCCGTTTCTAGGAGCTTGTCCCGCACCTCTGTGAACTGTTAAGAAGGAGATCAATATGCATGTGTATTAGTTGTGTGACTAGATATCGATAATGGTGTAAAAATTGTGAATAGTGTTACGACAAGCGTACCCATTCCTGTCTTTGAGATCTGCTCCTTCCGGACGCCATCATGCGAATGTTCTCGCAAACACAGAATGCACACATATCAGGTCCCTGCGCTTCGCTTCAGGGCCTTTACGAGAATGGAATTTGATCAGATAATAATTAATCAAGCATGATAATTAAAGAGATGGCAGCTAGCTAGCTAGCTAATCGCTTAATTACTTACCTTGGGTCGAAACCATTTAAGCTTTTTTTTTTTCCATTCGCCTTCCGTGACGCTGATGAACCTTGCCCAAGCCCTGCCCGCCGACAAAGAAAATGAATAAAGGGGTTATTAAATAGTTCATAAAATGACGAACTAAATAGGCTAAGATATATAGTTAATAATGATTGAAATTACCTGTTGACTATCCCAAACAAGATGTTATAGTCAGTATTTGCTTTTAGTAGTGAGTCAAGTATTTCAACTGTTCCGGCGTCAACTTTAATGATACACAAGATGAAGTGAAATCTGCATGCACACATGTTTGCATGTCTTAATTAAGCGGGCATATGTAAGCAAAAACATGTAGCTAGCTAGTAGGAAAAAACAGAGAATTTGTAGTACAAGACAGTGTGACTCACTGGAAGTTGTAAGGAAGTAGTATATCTTCATTGTATTTGAGGCGCTTCAAGAACTCTAGCATGCTGTCCTCTACCTGCTTTTCATGATGTGGATTTATTTTCCATGTGTATTCATTAACGGTGTTTGGGTCAATGAACCCAATGCCATAGCATCCACCTTTTCTCATTTCATACATCTTCTTCGACATAATACCACGAGAAAAGAATATAGTGAGGATAATTACAGGTAATGATTGATCAAAAGGATCACTACAGCTAGCTTGAGACTTAAATTATAGAAAGAAATCACTTACAGACAATAGCAACTGACAATAGATTTTTCGAGTGCGTCTTGATTGTATAACTGAAATAGTTCAGAATACTCAACGGTCACATCTTTCTGATGGTAGTAATGATCCTTCTTGACTTGCACCATGAGGGACTCTCGATTGAATCTCTTGGTAATGTCCACGTACCATTGATGCAATTCATACATTCTCGTTGGGAGCTTCTTGACCTCGTCTGGCTTGACCAAAGGTTCGCCCCGGACATATTTCAGTTCTATTTCATCCTCTGTAAGCACAGGAATGGGCTCGATCTCGAGGAGTTGTCCAACAGTGATGTTGAGAACTTCAGCCTGCATTATATGGTCCTTGGTTATTACCACATTGCCCACCTCAGGAACGTAAACTGTTTGCCCACAATAATATTGAGCGCGCGTACTGTCACGTGTTGTTGGCACAACAAGCAAGGGGACCGATTGCGCCGCCTGTTCTCCCAGCTGGGGAATGGTTTTCCCGCATTTTTTGACAGCTGCTTGTTCTTTGCTCGATCCCGAGCTCGCCTCCTTATGTAGACGTGCTTGATTTAACTTCCTGATGTGGCACTCATAGTCTGTGTCAACAGGCTTGGGAGCTGGTGGTTGAGCCATACGAATGAAGTGGTCAATCGTTTCCTCAGGCACTTTCTCCCTTAGCGGCGGTGGCGGTTTGGTGCAAAATGGGCTTCCACCTCGGCCTTCGATATGGCTGCGTTTTCCTCCTCGGACTTCTCACAAGGCCTCTGCGGAAGAGGCGTGAGGCTTGGACCATATTTATATCGCTTGCCTCCGCCTGTACTTCTGTACAACCTTGACTCGTGCTTCACACGCACCATAGCTGCGGGGTGTCTCTTCTGCGATTGCTTGGCGGCGGAGACAACTGACGGGGCTGAGTTGGACGAGGAGGAGTGGCCTGAAGCTGTGCCGGACTTGGAGGAGGAGTGGCCTGAGGTTGTGCCGGACTTGGAGGAGGAGTGGACGTCTAACGTTGTGGAGGACTTGGAGGAGGAGGAGTGGCCTGACACTTTGCTGGACGTGGAGGAGGAGTGGCCTGACGGTGTGCCGGACTTGGAGGAGCAGGAGTGGCCTGACTCGTTGGTGGACTTGCAGGAGCGGGAGTCTGCTGACTCGGCGGCGGACTTCGACGAGGAGTCGGCTGACGCGGTGTTGGTGGCCTTCGAAAGATGATGCAATCCTTTCTCCATAGGAATGTCAAGTTGTAGCTCCGAATATGGGTCCACCACCTCATCAACCAAGACACGAGCATAGCCCGCTGGAATCGGGTTGCAATGGAAGGTTGCCTCGGGGGGATTTGTAAAACCAACGGCGTCCGCCACCTTCATGGATATGTTCTTCATTTTGAAGTGTAGCTCATGATTAGTGTTCTCCGTGATGTCATCCACGGGTATCTATCCAACATTGCGTCGTCGAGGCGGAACCCACGCTGCTTCTCGGCATGGATGGGGCGGTGCTATCCAATCTTTGGATCATCCGCTAGCTGCTGGAGCTGCGAGACCCCTTTGCTGGCTAAGTGAGTCGATCTGCTCCTGCTGCCGCTGGAATTTGACTGCCAATTCCGCTTGACTTGCTTCTAGGCCTTGAAGGCGTTCATTGTCCCGCTTCCTCTGCTCCTCCTCCATCTTCCTCTTCTTCTACTCCGCAATCTTCTTTCTCGCACGGGTTCTGTAGTCGGTGTTCGGTCTGAAAACCCTCATACCACGGAATAGCGCCCTTGCCTCGTGTTCTTCCCGGGTGTTCAGGATTTCCCAGGGCACGAGTAAGCTCGTCATTCTCTCTGTTGGGCTGGAACACCCCCGATCGTGCCTCTTCTATTGCAACAAGTATCGCATCGTCGGCTCCGTTTAGACATGCCTTCGTCGAAATTTTGCCTGTCTTCGGGTCCAACTCCCCCCCATGCACCTGGGGGGACAGCTCTTAGTAACCGGAGTGACAACTGCATCCTCCATCTCTTTCTCAGACTTATCCCACTTAGGCATTGCCACCGCATAGCCACACAGCTGACTTATGGAACTTATCCTTTTTTCGGCATTCTTCTTGTTTATTCTCGACCGTTCCTTAGCTAATTCCGAATCCTTGAATTTCAGGAAATCGTCCCAATGAGCACGTTGGTTCTCAAGTGTTCACTCCAATAATGGAGTCATCCTACCTCCCTTGACGAACATGTCCCATAAACTATTCTTGAGGTTCGTGAATGAAACCGCCATCTTCCTAATAGCAGCGTCCTTGACTTTACGCACATCTGCATACGTGAAATGATCTGGTAGGGTGAAATGTTCCATGAGAGTATCCCAAAGCAGACCTTTTTTTCTGTTGTCGACAAAAGTAAGATCTGGACGTGGCTTTGCTAGCTCTCTCCATTCTTGAAGGGAGATCGGGAGTTGGTCCTCCACAAGAACTCCGCACTAACGAACAAACTTGTCCGCAATCTTCTCAGGCGCTAATGGTTCGCCATTAGGTCTGATTGCCTCGATATTGTACTTTACGCCCTCCTTCAACTGTTTGTTCGGGCCTCGTTCCGCCCTGTTGCCTGAAGATTTGCTCGATCCGGATGGCTGAAAGAACAAAGTTTGATTCGTTAATATATCTTCAAGTCATTTAAAACATGTGATGATCACCAGATGCCTGCTTATATAAATATATATACCTCACCGGTCTTTGTTGTTTCAAGATCAACATTTTCTTCGTCATTATCATAATCATAGTTCATGACTTCATCAATTCGGTCGTCGCGATCGAATATCATATCACCCTCTCCGGTGTTGTTTAGAAATTCGGAGCCGTCATAATCTTCTTCATTCTGATCATCATCTGGCCCGTGAGGATGGCATATCATATCGAACATGGCATGTTCTCCCTCTCTGCCGGTATTGTCCGCCATAGCTTTTATTTAACTAATCCAAAAGAAATATATAACAATTTATTATTCAAATTACATCATCTCGAATAATAGATATAATCTCGAATACATCGTATCGAATAATAGATATAATCTCGAAAACATCGTCTCGAATAATAGATATAATCTCGAATACATCGTCTCAAATAATAGATATAATATCGAATACATCACTGGCTAGGTAGCTAATAAAGATTGAATACTACAGAAGAATCTAGGACACTCGCGGTTCCTGCGGCGCGGGCGGTGGACACCCAAAGAGAAGGAACCCTCACAGGATCATAGCTGAAGTGAGATCCCTGAAGAAACTGCCAGGTATTGGAGAACATGCCGCCCTCTAACGCAACCATGTAGCGATGGACGTGCTCGTCCTCCTCCCTGACACGGCGACGTACCACCTCCGGCGGGGCCGGCTGCCTCCGACCAAATCGCCCACGCGAACACCACCAAACGAGATCGGGGTCGACGATGGGACCCGGGGCGGGTTCCTCATCAAGCGGCGCGCCCTCCGAGCAGCACCTCCCGGTGCCAACTGGCGGAGCCGATCCGGACATGGGTCAGCCGGACGTCGTCAAGGACGTGTCGACGGAGAGGATGCGGGCGAACATCGCCGAGAACAAATACTAGCTATATGCCCATAAAAAGTAACATTTTTTAATGATTGGATTTTGATAACTAAAATTTCTAACATTTCCATATAACTAACATTTCTATAACATTTCTAACAATGCTATATATAACTAACATTTCTATAACATTTCTAATATTTCTATAACTAAAAACAGAAAAAAATTATAACATTTCTATATATATAACTAACATTTGTATAACATTTCTAATATTTCTAGAACTAAAAAAGAAAATTTTCTAACTTTTTATAACTATTTCTATAACTAAAAACAGAAAAATTTCTAACAATTCTAACTTTTTATAACTATTTCTATAACTAAAAACTGAAAAATTTCTAACAATTCTAACATTTCTAACTATTCTAACAATTCTAACATTTCTAACTATTTCTGAAAAACAGAAAAATTTCTAACAATTCCTAAAAACAGAAAAATTTCTAACTATTTGTATAACTAAAAACAAAAATGTATGTGTGTGTGTAAGGCTCACCGGCGAGGCGAGGGACGAAGGGGGCGGCGACGTGGCGCAGCGACGGGACGGCGACGGCGCGGCGACGACGGGATGAGGACGACGGGACAGGGACGGGCGGCAACGACGGGACGGGACAGACGGGCGGGCGGCGACGACGGGGACGTACAGGGCGGCGCCGACGACGGTGAAAGGGACGACGGGGCGGCGACGACGGGGACGACGGGGACGGGGACGGGGACGACGGGGCGGCGACGACGGGGACGGGGACATGGTAGACATGTCCTTCACATAGAAAACATGTGCCACATCATTGGCTAGGACGAATGGTTCGTGCGCATCATAAGATTGTTGAGATCCACTGTTCTCATTCCGCATCTGCGGGTCTTCCGTTACCCGCCTCGTGTCATATTGACCCATTTGCACCGAAACAAAGGGACCTTTAAACCATGTCGATAGTCAAGTTCCCATATGTCTTGTATATAACCATAATATGTTTCCTTTCCGTCTTGGTTTCTGCATCAAAGCGGACACCACTGTTTTGGTTGGTGCTCTTCTTATCTTGGGCGATCGTGTAAAATGTATTACTATTTATCTCGTACCCTTTGAAAGTCATTATATTCGAAGATGGTAACTGGGACAGCAAGTACAGGTCATCTTCAATAGAGGTGTCATGGATGGTACGTGTATGCAACCAGCTGGCGAAACTCCTGGTTTGTTCACGTGTAATCCAGTCATCAGACCGCTCCGGGTGTTTGGAGCGTAGCAAATTCTTGTGTTCATCCATATACGGAGCCACCAAGGCGGAATTCTGTAGAACTGTGTAGTGTGCTTCAAAGGAGAGAATGTCCATCCATACATATTATTTGTTCCCTCCTAGCGTGCCTTTTCCATCCGATGCGCCCTTATGACGTGATTCAGGAACACCAATCGGCTTAAGGTCAGGAATAAAGTCAATACAAAACTCAATGACCTCCTCATTTTGATGGCCCTTGGAGATGCTTCCTTCTGGCCTAGCATAGTTATGAACATATTTCTTTAAGACTCCCATGAACCTCTCAAAGGGGAACATATTGTGTAGAAATACAGGACCCAAAACGTTAATCTCTTCAAGCATAGGTGAACTAGGGCGTGCGTCATGATGTTGAAGAAGGATGGTGGGAACACCAACTCGAAAGCCCGACAAGAAATTGCAACAAATCATTACGTAACCTTGGTATGGTTTACGGATCGATTACCTTACGAGAGATTGCATTGAGAAATGCACATAGCTTCACAATGGCTAATCGAACATTTTCCGGTAGAAGCCCCTCAATGCAACCGGAAGCGGTTGCATCATAATCACGTGGCAGTCATGAGACTTTAGGTTACTGGAACTTTTTCTGCCATGTTTATTATTCCCTTTATATTGACGAGAAGCCGACGGTACCTTAATATCTTGGCAGGCATTCAAAGAAGATTTCCTTCTCTTCTTTGGTAAGAGCATAGCTTGCATGACCCTGATGTATGCCGTATTTTCCGTGCATACATTGCTGGTCCTCCCATGCCTCAGGTGTATATTTTGCCTTCCCATACACGCCCAAGAAGCCAAGCAGGGTCACGCAAAGATTCTTCGTCACGTGCATCACGTCGATTGCGGAGCGAACCTCTAGGTCTTTCCAATATGGATGGTCCCAAAATATAGATTTCTTCTTCCACATGGGTGCGCGTCTGTCAGCGTCCTTCGGAACAGGTTGTCCGCCAGGACCCTTTCCAAATATCACCTTCAAATCCTTGACCATATCATGTACATCAGCACCAGTACGGTGGCGAGGCTTCGTCCGGTGATCCGCCTCACCTTTGAAATGCTTGCCTTTCTTTCTTAAGGGATGCCTGCTCGGAAGAAATCGACGATGTCCCAGGTACACATTCTTCTTACAACTATTAAAATATATATTGTCGGTAACATCCAAACAGTGCGTGCATCCGCGGTATCCCTTGTTTGTCTGTCCTAAAAGGTTACTGAGAGCAGGCCAATCATTGATGGTCACGAACAGCAACGCCTTTAGGTCAAATTCTTCGCCCATCTGCTCATCCCACGACGCATACATTGTTCCATTCCACAGTTGTAAGAGTTCTTCAACTAATGGCCTTAGGTACACATCAATGTCGTTGCCGGGTTGCTTAGGGCCTTGGATGAGCTCTGGCATCATAATGAACTTCCGCTTCATGCACAACCAAGGAGGAAGGTTATACAAACATAGAGCCACGGGCCAGTGCTATGGTTGCTGCTCTGCTCCCCAAAAGGATTAATGCCATCTGCGCTTAGACCAAACCATACGCTCCTTGCGTCATCTGCAAACTCCTTCCCGTACTTTCTTTCGATTTTTCTCCACTGCGACCCGTCAGCGGGTACTCTCAACTTTCCGCCTTTCTTACGGTCTTCTCTGTGCCATCGCATCGCCTTGGCATGCTCTTTGTTTTGGAACAAACGTTTCAACCGTGGTATTATAGGATAATACCACATCACCTTGGCTGGAATCTTCTTCCTGGGGCACTCGCCCTCGACATCACCAGGGTCATCGCGGCTGATCTTATAGCGCAATGCACCACATACTTCAAATCCTCGTACTCACCGCGGTAGAGGATGCAATCATTAGGGCATGCATGTATCTTCTGCACCTCTAACCCTAGAGGGCAGACAGCCTTCTTTGCTTCGTACGTACTCTCGGGCAATTCGTTATCCTTTGGAAGCATATCCTTTATCATTACCAGCAACTTTCCAAATCCCTTGTCGGATACACCATTCTACGCCTTCCATTGCAGCAATTCCAAAGGTGGTGCCCAGCTTTTCTTGTCACCCACGCAATTCGGGTACAACAATTTTTGTGATCCTCTAACATGCGCTGCAACTTCTTCTTCTCCAAATCACTTGCGCGATTTCTCTTTGCATCGGCAATGGCCCGACCTAGATCATCAACGGGTTCATCCGATGCCTCTTCTTCACCTTCTTCCCGCATTGCGGCTCAGCTTCTTCCGCATTACCGACTCAGCTTCTTCCCCCAAAGTTGGATCATCGAAGTCATTGAACCCATGGCCAGGATAGCAGTCGGCGTCCTCTTCTTCGTCATTGTCTTCCATCATAACCCCTCTTTCTCCATGCTTGGTCCAAACATTATAGTGGGGCATGAAACCGGACACCAACAGGTGGACGTGAATGGTTCTTGACGTAGAGTAATTATGACCATTCTTACAGCCAGCACATGGACAAGGCATAAAACCATCCGCCCGCTTGTTTGCCTCAGCCATAGCGAGAAAAGTATGCACGCCCTCAACGAACTGGGGAGAGCATCGGTCATCGTACATCCATTGCCAGCTCATCTTCATTACACAACACCGAATAGACCAAATTACTACAAGTTCATACATAAAGTTCATACAACACTTAAATGCAACAAACAAATAACTCTCTAGCTAAAGCATTTAAATGCAACAACAAATGCGATCAAGATCGCAACTAAGGTAACAATTTATCCAACAGCATAATGATACCAAGCCTCACTATCGATGGCATATTTTCTAATCTTTCTAATCTTCACATCGGCAACATGCAACTCCAATTCCATCTTCTCCCCCTCAATTCTTTTCAATTTTTCTTTCAAGTACTCATTTTCTCTTTCAACTAAATTTAACCTCTCGACAATAGGGTCGGTTGGAATTTCCGGTTCACATACCTCCTAGAAAAAATTACTATGTCAACTTTATGGGCATAATTTGTCATAAACACGAATCATAACAAGGACGAGGGCCGACGGGGACGGATATCAAAACCATGGCACTATATGTATAACAAACAACATACGGGTAAGATAGTTATATGAGTAACTATATATCCAAATCACACAAACATCAATTTTTTTTATAAAATTTCATGAACAAGAGGCTCACCACAAGGTGGTGCCGGCGAGGGGACGGTGCGGGCGATCGACGGTGGTTACGACGGAGATTTAGAAGGCACTAAGTAAACCACACCTACATATGTAAACTAAGTGTTATTTTTAACCTTAAATTGCATATAAATCAAATACTAGCACATATATATATTTCCTCCCAAATTACTAAACTCACAAATTAATCACTATATAAAGGATTGCAAGAGCTAATCTAGCAATGAGAGATGAAAGGACAAAGTTGCTAACCTTTGTGATCATTTGAATGGATGGGGCCTTCAAATCTTGACAAATTTTGGGCAAAATGTGTGATGAGCTCGAGAGGAAGAGGGGAAGAACAGAGAGGAGAGGGGATAGGGGAAGAACAGAGCGAGCTCGGGTGGACGAAGGGTTTATGTAGGACGACCTTTAGTATCGGTTCGTGCCAAGAACCGGTACTAAAGGGCCTGGAGGGGCCCCAGTCTGACAACATCCTGCCACCACTCTAATTAGTACCTGTTTGTGGCACGAACCGGTGCTAAAGGTTTGCCATGAACCGGTACTAATGAAAGCGGCCCGGCTAGCCGTTGGAACCTGTTGGGGAACGTAGTAATTTCAAAAAATTTCCTACGCACACGCAAGACCATGGTGATGGCATAGCAACGAGAGGGGAGAGTATTGTCTACGTACCCTCGTAGACCAAAGCGGAAGCGATCACAACGTAGAGGAAGTAGTCGTACGTTCTCCTCGCGATCCAGCCGATCCCAGCACCGTTACTCCGGCGCCTCCGAGTCGATCTGGCGTAGAGGAAGTAGTCGCACGTTCTCCTCGCGATCCAGCCGATCCCAGCGCCGTTACTCCGGCGCCTCCGAGTTCTTGGCACACGCTCAGCTCGATGGCGCTCCTCGGGCTCCGATCCAGCAAAGCTCCGGGAGAGGGAGTTCCACAAGACGACGGCGTGGTGACGATCTTGATGTTCTACCGACGCAGGCTTCGCCTAAGCACTGCTATGATATGACCGAGGTGGAATATGGTGGAGGGGCACCGCACACGGCTAAGGAACGATCTCAAGGATCAACTTGTGTGTCCTAGGGTGCCCCCTACCCCGTATATAAAGGAGGGAGGGAGGAGGTGGCCGGCCTCAAGGGGGCGCCATAGGGAGGGAAACCTACTCCAAGTAGGTTTCCCTCTCTTTTCCTTATCTTATTTGGAGGGGAAGGAAGGAGTACTAGTATTAGGAAGTAGTACTAGTAGTAGGAATAGGAAGAGGGGGAAGGAGAAAGGAAAGGGGGGGCCGGCCCCCCTCCCCAATTCGGATTGGGCTTGGGGGGGGCGCCCCCCTCCCTTGTTCCTTCTCCCTTCCTCCTACATGGGCCCAATAAGGCCCATATACCTCCCGGGGGGTTCCGGTAACCTCCCGGAGCTCCAAACTTCTCCGGAACCTTTCCGGTGTCCAAATATATCCGTCCAATATATTAATCTTTATGTCTCGACCATTTGAAACTCCTCGTCATGTCCGTGATCATATCCGGGACTCGAACAACCTTCGTACATCAAAATACATAAACTCATAATATAACCGTCATCGAAACCTTAAGCATGCGGACCCTACGGTTCGAGAACAATGTAGACATGACCGAGACACATCTCCGGTCAATAACCAATAGCGGGACCTGGATGCCCATATTGGTTCCTACATTTTCTACGAAGATCTTTATCGGTCAGACCGCATAACAACATACGTTGTTCCCTTTGTCATCGGTATGTTACTTACCCGAGATTCGATCGTCGGTATCCAATACCTAGTTCAATCTCACATCTTTGGTAAGTCTCTTTACTCGTTCCGTAATACATCATCTCACAACTAACTCATTAGTTGTAATGCTTGCAAGGCTTTTGTGATGTGTATTACCGAGAAGGCCCAGAGATACCTCTCCGACAATCGGAGTGACAAAACCTAATCTCGAAATACGCCAACCCAACAAGTACCTTCGGAGACACCTGTAGTACTCCTTTATGATCACCCAGTTACGTTGTGATGTTTGGTAGTACCCAAAGTGTTCCTCCGGTAAACGGGAGTTGCATAATCTCATAGTTACAGGAACATGTATAAGTCATGAAGAAAGCAAATAGCAATATACTAAACGATCAAGTGCTAAGCTAACGGAATGGGTCATGTTAATCACATCATTCTTCTAATGAGGTGATCCCATTAATCAAATGAAACTCATGTCTATGGTTAGGAAAGATAACCATCTTTGATTAATGAGCTAGTCTAGTAGAGGCTTACTAGTGACTACCCTTTTTGTCTATGTATTCACACATGTATTATGTTTCCGGTTAATACAATTCTAGCATGAATAATAAACATTTATCATGATATAAGGAAATAAATAATAACTTTTATTATTGCCTCTAGGGCATATTTCCTTCAGTCTCCCACTTGCACTAGAGTCAATAATCTAGATTACACAAGAATGATTCTAACACCCATGGAGTCTTGGTGCTGATCATGTTTTGCTCGTGGAAGAGGCTTAGTCAACGGGTCTGCAACATTCAGATCCGTATGTATTTTGCAAATCTCTATGTCTCCCACTTGGACTTGGTCCCGAATGGAATTGAAGCGTCTCTTGATATGCTTGGTCCTCTTGTGAAATCTGGATTCCTTTGCCAAGGCAATTGCACCATTATTGTCACAGAAGATCTTCATTGGTCCCGATGCACTAGGTATGACACCTAGATCGGAAATGAACTCTTTCATCCAGACTCCTTCATTTGCTGCTTCCGAAGCAGCTATGTACTCCGCTTCACATGTAGGTCCCGCCACGACGCTTTGTTTAGAACTGCACCAACCGACAGCTCCACCGTTTAACAAAAACACGTATCCGGTTTGCGATTTAGAATCGTCTGGATCAAAGGTCAAAGCTTGCATCGACGTAACCATTTACGACTAGCTCTTTGTCACCTCCATATATGAGAAACATATCCTTAGTCCTTTTCAGGTATTTCAGGATGTTCTTGACCGCTGTCGATGATCCACTCTGGATTACTTTGGTACCTTCCTGCCAAGCTTACAGACTAAGCATACGTCAGTGCGGTACACAGCATTGCATACATGATAGAGCCTATGGCTGAAGCATAGGGAACATCTTTCATTTTCTCTCTATCTTCTGTTGTGGTCGGGCATTGAGTCTCGACTCAATCTTACACCTTGTAATACAGGTAAAAACCTTTCTTTGCTCGATCCATTTTGAACTTCTTCAAAACTTTATCAAGGTATGTGCTTTGTGAAAGTCCAATTAAGCGTCTTGATCTATCTCTACAGATCTTGATGCCCAATATGTAAGCAGCTTCACCGAGGTCTTTCATTGAAAAACTTTTGTTCAAGTATCCTTTTATGCTATCCAGAATTCTATATCATTTCCAATCAATAATATGTCGTCTACATATAATATCGAAATGCTACAGAGCTCCCACTCACTTTCTTGTAAATACAGCTTCTCCAAAAGTCATATAAAACCATATGCTTTGATCACACTATCAAAGCGTTTATTCCAACTCCGAGAGGCTTGCACGGACCATAAATTGATCATTGGAGCTTGCACACTTTTTTAGCACCTTTAGTATCAACAAAACCTTCTTGTTGCATAATATACAACTCTTCTTCTAGAAATCCATTCTAGAATGCAGTTTTTACATCCATTTGACAAATTTCATAATCATAAAATGCGGCAATTGCTAACATGATTCGGACAGACTTAAGCATCGCTACTGGTGAGAAAGTCTCATCGTAGTCAACCCCTTGAACTTGTCGAAAACCTTTTGCAACAAGTCGAGCTTTATAGACAGTTACATTACCATCAGCGCCAGTCTTCTTCTTAAAGATCCATTTATTCTCAATGGCTTGCCGATCATCGGGCAAGTCAACCAAAGTCCATACTTTGTTTTCATACATGGATCCCATCTCAGATTTCATGGGTTCCAGCCATTTCGCGAATCTGGGCTCACCATTGCTTCTTCATAGTTTGTAGGTTCGCCATGGTCAAGTAACATGACTTCGAATAGGATTACCGTACCACTCACAGTGCGTATTTTACTCTGGTTGACCTCTGAAGTTCAGTAGCAACTTGATCTGAAGTTTCATGATCAATATCATTAGTTTCCTCACTAATTGGTGTAGTTGTCACAGAACCATTTCTTGTGATGAATTACTTTCCAATAAGGGAGCAGAATCTGATTATCTCATCAAGTTCTACTTTCCTCCCACTCACTTCTTTCGAGAGAAACTCCTTCTCTAGAAAGGATCCGAACTTAGCAACGAAAATCTTGCCTTCAGATCTGTGATAGAAGGTGTACCCAACATCTCTTTTGGGTATCCTATGAAGACACATTTTTCCGATTTGGGTTCGAGCTTATCTGGTTGAAGTTTCTTCACATAAGCATCGCAGCCCCAAATTTTAAGAAACGACAACTTTGGTTTCTTGCCAAACCATCGTTCATCTGGTGTCGTCTCAATGGATTTAGATGGTGCCCTATTTAACGTGAATGCGGCCGTCTCTAAAGCATATCCCCAAAATGATAGCGGTAAATCAAGAAGAGACATCATAGATCGCACCATATCAAGTAAAGTACGATTCTGACGTTCGGACACACCATTTCTCTGTGGTGTTCCGGGTGGCGTGAGTTATAAACTAGTCCACATTGTTTTAAATGTAAACCAAACTCATAACTCAAATATTCTCCTCCACGATCAGATCGTAGAAACTTTATTTTCTTGTTACGATGATTTTCCACTTCACTCTGAAATTCCTTGAACTTTTCAAATGTTTCAGATTTGTGTTTCATTAAGTAGATATACCCATATCTGCTCAAATCATCTGTGAAGGTGAGAAAATAACGATACCACTTGGCGTGCCTCAATATTCATTGGACCACAAACATCGGTATGTATGATTTCCAACAAATCAGTTGCTTCGCTCCATAGTTCCGGAGAACGGCGTTTTGGTCATCTTGCCCATGAGGCACGGTTCGCAAGTACCAAGTGATTCATAATCAAGTGATTCCAGAAGCCCATCAGTATGGAGTTTCTTCATGCGTTTCACACCGATATGACCAAAACGGTAGTGCCACAAATAAGTTGCATTATCATTATCAACTCTGCATCTTTTGGTTTCTACATTATGAATATGTGTATTACTACTATCGAGATTCAATAAAAATAGACCATTCTTCAAGGGTGCGTGACCATAAATGATATTACTCATATAAATAGAACAACCATTATTCTCTGATTTAAATGAATAACCGTCTCGCATCAAACAAGATCCAGATATAATGTTCATGCTCAACGCTGGCACCAAATAACAATTATTTAGGTCTAAAACTAATCCCGAAGGTAGATGTAGAGGTAGCGTGCCGACCGCGATCACATTGACCTTGGAACCGCTTTCCCACGCGCATCGTCACCTCGTCCTTTGCCGGTGCTCGTTTGATTCTGTAGTCCCTGTTTTGAGTTGCAAATATTAGCAATGAACCCGATATCAAATACCCGGTGCTACTACGAGCTCTAGTAAGGTACACATCAATAACATGTATATCACATATACCTTTGTTCACCTTGCCATCCTTCTTATCCGCCAAATACATGGGGCAGTTCCGCTTCAGTGTCCACCGCTTGCGGTAAAAACACTCGATTTCGGGCTTAGGTCCAGACTTGGGTTTCTTCTCTTGAGCAGCAACTTTCTTGCTGTTCTTTTTGAAGTTTCCTTCTTCTTTCCTTTGCCCTTTTCTTGAAACTAGTGGTCTTGTTGACCATCAACACTTGATGCTCTTTCTTGATTTCTACCTCCGCGGCTTTCGGCATTGCGAAGAGCTCGGAATTGTTTTGGTCATCCCTTGCATATTATAGTTCATCACGAAGCTCTTGTAGCTTGGTGGCGATGATTGGAGAATTACATCAATGACACTATCATCCGGAAGAGTAACTCCAGTTGAATCAAGTGATTATTATACCCGGACATTTTGAGTATATGTTCCTTGTAACTATTCTCCTCCATCTTGCAGCTATAGAACTTATTGGAGACTTCATATCTCTCAATCCGGGCATTTGCTTGAAATATTAACTTCAACTCCTGGAACATCTCATATGCTCCATGACGTTCAAAACGTCGTTGAAGACCCGGTTCCAAGCCGTAAAGCATGGCACACTGAACTATCGAGTAGTCATCAGCTTTGCTCTGCCAGACGTTCACAACTTCTGGCGCAGCTCTGGGCAGGCACGGCACCCAGCGGTGCTTCGGGGCGTAATTCTTACGTGCAGCAATGAGGATAATCCTCAAATTACGGACCCAGTCCGTGTAATTGCTACCATCATCTTTCAACTTTGCTTTCTCAAGGAACGCATTAAAATTCAACGGAACAACAAAGACGAGCCATCTATCTACAGTAAACATAGACAAGCAAAAATACTATCAGGTACTAAGTTCATGATAAATTTAAGTTTAATTAATCATATTAAAAACTCCCACTTAGACAGACATCTCTCTAGTCATCCAAGTGATTACGTGATCCAAATCAACTAAACCATGTCCGATCATCACGTGAGACGGAGTAGTTTCAATGGTGAACATCACTATGTTGATCATATCTACTATATGATTCACGCTCGACCTTTCGGTCTCCGTGTTTCGAGGCCATATCTGTTATATGCTAGGCTCGTCAAGTTTAACCTGAGTATTCTGCGTGTGCAACTGTTTTGCACCCGTTGTAGATGGACGTAGAACTTATCACACCCGATCATCACGTGGTGTCCGGGTACTCTGAACTTTGGCAACGGTGCATACTCAGGAGAACACTTCTTGATAATTTTTAGTGAGAGATCATCTTATAATGCTACCGTCAATCAAAGCAAGATAAGATGCATAAAGGATAAACATCACATGCAATCAATATAAGTGATATGATATGGCCATCATCATCTTGTGCTTGTGATCTCCATCTCCGGCACCGTCGTGATCACCATCGTCACCGGTAGCGACACCTTGATCTCCATCGTAGCATCGTTGTCGTTTACGCCATCTGTTGCTTCTACGACTATCGCTGCCGCTTAGTGATAAAGTAAAAGCAATTATGTATGCGTTTGCATTTCATACAATAAAGCGACAACCATATGGCTCTCGCGATTGCCGATAACTTCGGTTACAAAACATGATCATCTCATACAATAAAATATAGCATCACGTCTTGACCATATCACATCACAACATGCCCTGCAAAAACAAGTTAGACGTCCTCTACTTTGTTGTTGCAAGTTTTACGTGGCTGCTACGGGCTGAGCAAGAACCGATCTTACCTACGCATCAAAACCACAACGATATTTCGTCAAATAGACTCCGTTTTAACCTTCTCAAGGACCGGGCGTAGCCACACTCGGTTCAACTAAAGTGAGAGAGACAGACACCCTTGACCACCTTTAAGCACGAGTGCTCGTAACGGTGAAACCAGTCTCGGCGTAAGCGTCTGGCGTAATGTCGGTGCAGGGCCGCTTCATCTCACAATACCGCTGAACCAAAGTATGACATGCTGGTAGGCAGTATGACTTGTATCGCCCACAACTCACTTGTGTTCTACTCGTGCATATGACATCAACGCATAAAACCAGGCTCGGATGCCACTGTTGGGGAACGTAGTAATTTCAAAAATTTCCTACGCACACGCAAGACCATGGTGATGGCATAGCAACGAGAGGGGAGAGTATTGTCTACGTACCCTCGTAGACCAAAGCGGAAGCGATCACAACGTAGAGGAAGTAGTCGACGCGTTCTCCTCGCGATCCAGCCGATCCCAGCGCCGTTACTCCGGCGCCTCCGAGTCAATCACAACGTAGAGGAAGTAGTCGTACGTTCTCCTCGCGATCCAGCCGATCCCAGCGCCGTTACTCCGGCGCCTCCGAGTTCTTGGCACACGTTCAGCTCGATGACGCTCCTCGGGCTCCGATCCAGCAAAGCTCGGGGGAGAGGGAGTTCCGTCCGCAGGACGGCGTGGTGCCGATGGTGATGTTCGACCAACGCAGGGCTGTGCCTCAGCACTGCTATGATATGACCGAGGTGGAATATGGTGGAGGGGCACCGCACACGGCTAAGGAACGATCTCAAGGATCAACTTGTGTGTCCTAGGGTGCCCCCTACCCCGTATATAAAGGAGGGAGGGAGGAGGTGGCCGGCCTCAAGGGGGCGCCATAGGGAGGAAACCTACTCCAAGTAGGTTTCCCTCTCTTTCCTTATCTTATTTGGAGGGGAAGGAAGGAGTACTAGTATTAGGAAGTAGTGTTAGTACCAGGAATAGGAAGAGGGAAGGAGAAAGGAAAGGGGGCGGCCCCCTCCCCAGTCGGATTGGGCTTGGGGGCGCCCCCTCCTTGTTCCTTCTCCTTCCTTCCTACATGGGCCCAATAAGGCCCATATACCTCCCGGGGGTTCCGGTAACCTCCGGAGCTCCAAACTTCTCCGGAACCTTTCCGGTGTCCAAATATATCCGTCCAATATATTAATCTTTATGTCTCGACCATTTGAAACTCCTCGTCATGTACGTGTTTATATCCGGGACTCCGAACAACCTTCGGTACATCAAAATACATAAACTCATAATATAACCGTCATCGAAACCTTAAGCATGCGGACCCTACGGTTCGAGAACAATGTAGACATGACCGAGACACATCTCCGGTCAATAACCAATAGCGGGACCTGGATGCCCATATTGGTTCCTACATTTTCTTCGAAGATCTTTATCGGTCAGACCGCATAACAACATACGTTGTTCCCTTTGTCATCGGTATGTTACTTACCCGAGATTCGATCGTCGGTATCCAATACCTAGTTCAATCTAGATTACTTGTAAGTCTCTTTACTCGTTCCGTAATACATCATCTCACAACTAACTCATTAGTTGTAATGCTTGCAAGGCTTTTGTGATGTGTATTACCGAGAAGGCCAGAGATACCTCTCCGAGCAATCGGAGTGACAAAACCTAATCTCGAAATACGCCAACCCAACAAGTACCTTCGAGACACCTGTAGTACTCCTTTATGATCACCCGATTACGTTGTGACGTTTGGTAGTACCAAAGTGTTCCTCCGTAAGCAGGAGTTGCATAATCTCATAGTTACAGGAACATGTATAAGTCATGAAGAAAGCAAATAGCAATATACTAAACGATCAAGTGCTAAGCTAACGGAATGGGTCATGTTAATAACATCATTCTTCTAATGAGGTGATCCCATTAATCAAATGACAACACATGTCTATGGTTAGGAAACACAACCATCTTTGATTAATGAGCTAGTCTAGTAGAGGCTTACTAGTGACTACACTTTTTGTCTATGTATTCACACATGTATTATGTTTCCGGTTAATACAATTCTAGCATGAATAATAAACATTTATCATGATATAAGGAAATAAATAATAACTTTTATTATTGCCTCTAGGGCATATTTCCTTCAGAACCAGCACTAATGTATACATTAGTGCCGGCTCAAATTCAAACCGGCACTAATGTGCTTCACGTTTGACCCTTTTTCTACTAGTGAAGTTTTATTGTGAGTATGGTTAGTTCATAATATTTGTTGAAACCTAAATGCTGGCTTTTCATGTTTACAACAACAAGAGCAAATAGAGTTTGTAAAAGTTTTTCTTTATCACTTTCAGTTTATCAACTGAATTGCTTGAGGACAAGCAAAGGTTTAAGCTTGGGGGAGTTGATACGTCTCCAACGTATCTACTTTTCCAAACACTTTTGCCCTTGTATTGGACTCTAACTTGCATGAATTGAATGAAACTAACCTGGACTGACGCTGTTTTCAGCAGAACTGCCATGATGTTGTTTTATCTGTAGAAAATAAAAAGTTCTCAGAATGTCCTGAAAATCCACAGAGGCACTTTTTTGGAATTAATAAGAATTTCTGGGCGAAAGAAATACACCAGGGGGCCACACTGCTCATGCGAGACAGGCGCCCCTATAGGCGCCCTATCTCGTGGGCCCCTTGGACCTCCACCGACCTCAACTCCAACTCCATATATTCCGTTTCAGGGAGAAAAAATCAGAGAGAAAGGTTCATCGCGTTTTACGACATGGAGCCGCCGCCAAGCCCTAATCTCTCTCGGGAGGGCTGATCTGGAGTCCGTTTGGGGCTCCGGAGAGGGGGATTCGTCGCCGTCGTCATCATCAACCATCCTCCATCACCAATTTCATGATGCTCACCGTCGTGCGTGAGTAATTCCATCTTAGGCTTGCTGGACGGTGATGGGTTGGATGAGATTCACCATGTAATCAAGTTAGTTTTGTTAGGGTTTGATCCCTAGTATCCACTATGTTCTGAGATTTATGTTGCTATGACTTTGCTATGCTTAATGCTTGTCATTAGGGCCCGAGTGCCATGATTTCAGATCTGAACCTATTATGTTTTCATGAATATATGTTTTTTCTTGATCCTATCTTGCAAGTCTATAGTCACCTATTGTGTGTTATGATCCGACAACCCCGAAGTGACAATAATCGGGATACATCTCGGTGATGACCGTAGTTTGAGAAGTTCATGTATTCACTATGTGTTAATGCTTTGGTCTGGTTCTCTATTAAAAGGAGGCCTTAATATCCCTTAGTTTCCACTAGGACCCCGCTGCCACGGGAGGGTAGGACAAAAGATGTCATGCAAGTTCTTTTCCATAAGCACGTATGACTATTTACGGAATACATGCCTACATTACATTGATAAACTGGAGCTAGTTCTGTGTCACCCTATGTTATAGCTATTGCATGAGGAATCGCATCCGGCATAATTATCCATCACTGATCCATTGCCTACGAGCTTTTCACATATTGTTTTCGCTTATTTACTTTTCCGTTGCTACTGTTACAACTACTACAAAAACCCAAAAACTATTATCTTTACCTTTTACCATCGTTACCATTACTATCATACTAATTTGCTACTAAATACTTTGCTGCAGATACTAAGTTATCCAGGTGTGGTTGAATTGACAACTCAACTGCTAATACTCAAGAATATTCTTTGGCTCCCCTTGTGTCAAATAAATAAATTTGGGTTGAATACTTTACCCTCCAAAGCTGTTGTGATCCCCTACACTTGTGGGTTATCAGCGACGGCCATGGTGGGATAGACAAGGTTGCTACTTCGTGGACCCTTCGTGGGTGGAGCCCTCCGTGGACTCGTGCAGTCGTTACCCTTCGTGGGTTGAAGTCTCCGTCAACGTGGATGTACGATAGCACCACCTATCGGAACCACGTCTCAAAAATCTCTGTGTCTCCAAATCGCGTTTGCACACTCCAATCCCATCCCTCTACATTCTTGCAATTTTCATGCTTTACTTTCTGCTGCTCATATACTCTTCGCATGCTTGCTTGATATGTATTGTGATTGTTAAACTTGTGCTAAAACTCCACTTCAACCTAAAGAAATTAAAAACTATAACTATTTTACTTAGTGTCTAATCACCCCCCCCCCCTCCTCTAGACACCTCATCTCGATCCTTTCAGCGTGTCACTACAAACATACTGAACACAGACGAACGATCGCAGCTCTTCTTTTTGACATGGGACGCACAACAGCAAGTCTTCTTCCTAATATGGGACCATGCCTCCGCTTGCTCGACCAACGTGCCTATCTGAGTACACGACTCAGCTGAAATAATGACAACTGGGAGGGACGACTGTTGGTGTCAAAATCGGCGGATCTCAGGTAGGGGGTCCCGGTCTGTGCGTCTTAGGCTGATGGTAATAGGAAGCAAGGGACACAATGTTTACCCAGGTTCATGCCCTCTCGATGGAGGTAAAACCCTACTTCCTGCTTGATTAATATTGAAGATATGAGTAGTACAAGAGTAGATCTACCACGAGATCGTAGAGGCTAAACCCTAGGATCTAGCCTATGATGGTATGATTGTAATTGTGATCGGCTTTCTAGGGACCAACCTCTTTGGCTTATATAGACACCAGAGAGGGCTAGGGTTTACACGGAGTCGGTTACAAGGAAGGAAATATAATATCCGGATCGCCAAGCTTGTCTTCCACGCAAAGGAGAGTCCCATCTGGACACGGGCCGGAGTCTTGAGTCTTGTATCTTCACGCTCCAATAGTCCGGATGATGTATATAGTCCGGCTGTCCGGATACCCCCTAATCCAGGACTCCCTCAGTAGCCCCTGAACCAGGCTTCAATGACGATGAGTCCGGCGCGCAGTCTTGTCTTCAGCATTGCAAGGCGGGTTCCTTCTCCGGATACTCCAAGGTAATTATCGAACACGTAGACCATGTCTGAATCTGCAAAATGATCTTCAAATACCATTGTAGGGAACATAGCATAAATCCGTTCTGCTGGCAATCTTCGTACGTCGTGCCCTTGCATCATGGCCTGGTCCAACACGGACCGACATTTCTTGCCCCACCTCGACTCGCGTTGCGAGGCGGTTTTATTGGCACATCCTGTCAAAGCAGAGATCGTGTTCCTCTTATTACGGGATCTTTCATCAATATGGGCGTGTGTGACCCCACGACGACCGTTGGTATGACTCCGTGTACTTTTGGATAAGTCTCAAGCGGTTGCGCTGAGGACTCTTGATATTCATCCCCTTTATAAGGGGGTCGAGGCCTATGCCTCTTTTCCACCTCCCTTGCTCCTTCTCGCACCTCGAGTTCTAACACCCAAGACCTAAGCTCCAACACCCCAGATCCTCCAATATGTCCGGATCCAACGCAAAAGGCCAGTGGGTGGCCTCCTCGATCCAATAGGAGGACATTACAAAGCTTAGGGAGGTCGGATACCTGACCGTCGATATCCAGCACAGGCTTCCTGCTCCAGGGCAGGTTATCCCTACACCGGAGCCCAATGAGAGCGTTGTGTTTGTCCATCACTTCCTCCGAGGCCTGGGCCTCACCCTCGACCCCTTCGTGAGGTGGCTCATGTTCTACTATGGGTTGGATTTTCATGATCTGGCTCCAGACGCTATCCTCCATATCTCGCTGCTCATTATTGTGTGCGAGGCTTTTCTCCACGTCACCCCACACTTCGGCTTATGGCTCAAGAACTTCAATGTGAAGCCGAAGATGATCGAGGGGCGACATGCAGAGTGCGGAGGTGCCATAATAAATAGGAATGCCGATGCCCCATGGCTAGAGGGATCTTTCTCGGAAGTATCCGATGTATGTCAACGGAGGTGGTTTTATGTTACGGCTCCCAGAGGCACAAAGTGGGTAGCCGCCCCTGAGTTCCGCTCGGGCCATCCGTCACAGTTGGCGTCTTGGACCGACATAGGACGGAATTGGGGGCCCGCTGGCGATGTGCCAGTACTGCAGAATCGCATCCGGGAGCTTCTTGAGAGGGACATAAATCTTGTTAGCATAATTCAAGTGATGCTAATCCGACGGATGTTGCCGTGCAAACGTCGACCTCTCTGGATGTGGGAGTTCAATCCGGAGGGTCCGCGGACTATTAAGCACTTCTTCGGCCTGAAGCTCGAAGGGATGTGTAAATTATTCTTCAGACCACAAGTAATGTGCCCGGACACCACCGAGGATGCGGGCCTAAGCTGCAATCGCCTAGATGCCCAAGTAAATAACCTTAAAGCTGGAGACTTTGTTTATATTTGTCATAACCGTTATTCTGAAAAACCCTCCGTGGCCAGGAATGGCTCAACAAGGCGGAGAGAATCAGGTGACCGGCGCCACTTCCTGAAGGCTCGCCTAGTCCAACCATTGCCAAGATGCTTGGCCGGGTGCTCAGCAAAATCCCCTCAGGGAAAGGCGAATGAAAGGGCAGTGAAGCCAAACTTCACACACTATGCATCCAAACTGGAGGAATCGTTACCTCCCCTGAGGAGGATACTCGGGAAGGGGAGGCTACTGCCTCCTCCCCACGCGGGAGGAAGAGGGCCGCCTCCGAAGACTTGGAGACGGAGATGCCCAATCAAGGGAAGAAGGTATCACCAGGGGGTTCTGCCGCAATGGGCACCCTAACCGCATCATGCCCACCAACGGGCCAGCCCTCCACCGAGCTGTAAGTTAATCGTTAATTTGAAGGTACGGTGTTTCTCTGAGATCCAAAACCAGAACTTCGTCTTTTGCAGTCCGGCTAGCAGCTCTTCTCAACAGAGTTCGTCTTCGGGGGATCTTCCTCAGAAGATGATGGAGAGTGAGACCCCACCCACCTCTCCACCTCATGAAGCGGGCGACACGGAGGTGTCGTCACGGAGGAGTCCAGATCTGCCGAAGCCGGAAGCTAATACGTCAACTGCCCTAAGCCCGAAGCGTTTGGCTCCCACGGGGGGCGATGAGAAGGGTCCGACACAGTTCGATGTCCGGCCGGACGTACTGACAGGTCTTCTAGAGCGAGTTGCGCTCTCGGAGGAGCACCGCTCATTAATGAACATGGTGCTCATGAAGATTTCATCCGCTACAAGCGGTTTGAATGAGGCATTTACGAGCCTGCTCAAAGGCTTTGAGGCATGTAGTCAAAAATGCACTATTTTTTGGTTGTGAGGCACGCGCCAGGTGTGCTCCATATGGATAGTAGCCCCTGAGACTCTGGTTGCCCGCCATAGGCGGCAAACGGGGGATCATATAGTAATGGTTGCGTTGTACATGTGCGCAGGTACCTAAGGATCCGGCAGCCGACCAGTCTGTTGAAGTTGCCGAACTAAGGAGGCAGATCGGATCTAGCAATGCTGATATCATGCTAGTGAATAAGAGGCTAGAAGAGTCACAGGGTATGTGCTCTGCTTCCCTTATTATGTTTGTATAGGAAAATGCGAGAGGGGCATAATATTAATGCAATGTGTTTGTACTGCAGATGGTGCTGCTGCCGTGGAAGCCCTGAGGGCGGAACTTGCTCAGGCCAAGGAACAAGCTCAGGCTAGCAATGCGGCTACCCTAAAGGCGGCCGAAGAATTGATAGCCGAACAGGCTTCTCATCGCCGAAGCGAGGAAAATATAGCCGAAATGTTGTGGAGTTGAAAAATGCCGCCGACCGGTATGTACTCCTTGAAAAGGAGTATAAGGCTAGTTCGGCCGAGTTGGACAAGGCACTTAACGCCACCAAAGAGATGCGGACTGAGATCCGGGGTATGCGGGAGGAGCTCCAACAGGCCGACAAAATCGTGGCTGGGGGCTCCTACATACTGCGGACGAAGTTTTTGGATCCGAAGTATGCTTCCCTGGCTGGACGCTGGAGTCCTGCAGACGCATATGCAGACTTGGCGAATAGTACAGCTGACGCTGCCAAGTTCTTTGAGGATCAATATGATAAGGAAGTAGAGAAGCTTTTCTAGTCGCAATTCAATGCTCCCACTCGCCCGCTGTCGTTAAATGAGAAGGTGGCTGCTGTGGCGGAGCTTCACAGGCTATCCGGGTGTCGCGACCAGACCCGAATGGATCTAGCGCTCTGTGCTCAGTGTCATCCCTGGATCAGTAATGCTGACACCACACAGTACTTCGAAGGATTTATAGCAGAGTAGCAATCACACACTTATTACATCGTTGTCCACAAGGGAACTTAGTACAATAATATGGCTTAAGGCCATCTAATAATAACAGCGGAAGGCTTGGAAAACGAGTGAGTCCATCAACTCCAACGACATCATTGGGTATAGAACCACGACCTAACACCTTATTCGAGCGAAAAGTGCATAACGTGAAAAGTTGCAGCCCGAAAACAGGTCAGCACATGGAATATGCTGGCAATGTAACACATAGAGAATAATGAAGCAACAAACCTATACTACATGCATATTTGGCTGGTGGTAAGGCTCTACGGTTACATTTTTGCATAAAGCTGATTTTTCCCTACATCAAAGGAATAATTTTATTTAACTATCATGGTGGTTGTTAAACATTGAGAATGGTTGGCAGCATCCTCAATCCCAATTAAAAAGTACTCATTAAAAACCCAATAAATTTATTATTAGAAGTAACATGTTGAGATTCACATGATATTCAAGTACTAGATACTCAAGATTTGTCCATAACCGGGGACACGGCTAATCATGATCAGTTTTTACACTCTGCAGAGGTTTGCACTTTTCCCCACAAGACTCGATCGCCTCCGCTTGGTTCTCGCACTACATGGTGTTTGAGAAACGGATGACCGAGACATAGTCTTCGTAAGCGCTAGCACCTTACATGTGGGTAGACCGTACCAACCTACATCCCCTACATCAGCTAGCCTACCCGTAAGAGTTCGCACAACTTAGTCAACTACGCCAGAGCCCATAATTGGCTTGTGGCTGCACACGTAAGTTTCTAGTTTGAAAAATCTCATGATCCCTTAGAGCACGGGTGGCGGTCCAAGAAATCTGAGCAAGTCCTGATAGAAACCAGGTGCCTCAATCCACCCAGATGTGTGTTTAGGTTGCCACCTTAGATAAACCATTAATTAACAATCTCACATCTGTCATGGATATTCACTCACCCAATCCACGTCTACTAGCATAGCATGGCACAATAAGCAAACGTAGAAGTAACTCCCAAGGGTTTGATAATAAAACAGGTAATAGGTACTACCTCAATCTACTTCCCATCCCACAATTTAATTAGATCCTAACATGCAAGTGTTTGAGGGTTTGATCTAATGCATAAAACTGGGTTGTAGAAAAGTATGATCAAAGTGTTACTTGCCTTAGCCGATGATCCATGAGTCCTAGAGATTCAAGTAACAAGCGGCGACTCGGGTGATCTAACGCACAAACAACAAGCATACAATAAGTACTCATCTAATGCACAGGAAATCTCGAATAAAAGATCTAACCAGATAGTTCAACTTAAGAACCCTGGTTGCAAAAGAATCGAATCAAATAAAGCATCGAAAGTCGGAACTCGAGAGAGAACGACTTGGTTTAGCAAATCTGAAATTAGGTCAAAATTTCATAGTAGCAAAACTCTGTGTAAGTAGGTTAGTCGGAACGGCGGTTTCGTTCTGAAACTCCGCGCTTGAGTCACCCGATTCCGATAAACGAGCAAGAAATAAAACAGATTTGAAATTCGGATCAGAAATCAAATCCGAAAAATAACGGATTAAATCCGATTTAAAAGAAAACGACGAACGGATTAAATAACGGACGTTCGTTAACAGAACTAATCCAACGAACGCGTTCATTGAAACGAACGGGTCGGTGAACGCGTTCACTAAATAAGAAAACCGAAAAAATAAAACCAATCTAGGTTTTTAAAAAACCGAACATCCTTTTTTAAATAAAACCGGTCGGTTTATTAGGGAAAACCGGATCGGTGGCGGCTACCTCGGTGGCTCTCGCCCGGGTCCGCGGGATCCGGGCGGCGGGTTCCGCGGGGTCGGGAGGGCTCCGGGGTTCGCGACGGCGGCGGGAACGGCGGCGGCGTCAGCGTCTGGGCGGCGGCAAGGCTGGGTCGAGGGGCGCGGGTGAGGGCGGCGGGTGAGAGAGAGGGGGGCGGCCGGGTATTTATGGGAGGGGAGAGTCGGCTTGGGGAGGGGCAGGCGCCGGGTCGGGTCGGACTCGGGAGGCGTGGCGGCGGCGTCGTGCCCCCGAGCGGGAGACCGGCGCCAAGGCGCGCGAGGGAGGAGGGAGGTGGGCTGGGCTGGTTGGGCGGTGGGCCTCGGCCAGGGCGCGTTTTTTTAAAATAAAATTAAATCAAAAGAATTAAAAAAAATAACCAAATGAATTCCAAATTAAATAAAACAAAATTTCCCCGACTCCTAAAAATGAGTCGAACAAAATGAACTTTAAAAACGGCAAACATGCATAATATTTTTAAAATGCTCATTTTTGCCTAAGCAAAATAAATCTTCCAAAACCAAATTTTGATTTATTTATAATATCTTCATTTTTCCTAAATATTGGGAAAGTCATATTATTCCTTCTCTTGAGATTTTTATAGGAAAAACTTTATGAAGATAATTTGATAAATCCAATGATCCTATTTTCAAAATTTGAGAAATCCCAAATATGAAAATAATGAAACTTCCAACTCTCTCCGAGGGTCCTTGAGTTGCGTGAAATTTTCTAGGATCGGAAAATGCGAGAAAATATGATATGCATGATGACCTAATGTATAACATTCCAAATTGAAAATTTGGGATGTTACACCGGGCTTGCAATGCGGTCTGTAATAGACCATCTTTGGCCGAAGGGGCCTAAGCCGGACAGTTACTTTGGTTTGGTGCAACAATTCCTTGGGGCCGTGTCTCGGATCGAGGTCATGAGGAGGTTGGCGTGCATAGAGGGTGCACGAATGCCTCTTCCCCGCATTAAAGCCTATTGGACGGATATGGAGGCCACCATTATAGCGACCCAGGATCCGGTGGGAGGCCAATATCCGGCCGAGCACTACTTGGCGCAAGTCACAGAAGGTGCCGGCCTAATAGAGGCGCAGTGCTCGAAGAATGTTTTGTTCGAGTGATAAGTCGAATCATTGTAAAAACAATGTTTATTTTGATTATGAGGCTATATTTATACTTTTTGCCTGAAAATATGATTGTGTCCCCTGTGCAGCTGTTTATATATATATAAGTAATCCGAAAGTTAGCAGTCATTGACTTCAGCCCCCACGCATACAATGCGGGGGTGTTCGCGAAAAATATGCTTAATCACACTTGATCCAACGTCTTGGTCCATTAAGGAGGTGATCGCACGTCGAACTAGGCAACCGGACTATATAGCTGTAACACTTTCGCTTCGCCATGGGAGTCTAATGGTGGGGCTACTATGTAGCCCCTGGTAACTTCGCGTGCATCCGAATACGGGCACGTATGTACATGGCCGGGAAACGTCCCTTCGTTAATGCGGAGGAATCCTAAAGATTCCGGTGAGTCTTCGAGTGGTTGAACAGTCTCTCGCTGTATCATGACAGTCCGGTTTTCGGCTTTCTCTCGAGGTGCTCATCCGGAATAACCAGGCACAATCGCAGTAGTTCTCCTTTGGTGCCTTAGCCGATAATAACGGAACGTAAGGCGGCAAACCCAGGAGCCGGGCAAACCCAACATTTGACCAAAGACATGATTCGGAGCTGATGCATATAAGGCCAAACTCGTGACGCCAAACACTCCCGAAGGTATTCGGTCTTTGTAAAAGAAAATAGGCTGAAGAAAGCCTATTATAAACCCCCAAATTTCCAGGTACGTGTGTTTAATCTGTCGTGGCGAAATGCCAATAATGGCATTATACTTTGTGGGTATGGAACCCATGGGAAGGTTAAACAACAGGAGGCAGTAGAAAAGGTTTACACAGGGGCTTAATCTAAAAAGAAACCTGTTGAGCGGGGCCCTGCTGCACGTCTGCACCTTTGTCTCTGTTGTGCCGTATCCTAGAAGGGTATCGCGCGAATGTTGTCTGTGTAAAAGAGAAAACTCGTAGCATAGTATAACGTAAGTATGCGATGGATAATAAAAGTGTAAGATGTTGGCCTGCCAATAAGGTTGAGCCAAGTGTGAGGCTGTATTAAATAGTTATAGCCCCTGGTGTCTGCTATGGGATTACATGTACGGTGCCCTGGTTCAGTTTTATCCGGGCTACCGGACTCGTCTAACCGTGTCTGTGGTCTTAATGACCAGTCATGTTTGTTGATATTGGAGGCCGCTTACAGTCCGGCCGCCAGGGCCGTCGCCTGTTTCTCTGCGCGTGAAGAGTGCTCTGTGATTCTGCTAACGGTAATGAGCCACGTGGACCGGGCATTTTGAGTGTAAGGTAGCCATAGTGCGGCAATGCATTGAAGTGGGCGAAGGCCATTCTTCCAAGCAATGCATGATAGTATCTTTGGAAGGGTGTGATGGTGAAGAGTAGTTCTTCGCTTCTGGAGTTGCCTAGGGAGCCAAATGTTACCTCGAGTAGGATGGAGCCCCTGCCGTAAGCTTCAACGCCTGGTATCACCCCTTCAAAGGTGGTGTTGCTATGGCTAATTCTGGATGGGTTTATCCTCATCCTGCGGATAGTGTCCTCGTATATTAAGTTGAGACTACTGCCGTCGTCCATGAGGACACGGGTGAGACGGTATCCGTCGATTATTGGGTCCAGCACCAAGGCCTTTGATCCTCCGCGCCAAATACTAGTTCGGCCGTCCATGTGATCAAAGGTGATCGGATAAGACATCCAGTGCGCGTCTTTATGCATGCGTTCGTGCCTTCTCATGGATGTGTGAGTTGCGTGGATCATATTTACTGTTTTAACCTCTGGCGGGAATTTTTTCTGTCCCCCAGTGTTCGGCTGGCGAGGTTCATCCTCGTCTTCACTTGGTGTTTCCCTCCCCTTGTGTTCGGCGTTTAATTTGTTGGCCTGCTTAAAGACCCAACATTCTCTATGCGTGTGGTTCGCAGGTTTCTCCGGGTTGCCATGAATTTGGCACAGTCTGTCCAGGACTCTGTTCAGACTGGACGGTCCCTCTTTACTTCCTTTAAATGGCTTCTTTTGCTGATCAGGTCGAGAGCCCCTGAATCCGGCATTGACCGTTTTGTTGTCCGGGCTCTCTTCCTTGTTTTGGCGTTTGTTTTTATTACGTCGTGGCTTCCCGTTGCCATCCCTTATTTCAGATGTGTTGGGGTCGCTGGTGCCTTTACGGGCTAGCCAGCTATCTTCACCCGCGCAAAAGCGGGTCATAAGGCTTGTTAAGGCTGCCATTGTCCTTGGCTTTTCTTGGCCGAGGTGTCGGGCGAAACCACTCATCGCGGATGCTGTGTTTGAATGCTGCTAAGGCTTCGGCATCCAGACAATCGACAATTTGATTCTTCTTAGTGAGAAATTTGTTCCAAAGCTTGCGGGCGGACTCTCTGGGCTGTTGGATTATGTGACTTAGATCGTCTGCATCCGGAGGCTAGACATAAGTCCCTTGAAAATTGGCCCTGAAAGTGTCCTCGAGTTCCTCCCAACTCCCAATTGAATTTTCGGGGAGGCTTTTCAATCAGTGTCGAGCTGGCCCCTTCAACTTGAGGGGAAGGTATTTGAAGGAGTGGAGGTCATCCCCACGAGCCATGTGAATATGCAGGATAAAATCCTCGATCTAGACCACTGGGTCTGTCGTTCCGTCGTATGCCTCTATTTTCACAGGTTTAAAACCTTGTTGGAATTCATGGTCCAGTACTTATTCGGTGAAGCACAGGGGGTGAGCAGCCCCTCTGTATCTGGACGCGCTGTGGCATGCAGTCGGCTGTTGTTGTGTCCGATGTTTATTCCGAACTGGTATTTGGCTTGTATGATCATTTTGGTGACCACAGTCCCTTGCCGGGGTGTGTTCTTTAGATCCGTAGATGGACCTGGCCGCACCGGCTTTCTTATCCAGATGCTCACGTAGATCGTGCGCGGCGTCAGTAGCCGTTCTGTTGTGGTTGTGAAGCGGTACGTCAGGTCTCCTGGTCGTATTATTCTTTGGTGGAATGGCCTCGTCGTCGAATTCTGGCAGTAGCTTGCGTTTTGGGTAGCTCTTTGTATGGCGGTCATCGCCATATCGTTCTTCAGTGTCTAGCACTTTATTCCATCTGTGGTTGAGCATTTCCTGTGCGGCTTTGAGCCGTTGCTTCTGCTCCCTTAGACTTCTCGTTGTGGCCATAAGCTTTTTGTGGAGGTTGTCTCATTCCACGCGTTCTTCGGGAATGATGAATGCATCATCGTCCGGACTATGTTCTTGTCCTGGGGTGGTTTGATGAGCTCGTCCCTCTGGATCATTGTGATCGGGTGTTTGCTCCGAACTCGGTTCGGCGTGACCTGGCTCGTCTTGCTCCATCGCTGGGTCCATGTGGTTGTTATTGCCTTCGGGGTTTACTGGTATGTCGATCCTTCTTGCGCTCTTGTCGCTATTTTTACTGTTGCTGGACTATGAGCGGCGTCTGCACCGCCGTTTTCGCTTTTGCCCGGGTGTTTTATCTTCCGGATTATCGCCGTCATCCTCCTTGGGCGTATCCACCATGTATATATCATGTGACGAGGTAGTAGTCCCGCGCCCCAAAAATTCTGAAGCGTCTCCTGCATCGTCGTCCATGCCGTCGATGTCTTCGGAGTCAAAGTCAAGAACGTCGGTTAAATCATCGATCATGGCAATGAAGTGGGTGGTGGGTGGGCAGTGAATTATTTCGTCGCCTGCTTCCCACTCAAGCCGGACATAGTTCGGCCCAGAGCCTCCTGACAAAGAGAGAGACTTTAATGAGTTCAGCATGTCGCCAAAGGGCGAGTGCTGGAAGATGTCCGCAGCGGTAAACTCCATTACCGGAGCCCAACCTGGCTCGGCTGGCTCGAGGGTGTGCGGACCGGAACCAGCAACCGGATCCGAGTCCGAGGGCCCGGGGTTACAGGCTTCCACAGAGGTGAGACCTATGTTCAGCTCCACCGCCGATGAGTATGTGGCCTGCGGGGCGGGGTCCACCCCTCCGTCCTTAGGCAACGCGACCTGCTCCGGATTTAGATCCGGGGCTACTGCAGGGGTGATATCCCGAGCATTGTCCGACAACAGGTCTAAGCCGTGCTCATCATGACTGCTCGGTGCTCCTGGCATAGGCTCAAATCCGTCGAAGATCAAGTCTCCGCGAATATCCGCTGTGTAGTTCAAGTTTCCGATCCTGGCCTGGGGGCCAGGGGCGTAGCTGTCGATCTACTCCAGATGGCCAAGCGAATTGGCCCGTAGTGCGAAGCCGCCAAACACAAAGATCTGTCCAGGGAGAAAAGTCTCGCCCTGGATCGTGTTATTGATGATTGAAGGTGACATCAAGCCCTGCAGCGATGACACAGAGGAACTCTCAATGAAAGCACCAATGTCGGAGTCAAAACCGGCGGATCTCGGGTAGGGGGTCCCGATCTGTGCGTCTTAGGTTGATGGTAACAGGAAGCAAGGGCCACGATGTTTACCCAGGTTCGGGCCCTCTCGATGGAGGTAAAACCCTACTTCCTGCTTGATTAATATTGAAGATATGAGTAGTACAAGAGTAGAACTACCATGAGATCGTAGAGGCTAAACCCTAGGAGCTAGCCTATGATGGTATGATTGTAATTGTGATCGGCCTTCTAGGGACCAACCTCTCCGGTTTATATAGAAACCGGAGAGGGATAGGGTTTACACGGAGTCGGTTACAAGGAAGGAAATATAATATCCGGATCACTAAGCTTGTCTTCCACGCAAAGGAGAGTCCCATCCAGACACGGGCCGGAGTCTTGAGTCTTGTATCTTCACGCTCCAATAGTCCGGACGATGTATATATTCGGGCTGTCCAGATACCCCCTAATCCAGGACTCCCTCAACGACCGTACCCTCTTATACTACATGACTGTGCCTTCACTAACTCCATGGTTGTGCCTCTCTTACATCACAAAGTCAGCTAAGTTAATCAAAGCACAGAGGCATGACCATGAGTCTTCTTAACACATGAGTGAACCTGCACCAGGTTCAAGTGCCTCTCTGAGCAAACATGTCGAACCAAGAGACACACCCACAACAACAACAACAACAACGACGACCAGAACAACAACAACAACAGCGACAACAACCATGTTTAGGATCGCATCTGCTTTCAGTACCATAGTCCGAATAAGAATTTCAACTGATAAGTTCTATTAGGTATGTACTATGAGGATTTCAACTGCACTCATAGTTTGAAATAACACACTTACGATACTTAACTTAATACCACAATAGTTAAAATTTATGTGGTCTAAAGACCGGTGATCACAAGTGAGAGCGAGTCCTCCCCGCGCACAGTGTGCCACTCGATACTGATGAGTACAACGCAATCAACTGTCAGCCTAGCTGCATTTGCAATAGCAGATTTCCCGGTGATCGCCATCCTTCCATCTTTGTGTATACAGTAGGTGCCAGGCAAATCAATGCTGCTGAAAATTAGAACAAGCCTGATGTTGCCCTTGAGAGGCAAATATCCAAGCTTCATCCTAAGATCATTGGTAACAATAGCTGGGATTTTCTGTACAATAACAAATTATTCTGGCATTAGATTACGAAGACACGCATGTTGACTGTGGTTTAGAGAAAGAAACAACAACGTACCAAATGGTATGTGTGAATGTTGGTGAAACATAGATGGTGCACAAAGGTAATGGCAGGGATGTGTTTAGCATTTAGGACTAGTTTAATCATGCAAGCCATGTCGATATAGGAAAGTTTTATGCCCCGGGTGTAGACCGTCTCGTCTATGTAGCTCCTTTCCGGTAAACTGAGGCCTTCGAGGGCTAAATAAATACAACCATGTATTAGCCACCATGTGTGAAGCAATGAATAGGGCAGTTAATACTAAAATAAACGAATATTTGCTTTTAAAAGGGAAATTACAGTTTTAAACTACATTGTGAGTACAATATTTCATACATTATATCACAGAGATTAAGCACATAGATATCAACGGCATGCCACGGTAAAATTATAATAGATAAATGTTAAACCAGAACAAATATTGATAAGTTTATCGTAACATACCAACGGAAGGTTTGGGAAACGCTTTGTGACCTCCTCGAGATTCACTCAACATCAAGTCAATCGGAAAGAAGAAATCTTTTGCTTGCAAATTCAATTTTATAATATCACCATAAAACAGATCATAGTCACGTATCAACTTTTCCCATCCAGGTCCATGAAACTTAGACCTGGGGTTGCAATCTGTAATCTTAATCTTGTAAGACAATTCCTCATTAGTGCCGAACACAAGGTCAAAATCTTCGTCTTCAAAACCATCCTCGAAAGCTTCATCTTTCCATAAAGAGATCAAAGAAAGGACCTGGTTCCGGTAGTAGCATGGGACATCTTGCATAAAAGTAAAATTAAGACAAAGGTAAATAAATGTTTCTTGATTTTCAGAAAAATGCATGAAAGTGTTATTTTCCTTGAAATTTCCTGGCTTTCAGGCACGGGCACAGGCACCATCTATGACATTTAATTAAACCTATACAAAACAAATGAACTTCTAATTACATTACATCAAGGCCTATAAAATAAAAACAAGAATGCGCAATATAGTTTGCTCCGAAGGAATACGTTTGGTTGCTGACAGCGGAATAAAGATAACTTACCAGGCATGACTCATAAGAACGAGGCAAAGACACAATCAAGAAAGATTGGGCAACATCAGATTCAACACCAGGACAGTTGAGGTTCCTGCAAACATCACAAGCCATCTTTGTCTGCTAGATGTAACAATATATAAGACTCAGGTTCATTAATTATTAAAAAAATTGTTTCAACACTCCGCTAATGGCACAAAGAATTAAAGGGCTGTATATCACTGATACACGCTTGTTTCAACGAGTAAGATAGAGCGGAACAAATGCTGATATGGTGATATCCCTCGATGTTAGTGTCTCTGTAAAAAATGAAAAAACACGCACAGACTTCCTCAAATCTACAAGCTTGCAGCGAACTAGCTGAAAAAACCAAATGTTGCCTCCAAGATTATTCCCCTATAGAACCTCTTAAAATAGGTAAGATATTAACACAAAAACTAAAATTAAAAGGGTAACATACAACAAGAATCCATCTAAAAAACATAGTGCGCAACGCGTAAGTATTAAGTAGAGGGGGAAAAATACTGTACTTCATGGGCGAATCATAGATCCATCTATGTGGATTGTAGAGTGAGGAAGATGAAGCAAGAAAGACGGAAGGAACCAGAGAAGAAGGGGAGCGGAAGAGCAAGTGACTCAGGAGAGAAGACGCACAAAAAGATGTATTTATGGAGTAATTATGGAGAGGGAAGTAACTTTTTGTACTCGCTCGCCAAAGCTGAAACTACTGACAATAGTAAATGGCTCCTTGCCATCCCAGCGCAAAAAAAGGGACAGGGGAGGGGGGTGGTGGTTGGTGGGTCTGGCGAGTAGGTGGAGTATTTGGTCGAGCCGGACCATGTTGAAGTACCTCACTTTCATTTCCCCTCTTGCTCTCTCGCTGTATCTCCCCCCCCCCTCTCTCTCTCCTCTCGAATTTGACGCCGCCTAAGGCATCACATCTGCTCACATCCTCTGGGCCATGTCGACACAAAAGTTCGGACAAGAGGGGAGGAAGGAAGGCTTGAACTTCCTTGAGCTGGATTTTGATTTCTATGTAGGTGATTTCCTGCTACATGTGGAGCATTGAACTGGGGTTTGTTTTCTAAACAAAAGATCTGAGCTCTAAACATTCATGTGTCCTTGTAGGAGAATGCTAATACCATCCAGGGCCATGATTTGTACGGCAAAGAGCTCGACCGTCCTCTCTACTGCGTTCTCCACGATACCAAGCCTCTCAGGTGTGTGGCTTTTGAAGGAAGTGACACGGGGAGGAGGTTCTCTGGTGTCTGTGAAAGTTAGTCACTTTCGAAAATCCGAGCTACTTTCTTATTGAATCGAACTGTTTAGATATAGGACTTGTAGTCTTCCAAAGAAGACTTATTTGTTCTAGTGTTTTCCGGTTGATTGTAGAAAACATTGTGTAGTCCTTTTACTTTACATAAAAGGGTAAAGGTCACTACTTATTTTACATCACTGAACACAAAAGAAGTGATCTAGACACTCTCATGTTTGTTTACAAATGGGACTTCTATTTAATGGTCAGTATATTCTTCAAAAAAATCTCTAAATAACTTGACTGCAGAGGTAGCTCCAGATTAATTCAAGCTGGCTTAAAAGAAACTAAGTACAATTATGAAATAACTCTCCGGACAGGGTGGGCAAAGTACCATTATTAGTGTTGTGGGTACCTAACCATTGACGCGCCATGTTGCACAAACACAGTTCATGGTTAGTTGAATGAGGTTATAAACCAAGTATATGTGAACTTTATTATATTCCAGAGCTTGTGCAGCACTGTATTAATATTCTGTTTATTTTGTTCCTTTTTGTTCGCAGAGAGGCGTGAACTGTGGAGACGTCGAATGGGTTGACCTCTCATGGCCTGTCATTATGCAGAGGTGCCTACTCAAGCTCTGGGGGATGTTGCAAGCAAAGGATGAAGAGATAAGCAGGCTTAAAATGGATATTGAACAAGTGAACCTTAAGCTCGAGAATGTTGTTGCAGCTGTGGAAAGAAGTGATGTAACTACCATGAAGATTGACAGGCAGAAGAAACAGATGGGTATCATTGATAAAGACGTCAAGCGCATTCAGAGGTCTCTCACAAGTGCCATTCATAATCTTAAGGACGACAAGGGTGAGATTAAGCTGGACAGGGATTTTTTGAACAAGGAGGTGCATAAGCTGAAGGAGAATAGAAACAAGATGACACTGATGACCTCCTGATGATCAAGGCAATCCTCAAAGAATGATCATTAACAGTTGCCTTCTTTTGAAATGTTGCAAGGGATACTCGTCTAGTATAAGTTTATGCTTGGACATGGTTACTTGACTAAAGGCATGTATCTCATTTTTTGCAATCTTTCAGAGGGTGTGTGAAGGTCTACGCACATCAAATATTGATCTCCTGAATATTTTATATTTCAAAGAAACGTGCTGCTAGCGAGGTGCATCCAGCAATATTTCATCTTGAATCGTTCAATGAGGCATGGGTTACTGTAATTTAGCAAGGCATATATGTTGCTTTGGCAGGCATGGGGAACCATGCCTCTGATAACCTGGCACTGACTTGTCAAAGGCACAGTCCTATGTGAGACAGAAGCACCGCACTAGCGCCGACACACATAAAATCTAAAATCTACAGAGTCGTGCTTACTCCTGATGCAGACGCACATCTGTGCCTCCGTGACTCGATAGTTTGTACTCAGACATAAACTCGTTCACGGACATGCATTTACACGAAAGGCACAAACAGTCTGAGGTTGCTGGGAGCATGGTTTGAGATTAAGCAGAGCCACTGCCATGTGCACATATAGTCTGCCACGAAAGGAGGAAGTGTCGTCTGGTCACTGTAGACGCAATGGCTCTCATGCACTAGACGCATGTTCCTTGCAGAACAGGCAAGGCAGTGCTTCTTATCTTCCCAATGTTTTTATTCCATGGTCGGCTACCGCACACGAATGTTTTTGTAGCATCGCGATAGTGACATAAAACTATCAAATTTTCAGAACAGCGGGTGCATAGCACAAAAGCATTGTTATAACAAGCTTACAAAACGGTGCAAAAGGCGAATGGATTGTTTGGTCATGTTTAGACATAACACAGTCTCAGATTGGCGCAACAGCATCTAAATGTACTAGCTTGAGGAACTAACTTCAGCCCTGTGTCCAGCAGGCACAAGTAAACGGATTTGTCAAATCCAGGCATTCAACACGCATGTGTTTCAAATCCAAGCACAGATGATTGCAGCATGCTGATAACTAGAGATGGGCGTGTTTGGAAGCTTTATTCTCCCACAGGAACAACTTCTGTTGTTGTTCGTAAAATTCTTGCATGAAGTTTGAGGGAAAGTGAAACTTAATCCTCATGGTCTCTAGCTCCGTTGCATTCAGAATAAAGAACCTCACAAACTCAGTGTTCTTCCCGCTCTTTTCATAATCTTCCAGTGTTACTGTCTTTAAATGAATGGTGTGTTCTCTGAGAAACTCGCGGTGCTTGTGACGCCAAATATTTCTTGCACCATCAGGAACGTTTCCTCCCCGAAAACGCATAAAGGTTGAAAGATACTCAAGGTCTATTGAAGGACAAAATGGACGATAAATTCCATGACCCCCATCCCAATCAGTTCGTCGAACATTTCCCTAGATACGGATGTATGTATAATAATAATAATAAAACATGCCTGGCATAGGGTATATCCATTGCAAACAAAATGTAAGACATGCTTTTTTAGATGCAAGGAGTGATGCACTATGCACGGTATGAGCTTTTCATTGGGCGTGAGAATCATCACCTGAACAAACAAGTTCTCCAGATTTGGAAGGCACTTAAGCAAGTCAACGACCAGGTCCACTTTATAAGTCATGGCCAAAAACAAGGTTTTGACAGATTGCCGCATTGTAGATAGGCTGACAATCGCCAACCCCTTCACATAACATAGAAAATAAAACATAAAATTATTACGACAAAAGGTTGGATGACATGAAACTACTTTCTCAAAGAAATGCAGCTGGAATTGTTGTGAAATGTCAGTACCATAAGACCTGTGGAGTCAAGCGAGATCCTGAATTTGCCCAATGTCTCCAGTTTGGGTGCAGAGACGATGAATACCTCCATGTTATTGCTTGGATGGATCAACCTTTGAAGTGAGGGGGCATCCTCGATGATGAATTGTCCTTTCTCACCACGGATGCCGATGCTTACAAGGTTAGGGGAATTTATTGTGATCCGATGACTTTCTCTATTGCAAATAAGCAGCAGGCACTCGAGTGCAGGGCAACTAGAGTTGATCATGCTTTGCAACAAGAAGTCTGATATATCAACCTCAACAAGAGAAAGTCTCTTGACCAGTGGTAGTTCAAGTACCTCTACATAATGGTCTGGTATCTGGCAACACGCGAAGCTGACAGTGCGCAGAGAACAGGAAAACCGAAAGATGGACTTCAGTAGTGAGGGTGTAGATGAAGAGCATGTGTGTGATAGTTTGACAGTTTCTTTCACAAATCATGGAAACAGGTAGTAAAACTCAAGCACCTGGAGATTGTTCAATCTGGGGGACTCAAGCCAGGCGTGGACAGTAGAGGGTCTGCATTGGAGGTAGCACGCCGGTATACAAAGGCGGAGAACTGCGCCCACATGGCTGGAGAAGATGGACTCTGGAAGGGACGAACCATCATCAGGAACTGTTTTTCCCTGATGCCAAGTTCCGATGTATCGTATGCGAGCAAGCTCCTCGCTGTAAGCAGAGGCCCTACTGATGATTTTGATATGAACTGTTTCTAGATGGTTAAAAAGACGAGCGACAGGGATCTCATGGCAGTCCTGATTAAGAGGAACGGTGGGCCAAATAGGGCACCAACGACGTGTGAGGATTTGAGTACGAACGCCTTCCTTAGTGGAAATACGGGAGATGATCTCACCGAGGACACCGTCCGTGAGATTGCTGATGCGGTCCGGACCAGACTGCTCTTCTTGATCCTTGGATCCAGTAAGCGCACCCTCGCCGCTTCCAGCCGCTACCTCCAAACCACCGGAGGAGGCCGTCGCCGATGGCGCAAGCCTCGCCCTCTTGGTGCTCGGGGCACCGGAGTGAACCTCCATCTCCGTCTCCATTGCTGGGATCGCGCGGCCTGCGAGCACCGCTATTTGTGGCGTGGATCTGGAAAGACGGCTAAGCGTAACTGGGGTCAGGAAAGAAGGGGAGAGGAGTGGAGGAATCTGTTCAAGATCAACAAAAACAAATGATCGAACTCCTATCTTTGCATTAGATGAAGTGCTATAGATAGCACTGGAACATGCATTTTTAGGGGGCATCGGTTCAGACGGAACCGAGGCGATTGCCGAAAGCAACCGCCGCAAAATATTACTATTAATATCCCCGCAAAATAATAAATATTGAAATGATTTCTTTCCTGTTTGAGGAAGGAAACGAGGCACAACCTTTTAGAATAGGGGAGCACTGCCCTGCATGCCATAGAGGCATGTTCGTCGATCGAAGTAGCATGAGCAAGTTGTACGTACACCATGCTTCTCTGCAGTGCAACTTACTATCATTAACTGCTGCAGAGTGACAACCGACTGTCCGTGTTACAATTGTTTTTGTTGTAAGATTTTAACTCCAATGCACAAGGGCGACTTTCTATGTTTAGTAGCGTCACGGTCCTTTACGCATGAAGGCGACTTTCTATGTGCTAGTGTTTCAGGTCACAGGCACGGTTGTCTAGCCCACAAACGCATTGACCTGTTATTATCCAGAGTCACGTTCTTGTCTCTTTGTGTTCCAAATGATTCCGTCGACTCTATAACTAGGAGAGGCACGGTATTTCCTCCCAGACAGGCATGCTTGCGTTTTACGTGGGGTCACGTTCGTGCGTTTATAGCGGAAACCCGCGGCAGCCGCCTCATCCTTGATTCAGTGTTTCGGGTTAGAGGCACGAGCATGAAGCACTCAAAGGCATGGTCGATGGTATTACATAGAGTCATGCTAGCATGTGACTCTATCAGACGGAGATGCACATGCGCTTAGCCCATGGAGATGAACCTTTGTCTTATGCACAACCACGGACGTTTACTCTGTGAGGCATGAGGCACGGATTAGCCTATCAGAGAGACGATGTTTTTAAAAGCTTATTTCCTTGTATTTAAGAGCACGGCATGCATTCCATATAGACATGGTTCCGTAGTTCCGTACTAAATTATGTCACGCTTCTTTCTTGATAAAGGCGTCGACGTTTGTGGCTGTCTGTGTTTCAGTGTCAAGGGTCACAAGCACGGGCATACAACCCTCAAAGGCATGGCGTGCTATTATATAGTCACGCACAAAGGTTTTCTGATTGTATTCCGAATGAGTCGGTGGGCTTGGTCAAAAGGAGAGGCATGGACGTCAAGCCCACGGAGGCATAGTTTGTTCTTACTCGGAGTCACGTTTGTGCGTTTATTACAGAAACCTAATAGAATCGGGGGACTGTCCTTGTTACAATTGTTTTCGTTGTAAGATTTTACCTCAAATGCACGAAGGCGACTTTATATGTTTAGTAGCGTCACGGTCCTATATGCATGAAGAGGACTTCCTGTGTGTTAATGTTTCAGGTCACAGGCACGGTTGTCAAGCCCACAAATGCACGAAGGTGACTTTATATGTTGAGCAGCGTCACTGTCCTTTATGCATGAAGACGACTTTCTGTGTGTCAGTGTTTCAGGTCACAGGCACGGTTGTCAAGCCCACAAACGCATGACCTATAATTATCCAGAGTCACCTTCGTGTCTCTTTGTGTTCCAAATGCATCCGTTGACTATATTACCAGGACAGGCACGGTCGGGACGCCGAGGGAGGCATGCTTGTGTTTAACACGGAGCCACGTTCGTGCGTTCATTGCGGAAACCCAACGTTTCGACATGCGTCTCCACCTATTCGGGTGTGAACGCCACGTGGCGCCGCCACGGAAACCCAAGGGTTCGATGGATGTCTCCTCCGGTGACGCCGGTCTGGCTCGTCGCCCGAGGCCAGGCTCCGGCTATTTAAGGCGGACAAACGGAGTCTCAATACCCTAGCCACACACTCTTCCCCCCTCTGCCAGCCGCCAGGCCATCCATTCCTCTTGCGGATCTCTATCATGACCCTCTCCGTCATGGCTGGTCAAGAGGAGACTACTGCGGAACCCAGTGTCCAAACACTGCAGGAGATCCAGGCTGGCGAGGGTTCCTCATCTGTAAGTTCACTCTGCTTCTGCTTCATTCATTTTTCCTTTCTTTCGGCTACTTGATTTAGTTGTGAAACATGAATAAGCTAGACGGAGTCTCGAAATCCTAGCCACATCCCCTTCGTCCTTCTGTCCGCCTCCAAGCCATCCAGTCATCTTGTTGTTCTCTATCCTGAGACTCTCAGCCACTGCTGTGCAGAAGGAGACTACTCCAGAGCGCCATGTCCAGTCGCAGTAGGAGATCTCGGCTGGCGAGGGTTCCTCATCTGTAAGTTCGCTCTGCTTCGGCTTCATTCGATTTTTCTTTCCTTCGGCTACTTGATTTAGTTGTGAAACGTGAATAAGCCAGACGGAGTCTCGAAACCCTAGCCACAACCCCTTCGTCCTTTTGTCCGCCTCCAGGCCATCTAGTCATCTTGCTGTTCTCTATCCTAAGACTCTCAGCCACTGCTGTGCAGAAGGAGACTACTCCAGAGCTCCGTGTCCAGTCGCAGCAGGAGATCTCGGCTGGTGAGGGTTCCTCATCTGTAAGTTCGCTCTGCTTCGGCTTCATTCATTTTTTCTTTCTTTCGGCTACTTGATTTAGTTGTGAAACATGGATCATTGTGGTGAGCTTCATCCTAATGTTGATGAGGGTGCATCCTGCCATCAATTTGACACCTTCTCCTTTGACCAGCTGAAGAACATGTTCAATACTGTGGAAGACTTCATGAATATATCCACGAAGTTGGACGACGAGAACAGAGCCATCATTGCACGTCTTATGAATGAGAAGGAACAGCTCAAACTTCAGCATGATAAGTTGAAGCTGGAATCATACGTTATGAAGAAATAGATCGAGGAACTTCACGCCGAGCAACCAAAAAAGAAGTCTCGCCGGACTAAGTAGACAGCAGCGACCCTGATCCTCGTATCTGAAGCTATTAAGCAGTGCACTAAAAGTTTCTTATTTTGTCTTGCGTTACCTCGTGTCGTCAGTAACTTTGATAACAAATGTGTTTTGCTTTCCTGGGTCACGTTCATTCCAAGTTTACGGGTACAGATGAATGTTAACGTAATGGCCAGTTCTAGAGACGCTGTTTTTAAAAGCACGGACGTGAAATCTCTGCAGCCAAAGTTTTTGAACCAACCAAAGTCATGTCTTGTGCACACATGAAGGCGTGGACATTCCTGCCTTCCTTTGTTTCAATGTTTCGGGTCACAAGCACGGGCATAAACCGCTCAAAGGCATGGTCGGTGGTATTACATAGAGTCACGCTCGCCTGTGACTCTATCAGACGGAGACGCACGAGCGCTTAGCCCACAGAGATGAACCTTTGTCTTACGCACAGCCACGGGGGTTTACTTTGTGAGACACATAATGGCCTATGTGAGGGACATTGTTTTTAAAATCGTATTTCCTTGTATTTAAAAGCACGGACGTGAACTCCCTACGGAAACGATTCCATATTAAGCTGTGTCACGCTTCTTTCTTGATGTTACGTATACTAGTTGACCCATTGCGCCAAATGGCGCAGAGACCCGCTAAACACATGTTGTCGATGAAAATAGTTTCATTTTGCAACGACATATTCGATATTTTTAGTAGAAAGCCCATGTGTCAAGTCATACTATATTGAAAATATGTTTATCACGCTGAGAAACCTGAGTTTGAAAAAAAAATCATACTTCTATAACATGCATAGACCAGCTAAGGAAGCATTTTTTTAGTTGAAAATATGGTTATCACACTGAGAAATCTGAGTTTGAAAAAATTTCATGTGTTTGCGGCTGTATTTCTTGAGCAGTGTTTGCACTAAACTTTTATTTTCCATGTGCAAAAACCTCTCTATGTTGTGCATAAGGAGGCATAGATATTTGAAAGGACCATATACTACCTAGCCCGATACAGGAACAATTCTTTGTGTGGGCCGTCCAAATACCTAGCCTGGTCCAGGAACAATTCTTTTCTTCCTCGGTTCCTCCTTTCGGCGGGAGAAGCGTACTCAACTGGTGACACAAATGGCCCATTACACCATATAGCACAATGTTCATTTCAAACACAAAGTGTTTTGAAAATTAGGTTAACAGTCCAGACTTGAAACAGCAGATGAAACCACTTTACCAATTCAAACTCTTTAGCAACCATTTATGATTATGATGTCGAATGGCACAAGGTGTCGATTTAGACTATGAGTTATTTGAAACATGTTTCATTTGTTCTTTACAAAGTGTTACATACAATTTCACTTCACATAATAATTTTCAAGCTCGGCTAAAACATATTTTCAAGCATACAAACCACAACTAAACAACGCAAATGTAAATATATATGACTGAGTCATACTTCCTAAAAAAAGGCAAGCAACGAACTGGTAATAGGTAGGCCAGTTTTAGAGAGATTGTGGTAAACTACAGTTCATTATTACATGCAAAATGTTTTTGCTTCGGAGGAAAACACTGATCTATCTCTGTCTTCATATCTTTTTCTTCTCAGAGCTGGAGTGTGATGCCTTGCTCCTATTCATGGCTCTTGACCTACAATTTTTGAACAATCTAAATTAGTTATTCATTCAATGGAAAATCTGAAGTGGGGATTACTTCGCCAATATCATTAGCAAGTTTATGAGGGAAAAGAAAGCGATATAACTTCCAAAAGCAAAGGTAAGAATGAAGTACATAGTATTGTAGCTGGGAAAGTAGGAACATGAGATGCGGCGTGTTTCAGAAAAATGGTGGTTCCCTGATCCTAGTAACATGAGCTGAGATTATTTTGTCAGGGACTAATGGTCATGGCCGTATATAATTTTCACAAGCAACAAACCCTATGTGACAACCTACCTTCAATCACAAAGCTATATAATCTATATAATAGACAAAAATGGAGCCTTCGATAACCTAAATACCAATTTTTCCTACTACAGTGTAATAGGCTCTGAAACTGCACATACATGGAATTTCATGGGACCATTCAGGACTTTGAAAAAAGATACAAAAACTGCATTCAGCTCCTCCATCTAAGGCTATCTGAATAATAAACCAATACTTCATGATAGAATAATCTGAAAATATCAAGTCAAGTTTTAGTATTAGATACATTTGTATCTAGACAAATCTAAGACAAGAATTTTGGGACGGAGGGAGTATACGGTAACAATGCAAAATAATCTTGCAGCACCTAAAATAGTAAAAGCTGTGAAATTGGCAGTCAACTTACTATCGACGGAAACACCACACTATGATAACAATGCAAAATAATCTTGCAGCACCTCCTACTGTTAAAGCTGTGAAATTGACAGTCAACTTACTATCAACGGAAACACCACACCGCACTATGTTTTTCCAGGAACAAGATATGCTTTCCCGTTCCCCACTGCAAGGATGCACGTCGTCTCCCCATTCTCCACCGCGAGGACGCCGGCGCGTCCCTGTTCTCCACCGCCAGGACGCCCAACTCCTCCCCTATCTCCACCACAGGGACGTTGGGCGCCTCTTTGTTTGCCACCCTGAGAACCGCATTGAGGTCGTCTAGCAATGTACTGTCGAAGCAACTCCTTTTCATTGTCCCCCTTTCTTAATTTTTCGCAGCACACACCCCTTGTTATTCTACACCTAGGACGGATGTTCTTGTAGATTTTGCTGACCACCATATTCTGCAGTAATTAGTATGGCTGCAGTCTAATGTGTTGATTTTCAGCAGGCCAATGTGTTGATTGACTAATTTTGTGCATCAAAAACAGTAGGCAGTGTTGTTGAATCAATTTTGTTTAGTAAAAAACAGAGTCCGTAACAATACTATAAAAGCGCTAGTCTCCAAAGTCCACGATGCCGCAAAAAACATTTAGCACCCATTTAAATATGGATTTGGGTTCATATATACACAAAGCGCAGTAATTATTGTGAAGCAAGAAAAATAATGCTCCTACTATTAGAAATATGTGCCGACAACAACACCATCCTATTAGAGCTCTAAACCAGGAACAGAGAAGGCACCTATACCTGTTCATGGAGATGTGTCTGAACCTCCATTTGCATATGTAGAGCTTCTGCCAAGTTGAAAAGGAGAAGGGGACATATGTAAATTAGTAAGGTCATGGTATTTACCATGCATACATTCTAGTGTAATAATCCAGAGACATTACTTGTTTTTGAACGGAGCACTTCCACTGCTACCCAGTCGTACCTTCTTAATGTCCGAGGAGGCCTTCTTGTCTGCATACAGTATGCATCAAAATTCAGTATAAAAAAGGATTTCTCATGAGTAGAAAGATCATTGTCGCAATTTGGAATGAGATGGCTCGGTCGCGAGGCACGGGAGGCTGCAATCAACGGGGGTAGAGCTGAAGTCGGCGCTCCTGTAGGGATAGGGTGGAGCTACAGGGGAGTGGGAGGAGGCCGGCGACAGGGGGAAGGAGCAGGCTGATGAGAAGGGCAAGTGGTAAGGGGGACCTGCTCGGTTCCGCTACACGCGCCCGCGTAAGCGATGGCTCAGTCAGGCCATCTCCCTCTGTAAACCAGCCATCGCTCAGAGTCCAACGAAAAGGAAGATTCAGACAAAGTTCGTGCACATCTGTCTTCCCTATTCTTTTCTTTCAGCGTACCCATGTGCAATTCGTGATTCCACGTGCTATCACCTAAGTACAACGCCTTGCAAAAGAAAATTAACACAGATCATGCACAATGGCGCCCATAGGTACTTATGCTTCCAGCAAAGATAGCTTAGTTCACGAGGAAGTACACATCCTAGATACACCTACGCCTTCTAATTATGTAATTTATGCTAAAAATCAGGTCATTATATTATCTTACAACAGCAGTAAATATATGAGAAAATATCTTGTTACTGTTGTTTGTTCTAACAAAAAGAAAACCTACAGAATATTAACTTCTATACATAACATCACCTGCTATAGGAAAATAGGATTATGAATCCACGCATTTGCACACCCAGTTTCTTCTATAATTATTTATCGTTGCAGCCCCTTCTTATTAGTTGATTATGCCATATCATCTTATGCTAAGTAGCTGGAATTGGGTTCTCATGCTGATAGTACGATGCCACAATGTATGTAATCATCTGCCTCCTAACCGTTTCAAAAGCTGGTAGAATTCTCATTTGAGTCCTCAACGCTTTTACATAATTTCTGATTCAACAGCTAGAGAGGAAATTATGTATTCATTGTTTTCTTGCTGATCTTAGTTAGGTTCACAACAAACTCGAACATGAACATTTGTTCCGGTGTTTAATGCAGAAGGATAAGCTGGGTTTCCAAGAGTACTTCTTAAGGTTTTGATTGTGTTTGCATTTTTTATTTAGATATTTGTCCATTCAAACACTTTCTGATTTAGAGGATAGCAATTCCAGAAAAACACAATAGCTGGCTACTAAATGTTGCAGTGTATAACTTGTTGAAATCAAATGCTTTGTAGGTTATGTGGTTTATTCTGCAGAAAAAAACAGCAAAAATTCATGTTCACATCTATTATTCACAAGATATAATAGCACATATCTTCCACTACTATTATTCACAAGATCAAAACTTCTTCATACCACATCACGTACAATAAGCAATAGGATTCTTCTATAGTTATTTACTATTGTACCTCCTTGTTATTAGATAGCTTTGCTATGTCACCTTATGCCAACTAACTAAAGGTAGGTGTTCAGCCCAATATATGTAGTCACCTACCTTCTAACACAACTAAATCACTGAGCGCTCAATGGTTGCAGGTTCTAAACCTTCTTGCTATGGATGAAGACTTTTTTGTGCCTTTCCTCCCAAAGGTAAGATAAACTCATATACACCATTTCAGCGATTGAATTATGTGCCTATTTTCAGTATGAGAACTCTAGAGTAGTTAATACTCCCTCCGTCCCATAATCTAAGAATGTTTTTCAAGCTAAAGCAACTTGAAAAATGTTCTCCTATTATGGGCCGGAGGGAATATTTGATACTTAACATTTCCAGTCAAGTTTATAGAAATTAGGAAAAGGCAATTTAGTTTCAGTAGTATCAATGTACAGAAATCTTATTGTAGCGATGATATCCAGCTTTTGGAATCCCCAGCCTTGTTAGCATTATACTATTCTATGAGGAACCGTCATTACTGTAGGAGGACTAGTTCGGCAGAATCAATATGATTATTAGTAACAAAGCAGAGTCCGTAACAATACTATAAAGCGCTAGTCTCCAAAGTCCACCATGACGCAAAAAATTTAGCACCCATTTAAATATGGATCTGGGTTCATATATACACAAAGCGCAGTAATTATTGTGAAGCAAGAAAAAGAATGCTCCTACTATCAGAAATATGTGCCGACAACAACACCATCCTATTAGAGCTCGAAAACAGGAACAGAGAAGGGACCTATACCTATTCATGGAGATGTGTCTGAACCTCCCTTTGCATATGTAGAGCTTCTGCCAAGTTCCTAAGAAAAGGAGTAGGGGACAGATGTAAATTGGTAAGGTCATGGTATTTACCATGCATACATTCTAGTGTAATAATTCAGAGATATTACTTTTTTTGAACGGAGCACTACCACTGCTACCTAGTCGTACCTTCTTAATGTCCGAGGAGGCCTTCTTGTCTGCATACAGTATGCATCAAAATTCAGTATAAAAAAGGACTGCTCACGAGTAGAAAGATCATTGTCGCAATTTGGAATGACATGTTCCAGTAGGAATCCTAAATATACAAAGAGAGGATTAGTTCGGCAGAATCAATACTATTATTAGTAAAAAATAGAGTCTGTAACAATACTATAAAAGCGATTGTCTCCAAAGTCCACCATGCCACAAAAACATTTAGCAGCCATTTAAATATGGATTTGGGTTCATATATACACGAAGCGCAGTAAGTATTGTGAAGCAAGAAAAAGAATGCTCCTACTATCAGAAATATATGCCGACAAGGCGACAACACCATCCTATTAGAGCTCGAAAACAGGAACAGAGAAGGCACCTATTGCTGTTCATGGAGCTGTGTCTGAACCTCTGAGGGAGTCCTGGATTACGGGGTGTCCGGATAGCCGAACTATGACCGTTGGCCGGACTCCTGGACTATGAAGATACAAGATTGAAGACTTCGTCCCGTGTCCGGATGGGACTTTCCTTGGCGTGGAAGGCAAGCATGGCGATACGGATATGTAGATTTCCTACCATTGTAACCGACTCTGTGTAACCCTAACCCTATTCGGTGTCTATATAAACCGAAGGGTTTTAGTCCGTAAGACGAACAACAATCATACCATAGGCTAGCTTCTAAGGTTTAGCCTCTCTGATCTCGTGGTAGATCTACTCTTGTACTACCCATATCATCAATATTAATCAAGCAGGAGTAGGGTATCACCTCCATCGAGAGGGCCCGAACCTGGGTAAAAACATCGTGTCCCTTGTCTCCTGTTACCATCCGCCTAGACGCACAGTTCGGGACCCCCTACCCGAGATCCACCGGTTTTGACACCGACATTGGTGCTTTCTTTGAGAGTTCCTCTATGTCGTCACCTATAGGCCCGATGGCTCCTTCAATCATCATCAAAGACGCAGTCCAGGGTGAGACTTTTCTCCCCTGACAGATCTTCGTATTCGGCGGCTTTGCGCTGCGGGTCAATTCGCTAGGCCATCTGGAGAAGATCGAAAGCTACGCCCCTGGACATCAGGTCAGATTTGGAAGCCTGAACTATACGGCCGATGTCCGCGGAGACTTGATCTTCGACGGATTCGAGCCACAGCCGGCGTGACCGTCCTCGATGGGTACGATCTGGCTCGCCAACAAAGGCCTCGAGGCCGCACTCAAAGGTTCGCCCGACCCTTAATCCGGAGCCGGTTTCGCCGATCGAGGACGGTTGGTTAGACACCGCCTCGGGGGCTGAAATCTCTACGGTGATTGAGCCGAACACCATCCCTGTCCTTTGCAAAGCTCGTGACTCCCAGGTGCCGGACTCCTTTTCGGACTCCGAACCTCGCGCGCCCCTGCCAGTCGAACCCAACTGGGCGCCGGTTATGGAGTTCACCGCCACGGACATCTTTCAGCACTCGCCCTTTGGTGATATCCTAAACTCATTAAAGTCTCTCTCTTTGTCAGGGGAGCCCTGGCCGAACTATGGTCAGGAAGGTTGGGATTCGGACGACGAAGAATTCAGCGCCCACCCACCACCCACTTTGTAGCCACTGTCGATGATTTAACCGACATGCTCGACTTCGACTCCGAAGACATCGACGGTATGGAAGACGATGCCGGAGACGACCAAGAATCGGCGCCTACAGGGCACTGGAAGGCCACCTCGTCATACGACATATACATGGTGGACACTCCAAAAGATGGGAACGGCGATGGAAAAGCGAAGGATGACCCCTCCAAGAAACAGCCCAAGCGTCGGCGTCAGCGGCGCCGCTCTAAATCCCGCCACAGCAAAAACGGTGATTCCGGCACGGGAGATAATAACACCCCGGACAGTGCCGAAGACAACCCCCTCCAGCAGGATTCAGCACAGGAGGAGGGAGAAGCCAGCCCTCATGATAGAGCGGCAGACAGGGAGGTGGAGGACGATAATTATATGCCTCCCTCCGAAGATGAGGCAAGCCTCGACGACGATGAATTTGTCGTGCCTGAGGATCCTGTCGAACAGGAGCATTTTAAACACAGGCTTATGGCCACGGCAAGCAGCCTCAAGAAAAAGCGGCAGCAGCTTAGAGCTGACCAAGACTTGCTAGCTGACAGTTGGACTAAAGTCCTTGCATTCGAAGAGTATGAACACAAACGCCCCTATAAGAGATACCCAAAACGCAGGCTGCTACCCCAATTAGAGGAAGCAGCACCCAAACCTACATCACCAGCGCATGATGCGGCCGACCGGCCACCCCGTGGCCGCGACAGAGATGCCTCTAGACCCTCCATTCAAGCCGCACCCCGGCGCCGCTCGACCAAGGCACGGGGAAACGCGCCTGACCTGCGAGACATATTGGAGGACAAGGCAAGGCAAACAAGATCGATCTACGGATCATGTGGGCGCCCCACGACACGTGATGATAACCGTCACGCCGGATACAGCAACTCCGGCCGGGCCGAACACAGTAGACAAAGCTCATATGAGCTACGTCGTGATATAGCCCAATCTGAGGCGCCAAGACACCCACTATGCTTCACAGATGAAGTAATGGATCATCAAATCCCTGAGGGCTTCAAACCCGTAAACATCGAATCATACGATGGTACCACAGATCCTACGGTCTGGATCGAGGACTATCTCCTCCATATCCACATGGCCCGCGGTGATGATCTACATGCCATCAAATACCTCCCACTCAAGCTTAAAGGACCAGCTCGGCATTGGCTCAACAGCTTGCCAGCAGAGTCAATCGGTTGTTGGGAGGACCTGGAAGCCGCATTCCTTGATAACTTCCAGGGCACATATGTGCGACCACTAGACGCCGATGACCTCAGCCACATAATTCAGCAGCCAGAAGAATCGGCCAGACAATTCTGGACACGGTTCCTAACCAAGAAAAATCAAATCGTTGACTGTCCGGATGCAGAGGCCCTTGCAGCCTTCAAACATGACATCCGCGACGAGTGGCTTGCCCGGCACCTAGGACAGGGGAAGCCGAAATCCATGGCAGCCCTCACAACGCTCATGACCCGCTTTTACGCGGGAGAGGACAGCTAGCTAGCTCGTAGTAACAACTTGACCAAAAACCCTGGTAGTCCAAATACCAAGGACAGTAATGGCAGGTCGCGTCGCAACAAGAACAAGCGCCGCATTAACGGCGATAATGCTGAAGATACGGCAACAAGGCCGGATTCAGTGAGGCTCTAAACCCGGTCAGCGGAAGAAGCCATTCAAAAGAAATACCCAGGGCCCGTCCAACTTGGACCGAATACTCGGTCGCTTGTGCCAGATACATGGCACCCCCGAAAAACCAGCCAACGACACCAACAGGGATTGTTGGGTGTTCAAGCAAGCAGGCAAGCTAAGCGCCGAAAACAACGACAAGGGGCTGTATAGCGATGACGAGGAAGAGCCCCGGCCGCCGAACAATAGAGGACAGAAGGGCTTTCCCACACAAGTGCGGACGGTGAACATGATATACGCAACCCACATACCCAAAAGGGAGCGGAAGCATGCACTAAGGGACGATATCTGTGATGGAGCCAGTCGCCCGAAGTTCAACACATGGTCTTCCTGCCCGATCACCTTTGATCGAAGGACCACCCACTAGCATCCGTCACGGCGGATTCGCCGCATTGGTTCTTGACCCAATCATCGACGGATTTCACCTCACTAGAGTCCTGATGGACGGCGGTAGCAGCCTGAACCTGCTTTATCAGGATACAGTGCGCAAAATGGGCATAGACTCCTCAAGGATTAAACCCACAAAGACGACCTTTAAAGGCGTAATACCAGGTGTAGAGGCCAATTGTACAGGCTCAGTTACACTCTAAGTGGTCTTCGGATCCCCGGATAACTTCCTAAGCGAAGAGTTAATCTTCGACATAGTCCTGTTCCGCAGCGGCTATCGCACTGCTTGGACGAACCGCATTTGCAAAGTTCAATGCGGTGCCGCACTACGCATACCTCAAGATCAAGATGCCAGGCCCTCGAGGAGTAATCACGGTCAATGGAAACACCGAACGCTCTCTCCGAACAGAGGAGCACATGGCGGCCCTCGCGGCGGAGGTGCAAAGCAGCCTCTCACAGCAATTCTCGAGTCCGGCTATTAAACGTCCGGCCACCGTGAAGCGCGCCCGGAGTAACCTACAACAAGACCGCTGGCACGATCCAAGCACGCGTAGCAATCCGGCCCCAACCCCAGCCCTCGCGAAACCGCGAAGCCAGTACTACGCGTACATAACTACGCTCTGGAGATACCATGGGCATATGGGGACTGGAACGACCACGGCACGCCCAGAATGCGGCTCAACCGCACCAGGGGCTCCCGATTGTGTCATTCTTTTTCTTTTCTTCTTTTTTCTTACTTTCAGGACTCCGTTTTCCAGAAGTCCTGTCCGGCACTAGAATTGCCGAACTCACGATGCAACAGCCAGGGAAGCAGAAAGCTACGTCGAGTGTCCAGGTGGTCTCTACTACGATCATTATACCTGTTTTACATACCATCCCGCAGCTTACCCCTGGAGGTGGACAACTTAAAAAGTCACATCCCTTGCTTATCGTGACTATTTGTATCGCTCTGCTTCCATTGCAGTACCTTTTGAATAAACAATACATAGCTTTTGCCTATTATTGCACTCCTTTCTTTATCTATATATATGTTCATTTCATGACATGTTGCACCCGTACACTTTGGTACGACCAATACACCAGGGGCTTAAGTACCCCAAAAATATGGTGTGACAAGTCCGAACAGTTTCACAAGTGCGGCACCCCGAACTTATAGCATTATATGAATCGGCTTCGAATCATGTCTTGGGTCAATAGTTGGGTTTGCCCGGCTCCCATGTTTTGGTACCTTACGTTCCGTTATATCGGCTAAGGTAGCGGTGGGAGAACCACTGCGATTGTGCCCCAGTTGAGCTGGGTTGAGCACCTCAGTGGAGAAAGCTAAAACTGACCGTCATGATAGGGCGAGAGCCGGTCGCTGTTCGAGAGGTTTTTTCGGGTCCCTAAAGACTTATCCCGCTTAGAGCGAGGAGTCGGCATTGTCCGGCCAAGGCATGGATAGCGCCCCGAACTCGGTCTTGTTCGTTGGCTAAGTGAGAGTGTTCAAGCACTATAAGTCTGGTTGCCTTGTTCGTTGCGTTGAGCTCCTCCCTCGACGGACCCAAGAGTGGGAACAAGAGCGCTCAAGTTTATCCCGAACACCCCAACACTCGTGGCATGGGGGCTGAAGCCAACGACTTGCCATCTCTCAAATTTGATAAACGGCCGCATGTAAGGTAATATTTTAAATTAACAAGCGTTGCTTAGCGCATATGAACAAGTTTTCAGCGACAGGATAACAAATGCGAGTCTATTCAAAAATTACATCTTTGGAGCACTCATCCGCTATCTGGCGGGCACCCTTCAGACGCCCTCATAATACATTTCGGCTTGCGATGCTCCTTGCCCTTCGGTGGCCCGTCCGTCCACAAGCTTCTCCGCATCCAGCTTGCCCGGTGCACTTTAGCATGGGCAAGGGCCGACGGGCACCTTCAATGTAGACGGAGCGCTTTGATGACTTCAATCCACGGACAAAGGCCCACCAGCCGCTGCACTAGCCCGAAGTAGCTCCCAGGCATGGCTTCCAATGGCCACAGTCGAACTATGAGGCCGTTCATGGCCTGTTCGGCGACCTTGTGGAGCTCGACCAGCTGCTTCAGCTGGTCGCTCCCCTCCTTGGCGTTCGGCCTCAGCATACTGAGACCAGAACACCTTTTCTGTCGAGCTCCCCTCCTTGGCGCGGTAGAACGCGGCAGCATCAGACACACTACGGGGCAGATCTGCGAATGCTCCTGGAGAGCTCCGAATCCGGGTAAGTAATAGGTAATTCACTTTCACATGTTTGCTTTGCATAAAGAATGCCTTACCTGCCGCTATCTTCTTTAATGATTCAATTTCTTGGAGGGGTTTTTGGGCTTCGGCCTTAGCGGCTTTGGCTCTCTCAAGAGCCAAGGCGAGCTCGGACTCTCGAGTCTTCGAGTCACGCTCCAAACTCTCGTGTTTTTCCACGACAGCCTGGAGCTCTTGCCGCACCTCCGCCACCCGCTCCTCCTGCTTCTCTCGCTCGGTGCGCTCATGGCCGCTTTGATTTCGGCCGGACACCGCTTCCTTCAGGTCGCCACCTCGTTCGTGGCCCCTACAACACCCACGTTATTCCTGTCATTTTTTGCAACCGAATCCTTTCTATAAGGTATTTCTTTAATAAGGTATTGCTTACCTTCCCTGTCCTCGAGCTGCTTCTTCGCAAGGCCGAGCTCGTTCTCGGACCACTCGAGGCTCTTCTTCAATGCATTGACCTCCGCAGTCAGTGCGGCAGAGGTCAGCAGCGCGGCCTACATTCGCATATTGACATACTTATGTTAGACTCCTGCGTATATCTTTTTAGATCCTTAGTCCGGCTTTTATTTCCGAACACCGAACTAAGCATCAGGGGCTACTGTCTATGCGGTAATATTTTTACATATTCTAAACTTACCTCAAAGCATGTTAGAAGGCTGGTACACGCTTTAGTCAGCCCGCTCTTGGCGGACTGAACTTTCTGGATCACCACACTCATAACAGTGCGGTGCTCCTCCTTGATGGAGGCGCTGTTAAGCGCCTCCAGTAAGCTATCCGGTCCCTCCGGTTGGACGGAGAACACCGGCGTCTTACCCTTCCTACGAAGGGGCCGCTTGCCGGACTTCGGAACCGCTGAAGGTTCCGGTATGGAGTCCGGACAAGGGTCGGGCTTAGAGCCCCTGGGGTCTCGCTCCCCTCACAAGATGGAGTCCGGGAGGCTGCCTTGCGGCACCTCCCGCGCCACCTCCTCTTGACCAGGCCCCCCTCGGGGCCCCACCTCGGCGTCGTCCGCAGCGTGACGTGAGGAGGTGGCCGGAAGTGAAGTACTCTCCACTTCCGACGAATTCAGGGACCAGCTCGACGAAGCGGCGAGCTCGTCCTTGGGTGGGCTGCATGATTGTTCGTCATTAGAGAACACTATGCAATGAAAAAGAGAAATGGGTATCCGGACACTTACGATCTCGCCAGGGGCTTGGCCCCTGTTGGCCACTCCTCCTCGTTGTTGTCGGTGTTGGTGGAGAAGTCCGGAGGAAGGGTCCTTCCTCTCTTGGACCCTCCGGCCTCCCCAGTTGGGGCGGCCTTCCTTTTCTTCTCTCCCCCCGCTGGGGGAGAGGCTTCTTTTTCCTCCTCCTCTTCCTCAGAGGAGGATTCCGCCTCAGGTTTTTCGGGCGATGAGTCTGACAGCACCTGGCGCCGGGAGCTCCTTCGAGTTCCCGTGGCCTCCCTCTTGGCCTTCTTCTCCGGCACCACGTGAGGTGCCGGAGCCAGCAGCCCTGTCAATCGGGCATCCGCTGGGTCTTCTGGCAAAGGGGCCAGACAGTTAATCTGTCCGGACGTCTTCAGCCAGTCCTGTCAAAGGTTAGGGAGTTTTAGATCCCACATAGAGTCAATCTATGAAAAACAAGAGTCCCATAAAGGGTAAAATAACTTACCTCGCTGGCTTGACGCTGCGAGCTAAATCCGCAATCTTCGGTAGCGGATGTGGGAGCCTCGGCGCCCTTGAACAACACCTTCCAGGCATCTTCGTACGTAGTGTCGAAGAGCCTTTTCAGAGTTGGGTGCTGTGCCGGATCGAACTCCCACAATTTGAAGGCCCGTTGTTGGCATGGGAGAATCCGGCGGATGAGCATCACCTGGATTACGTTGACAAGCCTGAGATTCTTGTCCACCAGGTTTCGGACACAGGTTTGGAGTCCGGATAGCTCGTCCGAATCACCCCATGTCAGGCCCGTCACTTTCCATGATGTGAGCCGCGTGGGGAGGCCAGATCGGAATTCGGGGGCCGCCGCCCATTGAGAGTCGCGCGGCTCAGTGATGTAGAACCACCCCGATTGCCACCCCTTTATGGTCTCCACAAAGGAGCCCTCGAGCCATAGGACTTTGGCCATCTTGCCAACCATGGCACCTCCGCACTCCGCTTGGCGGCCGCCCACCACCTTCGGCTTGACATTGAAGATCTTCAGCCATAAGCCGAAGTGGGGCTGGATGCAGAGGAAGGCCTCGCACACGACGATGAACACCGAGATGTTCAGGATGAAATTCGGGGCCAGATCGTGGAAGTCCAGGCCGTAGTAGAACATGAGCCCCTGGACAAATGGGTGAAGTGGAAAACCTAGTCTGCGGAGGAAGTGGGTGAGAAACACCACCCTCTCATGGGGCCTGGGGGTTGGAATGAGCTGCCCCTCGTCGGGTAGCCGGTGCGCTATGTTGCTGAACAAGTATCCGGCCTTCTGCAGCTTTTTGATGTGCCCCTCCGTGACGGAGGAGGCAATCCACCTGCCTCCCGCTCCGGACATAGTTGGAGAAGGTTGAGGTGGGATGTGCGTACTTGGGCGCTGGAGCTCGAGTGCACGGAAATGGATGAGCAAAGGAGGAAGAAGGCGTAGGTGAAAAGGTGGATCCTTATCCCCTTATATGGCTGGACGAAGCTATGTGTCCCCCGCCAGCCTGGTAAAACTCGCTTATCTCCCAAGCGCCGTAATCAATGGCGCGGATGGGTTACCCACGTCTGTATTGATGGGAATCCCGGAATAAGGGGGCACGATGTCCGCTTTGATAAGACGTGCCAAGGAAACCGCCTCACTAAACGCGCTAAGGTGGAACAGTAAAAAACAATTCAGATAAATGCTCGGCCGTGGTGTGGTGTCACGCCGCGGAATACGTCAGCAGATCTGTGCAAAAATTATTCTCTCTACGGTGGTGTGTGGAACTTGTTTTGCAGAGCCGGACACTATCGTTGTGTTCAAAACCTTCTAAGTATTCGGAAGAGGAACCCGCCTTACAATGCCGAAGATAATATGCGCGTCGGACTCGTCGTCATTGAAGCCTAGTTCAGGGGCTACTGAGGGAGTCCTGGATTAGGGGGTGTCCGGATAGCTGAACTATCACCGTTGGCTGGACTCCTTGACTATGAAGATACAAGATTGAAGACTTCGTCCCGTGTCCGGATGGGACTTTCCTTGGCGTTGAAGGCAAGCTTGGCGATACGGATATGTAGATTTCCTACCATTGTAACCGACTCTGTGTAACCCTAACCCTATTCGGTGTCTATATAAACCGAAGGGTTTTAGTCTGTAGGACGAGCAACAATCATACCATAGGCTAGCTTCTAGGGTTTAGCCTCTCTGATCTCGTGGTAGATCTACTCTTGTACTACCCATATCATCAATATTAATCAAGTAGGAGTAGGGTATTACCTCCATCGAGAGAGCCCGAACCTGGGTTAAAACATCGTGTCCCTTGTCTCCTGTTACCATCCGCCTAGACGCACAGTTCGGGACCCCCTACCCGAGATCCGCCGGTTTTGACACCGACAACCTCCATTTGCATGTGTAGAGCTTCTGCCAAGTTCCTGAGAAATGGAGAAGGGGACATATGTAAATTTGTAAGGTCATGGTATTTACCATGCATACATTCTAGTGTAATAATTCAGAGATATTACTCGTTTTTGAATGGAGCACTTCCAGTGCTACCTAGTTGTACCTTCTTAATGTCCGAGGAGGCCTTCTTGTCTGCATAGAGTATGCATCAAAATTTAGTATAAAAAAGGACTACTCATGAGTAGAAAGATCATTGTCACAATTTGGAATGACATGTTCTAGTAGGAATCCTAGATATACAAAGAGAGTATTAGTTCAGCAGAATCAATATGATTATGCAACAAACTATCAACCATTGCACTATATCTCAAGAATTTAGTGTAGCCACCAAAGGAAGTGGTAATCAAGGCAACATCAATCTAACAACAATGGCTGACCGATGATGCTTTAGTCCATCTGGTTTACTAATTCAGAGGAACTGTAACAAAAATCACTCTTTGGTCAATAGCATCAACTGATTCTTTGAACTCTAAATTCCACTCTTAGCTAAAATTATTCTTCCTCTCTTCTATGTCAGATCTGCACACGTCAAATTTTAAAATCCATATAATAGCAAAGTAAAATACGTGTGAGGAAGAAATTAAGAGAGGGAGAGAAAGAGTGGAGCACCTAGTTCGCCGCCGGCCTGCATCGCTCGAGCCGCCTGCGATAGACACATGTTGTCCTCCTTATACTCCAGATCCATGAGGCAGCCATGGGAGGAGGGATGAGCTCCTGGTTCCTCTCGCCTTTTCACACCGCTTGTTCAGCTCGAGCTCCTTGCCCAGTTGGGGGGGGGGGGGGGTGGAAGCAGAGGTGGTGCCTCTCATGGCATAGAGGATGCGCCTCTCATGGTGCAGAGGAGGCAACGATGCGGTGGCGCAACAAGTCGACCTATCGGCCGCCGGCAGGTGCGCGAGGCCTCACCCTGCCCCTTCCCCATGCTAGGATCGCTCACCTTCTCCTTCCCCGTTGTTGCTTGCCTTCCTCGCCGGCCCCTCACTGCGAAGACGACCTACGTCCGATCTGGATCAACGGTGACATGGAAGAGGACAGGAGGAGGCGAGCAGAGGAGAAGGCTGGCGGTGGGATCCACGGCGACATCATAGAGGAGAGGAGGAGGCGGGTGGAGAGACGAGGTCGGCCGGCGGCGGCTGGCGAGGAGAGGATGGTGGGGATCGAGGGAGGGGTGCGGCGGCTCGTGGGGATCGAGGGGAAAGAGAAAGAGGGCTAGGGTTCGTTTGGCGGCTGGGGTGGGGGTGGGGCGAGACGCGGGTGATTGGGTGCGGGCGCGCCGAGCTGATTGGGCAAAACCACCTGCACCTGCAAACGGGCAACCCAGCCAACCAACGTGCGGCGCGAGCCCACCCGTCATTGGACAAAGAAAACGACCACGAGGTGAAAATTGATTTTAACTACTGTGAAGATCCAACGGCTTAGGTGCGCCAAAATGGCAGATCAGACGGTCGACAAAGCTTGCAATCGGGGGAGCATTCTGGAGGTGAGTTGGCTAGCTTCTATTTTGTTTTAAATTGTTCGATAAAGGCGTGGACATCGTGGTTGTCCGTGTTTTAGTGTTAAGTGTCACAGGCACGGGCATAAAACGCTCAAAGGCATGGTCTGTGGTATTACATGGAGTCATGCTCATGGATCGAGAGGGAGCACGGTCGCCTCTTCCTTCTGCTCCGATGACAAGCACACCACGAGAAGGCGGCGTCGCCGGTGGAGCCACTCTGGACCTCTTGGTACTACGAGCAGTGCATTCCATCTCCACCTCCATTGCTGTCGTGGCCCCGCCTACGACCATTGTTCAGTGAGGTGGATCTGGAAGAGGCACGACAAGAAGCCAATGGAGGCCTACTTTAATATTAGGCAGAATCACGTTCATGTGTTTATTGCGCAAACCTTACATTTCATTAGCTGCACGGGCTTGAAGTCTCTGCAGCCACAGTTATATGCGTTTGTGACTTTCTGTATTTCAGTGATAAGGGTCATAGACACTAGCGTCAAATCCACAAAGGCATCGTGTGGTATTATATAGAGTCATGTTCACCTGTGTCTGTTTTCCGGATGATTCCGTCAACTCGTTTAGACGGAGAGGCACGGACGAGAAGCCCATGGAGGCATACTTCAGTATTAGGCACATTCACGTTCGAGCGTTTACAGCACAAACCGAACACGAGATAGACACTTAGGTTAGGTCTTCACTGCACACGTACAAAAAACACAAGAGCGTAACAGAGGAGGAGGAGCAGATCTCAGAAAAAAAGAGGACGAGGCACAGTGCAAGGACATAATTGCGGATGTCACCACTGGCGCGCATTTTTTAAAAGCACGGGCTAGCACTCTGTGCAGTCACGGTTATGTACGTTTGTGACTCTCTGTGTTTCAGTCATTAGGTTCACAGGCACATGCGTCCAATCCACAAAGGCATCGTGTGGTATTATATAGAGTCATGTTCGGTTGTGTTTGTGTTACGAATGATTCAGTCGACTCGTTCAGACGGAGAGGCACGGACGAGATGCCCATGGAGGCATACTTTAGTATTAGGCAGGGTCATAATCATGCGTTTATTACGCATGGTCGATTGTATTACATAGAGTCATGCTGGCCTGTGAGACTCGACCAGGCGGAGATGCACGGGCATTTACTCTGTGAGGCACGGAATTGCCTATATGAGAGACATTGTTTTTTAAAGATTATTTCCTTGTATTTAAATGCACAGACGTGAAGTCCATACAGACACGGTTCAGTACCGAGTTGCGTCACGCTTCTTTCTTGATAAAGGCGTCGACGTTCATGGCTATCTCTATTTTAGTGTCAAAGGTCACAAGCACGGGCATACAGCCCTCAAAGGCAAGGCGTGCTATTATATAGAGTCATGCTCAAAGGTTTTCTGATTGTATTCCGAATGAGTCGGTGGACTCGGTCAAAAGCAGAGGCACGGGCGTCAAGTACACTCAGGCATGTTTTTTTCTTACCCAGAGTCACGTTAGTGCCGCCGCTATTCGGGTGTGAACGCCACGTGCCGCCGCTACGGAGACCCAAGGGTCCGACGGACGTCTCCTCCGCTGACGCCGGTCTGGCTCGTCGCCCGAGGCCAGGCTCCGGCTATTTAAGGCGGACCGAGGGGGTCTCGAAACCCTAGCCACACCCTCTTTCTTGGACTGTCCAGATCCACGCCACATAAAGCGGCGCTCGCAGGCCGCGCGATCCCAGCAATGGAGACGGAGATGGAGGTTCACTCCAGTGCCCCGAGCACCAAGACGGCGAGGCTCACGCCACCGGCGACGCCTTCTTCTGATGGTTTGGCGGTAGCGGCTGGAAGTGGCGAGGGTGTGCCTACTGGATCCGAGAATCAAGAAGAGTAGTCTGGTCCAGACCGCATCAGCGACCTCCCGGACGGTGTCCTCGGTGAGATCATCTCCCGTCTGTCCACTAAGGAAGGCGTTCGTACTCAAATCATCGCACGTCGTCGGCGCCCTATTTGGTGCGCTGCTACTCTGAATTTGGACTGCTGTGAGATTCCTATCCCATGTCTTTTTAACCCTCTAGATCAAGTACATTTCGAGTTGGTCACCGCGTACTCCGCCACACCGGAGGAACTCGTCTGCGTAACATACACTGGAACTTTTTTTTAGAGGAGAACATGTCGGTGAAGATAATTCGTATGATGATTCGTACCTTCCAGAGACCATCCTCTCCAGCCATCAGAGTGCAATTCACCGCCTCTGCATTCCGGCGTCCTACCTCCACTGCAGGCACTCCATAGTCGACGCCTGGCTTCAATCCCCAAGACTGAACAATATCTAGGTGCTCTCGTTTTACTACCTGTTCCCACCATGCTTGAGACAACATGACATAGGACCATTCTCATGCCCTTCGCTCATGCCATCACCACCAGCATCAAACCCTCAGATTTCCTCCTCTCTCCAAACCATCGCCTTTGCTCTTTGCAAGTTACTAGAAAATTATGTACGGGCGCTTAAATTACCACTGCTCAGGAGACTCTCGCTAGTATATATTTATGTATCAGACATCTCATTACAAAGCATCATCAGCTCTACTTCTCCTACACTTGAGTCTCTGCTACTTGTTTGGACAGTCAGGCACCATTGCATCAGAATAAACTCACCTAACCTTATAAGCATCGGCATTTCTGGTTACTATGGGAAAATTGGTATAGAAGATGCCTCGTCACTTCAACGGTTGCTTTGTGATGGTGATTGCAAGAAGTTGCGGATAGTTATCACCTCTGCACCTAAACTGTAGGTCATGGGCAAATTATCTAATATTTTCTGTGAATCCGCCATCACAAATGACCGTATAATTATTTAGGTACTGACTTTCAACAATATTTTCACCTCCATTCATTGGTACAAACAAGTTCCATGCAATCCAACCTTTACTCTACAAATATTATATTTTATTCTACTTGAAGTGTTTGCCGACGGTCAGCACATCCACAACAGTTCATTCTATCAAGATGTTGTCTATCAGCATGGATTATGACCTGCACACAGTCTTTTCCCTGGTGCAACACTTCCGAAGCTTGGAGAACTTGTATATCGAGGTGATGCTTCTCACACAAATTGTAAACACATACCATGCATGGTGTAGAACTCCATTCAACAAAAAAAACGTCACTTACATTTGTATGTAATGGACAAAGTTGGATATAGTCATGGACAAGTATTAGGACAAAACTAAAAAAAAGCTTTTATCACAACAGAGGTTATAGAGTTATTCCTTCACTTGCTCTCCTAGCAGAATCACTCTTTATGGAGCTTAACCATTTCAAATCTTCATGTTTATTCAGGAAATAGCCTCTAATGAAGAAAGTCTTGCGAAAGACTGTTCTTGCAAGCACCATCATGACGTTTGTTTGAAGTCACTGACGCTGGAAAGCTATGTTCAATGCGGGAAAAGCATTTGATTTGCGAAATTCTTTATTATCAACGCAGCACAGCTGCAGACTATGAGGATAAAGTTTCTTCTTTGGGAAGACTTCACGGAAGAATTCTTCAAACAACAACAAGACGTGCTTCAGTGGGACAAAAAGGCTTCTAAACATGCTTGCCTTAGGTTGTCGCCAAGTTGCAACCACGGGAACTTGGATCTAAGGCACGCATGCATTGAGTAACTGGATTTAAAGGATCCATTCACTTGTAAGTGCTGAAAATAGTCTTGAAGTGAGATGTTGCCGCCACTTTCCGGTTTGGAATTTACGTAGGTGTGGTGAAACAATGCCCGTACCTTTTTGCTCAATATGTAACCTTGCCAATAGCGAACACGGTATTTTATGTCTATGGCTAAACGGTCTTTGCTCATGCCGTACATTTCATTAGCTAAACGGGATTCAAGTCTCTTGCAGCCACGGCTATGTACGTTTGCGACTGTCCCTGTTTCAGTGATAAGGGTCACAGGCACGGGCGTCAAATCAGCAAAGGCATCGTGTGCTAGTATATAGAGTCATGTTCGGTTGTGTCTGTTTCCCGAATGATTCCGTCGACTCGTTTAGATGGAGAGGCAGGGACGAGAAGCCCATAGAGGCATACTTTAGTATTAGGAAGAGTCACTTTCATGCATTTATTGCGCAAGCCGCACATTTCATTAGCTAAACGGACTTAAACTCTCTGTAGACACGGCTATGTACGTTTGTGACTTTCTGTTTTTCAGTGATAAAGGTCACAGGCACGGGCGTCAAATCCACAAAGGCATCATGTGGTATTATATAGTCATGTTCGCTTGTGCTTGTGTTTGTGTTCTGAATGATTCACTGAACCACGGTTTGTTAGCAAACACACAGACGATTATGCCTGTCACACGGGCACGACCATGGCAAGTGCGCGGTTTGCAATGTACCACACAACAGCCATGAAGTGATACGACGTGCATTGTTCTACATGCCACACAGGCACGCCCGTGATTCCACGTGCTTCAATAGCACGTAAAGACGTGATTCTTACACAGGAAACATCATGAACCTACTGCCAGACACTATATCCATTTGTGAAAAAGTAACGCAAACACGCTCGCCTGTGTTTCAGTGTTTCAGTCATTAGGATCACAGCCACGGGCGTCAAATCCACAAAGGCATCGTGTGGTATTATATAGAGTCATATTTGCCTGTGTCTATTTCCCGGATAATTCCGTCGACTCATTTAGACAGAGAGGCACGGACGAGAATCCCATGGAGGCATACTTCAGTATTAGGCAGAGTCACGTTCAAGGGTTTACTGAAGAAACATAACAAAATTGGATTCAGATGTGAACCCTCACTGTTTACTTTGTGAGGCAATGAATGACCTATCCGAGAAACATTGTCCTTAAAGCACGGGGAAGAACTCTCTGGAACCACCGTTCTGTACCAAAGAACCACTGTCAAACGCATCGAAATCAAGCAATGAGGGCCACACTTTTAGTAGTAGAAAAAGCACTTTATCAGCTGGCGTTGCTCCTTTGCTACGCGCACAGTAGGGTGGGTGTGGAAGGCACGTTATTCAAGCAGACAACGAGCATCACGATGTCACGACAAGGTCAAAAGCATGGTTGTGAGTCTGCAGTGTCACGGCTAGAATCCTTGAGACGCATTTGGGTGTGGCCTGTTAAGTAGAAACTCGGTTGTGCGGTCACCAGAGGCACTATGTAACGCCCCGTGAAACAGGTTTGGTTGACCACTGGGGTGGCTATCTATGCTTTAAGCTCTTTTCATCTCTCATGTGTCGTAGCAGAGACGCATGGTTTTATTCTTACACCATCCAGCTTCATAAAGAAACGGCTGGAAAAATTTACCCGCAAACCTATCGCCCTTATAATATTTTCTCAGCTCAGTAATAGAAATACCTAAATAAGCAAAATCTCTTCTACTTCGCCAAATAAACTTACAAGCCGTTTTTTATAACCACAGAACAAGGAGCAGAAACAGTGCAGCGGCTCAAATGCAGCTCCATCAGTGCAAGGCTCAACTGCAGCTCCTCAGTGTGTATGGCAAGTACATACGAGAAGCACTGCTCTACCTGCAACACAGGCACAGATGTGCATCCATTCTGTGCATGACAGGTACATACGAGAGGCACTGTCGTACATACAACACAGGTACGGTTACACATACAGCGAGCATTTCTCCACTGAAAAATTAAAACTACTTTATATATTTTAACCTTGGTGCCACAGCATTTTATAGTCCTTCGGCCCGTACAAGGCCGCAAAACCACACACTTCCTGCATGTCTGCACGCAACACAAAAACAGACAAGCCTACACACGGTGCAAATACTACAACAGTTCTCTGATAAAGTTTACATAAAACCCAAGCTCCTCTTTCAGACAAGCCTACACACAATGCAAAGAGAATGCAACAACAAATAACTCCATACACTTGCACAACTAACACAAGGCCTGATTTCAGCATCCACACCTGAGCGGAACCGTCAAATCTAGGTATTCAACACTTATGTTTCTTAAATGCGGACGCGCTTGGCTGCAACTTGATGATAATCTAAGACGTGCACGTTTAGAAGCCCTTCTATGCCACTCCTGAACCCTTTGTTGCTTGGGAAACGTTCCTGTTCGGTGCGCCGACCGAACTTTCGGCCGGCTCATGCGCCACGTTGGATCCTACTCCGTATGAGCCAGCCACGTCCACTCCCCACGCGTCATTTATGGGCCCTGCAAACCACATCCATCTTCCTCCTCCCTTATCCCTTTCACTCAGTTTTCCCCCAAATCAACCACGACCTGCTCTGCTCCGACGACTTCCGCCTCCATCTGCCCCGCGCATTTTCGGCGAGCGGCTGCATCCACCTCTCCCTGCATTGCTCCGGCGACCTCCTCGCCTCCACCCGCCCCCGTGCTGCTCTGACGAGGGGCTGCATCTACCTACCTCCACATTTCTTCAGCCTTTTGACCTGCCCCCACGCTGCTCCGGCGAGAGCCTCGCCCTCGACCTATCGCCATGCCGCTCCGGCGAGCATCGTCGTGCTCCACCCGTGCAGGAATGGCGACTACGTTGTGCACGAGCGGACGAGATGCTGGAATCGGTGTCGGCGGGAGCTTCAATCGGTGGTATTTTTTGCTACATCTGGCTTCTTGTTTTGCTGGAATCAGCGGCATTTTTTCCTAGGATCCACCTTGTTTGAGTGCCTTTTGCTGCAACCAGTCCAAAACTTTGCTACCATCATTTTGTTTATTGCTACTACCGTGCAGTCCGTCTTTTTTGATACATTTTTCCTTAATTAGATCCATCTTTTTGCTGGAACCACTCTAACTTTTTGTTACCATCGTCTTTGAAATTTGCTTCTGCCGTCTTAGTTTTTGCTACCACCCTGTTTTTGACTTTTTGTTGGATCCATCTTATTTTTGCTGGAACCACTTTAAGTTTTGCTACCGTGGTCTTTGTATTTTGCTACCACCGTCTTTTGTTTTTGCTACTGCCCCATTTTTGATATTTTTGTTGGATCATTTTTTTTGCTCGAATCACTTGCTACAACCAACGTCCTAGGAAGCTTCAATCGAAGGTAATGGAATTTGGGACCGGCCATGACGCAAGCGCAAAAGCTGGAACCGTGCATGAAAAAAGCTTCACCCGTTGTGTGAAAAAGCTTCAACCATGGCATGGTGGCTCCCGGCGACACCGGGAGCTGCAGCCGATGGCATGGCGGTGCTACGACGACGACGACTAAGATGGGCGGCGACCGGCGGCGAGGACGGTGACCGGGGGCGAGGACCGTGGGGCGAGGACGGCGACCGGTGGCAAGCTGGTGATGCTTCAAGGTCAGCCCTTGGAGAGTCCATGGCGGGGTGTCCAGGACGAATAGCTGTTTTGGATTGGACGTGATTTTCTATTGAGAAAAAAAACGATTCAAAGGCTGAATCTAACGGTGTGCAAAAGACAAACTAACGTTTCAGATACGACCGGCCCAACAGTTGGGCCGGCACACCGGCGCAGATCACTGCCCTTGTTGCTTTTAATAAAATACTCCCGTGAACTCTGTGGGAGGGGAGGAAAACTTAATGGTCATGGTCTCCAGATCATTTCCACTAAGAACAAAGAACATCGCAAAATCAGCGTAACTCCCGGAGCGAACATAATCTTCCAGCGATACTGTCTTCAGACAAATGTCGCGATGTTTGAGAAATTGCCGGTACTTACGACGCCATTTGTTTTTTTCACCAAGAGAAATCAACGATCCCTAAAATATAAATGATAGGTTGAAAGTACTTAGCTCCTATAAAAAGGAGATACAGACCATCAAAAAACCAAATGAAACAATTAGTTCCACCACATCCGTAACAAGAAGTTAGACATAGACTTGTCTATGTATGGATGTATCCAACAATAAATCATGTGTAGATACGGGTGCATAAATTTCAGTCAAAATTAAGAAAAGCATTTTGAAAAGGAACGAGTACTATAGTATGCACATTTCTGAAGATCATCACCTCGACAAACAAGTACTCTAGTTTTGGAAAGCACTGCAGCAATTCAACGACAATGTCCACCTTATAATCGATGTAGATAAGCAAGGTCTTGACAGATTGACGCATTGTTGTTAGACTGACTGCCTTCAAAACCTTGATGAAAAATAATAGAAGGTGGATCACAAAACTAATAGAATAAAGGTTGGATGAAATAAAACTTGTTTCCTCACAAACAAAGTGAAGCTGGAAGTATCGTGAAAACTCAATACCTCAATACACGTGAGACGACATGGATACGGTTCATACGTAGAGACACCAGTTAAATCCAAGTCCTGACTCTGCATGAAGAATAGAACATAGACCATCGAATTAATAGAAAAAACATTGGAACAAGTGCAGCTCTGTTTCAGTATGAAGGAAAGGCAGTACCTCAAGACGCGTCGAGGAAGGCACGAACACGAATTCACCCAACGCCTCCAGTTTAGGTGCAGAGACAACAGTTATCGAACAGTCGTCGACCAGACAAACAATAATCAACCGTCGAACCGAAGGGGCATCCTCAATAATGAGTTCTCCGTATGGACAAGAATGACAATGCTTACAAGGTTAGACGAGTTTATTGTGATGCGGCGACCTCCTCTATTGCAAACAAACAGGGGAGACTCAAGTGTAGGGCAACTAGAGTGGATTATGCTTTGCAGCGAGGCGTCTAATTTATCAACTTCCACAAGCGAGAGTCTTTCCACCAGTGGTAGCTTAAGCGTCCCAACGTAACTGTCTGGTATTTGGCAAAGAGCAAAGGCGAGAGTGTGGAGAGAGGAAGAAACCGAACCACGGAATCCGGTGCCGAGGGCGTAGATGAAGTGCATAGATCCAGTAATGTTACCTCTTGCGTCAGAAACCTTGGGTAGAGGTAGTAGAACTCAAGAACTTGGATATTGTTCAGCTTCGAGGATCGGAGCCAGGAATCAACGGTGGAGGGTCTGCACTGTAGGTAGCACGCCGGGATAAGGAGGCGGCTAACAGAGACAGCATGGCCGGACAAAATGGATTCCAGAAGACTAACAACATCAGAGACAGGATTTCGACCGGAATAGCATTTGCGAACGCGCTCCTTGGTGAAGGCGGACAGATGAGATATGTTCTCGATATGAACTTTTTCTCCATCGTTAAAAAGACGAGAGACAGAGATCTCGCGGCAGTCGAGATTCAGAGGAGCGATGGGCCACAGAGACCGCCAATGACGTGAGAGGATTCGAGTATGGATGCCATCCTTGATGGGAAGACGAGAGATGATCTCACCTAGGACGTCGTCCGCGAGATCACTGATGCGGTCCGCACGACATCCCTCTTCTTCCTCCTCGGATCGAGAGGGAGCACGGTCGCCGCTTCCATCCCCTCCGACGACCAGCACACCACCAGAAGGCGGCATCGCCAGAGGCACCACTCTCGTCATGTTGATGCTACGAGCAGCGCTTTCCATCTCCACCTCCATTGTTGGGGTGGCACCGCCCACGACCAATGCTCACTGAGGTGGATCTGGAGAAATGGATTACAGCTTGTCAATCCATCAAACGACTTAAATACACACGACGGGGAGCGGAGGGGTCTAGATTAATTACCTCTTTTTTTCTTTTGACGGGAAGGTCCAGGTAACAAGTAAAAGGTAGGTGGCTTCTTGAAACATTAAATAGAGCCACGACTTTCAAGGTACGAGATGCACGGTTGAAGACGCAGACCAGGCACGGGCGTGCCCATCCATGTTTTAATTATTTACGGCACACATTAAATAGAAGAATTTGTTTGACACCGGAAGCACGGTTCTACAGTCATCTTCCCTCTGCGAGCAGCAAAATTTTCCACGGGCACATTGACAATTAAGTCACTAGAAGATTCAAGGCCGTGCTTCTGCTTTGCAGATGATTCTGCTGAAACACTCACGGACAAAACCAATGAAGTGTGGCAGAGGCACGGCTTGTCACGTACCAGACACACGGTCCTCCCTTCGGCATTGTAACGCACTGTCCTACATGCCACACAGGCATGTAGAACAGTTCGGGTCTACGTTCGTGTCTCTTTGTGTTCCAAATGATTCCGTTGACTCTATCACCAGCGGAGGCACGGTATGTCGGACCAGAGAGGCATGATTGCGTTTTACGCAGGGTCACAATTGTCGTAGGCACGGGCATGAAGCGCTCAAAGGCATGGTCAGTGGTATTACATAGAGTCACGCTAACATTTGTCTTACGCATAACCACGGGCGTTTACTCTGTGAGGCACGGAATGGCCTATATGAGAGATGCTGTTTTTAAAAGCTTATTTCCTTGTATTTAAAAGCACGGACGTACAGTCCATAGTATGTTATTCGGGTGTGAACGCCACGTGACACCGCTTCGGAAACCCAAGGGTCCGACGGGTGTCTCCTCTGGTGACGCCGCTCTGGCTCGTAGCCCGAGGCCAGGCTCCGGCTATTTAAGCAGGACGGGGTCTCGAAACCCTAGCCACACCCTCTTCCCCCCTCTGCCCGCCGCCAGGCCATCCATTCCTCTTGCTGCTCTCCATCCTGACCCTCTCCGCCATGGCTGCGCAGGAGGACACTACTGCAGAACCCCGTGTCCAGACACTGGAGGGGATCAAGCCTGGCAAGGGTTCCTCATCTGTAAGTTCACTCTGCTTCCGCTTCTTTCATTTTTTTTCTTTCCTTCGGCTACTTGATTTATTTGTGAAACGTGAATAAGCCAGATGGAATCTCGAAACCCTAGCCAAATCCCCTTCATCCTTTTATCCGCCTCCAGGACATCCACTCCTCTTGTTGTTCTCGTCCCTGACACTCTCCGCCATGGCTGTGCAGGATGACCCTACTCCAGAGCATCGTGAACAGACGCAGGAGGAGATCTCGGCTGGCGAGACTTCCTCATCTGTAAGTTCACTCTGCTTTCGTTTCATTTGTTTTCTCTTTCTTTCGGCTACCCGGATTAGTTGTGAAACATGGATCATTGTGGTGAACTTCATCCTAAGTTGATGATAGTGCATCCTGCCATCAATCTAACACCTTCTCTTTTGTGTAGGTGAAGGACCGGTGGGAGGCTACGGAAGCTCACCTCTTGAAGATCATGGAGATATGCACGAGGTTGTACGATCTTTTGGATGAGAAGACGAAGGTGAAGCTCAAACTTGAGTACGATAAGTTGAAGCTGGACACATACGTTATGATAAAAGAGATCAAGGAACTTCGCGACCAGCGACCCCGATAGTTGTATCTGAAGCAATTAAGTAGTGGACTAAAAGTTTCTTATTTTGTCTTGCGTTAGCTCGTAGTCAGTAACTTTGATAACAAACATGTTTTGGTTTCCTGGGTCATGTTCCTTCCATTTTTATGGGTACAGATGTGAACACTAACATAATGGCCGATTTGAGAGCTATTTTTAAAATCACAGGCGTGAAGTCTATGCAGCCAAGGTTGTTTGTACCAACCAGAGTCATGTCTTGTGCACACATGAAGGCGTGGAAATTCCTGGCTTTCTTTGTTTCAGTGTTTTGGGTCACAGGCACGGGCATGAAGCGCTCAAAGGAATGGTCGATGGTATTACATAGAGTCATGCTAGCGTGTGACTCTATCAGACGGAGATGCACAGGCGTTTAGCCCACGGAGATGAACCTTTGTCTTACGCACAGCCACGGGCGTTTACTCTGTGAGGCACGGAATGACCTATGTGAGGGACGCTGTTTTAAAAATCTTATTTCCTTGTATTTAAAAGCACGGACGTGAACTCCCTATGAACACGGTTCCGTATTGAGTTGCATCACACTTCTTTCTTGATGTGTTACGTATATTATGTGATATAAAAGACGTGGACGTTCGTGGCTATCTATATTTCATTGTTTCACAATGAAGCACGGGCACGCTTTTAAACAAAGCACAAGCACGTCTCGATTTGCAGAAACAGCACGGTCATGGTTCTGCATGACGCTATGTTCTAGGCTGTGCAGCATATTTCCACCCAAACGTTCACCACACGGTCACGAACATACATAGAGGAAGTGCCGTGCAGTGATAACAGACGCAACCTTACAGGTACCAAAGGCACGAGGAGGCATATTGATTAACATCATCAGAAATGAATCACATTATACATGCGCACGCATATAGAGAGATGCATAAAAAGTGGACTACAGGAGATAAACTAAGTTGGTAATAGTGAACACACATAGTAAATAGAAGTCCTGATCATGACAGATCGACTGGGTCACTAAAAACTCAAAAGTAGTAACAAGTCAATGCTAGGTGGCTGCATGAAACATCAAATAGAGCCACGGCTTTGATGGTACGAGCCACTGTTGTACTTGCAGACCAGGCACGGGCGTGCCCCTCCGAGATTTAATTATTTACCGCACACATTCACAAAGCATGCATGTCTTTGTGGATCTGTTCGATGCCGGAAGCACAGCTCTACAGTCATCTTGCCTCTGCAAGCGGCAAAATTTTCCAGGGGCACGTTGACAATTAAGTCACTAGAAGATTCAAGGCCGTGCCTCTGCTTTGCAGATGATTCTGCTTAAACATGGACAAAACCAAGTAAGTGAAGTCATGGCGGAAGCACGGCTTTTCAAGAACGAGACATATGGTCCTGCCTTCGGCATTGTAACGCACTGTTCTACATGCCACATAGGCACGGCCGTGATTCCACATGCTTTAGTAGCATGTAAAGACGTGATTCTCTCAAAGGAAACGTCATGAACCTACTGCCATGCACTATATCCATTTCTGAAACAGAAAAACAAACACAACCGTAAACCGTTATGGTTGAAATCTTTGCATGACAGAAGCACAACATTAAGGCACATGAGGCATGGCTGGACACGCATCACAAGCATGGTTATTTGACACCAGCCCGCCCTCTCCACGGATCACTTGCTATTGCATCGCTCCACGTGCGGCCTTGTTTTTGATTGTTCAGCGATCCATTCTTCCTTCTCGACCCTTGTGCAAACCCACCCTTCTGCATAGCTATTCAACCTATTTGCCTATAATATTAATATTCATACATAAAAACAAAGCGAAAGATTGCGGTCATCACTGTTTTTTTCTTACGCCTGTTTAAGCTGCATTATTACCTTTTAATTTTTCTATTCGTACTGCTCTCCGGTACCAAAAAGTCTCCACTCAGACCTTTCCTTTCTGAAAATGGACTGCGCAGATTCAGTGCCTTGTCTCGGGCTTCCCTACATGCATTCTGTGTGCCTGGCTTGTGTGATGTTCGATTCTTGCGTAGATGCAAGACTTTGGTAAATGCTCCCTGCTGTCAGTGGGGTCGTTGGAGTTGCTGGCGTCTGACGTCTTCCTCCTGGGCTTGGAGTGCATTGTCATGAGCCGTTTGATGTCCTCGATGGCGTCGTCAGTGTTGTCGGCCATTTCATTGACCTTGCCCTCTTCTCCTGCTGTGATTTCCTCTTCTCCTCTTCAATCCTCATCCCCTCCTGTACTTCTGGGTTATCTAGGCAGTTTGTTTTCCTGTGACCCTTTACTCTACAACGGCCGCACTTGGATGCGGCTTTGTTGCCTTTTCCTTTCTTCTCAGAACCAGCTTTGATTCGATCTCCTTTTTTCTTGCCCTTTGAGCCACTCATGGGAGGGTTCTTGAGAGTTTCGGCAAGAATGCCCGTGTCTGGTTCCTCAGCAAGTGCCGCCATGAATTTTATTTTCATATCCACTGTATGCCTTCTCTTTTTTGCAAGCATTTGAACAGATATCTGACAACTTAGCGTAAGCGAGGCTGAATCTCATAGTTTCATCGTCTTGTGCGGTCATGCTATCACCTTGACTTGTAGACAGAACTTTCAGACTCTCTGATAGATTCCTGGTCTATCTGGGGATGATGAAGGAATTGTGGAAGTTGATCGATCATACATGTTTGGTCCATCACAAAGTAAGTGTCGTGTAGTGATAACAGACGCATAGTCTTACAGGCACAAGAGGAACGAGCGCCTCTCTATTGTAAAATATTTCAGCTAACAAGTTATTTGGAGAGGCACGGCCGTCACCTCACACGTGACTGCGTGTTCCAGGTGATTTTATTCGCTCGCTCTATTCACAAAAGGAAATCCAAACTTGCAGACGGTGCACAAAAAGATGAAAACTTGTTAGTTTTTTGAGCTTCTGAGTTGCTTCCCGACTGAAGAGCACAAAAACAAGTTCCTGACAACCTCACAGACAGTGCATAAAGTACAAGCTGGAAATCCAAACTGGAAAGCATGCAACAACACCTATCTGTGACAGCTGGATAACCGTTTTCAACATTCACGAGTCAATGGCTCCGGCAAATCCATGATTGGACACTGGTTTGTCCAGACGTGTACTTTTAAATCCAAGTTCATATGCCTACAATACCCTGACAATATAAGACAAGCACGTCTAGAAGCCTCGTTGCCCCATTGAAGCACCTCTTCTTGACGTTTATAAAATCCTTCAGTGATGTTGTCTGGGGGGAGAGAAACTTAAGCCTCATAGTCTCTAACTCCTTTGCATTCATAATAAAGAACGTTGCAAATTAAATGTTTTTCTTGCAGTGTACATATTTTTCAAGCGTTACTGTCTTCAGACGAATGTCATGCTGTTTGAGAAACACCCGGTGCCTGTGGCGCCACTTGTTTGTTACACCTTCCTCACGGCAGACTCCTCCCTGGAAATGCATGAAGAGTGAGAATACTTGAGAACTACAAGGGGAAAGAGAGGCCTCCAATATAGTACACTATGCATTGTTTGTGCTTTCAATGCGTCTGGAAATCATTTTACCTTGATAAACAAGTTCTCTAGGCTAGGAAAGCATCTCAGCAAGGCAACAACCTTGTTCAGATTTAATGACATGTGGATAAGTAGGGTCTTCACAGATTGAACCTCCATTGATAGGCTGACTACAGACAAAGCGTACACGAAGCACATATCATAAAACTAGATGGATAAAAGTTTACATGGCATGAAACTCGGGCAGTGGAACGAATGCAACTAAAGAGTATAGTGCAAAAGGTGAGTACCTCGATAACTGTAGAGCCAAAAACAATATTGGATTTAGGAAATCCTTCGTAAAAATTGCCCAGACACTCGAGTTTAGGTGCAGAGAAGACAGTTATCTGCAACTGCTGGCTCTGAATATCGTGAATCAGTCGTTTAAGTGAGGGCGCATCCTCAACAACGAGTTCACCATTCTCACAAAGGATACAGATGAGTTCAACTTTGGCTGAGTTTATTCTGATGCTGTGGTCCAGGTTATTGCAAACAAGCAGGAGCCACTCGAGGGTAGGGCAACCATGGTTGATTATGCTTTGTAGTGAGACTTCTGATATATCAACCTCCAAAAATGAAAGCCTCTTAAGCAATGGAAGTTTGAACGATTGTGCATACTCTTCAGGTATGTGGCCAAGAGCAAATGTGACGGTATGCAGTAAGGAAAACAACAACGTGGAAGTCGGTGGCGAGGCCGCGGATGAACAAAATTCGTGCAGTAGTGTGATGGTTTTTCCGAGGAAACGTGGCAAAATGTAGTAGAACTTGAGAACCTGCAGATTCTTCAGTCTTGGGGATCGAATCCAGGCCTCGACTGTAGAGGGTCTGTAGTGGAGGTAGCACGCGGGAATGCAGAGGCGATGAACTGTGCCCCCATGGCCGAAGAGGATGGCTTCCGGAAGGCACGAACCACCAACGTCAGACTGAAAATTGCACCGAGTTCCGAAATATCTAATGCGAATGAAATCCTTGCTGGGGAGCATCGACGCTACGTTGATATGAACTGTTTCTAGAGGCTTAAAAAGATGACCGACAGGAATCTCACTGCAGTAAAGATTCAGAGGAGCGGCGCGCCACAGAGGGCGCCACCGACATGCGAGGATTTGAGTGTGGGTGCCATCCTTAGTGGACAGACGGGAAATGATCTCATCGAGGACACCGTCCGGGAGGTCGCTGATGCGGTCCGGGCAAGACTCCACTTCTCCGAACCATTGAGCGGGCCCGCGTCGCTTCTGGCCGCTACCGCCATGCCGCCAAAGGACGAAGTCGCCGGTGGCGCGAACCTCGCCTTCTTGTTGCTCGGGGCACCTGGCCGGATCTCCATCTCTGTCTCTGTTGTTGGATTCGCGTTGCCTGCAAGCACTGTGATACGTCTCCAACGTATCTACTTTTCCAAACACTTTTGCCCTTGTTTTGGACTCTAACTTGCATGATTTGAATGAAACTAACCCAGACTGACGTTGTTTTCAGCAAAACTGCCATGATGTTGTTTTATGTGTAGAAAAGAAAATTTCTCAGAATGTCCTGAAAATCCACGGAGGCACTTTTTGGAAAAATATAAAAAATACTGGCAAAAGAATCAAGACCGGGGGGACCACACCCTGTCCACGAGGGTGGGGGGCGCCCTCCACCCCTGGGCGCGCCCCCTGTCTCGCGGGCCCCCTGACGCTCCGTCGAGCTCAACTCCAACTCCATATATTACGTCTCGCGGAGAAAAAAATCAGGGAGAAAGTTTCATTGCGTCTTACAATACGGAGCCGCCGCCAAGCCCTAATCTCTCTCGGGAGGGCTGATCAAGAGTCCATTCGGGGCTCTAGAGAGGGGGATTCATCGCCGTCGTCATCATCAACCATCCTCCATCACCAATTTCATGATGCTCACCGCCGTGCGTGAGTAATTCCATCATAGGCTTGCTGGACGGTGATGGGTTGGATGAGATTTACCATGTAATCAAGTTAGTTTTGTTAGGGTTTGATCCCTAATATCCACTATGTTCTGAGATTGATGTTGCTATGACTTTGCTATGCTTAATGCTTGTCACTAGGGCCCTAATGCAATGATTTCAGATCTGAACCTATTATGTTTTCATGAATATATGTGTATTCTTGATCCTATTTTGCAAGTCTATAGTCACCTATTATGTGTTATGATCCGACAACCCCGAAGTGACAATAATCGGGATACTTCTCGGTGATGACCGTAGTTTGAGGAGTTCATGTATTCACTATGTGTTAATGCATTGTTCCGGTTCTCTATTAAAAGGAGGCCTTAATATCCCTTAGTTTCCGCTAGGACCCCGCTGCCATGGGAGGGTAGGACAAAAGATGTCATGCAAGTTCTTTTCCGTAAACACGTATGACTATTTACGAAATACATGCCTACATTACATTGATGAATTGGAGCTAGTTCTATGTCACCCTATGTTATAGCTATTACTTGAGGAATCGCATCCGACATAATTATCCATCAGTGATCCATTTCCTACGAGCTTTTCACATATTGTTCTTTGCTTATTTACTTTTCCGTTGCTATTTCCACAATCACTACAAAACCCAAAAACATTACTTTTGCTACAGTTACCTTTATTATCATACTACTTTGCTACTAAATACTTTGCTGCAGATACTAAGTTATCCAGGTGTGATTGAATTGACAACTCAACTGCTAATACTCAAGAATATTCTTCGGCTCCCCTTGTGTCGAATCAATAAATTTGGGTTGAATACTTTACCCTTGAAAGCTGTTGCGATCCCCTACACTTGTGGGTTATCACACTGCTATATGTGACGTGGATCTGGAAAAACTGCTAGGTCTTCACTGCGAGCAGATCCCGCGTGTGAGGAAGGGAGGGAAGGGGACGTCGACCAATTGGACGACAACTATATATTATATTTTTCCTTCACTATTGCGGTAGAAAACACAGAACGGTCATTTTCCTTGACTATTGCGGAAGAAAACATACACAGGTACGTGTGGAAAGCCCAAAAAAGCATGGTGTGGTAATATATACAGTCATGTTCACTTGGGTTTGTGTTCCGAATGATTCCGTCGACTCGTTCAGACGGAGAGGCACGGGTGTTTTGGCTCATAGGCACAAGCATGCAACGCTCAAAGGCATGGTCCGTGGTATTACATAGAATCATGCTCGCTTGTGACTCGATCAGACAGACATGCATGGGCGTTTAGCCCACAGAACTGAACCTTTGTGTTACGCACAGCCATGGGCGTTTACTCTGTGAGGCACGGACTGGCCTACGTGAGATACGATGTGTTTAAAAGCTTATATCCTTGTATTTAAAAGCACGAACGTGAATTCCATAAGGACACGGCTCCGTATTGAGTCGCGTAACGCTTCTTTCTTGATTATATGTATATTATTCGATAAAGGCGTGGACGTTCGTGCATGCCTGTGTTTCGGGGTCGCAAGCACGGGCATAAAGCGCTTAAAGGCATGGCGAGCTATTATATATAGTCACGCACAAAGATTTTATGTTTGTATTCCGAATGGGTCGGTGGACTCGGTTAGAAGAAGAGGCACGCATGTGCGTTTATTATGTAAACCTAACAGAATCGGGTTTATATGTCAACACCTTCTACTTACTCTGTGAGACACGTAACAGCCAATTCGAGAGACAGAAAGAAGCACACGTTTATTGGCGCAATTCCACATGACTGGCGACTATGACATAAAGTAGCATAAACATAAAAAGACAGAAAGGTAGATTGATTTCATCGGTTGCAAGCTCCTTCGTGGCTGCTCACAGCACAAAGACAAACAAAGCCTACAAACAGTGCAAACAGAACAACAGTTGTTCGACAATGTTTACACAAAACACGAACTCCAAAACTTCACGAAAATAAAATACTCCCAAGAACATGAGCAACCAACTCAAGACCTATTCTTCAGCATGAACATTTGAATGGATCCGTCAAATCCAGATATTCAACACTCCTATTTTTTAAATACTGACGCGCGTGGGTGCAGCTTGGTGATAATCGAAGACGATCGTGTTTACAAGCCTTTTGTGCCACTTCAGAACCCTTTGTTGCTCCTTGTAAAATACTTCTGTGAACTCCGCGGGAGGGTACACAAACTTAATATCAATACTCTCCAGATTCTTTGCACATAGAACAAAGAACGTCGCAAATTCCTCGTTACTCCGGCAAGGAATATAATCTTCCAGCGTTACTATCTTCACACAAATGTCATGATGTTTGAGAAACTGCCGGTGCCCACGACGCCATATGTTATTTTCAGAATGACACGTCAACCGTCCCTAAAAAATACATGAAAGGTTGAAAATACTTAGCGTCCATAGAAAAAAGGTATGTATGTATGTATACACTTCAGTCAAATTTAACATAAACATTTTGAAATGGAAGGAGAACTATAGTATGCACATTTCTCAAGATTATCACCTCGACAAACAAGTTCTCCAGTTTTGGAAAGACTTGCAACAATTCAACAATGATGTCCACTTTATGACGCATGTAGATGAACAAGGTCTTGACAGATTGCCGCATTGTTGTTAGACGGACTGCCCCAAAACGCTTCATAAAAATTAACAGAAGATGCATCACAAAACTAATATATTAAAGGTTGGACGAAATAAAATTGGTTTCCTCTCAAACAAGATGAAGCTGGAAGTATTGTCAAACTGAATACCGCAAGACATGTCAGACAAAGTGGATACGGTTCAGGTGCAGAGACACCGGTTACCTCCAAATCCTCACCCTGCATGAAGCAAAGAACATAGTTCATCAAATTAATAGAACAAACATCGGAACAAGTCATCACCCTATTCCAGAATCAGGGAAAGTCGGTACCTCAACACATGTGGGCGGAGACACGAACACAGATTCACCCAGCGTCTCTAGTTAAGGTGCAGATACAACAGTAATCGAACACTGGTCGTTCTCTTTATCGCGGATCAACCGTTGAAGCGAAGGCGCATCATCAATAATGAGTTATCCGTATTTAAAACAAATGCCAATGCTTACAAGGTTATACGTGTTTATTGTGATGCGACGAACTCCCCCACTGAAAATAAGCAGCAGAGACTCAAGTGCAGGGCAACTAGAGTGGATTATGCTTTGAAGCAAGACCTCTGATATATGAACTTCCACAAGCGATAGTCTTTTCACCAGCGGTAAGTTAAGCGTCCCTGCATAATTGTCTGGTATATTGCAAAGAGCAAAGCCGATGGTGTGCAAAGAGGAGGAAACCTGAAACACGGACTCCGGTGCTAATGGCATGATGAATACACCCAGTGGTCTGACCTCTTGCGTCATTAATCCTAGGAACAGATAGTAGAACTCAAGAATCTGGAGATTGTTCAGCTTTGAGGATCGGAGCCAGGCAGCAACGATGGTGGGTCTGCACCGCAGGTAGCATGCCGGGATAGAGAGGCGGCTAACTGAGCTAGCATGACTGGAAAGGATGAATTCCGGAAGACTGACAACATTAACAACAAAATTTTGAGAGCGCCGAGTTCCGATATAACATCTGAAGATGGCCTCGATGACGGCAGACAGCTTGAAGATGGTCACAATATGAACTGTTTCTCCATCGTTAAAAAGACGGGCAACAGAGATCTCGCGACAGTCGAGATTCAGAGGAGGGGTAAGCCATAAAGGATGCCACCTACGAGCGAGGATTCGAGTACGGATGGCCTCCTTGGTGGGGAGATGAGAGATGATCTCACCTAGGACGGCATCCGGGAAGTCGCTGATGAGGTCCAGACGAGACCCCTCTTCTTCATCCTTGGATCGAGGAAGAGCACACTTGCTGCTTCCCTCCCCTACGGCGACCAGCACACCACCAGAAGGCGGCGTCGCCGATGGCACCACTCTCGCCCTCTTGGAGCTAGGAGTAGCACATTCCATCTCCATCTCCATCTCCATTGCAGGGGTCACACCGCACACGAGAAGTGCTCAGTGAGGTGATCTGGAAAAATGGATTATAATCTGTCGACCAACGAAACAACTTAAATACTGAGAGGGACGGGAAAGGTACAGATTAACTATCTCTCCTTTTTTTCCGTAAATTGTAGATGCCTGCTTGAAACATTAAATACAGTCACGGCTTTGATTATGCGAGATGCACTGTTGAACACGCAAACCAGGCATGGGCGTGCCCCTCCGTGTTTTAATTTTTTATGGCACATACATACATTAAAAGAATCTGTTCCACGCTGGAAGCACGGGTGGGCAGCACACAAAGACATCGTGCGATATTATATAGTCATGTTAGCTCGTGTCTGTGTTCCGAACGATTCCGTTGACTCGTTCAAATGGAGAGGCACGGACGTGAACCCGTGGAGGCATGTTGTGGTATTACATAGAGTCACGTCTGTGCGTTTACTGCAGAAACACAACGGAATTGGATTCATATGTGGACCCTCACTGTTTACTTTCTGAGGCAATGAATGGATGATCCGAGAGACACTGTCCTTAAAAGCACGGGCAAGAACTCTGTACAACCACGGTTCCGTACCAAGGAGCCACTGTCAAACGCACGAAAGTGAAGCAACGAGGACCACGCTTTTTGTAATAGAAGAAGCACTCTATTGGCTGGTGTTGCTCCTTCGTCAGGCGCACAGTAGGACGGCTGTGGAAGGCACGTTTTTTAGGCAGAGAACGAACATCACGATGACACGACAAGGTGAAAGCATGGTTGTACAGATGCACTATTGAACAGTCATGGCTTTGATTATACAATATGCACTGTTGAACACGCAGACCAGGAACGGGTGTGCCACTCCGAGTTTTTTTTTACGAGACATACATACATTAAAAGAATCTGTTCCACGCCGGAAGCACGGGTGGGAAGCACACAAAGGCATCGTGCGGTATTATATAGAGTCATGTTAACTTGTGTATGTCTTCCGAACGATCACGTCGACTCGTTCAAAAGGAGAGGCACGGGACGTAAATACGCGGAGGCATGGTGTGGTATTACATAGAGTCACGTCCGTGCGTTTACCATGCAACCGTGAGAGTCACGGTTGAACACTCACCAGTGGCATGGCCATGGCTGCCTGTGCCCTTCGGTTATTTTTATCTCTCTGTCACGCAGCAGAGAAGCATGCTTGTATGCTTACAACATCCACGTTCAGAAATCGACGCGACTGCGGAAAATAACAAGGAAACATGTGCCTCTGATATTTTTCTCCGTCGAGTAAAAATACATAAAGAAACAAAAGGCGTTCTTATTTAAATTTGTTTTGTTTCTATAACTACAGCAAATTAACTTACAAGCCGTTCTTATAACCACAACACGAGAAAATAAATAATCGACACCAGCCGGCCCTCCCCACTGATCACTTGCTATTTCACCGCTCCACGTGCAGCCTTGTTTTTTAGTGTTAAGCGATCCATTCTTCCTTCTCGACCCTTGTGCAACCCCACCCTTCTGCATAGCTATTCAACCTATTTGCCTGTAATATTAATATTCATACATAAAAACAAAACGAAGGATTGCGGTCATCACTGTTTTTTGCTTACGTCCTGTTTAAGCTGCATTATTACCTTTTAATTTTTCTATTCGTACTGCTCTCCGGTACCAAAAAGTCTCCACTCATACCTTTCCTTTCTGAAATTGGACTGCGCAGATTCCGTGCCTTGTCCCGGGCTTCCATGCATGCATTATGTGTGCCTGGCTTGTGTGATGTTCAATTCTGGCGTAGATGCATAAATTGGTAAATGCTCCCTGCCGTCAGTGGGGTCGTTGGAGTTGCTGGCGTCTGACGTCTTCCTCCTGGGCTTGGAGTGCATTGTCCTGAGCCGTTTGATGTACTCAATGGTGTTGTCGATGTTGTCGGCCATTTCATTGACCTTTCCCACTTCTCCTGCTGTGATTTCCTCTTCTCCTCTTCAATCCTCATCCTCTCCTGTACTTCTGGGTTATCCAGGCAGTTTGTTTTCCTGTGACCCTTTACTCCACAACGGCCGCACTTGGATGCGGCTTTGTTTCCTTTTCCTTTCTTCTCAGAACTAGCTTTGATTTGATCTCCTTTTTTCGTGCCCTTTGAGACACTCATGGGAGGGTTCTTGAGAGTTTCGGCAAGAATGCATGTGTCTGGTTCCTCAACAAGTGCCGCCATGACTTTTTTTTCATATCTACCGTACACTCACGCAGAACACTGTATGCCTTCTCTTTTCTGCAAGCATTTTAACAGATATCCGACAACTCAGCGTAAGCGAGGCCGAATCTCATAGTTTCATCATCTTGTGCGGTCATGCTATCACCTTGACTTGTAGACAGAACTTTCAGACTCTCTGATAGATTCCTGGTCCATCTGGGGATGACAAATGATTTTTGATGTTGATCGATCATGCCTGTTTGGTCCATCACCTTAAGCAGATGGCAGCACTAAATGTCATCCCTACTCATTTTCTTGCAGCTGCAACTGTATATTTCTTTTTGCTCATCCACATCTACCCTAAACTCAGACTTGTGAAATTCCTCGCCCGGAAATAGTTTCCACGCTTTTTCTCCAGGCTCGGTAATTATTATTTTTTAAATACTGCCTCCCCTTTGCCAGGTCAGAGCACTTGAAGTAAGTCCAGTTCCGTTGCTCCAGCTAGAATTTCCTGAAAATTTCATTGGTGATGGCGCCTTCTCCTCTGTTCGGTGTCTTTTCTTGTCAAGCGTGGCGAGGCAATTTTGCTGAATCATGTGATACGCATCAACAAACCTTTTTATAGTGTCCTTGTGGTCAACGTAATTCTTCCACCTCGAATTCGTGCTCTCTCTGCGAGTGGTTATTGACGAGAAAGGATAGAAGCAGTTCTTGAAGTAAGCCGGCACGAAAAATTTTTGGAGTTCCCATAGCGTGTTCAGGTGTTTGTTGCCTTCCGCCTTGTGCACAGAAATTGCTGCTTTCCAGGCATGCTCAAACTCGTCTTGATTTATTGAGTTTTTGACGATTCAAAATAAATCATCAGACATCCCTGGGTGCTGCGCAAACACTGCTGCGTTATTTTCCTTCAGGTTCTTCCTAATATGCCACCAGCAGAACATGTGCCTCGTTCTCGGAAGAGCTTCCTTTATTGCAGTTTTCATCGCCTAGTCCTGGTCTGTTATTATGTATTTCGGCTCTTTACCTCCCATTGCGTCGACAAACATGCTTAGGAGCCACTTGAATGACCCTATTTTCTCATCCTTCAAAAGGCCTAGTCCAAGCAGCACGGTCGACCCATGGTTGTCGACACCTATAATTGGTGCAAATGGCAAGCCATATATTTTCGTAGAGAATGTCGTGTCAAAAGACACGAAATCTCCATATAGCTCATAATTCATCTTGCACAAGGAGTCTGTCCAGAATAGGCTCCGCACTACATTGTTCTCTATCTCTTCCACATGATGGAATCCCGGCCTCCGCCTCTGCATATCAGCAAACAATTTCATGGTGTCCTCGATATCAGTGCTGCGCTCTCCAGCCCTGTCCCGGCATGCAATGTTTCTTATGTCAATCGTGTCGAACATAATTTCTTGCCTCGGTTTCCCCATGGCAGTAAAAATCTGCATAACCTTCCTCAGTTCTAACCTCGCCTTCTGCAGCACTTGTATAAAGAATTTCTCCTGAGGTGTCATCTTCTCATAGCATCTCATGAACTTCAGCATCCAATCTGATGGGTGGAGTTGGTGGTTGTGCTCTAGGCGCACGTTCTTCAGATACCATTTCCTCCTATCTGCATCCCTCTTGGCTATTATTTGGACTGGGCAGCTTTTCCGGATCAAGCAATTGCTCCTTCTCTCCTTAACATGTCTCTCAGTTGTTTTATTCTGCCCTTCCTTGGTGCACTGAAACACCTGCTTGTCAAGCTGCTGATCATATGTCGATCTTCTGCTCGTTAATCACTTGGCAGCAAAGCCAACCTTTCTCGCATATCTGCAGAAAAAGAAAAGGCACTCATCCAATGATCCGAATACCATACCACACTCTCTGGTTCGAGCGCTTCGGTGACCTCCTCAATCGTTGGGTATATGCCTTCTTTGAACATGTCGTCCATTTCTTTCTCTACAATGGTCGGTGACGCCATGGTGATTCTATCTACCGTGTCTTCATTTGTCTGATGGCATTCACTTCTGACGACATCAGTTTCATCGCCAGCCACAGGTCCACTTACAGCGGAGCTGTTGCTGCTTTGTTGTTTGTCACACGTAGCAGCGTCGTTTCTGCATGGCACGGTCAAATCCATAAATGAGTCTGCCTCTCCACTGTCGCATTGTGCAATGCTGCTCCTTGTTTCTCCGGCACTCGTGCAACCAAGGGACTGTGCTGCTTCTACCATGCAATCCATGCTGGCGTTGTACGCTACTTGCTGCTGTGAACGTTGTGTTCCCTTTGAAATGGATGGACAACTATGATATTTCTTTGCCTCATCTGTTATCCCCTCTGCCATATCCTGAAGACATAGCACGAAACAGAATTAGATATCCAGAGCAGCATATGCATTTTTTTTATTTCTAAACAAAAGATTTATATGACTCATCAGGGATCATCTGGTATACCAAAACCATACACGTGCCTCTTCACCAAGTATAAGCGGTACACCAGATGCATTTTTTTAATTAAACTACAACCTCAGCCAAAGTGAGATCCTCTAATGCTAGTTTGCTTGTGCAACACTTAACACAAAGATAACCATTCAAACCTAACAAAAGTAACAAGCTCGTATTACAAGGACGAGAGTACACAAAACAAAAAAACAAACCCAAATTAGAGCTACAATGTAAAACTAAACAATTTTATTCTATGAATCCTGACCACAAGAATTTCATCCACGAACTGAATCTCGTGTATCAGGAATCGCCACGCAAAGGTGCGTTGATAAATTTTTTACTAACCTTTGATTGCCGAATCTTATGCGCTGATTGTTCGTAACTCACACCTTTCTAAATTGTGGGGGAATCTGCTTCCCTGAAGTTTGTCAGCGATCTCCTTCAATGATTTTGAATCTGGGAGAGAGAGAAAAGAGAAAGAGAGACGGAGAGAGAGAGAGAGAAAGAAAGAGAGAAGCTACTTTGATTTTTTGCGTGCAGGAGAAGAATAACCTGATAGGTGGGGTGAGTTTTTGGATGCATGAGAGATGCACATGTTTTTCGGCGTGACAAGATGTGGTAGGTCGACTTCACTTGACCGTCGACGAGACTGACAAGTGGGCTCTCAGTTACTAATTCCTCTAAGTCTCTCACTAACTTGTGGGGTCGGTCTTATATGAGTCCTGCGAGGAGTACCTCCATCTGGGGTGAGAAAATGTGGTAGGTGGACTTCGAAGTCATACTGACATGTGGGCTCTCAAATAGTTCCTCCAAGTATTTGACTAACTTGTGGGGTCGTCCGCAAGATGAGTTCCAGATCTCTCTCCATCTAGCATCGGTGGCGACAGGCGAGGCATATTCTAGCTCTCCAAAGGAAAGCCAATCCTGATCCCTCCGCAGAGTTTGCTCGTCACTGAAAAATTATCGGTCTCCTTCATCTCACTCGCCATGGATCTCATGTTCAGGTAATCCATTGCATCATCACCATGATTATGCCACCGACTCAACGTTTGAACAAAAAATTACTGGTGCTAGCAATTCCACCGGCTGCGTACACACCGCATCTGCGCAACACAGCAGGTGGAGGGCGATTTGAATATCGGTTCCGGATCCAATTATCTTCAGCGGGTTCGTGGTCAAACTGTTGCGCCGTCTTAACAACAGAAGGGTTATGGATTTAAAATTAGGACTCAGCTGACCTCACTTTAATCATGCCAACTGCATGCTTGCGCCGTGGTTTTGCTAAGTTGAGTTATATCTCCAGCCATGCAAAACTTAAGCACTCTCATGACCACATATTATACTAGTGCAGAGCTCAGTGAAACTGCAGTCAAAATTCACTATCCTGATCCCTAACATGAGGTCACAGGTCAAATGATTGTATAGATCCGCAATCTATAGCAGATATCCAAAGGACTTACGTCCCTTTTTGCAAAGCAGTTACTAACTCAGAGTTAGAAACCGTCTTACATGGACCAAGCTGTTGATGATTGAGGGAGTCCTGGAATAAGGTGTCCTCAGACAGCCAGACTATATACTTTGGCCGGACTACTGGACTATGAAGATACAAGATTGAAGACTTCGTCCCGTGTCCAGATGGGACTCTCCTTTGTGTGGAAGGCAAGCTTGGCAATTCAGATATGTAGATTTCCTTTTCTGTAACCGACTCTGTGTAACCCTAGGCCCCTCTGGTGTCTACATAAACTGGAGGGTTTAGTCCGTAGGACAACAACAATCATAATCATAGGCTAGCTTCTAGGGTTTAGCCTCTTCGATCTTGTGGTAGATCAACTCTTGTAATACTCATATCATCATGATCAATCAAGCAGGAAGTAGGGTATTACCTCCATCGAGAGGGCCTGAACCTGGGTAAAACATCGTGTCCCCTGCCTCCTGTTACCATTAGCCTTAGACGCACAGTTCAGGACCCCCTACCCGAGATCCGCCGGTTTTGACACCGACGTTGGTGCTTTCACTGAGAGTTCCACTGTGTCGTCGCGATAAGGCTTGATGGCTCCTTCAATCATCTTCCACGACGCAGTCCAGGGGGAGGTTTTCCTTCTCGGATAGATCTTCGTATTCAGCGGATTCGTACTGCGGGCCAACTCGCTTGGCCACCAGGAGCAGATCGATAGCTACGCCCATGGCCATCAGGTCAGGTTTGGAAGCTTAAACTATACTGCCGATATTCGCGGAGACTTGATCTTCGACAGATTCGAGCCCATGTCAGGTACGCCGAACAGTCACGACGAGCATGACTTAGATCTGCCATCAGACAGTGTTCGGGAGCACTACAAAAAAAAGACACATCCGTGACATTTTGGGCCGAACGAATAAAATTTCTGTCATACATAGATATGGTGGGCTCCTACTTCTATGACAAAAAATCATGACAGAAAATGGGATTTTCATCCTGGGCGGTCTGGAGACACAGGTGCATGACATTCTTTGGGCCGTCCATGATGGAAAAAACCGTGGTAGAAGCGATGGGGAGGAAAATTTCGGGGAGTTGCCGGTTACGGTGGGAGGTCGGGGGCGGAGCGATGCGCGTTTCTCTCATACGTATGCGCTGCAGGTGCGAGGCGTTGGCTCTAATCAAGCCGAGCGAGGCGTTGGGCTCTAATCGAACCCGGCGATTGACCGCAGTTACGCGTTATCGAACCCGAGCGATCGATCGATGGCTGTTAATCGAACCCGATGGAGCGATTCGCCGCCATACCGCTAATCAAGCCAATCGATTGATGAACAGTGAGCGCTATGGGGGTTTGGATGAACAGTGAGCGGTGGCGTTGCCTCTGGATGAACAGGAACCCCTGGTGTGGAGGGCTGGATGAACAGTAGACGGTGGAGGATGTCCGTGGAGGGGTGGTTGAACAGGACCCCGTGGTGTGGAGGGCTGGATGAACAGTAGACGGTGGAGGGGTGCCCGTGGAGGGGTGGTGGAGTAGCGCATGGTGGAGGCTAGATGAACAGGAGCCCGTGGAGGCTGGAGGAGGTCGACGGTAGCCCATGGAGGCTGGAGGAGGTCGACGGTGGAGATGAACAGTATCCCGTGGAGTCCCGTTTTGCGGTACGCCACACCCCTCCCCCCGTTTTGACCGTAGCGCTCCAACACAAGTTTGTTTCGTCCGTTTTGCGGTACGCCACACCCCTCCCGATCAACAGGACCCCCGTTTCGACCGTAGGAGGTCCGTTTCGTCCGTTTTACAGTACGCCACACCCCTCCCGATCAACAGGACCCCCGTTTAGACCGTAGGAGGTCCGTTTCCTCCGTTCTGTGGTACGCCAGGCCTCGTTTCCATCGCCTGTTCCGTCCAAGCCGGTTGGCTTCCACGCGTTCCATTACCTTCCGATGAACACGACACATTCCGTTGCCTCCCCATCAACACGACGCATTCCGTTGCCTCCCCATGGACACGACGCATTCCGTTGCCTCCCCATGAACACGATGCATTCCGTTGCCTCCCCAAGAACACGAGCCCTCGCCGTACATATGGGCGACTAGGCGTTCGAGACCCCGCCCGTATGTACACATACGTGGCCGTATTTTCTTTCTTGCACCCTGGCCGCTGTACGTACGTGTACATGCTACGTGCGCGCCTCTACTACGACATGTGTGCGCCTCTACTACGACACGTGTGCGCCTCTACATCGACCAGTATGTACGTACACGTTCGCGACCACGATGACAACGCTACGTACGCTTTGACCAGGTGGGTCCTGACTGTCAAGCACTTCCTTGCCTGCGAAGATGTAGCTGGTGGGTCCCAGCAGTCAGGGGGCGAATCGTTTTTTTTTTGCCCGGACGCACTTCCTTGCGTGCAAAGGTGTAGTTGATGGGTCCCAACAGTCAGGGGGGCGAATCAATTTTTTTTTGCCCGGACGCACTTCCTTGCGTGCGAAGGTGTAGCTGCTGGGTCCCAACAGTCAGGGGGGCGAATCGTTTTTTGCCCGGACGCACTTCCTTGCGCGGCGAAAGGTGTAGCGGGTGAGTTCCAGCAATCGGGGGGCGAATCGGTTTTTTTTCGGACGCACTTCCTGGCGTGCGAAGATGTAGCTGGTGGGTCCCAGCAGTCAGGGGGGCGAATCGTTTTTTTTTCGGATGCACTTCCTTGCGTGCGAAGATGTAGCTCGTGGGTCCCGGCAGTCAGGGGGCGACTTATTTTTTTCACGAAATACGGTGGTCCGTCTGGTGGGTCCCTGCTGTCAGGTGGAGGAATAATAATTTTGCGTGTAATAAGGAGGCACTTCCTTGCGGCTGCCGTGGACCCAGCTGTCAGCCTCTCCACGTACAGTCCACATCCGATGGAAGTCGTTCCTTGACCACGTTGACCACGCCACACCGAGAGCACCACGGCGGTGGACGACGGCGTGGCCTAGGAAGGGGACGACACGGAGCCGGGGAAGACGCGGCAGTGGATGCACACGCGGAGAGGAGTATGAGGGTTCACTGGTTCGGCTGCGCTGTCATCGCCGCAGAATAACAGGGGGTGTGGGCCAGTGGGTGAGTGGAGGGATGGCCTGGCCAGCGGTGGGAGTAGTAGGGGGCAGTGAGGCCTCCGCAGCAGCACAGCCGGCCACGGGAGGCAAGAGCAGGCGGCACGACCGGCGCTGCTTTGGGCGGCTGGAGCAAGAAGACCAGAGGTTGAAGAAGCACGACGGCCGTTGGATGGACATCGTACGGTCACTGCAGCTAGAATCGTTTATATTGACTAAGTTGACAAAGTCGTTGGTACGTCAACTTAGTAGGCCCACGTGTCGACTTTCAAACGGTGCGCCCGGATGTCGGGGATGAATCATTTTTTGGGCGGGTGAAGCTAGAATATCGGAGATTGAAGAAGAAGCATGGCATCCGTTGGATGGACATCCAACGGCCACTGCTACTAGAACCGTGTGTTGACTATAAGTTGACAAAGCCTTGCATACCCGTCAACTTTGTTTTTTTAGGGGACGCGTCAACTTAGTAAGGCCGTAAGTGTGTGGCAGAGAACTTATAGCCCATTTGAGATTTGTAAGAATGTGTAGCCCATTTTTGAATTCTAATGGAATTTACTACAGCCCATTTACAGTTTGTTAAAAGTACAGCCCATTTCAACCAACCGTTCAAAACAGAATTCAATAAAATTTCCCACATTTTGATGGGATCCAAATATTTTTATCTTGAAATTTTAGTCAGATTAAATACAATTTCAATATAAATTTATATTGCGTAAAAATCCAACGAAACATTCCGCTCGCAACAACTAATGAAATTAAAATTTTGAATATTCCAAAAATAATATTTTACAAAGTAATCACTGTTTGGTGCATTTTTTATAGTTACTACCTAGTTTTTATAATTACATCCCATTTATTATTTCTTAAAGCCCATTTTCTTGTTAAGCCTAATGCATCCCTCCTAAGAAAGATTTGCAGCCAATGAGGAGAATAACAACTTGACCTTGCCTGGGTATTCCTAAAAAAAAGTATAGCTGGGCTAGCCATTTTCAGCTTGAAAACAAAATTAATATCTGGGCTGGATATCTGGCCTGGGCTAGACGAGCCACAGCCCGCCCAGTTAATACCTGCAGCGATGTTTTCGCTGTTGTTCAGAGGAGAAATATTAATATCTGGGGTAAACATCTAAAAACTCTGCAGTGCTCACACCTCAAAAACACAAATACTGCTCGAGCTGCTTGGTCCTAGTTGTCGGCCGCTTCTTGTGCAATTCTCTCGTTTATTGACTACTCCCTCCTTTCCGGTTTATAATGCTCAATTCAAAAATCTCACCAATCAAGGTAGATGGCGAGTGGTGGAATACTTTTTCTAGTTTTGCAAAAGCACCTAATTAATGCTCTTGTTATCCTCAAAAAATTATGTTTATCAATGCATTAATTGCAACGCATGCATGCATAAAGTACATGCATTGGTCAATTTTCTCTTAATACTTGCATGCAATGATTTAATGCACCTTGGAATCTGAACATGTGATGGAAAACAACCAAATTGAGCCTTATAAAATGGAAAAACTAAAATTTTGAGATAAGCCCTATAAACCGGAAAGGATGGAGTACATAGGTAGACAATGGTGTGGGACCGTGATGTCAGGAAACTAGGAGGAAGAAAAATAAATTATAGTTATATATATATATATATATATATATATATATATATATAATAAGGAGGCACTTATGACGTGAGGCTATGGACCTGGTGGGTCCCCATTGTCATCCTATCCAAGTAAAGTGATCTCCTCGCCCACGCTTTCCGCCTCAAAGCTTGATCGGCGCCCGGCCGCCCCGCTTCTCGGTGCAGGCGATTGCTCCGCCTTCAAATGACACAAGTGTCGTCCGTCCGTCCATATGCCGCACACATTAATGATAGGCGGTTGCCGAGGGGGCTACTCCGGCGTCACACGTCCGTCCCTCCGCCCGCCCACCATTGTTATATAAACTGCTGCGCCGGCCATAGCCGCAGTCATCCGCATCCGTTGCCTTTCTCCTGTCCACACCACTACTGCCCACCATGGCTTCCTCGCGCTCCAGCGCTCTTCGGGACGGGCGGACGACGGACCACAAGGAGATAGCAGCCATTGCTGCCGACCGGCTGGCCGGCAGGCAGCCGGAGGACGACGACGTCCCAATGGAGAACATGGTAGTCGATGATCCAGCGCCAACCCCCTCCTCCGCGCCATCCTCGCCGGTGCATTGCACCATGACCATTGGCGAGGCCCGTGCCCAATATATGGACAGGGTGAGGCAGATGCGTGAAGAGCAGTTCCAGGAGGCGCAGGCCGACGCCGCCTACAACCACCATCTCCTCCAGGAGCACCTGCAGGCAGAGGAGCAGATCGTCGTGGAGTGGGCGGAGCAGGAGGCGCAGCTCTACTCGTACCGTTCCGCCCGCAAGGGTCTCCTCGAGCGCTGGCGGTACCGCATGCGGATGGCGGAGGCTGCGGCCGCCTACAAAGAGGCTAGCAAAGAGGGCGATGAAGCGGGCGAGGCGCTGTTTGGCGAGACCGAGGACGAGGCAGAGGACAATGCCGGCTCCGACGAGTCCCCGCTCCGCTGGCGTCAACGACGCCCTTCTCCGCCGATGCCCCGCGGAGCCAACAACGAGGCAGAGGACACCGCCGGCTCCGCCGTGGCCCCGCCCCACCAACAATGAGGCAGAGGACATCGTCGGCTCAGCCGAGGCCCCACCGTGCTGGCAACGTGGGGGAGGATTTCCACCGCTCCGCTGAGGCGCCGCCCGCTAGCAACGAGACAGAGGCATCGCCGGCTCCGCCGAGGCCCCGCCCCGCTGCCAACGAGGCCGCGCCACACAGAAAACAAGGAAGAGTATAACACGGTAGGTCGCCGCCGCTCGGATCCAAGTAAGGCCACCGCTGCTACCCTCCGGTTGAAGCCAAGCTAGGCGGGTTGACCATTGACGGCCGGTTAGCTTCTTGGCGGCGACATGGAGTCGGAGAGCTGCGTTGGAGAAGAAGCTGCTTCTACTTAATCACGGTGCAGTTGTTCGATCGACACGTGGGCCCAACAGGCCACATGTCGATTACGCTTCGCACTGCAGCTAAGTCATCAAGCTCTGCTCGCTCAGCGGGACACAGTGGGTAGCTTCGGTTAATTAATTATACCTCCAAAGTGCACCCCTTTTAGTTTTTTTTCAAAAGGAGGATGACCCCGGCCTCGTGCATCTGGGAGATGCATGCGGCCACAAACACCTGTTTTTAGTTGAAGAATGTATGAAATGTAATGAAATCCGGCATGTTTATATGAAATCCGACCGTGTATGAATGAATTTATTTCGATTAGTTCGAATTCCTGTATCACTGACATTGGATGAAACATGCAAAACAATACGTACTAGCATTATTCCCAGGGTGATCACCATGTTTGCAGCAGTTTCACATGTACTGCCTCCGGTCCTTTCTAGTCTGCATACAAGTTTTGTCTTCAGTCAAAGTATCTCTACTTTGAACAATCTTATACAAAAAAGTATGCACTTTCACAATGTGCGAAGTAAAAAGGAACAGAAGGAGTACAAAGAGTTTGAGCAGCTTTTTAGCTGCTTTCAGACATTGCAATCAAACACACAGGCCTGGCAATTCATAGAGAACATTCAAAACAATCGATGATTATGCATCTCAGCGACTCACATGTCGAGGCAATATTTACTTCACAACTAAAGAATAAAAAATTGATCGCCGCCGACAAAGAAAGGGCGTCCCATTCAAAAATATCAAACGCATATCTTGCTAAAATAAATGAGCAAACTTTGACAAGGTTGTCCCATTCCAAAATATCAAATGCCTACGATTGTGGAATGGGCAGGGTTTGCCATCATTTCGGACATTGACATGGCAACTCGTGCTAAATAAACCAGCTGTTCTTTTTGTGCAGTTCCACCAAAATCAACCAAATTCACAAGATAGCTTGTATGATTTCGCCCTTATATGTTGCAACGCCTTGAACTTATGGGCACCTCCTTTCTTGTGGTGGAAATGATGATTCGATGTATTCATGAACATTTTGTGCAGTTCCCGTTGAAATCAAGCTGAGCACCCATGTTTGCACAAATACAAAAACTGATTAGTATAAAGCAAACTGTACTATGAATTGACAGTTTCAACAGGCACATACATGGTCCATGTAGAGCACACTTTTAGAAAATGGAACTCACCGTAAAGAATCCTAGAACAACATTGTACTCACGCATCACGCAAAAAATGGCGATTTGTCGGTCCCTTCCGAGCTGAAGTTAGTTTGGTCTTGTGGGGAGTAATGTAACCATCCTTCAATTGCTCCTTCCGATGAGAAGATAGACGGTGCTTCTTCATCCCGGCATAATCGGAACTAGTCACTTCACGTACTCCATATTCTTCTTCGTGAGGAAGATGATCCTGTTGTGCAAAGACAAGAGGACTACTAAATGCTAGCATCCATGTTTGCTAGAAAAAAGGAAAGGAAATATTTTAAACAAAGACAGATGAAGCACTTCCCAAGGACAATACCACTTTTTCATGACAGTATCTAAACGGTAGCACAACACCAATAGAGATGACAAAGCTCAATCATATGGATGAAATCAGTGGGCGAGTACCAACCTTTGTCAGGAGGCTGATTGTGTAGAGCATACAGATGAAGCACTTCTCGGGAACCATCTGTTGCTATCTACGGGGGTGGCCATGCTTACTATATACTCCTCGATTAGTTTAATGTTTCCACCATCTTCTTGTGCAGTTCTACTAAAATATATGGTATCTTCAAAGAAGATCCCTGTTTGCACAAGTAGAGATAATTACGTATGGCATCAAATCAGTGGCAAAACAATTGCTCGTTCCAGCCATAGCAATAAATTAAGATGCAAAACTATATCATTACTTGTATCATCACAGTTCGATGCTTCATTACAGACCGGAGTTGATTTTGTTTTTCTTCCGCTTGTTCTTCCCCATCATCACTTGGTTCAATAATGACAAGCTTCACCTTCAATGTAAGATTTGGCATGTCAATTAGGGAGCACAAGTATAGTACTAAACTTAATTTTCTGATGAAAGTGGAAAAATACAGGCCAGCAGTTGTGAAATATCCTTATCATACCTCAATGGGATATTACGGTGCACATACAGATTGGAAGTCTTGTCTCCATTTGTGCAGTTCACTAAAATCAAGCAACATTATCGTACAAGTAGCACAACATATGAAAGCACACTGCAGAATCATATGAAAGAAGGCTAGTACTAACCTCTCATGATGCGGTATTCAAACAACTCACAAGAAGAAGATCTGAACCAAATTCGCCATAACGGATAGGAAGTAAGATCTCCTCTTGTGCAGTTCCACTAAGATCAAGCAATCAAGAAACATTGTCGGTGTGACATTTTGGTTGAACTGCACAAAACACTCTTAAAACAAAAGTGTTTTGTGCAGTGCAACAAAAGGTCACAATGGCAACAAGGTGAAGTAGATAACCCTGTTTACACAGAGGTGCAAAGGAAACAATTAGTGGTCAATAACGGTGGATGACACAGAAGGCAACAAAAAGAAGCATCTACCTTATCTAAATGGGAAAGAAAGCAAGACAGTAGCATTTCTCAAATGGTGGCATTGATTAATATTAACATAGAGATTATATTAACAATAAAATTCGTTAAACATGTAATTTGCTTTTAACTGTGGCATTGCATCAATTTTCAAGTGGCATTATTAGAGGGTGTTTGTTTACAGGGACATTTTGGTGTAGGGACTAAAAAAACTCCGTGTCAATCACATCTAAACCAAACAGGAGGGACTTTTCGGGACTAAAAGTGGGCATTTGGGACTAAAGAAAGAAGACCCCGAGGGAGTCTTTTTGGGACTTTTTCCAACAGTTGCCCCTGCCACGCATCCCACCTTGTTTCTATTAGTTAATTACTAGGGGTAACATGGTCTTTTATCATGTCATTTAATAACCTCTAGTCCATGTTTAGTCCCTCAGAACCAAGCAGGTAGGGACTAGGGAGTTTTAACCAAACAGGGCCATAGATTAACAACAGCTAATGAGTTGCACAGACGGTGGGCCTTTTCAGCACCATGTGCATCTACCGATGTCTTTGTGGTCATGCACAGTCTGTTGCAACAAAGAACAAACAACAAAGGAGCATATTTGTGTTGGTCCCAGTTTTGTTATCTTTAGACACCTTTCCCTATGTGAGCGCAGCAAATCTAGTCCTGCTCAAATCTAGTCCTGCTCAAATCTAGTCCCTTCCTTTCCTTTTTGAACTAGTACTTTCGCCCCTTCCTTTCCTCTTTGAACCACATCCTAGATTTATGCGATACAACTTTCCCCACTACTTTCCCCCATTCCTTTCCTCTTTGAACCACATCCTAGATTCATGCTATACAACTTTCCCCCTTCATTTCCTCTTTGAACAACGTCCTAGATTCATGCTATATTCAACTTTTCCCACTACTTTCCCCCACTCCTTTCCTCTTTGAACCACGTCCTAGATTCATGGTATACATGCAGCTAGAGCAATGCATGTGGAGTAAGTAAAATATACCTTAAGGTTCTTGGGGCGTGGTTCGGTGGGCGACGGGACGGCGGCGAAGAAGAAGGGTCGGAGGCCCTCCCGCGCCGCCGCTGGGTGGAAAGTGAACAGCAGCGCCGGTAGTGGATTCCCTCCCTCGCCGACGGCGACAGCGTTAAGCCTCCTTCCCTTCCCGGTGGATGGATCATGCCGGCTCTTTGAGCAGCAGTGAGGGGAAAGAGAGGCCAACGAAGTCTTGTTTAGATCTGGAGAGGGTGAGAGAGTGTGGAGAGAGCAACTACAAGCGCTGAGGATCCAGCGGGAGAGGGCGAGAGAGTGTGAAGAGAGCAACTACAAGCGCTGAGGCTCTAACGTGTATATATATACTGGAGAGAGAGTGTGAAGCGTGCAAACCCTAGAAAACATTTTGACCAGTCAAAGAATCCTCCTGGCAAAAGTTATGCTCAAGTGAAGTTATCGAACCCGAGACCTCAAGTTTGATGAGCGAACAGGCTAACCAGCTACACAACCCTTCCGTTATGTTCAACGAGAGGAAAATAACCTTTTATACATTCCTGCATTCGTGTGACAGGCATGCCGTGCTTTTTGTGTGTGCGTGTGTGTGGGAGTGATTAGGATTTCAATCATAATCGTGTCATGTGGCTTTGGTGGTAAGACTATCCACAGTGGTGCAGAAATAATGCAGCCTTAGTCACCTTACCTCTCTCCACGTAGTACGTTGGGTCCCACCAGTCAGAGGGTGAAACAAACAAATTAATAAGAAAAATTAAAAGCGCCAGCGGTGTATCTTACTACCTCACACATCTCGCTACTGCTCGGGAACACTGTCCAATTGATCCCTCTGTTCACTCACGTACTATTTTAAGTGAATCCTTATTATAACATGCACACAAATTTTGGGCACTTGTATTCGACTTAAGTCGATTGTGCCATCAGATCTCGTATACTTATTACTCCCTCCGTCTAGGTGTAATAAGTCACGTTAGAAGGTGCAACGGGACCAAGGTGCGTGTGTGTGTGATGTGTGTGTTTAACAGCATGTGTGTGTTAGAGAGTGTGACAGATCGACCTACTCCTACAGAGATATGGTGTGTAGTGTATGATTTTAGCCGCGAGAGTCGGTGCATCCTCTCGTTTCCGGGCGTGTCCGGTAGGGACATGCGGACAGCTGCCACGCCCGCTCCTGACCAGCCTGGCCCACCCAAAGCCCCTCCACCGCCCGCGCGCGCTTCCCGCCCGAAACGGTCAGCGCCGCTCCAAAGAATCGGTGCCGCATTCATGCCCGGGCAGAGCGGACGCGACCTCTCACTGGCGCAAGAGTGATGGTTGCTTCGTCTGTCAAACTTACTGCGGGGTCTATGTGATTTGACGACTCATTGGTCTTTATTACTGATGTGGTAGGACTGCTGGATGTCCCACGCTTTCGGCGAAAGGAGGTAGTAGATTACAATTTTCTCCATTCTTACAGCGGAGGAGTGCAAGGGCAGTGAAAACACGCAGGCTCAGTGATTACATGGCCCACCTCACACTATCACCGTGTGACACCTAACTCTTTACATAGTACTCCCTTCGTTCCTAAATATTACTAGATGAGTCCCCGCTCGTTGCCGCAGAACAGCGGTATATCTCTCTGCGCAAAATTATCGATTTCATAGAACTAAAAAAAATCTATAACCGCATGACAAATGTGGTAGCCAAACTAAATAAACTCCCATCATCATTTAGATCATCCCACATAAGGAAAAAAGATCAGCCAACTCCTACTTCATAATGGGATTATATTTTTCTTTTTGACATGTTAATGGGACTTAAAAGCTCACTTACATGCATGCTGGCATGCAGACATGTTGATGTGATTTAAAACCCACTCACATGCATGTGCAACGGTATTTCTGAATGCTTGCATGTGGCTTAGTGATGAGCCTCTCAACGTCTAGATCAGACGGCTATTATGACTGATTTACTTCATCTAACAGCTACGTCAATTTTGATGATGTGGCTCAAGGAGAGGATAGAGAATTCCTAGTAGTGGGGGCTAGCTATTACTAGTAGATAAGTCTTTGTAGAGATTCCACTAGGTGAACTACATACGGAACAAAATGAATGAATCTACACTTAAAATGCATCTATATACATCCGCATGTGGTTAATGGTGAAATATCTACAAAGACTTATATTTAGGAGCGGAGGAAGTACTAGTATGGTACTAGTATCGTCTTGTAATTTATCAACGAGATAAATTTGTACAATGCTATGAAGCTTCCAGCTTCTGTTTCATGTATCTTGCGTCCAAGGTTGCCCGTTGCAACATTTCATCAAATACAGAGGAGACTAACATGCATGCTATTGCATCTCAATGATTGACAGATCATAGCAAATATATACTCCCTCCGTTCCAAAATAAGTGTCTCAACTTTGTGCAAACTTTAGTACAAAGTTGTACTACTACTAAAGTTGACACTTATTTTGGAACAGAGGCAGCTAAAGCAAAAAAATGATCCATGCAGTCCCTAGCCCTTGAACCGGGAACCCTGACCAGGCTTCAATTTGCTGGCAACGTTCGAGCTTCCTAATAAATGAAGTTTGCAACCTTTTGACCATCGGATCATTTTGTGCAGTTTCACCAAAATCGAGATGAGCATCCCTGTGGCAAAGAAATTGAATATGCGTGATTAGAATAAGATTACTAGGACTAGTTGATGAGACATAAACTCATCACAAATATAGTACGTAGAAGCCAGTAGAGGTATCAGGTATGTGCGGGGCAAAGAAGTAGAGAAATATCCACGGGGAGTGATGTGGGCAGCTGGAGCAGTGGTGCAAGCGGGCTGTAAAGGGAGTTGTACCTGAGGGACGTAGCTCGACCTTGAGGAGGGCGGCGGGAGGTGGCAACTGCCCACGTCACGGCAGTGAGCAAGGGACGAAGGCAACCTCACCGGCTTTATGAGAGAGAACGGCGGGGACCCCTGATCGGGACGTGCCGACAGTGGGTTTTCGCCGTCAGCGACGGACACCACATCTAGACTAAGCATCCACCCCTTCCCCAAGCAGACTTGATCCACCGGGATGTTAGAGATGTGGCCACAGTCGTTTTGTGCGAGAGAGTGTGAAGAGAGCAACCCCAGCAAGCAAATCACAGAGGCTGGCCCGTCCTGACTATGTATATAGTGGAGCGGTTTCCTTTTCTCTCCATATGAACCTATCATATTGTGTACGTGCCACTGAAGAAAAAAAATATTTATAAATGACGCGGCACCTACTACTCATTCTCCTATAACCTTGCGCTTGCATCTCCAAAGTATTAACCTTGCGGTTGGCTCTTTGCCTGTTCGGGAAGTCGAGCAATAATGGTAGTGCAGTATATATCGTTCTGGCTATATGAGACCGAATGAATTGCTACACGTCCACCACGTGGGCGAGGGTTGAGGGGCGAGGGAGAGTGCTACTACATACGGAGATAAATGAGTGAATGTACACTCCAAAATACGTCTATATACATCAGTGTTTGGAGTATATACTAGTAGTTCATATTGAAATCTACTAAGGACATATATATTCCAAACAATATGATATAATCTCTATAACCAAGGTAGTAGGGACGAGGAGTAAACGGAGGGAGTAGTAAATTTTTCTCCTCGTCCTGCGAGCCACCGCAGCATGGGCGTAGGGAGGAGCAAGCTTCACCTCATCCTATGAGCCATCGCGCCTGCAAGGTGGGAGACGGCGTACTAAGCAAGCTTCTCCTTGTTCTCATGAGTTGACGGGACACATCAAAAGTACTCCAGGTGTATAGAGCCTTGCCTCTAAGGTAGGCCCCACATGGTTTGCCTCTTTTTTAATTTAACATAACGCGTCAAGTCGCAATTTGTTTGTTCACCCGTGGTAGACGATCCTCCCTCCACCAAGTGGACAACCAGTACACGTGCCAAATTACCACGTGGGCTGCCTTTTTCGTACAGAAATGAGCTCCACCGTGTACCCGCACAGGTGTGGTTGGGAAAGAGACGGGAGTAAGTCGCCCGTGCATGCACCTCTTCTCTTCGTGCACGTCCCCCACCTACGTGGGTGTGTGAGAGAGATACAAACCGCGTTCATAAGTGTTTTTGTTTTGTGGTGGGGGTGGGGGTGGGGTGGGGGTTGATTTCGTGAATTATTTGTGGGAATATGTCGATGACATCTCAAACAAAATTTTGCATGCAATGTGTGTGAAATGGAGGCCTATCCATATCATACATATAGGGTCGGGCAATCCACGAGAACAGAGGGAGGGTCATAGCTATCGATAGAGTCAAAGAGAGGATCAGAAATGCGGTGGGTGCGAGATCGATGAAGAGAGCCATCGAAATTGCGTGTGTGTGTGTGTGCAAGTCAAAGATATAGGGCGACTGGCCTACCGAAATGTTAGAGGGCACATGTCAAGTTTGTGTGTGGCAGGAGACGTGACTAGAGCGCTTGATGTATCGGTGTGTGGGGGGGGGGAGGGTGGGGGGAGGGGTAGGCAGAGGCCTAACTATAGAGGTAGAACGACTCGTATATGTGTTGAGAAGGAGAGACCCAGCTATGTCATGAGGGAGATCGGTCGACATCGATACATAACTGAAGGACGGGAAATATGATGGGACAGAGAGAGAGAGAGAGGAGAGAGAGAGGGAGGGAGAGGGAGGGAGAGGGGTAGAGTGTTGGATGGGTGATGGAGTTGCTTCTCGGAGATGTTGGGAGAGGACTACTAGACAAACTGAGGGTGGAACTGCAATGTTATCAATAAGAGTGGGGATGTGTTTCTGTGTGTGCCTGTGCATGATAGATCTGTCGGGACGCATCCATGGATGATGAAGGGGAACCATGTGTTTGGTAAGCAAACCTAACTAGATCGATAGATCAATTGTTGTTTGTCGGAGGAAGGGAGAGACACAACTAATGAGGTAGATCGATCGATGTGTGGGTAAAAACGAGTTATAAGGACCTAGCTGGCTATAAGTATAGCGAGAGATCGGTCAGTGTACGTCCATTTGTTAGAGGCAAATAAGGCCCAGCGAGACGGATAGACAGAGAGAATGGAGCTAGGAGGTAGTGCGAGAGGCCCAACTACTAGCTGGATAGGGGGAGGAGTGTGCGGTTGTGAGATCGATTAAAAGAGGGGTGAGAGTTTACACGTGTGTCTGACCATATGAGAGACACGAGGCAAGGACACATAAAGGAGGAGATTGAAGATGTGTGTGTATGCTGTAGGCAGGCATCGTTGGAGAGGTTTATCGATCGGTGTGTGTCGAAAAGGAGTTGTGGAGACTCTGGGAGAATGACCTAAAGGAAAAAATGAATGTGCCCGGTGGATAGAATGCCGAGGGAGGGGGACGGCGAGGAGGGCGTGTGCATGCACGAGAGAAAGTTAGTGGTAGCTACAAAGGTTAGAGGACTATGTGGGTGTAAGAGACTAACAAAGATCATAATTTGATATGAAAGCGGATTCATATATTTGAATAAGAGATCATAGTGTTTTAAACATTGCATGCATGAATATAGCAGTGATACACGTGCTGTGCACATGTTTTACCATAATGTGATAATGCATGGCGTTTGCAACTCACAGCTAAATGACGAACAATCTAAACCATACTATACATCAAACAATCTCACATTTTATTTGAATTTGTGATAATGTGCGGTGTTTGCAGCTTACAACTAAATATCGAGCAATCTAAACAATACTATATATCGAACATTCTCACATTTTATTTGAATTTGTGGTAATGTATGGTGTTTGCAACTCACATCTAAATACTTGTAGGCGTAGGGGGCGGGGCACCATACATAATGTGATAAACACATTATACATATGAGACATAGTTTAGATTATGAAGATCTAGCTAGAGCTAGAAATGTAATGTGATTTTAAATCAAAATAAAGTGGATTCAAAAAAATCTAGTTCGAGTTCATATAGTACACATAGTGCATATGTAACTCGATACTGATCATGTGGTGTGCTATGAAGATAATACACAAACGATGGTTTAACTTGACAATAATGATGATTGTAGATCTTATTAAAACAGAGAAACGAATTCAAATGCTTTGACTTCACAACAATCTTTACTGTAGATCTTATTCAAATTTAGTTCATATTGAAGCGGTAGTATATACGTTTGGGATGCACTAAAACGTTCATTTGAGTAGTAGGTTGCATGCATTATACACGTAGCGAAATATTTTAATTGAACATAACATGAATTCAAAGTTTGTAGTCCGCATTGATTTGGTACAGTACACATTAGGCTTGTCCAGAAATTTCAACCCGCGCCTTGTTAGCCTGAAATATTGAAGATATATCTTTGTCTCGTTGTGCTCTGACAACTCCCTCCATCTCAACCCGCGCCTTGCTATTCCGAAATTACAACGCACGCGAAAACTCCCACCTCCTGTGAAATCCCGACACGTGAAATGCCCGTGGTACCCCTAAACCGAAAGAACCGCCTCAAATCGGTGGGGGGTACTTTCGTAACTTACCCCACATTTCGGACAAGCGCGTCTCTAAGCCATGGTTCCCCACTGTCATCCCATCCGCCCACCCATTCGTACACCGAGGCCGCGAAAACCCGAGACAAAACCCCACACCCTGCTCCGTCCGCCACCCAGCTGGAGCTTCTTCCCCGACGACGTCGTCCACAGCAACACCTCGACGTCCCTCATCCACCGTACTGGATGAGGATCCGTCGTTGATCTCATCGTCCCGCCGGTTCAGCCACCCTGTCATCCACCTCCAAGGAGCTTCCCCGATGTTCCCCTCGTCTTTCACGCCACCTCCATTCCCACACAGCCGTCTTCACCTACACCACCGGAAGAGCATCATCATCACTGTTTCCTCGGATGAAGCTGCGGCCTAATCGGCGCCACCGAAGAGGTTGTACACTAATCGCCGCATTTTCTACTTGATTCGATCTCATGGTGCTGCCGGCGCTCGGTCCCGAGCCGACACGGTGCGGCTCAATCCACGGCGGCGTCGCCGGCCACTTTCTCCACGACGTCGCTCCCTCGGCGGCGACGTCCACATCAGTAGGAGCTGCTACTGCTTTAGCTCTCGCTCGCGATGCTGATCTGCTCTTGCTCTCAGTCCCCTGCCTGGTATGCTCTTGCTATTGCTCTTGCTCGCGCTTCTGCTCTCGCTTTTGCTCTTGCTTGTGATGCTGCTCCGATTTGGCAACACTTCAGTCGACTGAATCGACTTTTGGGTCAGTCCATTTCAAGGGTGGGCTCATGGGTGAAGGAAGAACCAGCCGCAGCAGGAGGGGGCTCATTGGAGAGGTACCCCACTATCTATCTTAGGGTTCAGGATGGGGCGGTGGTCGCCGGTGGTGGCAGGCGTTCTTGAGGCGATGGCGTGGGGATCACCGAACAAAAAGCTCGGCACTGGGGGGGCCTAGAGGGATGGCCGGGGAAGCGGCGGACTGGCGGTGGGGAGTGTTTTCGAGGCGGGCGGGGTGGCGCACCGCCGGCCGCGGGCGGCGGGGGGCTGTTGTTTGGCTAGTGGTGGCTGGCGGATCAGGGGGGTGGAGGCTGAAGATGAACCGCGGGCCCTTGATTTCGCATCCAACGGCTGCAAAATCGACTGACCAGAGATGAAAAAGTCAGTCGACCGACGTGTAGCCTCACCTTGCTAGCGCGTTCAGTTTCGACAGCAAAATTCAGTTTGGACAGTTAGGTTCAGTTTCGACAGTTAAGTTCAGAGAAGAGCGGCTGATGTATTTTACATCTAGCACTTTCTGGTTATGTATTTTACGTCATGTATTGGAGATGCTATTAGAATTCCACTCAGGTTAACGTTGTTCGTTGTCTCTCTTGTCCTGCTTCAGCCTCGACGTCGTACAACTCATCGGAGCTGCTCCAACGACGAAACCCTCCATCACAATGGAGCAGTACCTTGGGCTCCATCTCCAGACACCTAAGGTCTTCTTCCCCTCCTCCGACAGCAAAGTCAGCCGGAGCATCCTCACCGGCCAACCCAATCATGCTGAGATCGACATGGCTTCGCCAAAGAGGTTGTACACTTGTTGCATTTCTTTTTTACTCTACATGTTATATATATTGTCCACTGAGCACACGGATTTGTTCCTTTAGTGTCTCCTTGAAAGAAAAAACGTAGGAATTTTAATTTTCACTTGTCTTCCTTTTCAAATTCCTATTCATGAAGCACAAGACTAAGAGATAGTAGCATAATAGCATTATAACCATACATTTTCTTGTGGTTTGACTTAATCTCACCATGCTTCATTGCATCCTGTGATCTTCCAATTGTTGTGAATGAAACACCCAGATTGGCAGAAATCCTTTGTTTTTAAATTCTCTGTTTTGCACGTGCATTCCTATCCTATTCCTTTCTATTTCCTATCCCTGCATTGTTGGAATCCTCCAATTCAAACGAGCCCTTATAGAATTACTTCTCTTACAGATAGTTGTCAAAGAAAACCTTGCGTGGTTTGTCCCAGTCCTGCTGCGTCGTCATCCACCCCAGCTCAGCTGCTCCAACGACAGAAGGGTCCAGCAGAGCAGGGATCCGGCCTCCAGACTGTCTTTCACCACCTCAGATCTTCTTCCTCGCTGCTGGCAGCCATGACAACTGCATTACCATCATCAACCGAGCAGATGACCTCGAGGACTACACGGGTCAGCAAGAGAGGTTGCACTCTTTCGTGTCTTCTTACGTTATGCATCGCTTAATATTATATGCTACTTTATCGTCCTGTTCACCGATTAGACTCTGACTCAGCTCCAAACTAATGGTCAAACTTGAGTTTTTACATGGTTGTGGGGTACATATCGGGGTCGCTATCAATAGTATCTATCTACTATCTGGTTAATCTCCGGTGTCTACTATGAGTTTCATGTTGGGTGGGAAACAAACAGTAAAGAAGCCATTACTGTATTTATTAACTGAAGCCATTATCTGCCTGCTATTATTGGCTTTGGGTCTATCCACAGGTTGCTACCATCACTCTGGATTTCTTCATGCACTCCTTACATAATCTCACTATGTTTTATTTCTATGCATGACAGTTATTGTAAACAATGGAATTGAACATGTAGAGCAAAAGAGACGAGCCTTGCGTGGAAATATAATTTCATGCAGACGTCGCTCCATGGTAGGCGCAAAGGCATCCCCCCCTCCACACATTTAGGATTGTAATCGAGAGGAAGATATATGTTCTGAGAGGGGATTCAGAAGGAGAAGATAACTCCTATTTACCCCCTGAGGTCTTCGCTCTAACTTGGCATGCTGATGTTGGTTATATCATGCATATGGTGTCTTGCATTGCTTACTGTATACATCAAGTATGTAATCTGCTTAGTTTAGACATCCTTTGTGCGAATGCCATCTGTTTAGTTTATTCATCGTTTATGTGAATTATGCAACGCCACCTTGTTTAGCCAGGCATCATATATGTGAATTTTGCAATGCCATCCTGCTTAGCCAGTCATCTTATATGTAAATTATATCAGGCCATCTTTTTTTTCCGTTACATATTACATTCGTCAACAATGTTAGTACATTCAACGCTCTTCGTGTGCATCAGCCATTTGACACGGTGATGGCAAATTCTGGAGTGAAAACAAGGTCTTCTGAGCAGACTATGCTATCTGACGAAGCGCATATCTCGCTGGTTACGGATAGCTCCTCTGAGGAGGATTCAGAGACAGATGACCAGTCCTATCCCCCCCCCCCCAAGGTGTATGCTCTAACTTGGCAGGGCTATGTTGCTCATATCGTGCGTACGGTGTCTTGCATTGCCATGCCATTTGATTAGTTTAGACATGCTTTGTGTGAATGCCAATTGCTCAAAGGTCTAATTACCATATATGTGAATTATGCATTGCCATCTTGTTGCAAGACATTATATATGTGAATTATACAATGCTATCTTGTTGCAAAGGCATTATATATGTGAATTATGCAATGCCATGCTGTTTAGCCAATCATCATGTATGTGAATTATATCATGCTATCATTTTTTTGTATTATTACGTGTTCCATTTGTCGACAACGTTTGTATATTCAACTACTCTTCCTGTGCATCAGCCATTTGAAGCGGTGATGGAAGTATCTGGAGTGAAAACAAGGTATTCAGAGCAGACAATGCTACCTGCTGAAGCAGACATCTTGCTGGCTACAGAGAGCTCCTCAGAGGAGGATTCAGAGCCTGATGACCAGTCCTATTTCCCCCATGAGGTCTATGCTCAAACTTGGCAGTGTTATATTACCCATGTCATGCATGTTGTCTTGCATTGCTTAGTTTTTACATCATATATAGATTGCCATCTGCTTACTTGCTTACTATATGAATCATATATTTGAATTATATCATGCCATCATGTTTACATAGTACATACACATCATCTATCTGAATTATGGCATGGCAACCCATTTAATAAAGACATCATATAGTTATATCATCTCATCCTGTTTAGTGTTTACAGTCATCATATTTAGAATTATGGCATTCTATCCATGAATGTATGTGAATTATGGCATGCCAACCTATTTAATAAACACATTAGATAGTTATGTAATGTCATCCTGTTTACATAGTCTCATATTTTGAACTATGTCTTTCCATCTTTTTTAGTTAGCCATCATAATGTGAAATTCTCATCATGCTATCCTGCTTAGTTAGCCATCATATATGTGAAATTGTGTCATGCTATCCTGTTTGGTTAGACAACATAAATATGAATTATTTCATGCCCTCTTTTATTCCCCACTATCCATTGCACTGTCTCATCATACAATGTCTATACTTTCAATTACTTTTCTTGTTTATCAGCCATTTGAATTGGAGAGCATGATGGCAGTATCTAAGGGAGTAACAACACGGTCTTCAGAAAAGATAGTGCTACCAGTTGATGCAGATAGAACCATGGTTGTACTTGCCTAAGGACCAGATCCACCACACATAACCCAGACTCCTGCAGATTGTACCCCTACCCAGCTTGGACAGAGAACCAGCTACACCTTTTAACCCCAACCCGGCAGATAGTAACCCAGTTCCAGTTGACACAAAGACCGTCTCCACCACAGAGCACCCAAAAACGAGCAGTTAGAACTGGAACTGCAGTGCCCAAAGCACGAGGACCACCACTCTGAATCCCAACTCAACGCTTAAAGGAGAAGAAGATTTGTTCTCAGGTCAGGTTCTGTAGCTATGGTTCATACTCATTTGCTCTTGCATTACTGTATTTACTCATACCAACTATTTTCAAATTTGAAGGATGGAATTGACACTCCAATGGCGCAACAGGTATGTTTTAAACCTGTTTCTTTAACTGGTTTGCTGTTGTAACCTGCTCTATGTTGATTTCAGTTTCAATTGAATAAACAGTTATGTTCTCATGTCATGCACACTACAAGTGTTTTTGTTGCTCTATAGTTACCCACACTTAAAATGTGATGTTGCTCAAATAAAATGTGATGTGTCTGCTTGTTTCTCCTTTAGAATGCGGACAAAATATTGGAGAACAGTACCGCGTTATCCAATGGTAAAGGGAGTAATGCAGATAAGGTTCAAGATAGTGAGACATCCCTGTTGGTCTCCAAGAAAGCTGATAAAAATTATCCTGACGACAGTGAGGGAACCCAAAAGTCCTGTCTTGATGTAGTGTTCGAAAGCATCGGCCACTCTGCTGGCACAAGCTCTTGAACTCGCTGCTGAATCAGTTCGTCTTCTTGAGTCTCAAATTCAAGTTGAAAGACATCGATCGGATGTCTTTGACAGGAAGTGAAGGACCGAGGAAGTCCTCGCAGAATTCAGATGCATATTTTACGGTGCAACAACAAGCTACTGGAGGATTTAAGCGCCAAACAAGAGAAAGTTAATAAGCTTGCTAAGCATCTTGTCGACATTATGGGTACCCAGGATATTGTTTCTTGAGATCTTCAAGTGGTTTCAGTTACGGATTTGTTTTGTTGCGGTGTTTATTTATACTGGTCGCCAACTTTGACAACCGGTGTATATGATATGCTACTTTGTTCCCTATATTTGCACCGGTGGCGAACTTTGATGCCCAAAGGATGTAATATGTGTAACAGCCGTGATAGCCTAGCATAAGTTGCTTGCTTATTTATTTCCTTGTTGTCTTGTTTATTTGTTTGCTTGTAGTCGGTGCAGTTCTTTTTAAAACTAGGCCACAATAACCATGGGCTAATATTTACTGTAGTGACACTGGGCCTCCTATGGGCCGTAGAAGCGATGGGCCTTCTACGGGCCGTGAAAGCGATGAGCCTTCTACAGGCCGTAGAAACAATGGGCCTTCTACAGGCCGTAGAAACAATGGGCCTTCTACGGGCCGTATAATCAATGGGCCTTATACGGGCCGTATGGCCATAACGGGCCATCGTTAATAGGCCGTATTTGATGACGCTATGAAAATGGTCCAACGTATTAACGGACCACAAATGGGCCGATGTAACCACGGGCTGAATTTGGCCCACAAGCAAAAATAGCGATGTGGTCGTAAGTAAACGAATCTTTGGAGATGAGCCCAAGAATAAATGGGCTCTGAGAAGGCCAAAAGATAACATTTGCTGGAAACGGCCCAACTGAATAACGGGCCCTTAATGGGTATAAAGTGATATACTATTCATTACGGGCCAGTTTCACCATGGGACGTTAGTGGGTGTAAAGTGATACACTGTTCATTGCGGGCCAGTTTCACCACGGGCCGTTAATGGGCCAAGAGTTACATAGGGCCTCATATGGGCCGAAAGACTTCATGGGCCATACATGGGCTAGAAGTGAAAATGGGCTGGAATCATATTGGATGGCCCAGATGACGCTACTGGGCCTAATTCAGATAGGGCGTAACGGGCCTTGGGTTAGCGGGCTGTAAATGGGCTATATGCGAACAGGCCGTTAACAGGCTTTCCATGGGCCGGCCCGCCACCTTTTGACCAAGTCAAACGGGTCGGCCTTTTCACAGGAATGGGCCTCTGTTGGGCCGTGCACGTGTCGACGTATCATAGGCGCCTTCTGTCCAATGAGTGGTTGACATCTGTCCCAACGGTGAGCCGACACGTGTTTCCTCCAGCCAATGATGATTTTACACGTGGAAAATCTCCATTGGTCGGGGCTGTTAACGGGTTATCGGATCCAAATCCCGACCCGATAGCTTAACGACGTTCCGTTACGATGGATGCCATGTGTCGGTCACCCTTGACGAAAGCAGTTCTGTGACGCGCGATTTATCGTCATGGAAGTGGACACTTCCGTGATGATAATTTTGGTAATGTCATCGAACACTTCTGCAACAGCACATGTATGACTATCTTGAATCTGTCATAAATTTGTCATGGATGTACATGCATGACAAGAAACACGACCTACTGTGACAAACACGTATCATCACGGAAGTGTATTTTTTTGTAGTGGAGATCGTACCTGTGGCGGCCTCGGGAATCAAACTGGAGCAGATTGCATCCTCCGAGGACGGGTGGATAGACCCCACCATGGAGGCCGAACACTCATCGGCGTTGGAGCCGAACACTGAAGCCACCTCCTATGAGGATGGTATCCTCGGACCCTCGGACTCGTCTCCAGCCACAGGATCCGAACCGCGTACATCCGTGCCTATCGAATCTGATTGGGCACCAGTCATGGAGTTCACCTCCGCGGAAATTTCCCAACACTCGCCCTTGGGTGATGTGCTAAATTAATTAAGGTCTCTTTCCTTGTCGAGAGATTCTTGGCCGAACTATGTCCGGCTCAAGAAATTCGTTCCCCACCCACCACCCACTTAATACCATTGTCGATGACCTAACGGACACGCTCGATTTCAACTCCGAAGACATCAACGGTATTTACGACGATGTAGGAGAAGAACAGGAACCACCGCCCACCGGGCGCTGGAATGCCACCTCATCATATGATATATATATGGTGGACACACCAAAAGAAGGCGATGGTGATGATGCAATGAAGGATAATCCCCTCGATAAGACACCAAAGCGGCGCTGTAGGCGCCGCTCTAAATCCTGCCACAGTAAAAACAGCGACAACAGCGCAAGAAATAATAATACCCCGGTTGACTCCAAAGGAAACGACGACCCCATGGACCCAGCAATGGAGCAGGATGAGCCAGGGGACGGTGAACATAGTCCGGAGTCAACGTCAGATGACACCGATCCCGAGGGTCAAATTCACCAACCTGTCTATCCCAGGAATACTCTTGGAACAACAGAACCTCCACAGAAGGCTTATCGCCACCGCGAGGAGCCTAAAGAAGCAGAAGCAAAGGCTTAAGGCCGTGCAGGATACGCTCAACCGCAGGTGGAACAAAGTGCTCGACACAGAAGAAAAATACGGCGGTGATCATCACAAAAAGAGCTATCCAAAGCGCAAGCTGCTGCCTGAATTTGACGACGAGGCCATAGAGCCCATTCAACCGAAAACGACCAATCAGCCGGACCGACCACCCCGCGGCCGTGACAAGACGGCTAATGATGCCGCGCACAAGTTAGCACACGATTTACATGAGCTCCTGGACAAAAAGTGTGGTATGGCGAGGTCCATCTATGGATCTAGGAAGCGCGCTTCGGCACGGGATCTGAGCTACCGAAACGATCACATTGATCGAATACCATCTAGGAATCAGCATCGAACACAACAATCATCGACAGCATGCCACGACACGTCCAAATACAGGGGTGCCGCACACCCCCTGTGCTTCACCGAATAGTTGCTGGACCATGAATTTTCGGAAGGATTTAAACCCGTGAATATAGAGGCATACGACGGAACTACAGACCCTGGGGTCTGGATTGAGGACTTTATCCTTCATATTCACATGGCTCGCAGAGATGATCTTCACACCATTAAATACATACCCCTCAAATTGAAAGGACCAGCTCGGCACTGGTTGAAAAGCCTTCCTGAAAACTCAATTGGAAGTTGGGAAGAACTTGAGGATGCTTTTAGGGCCAATTTTCAAGGGACCTATGTCCGACCTCCGGACGCAGTTGACCTAAGTCACATAATTCAACATCCCGGAGAGTGAGCCCGAAAACTCTGGAACAGATTTCTTACTATGAAGAATCAAATAGTCGATTGCTCGAATGCCGAAGCCTTAGCGGCCTTCAAACACGGTATCCGGGACGAATGGCTTGCCAGACACCTCGGCCAGGAAAGGCCGAGGACAATGGAAGCCTTAACAAGCCTTATGACCCGCTTTTGCGCGGGCGAGGACAGCTGGCTGGCCCGTAGCGGCACCAGCGACCCAGGCACATCCGAAGTCAGGGATGGCAACGGGAAGCCGCGACGCAACAAAAACAAGCGTCAAAACAATGATGAAAGCCTAGAGAACACGATGGTCAACACCGGATTTAGGGGCTCTCGACCCGGTCAACGGAAGAAGCCATTTAAAGGCAGCAGAGATGGACCGCCCAGCCTAAACAAGATTCTAGACAAATTATGTCAGATTCAGGGCACCCCCGAAAAACCTGCAAACCACACCCACAGAGAGTGTTGGGTTTTCAAGCAGGCCGGCAAGCTAAACGCCGAACTAAAGCGGAGGGAGACGCCAAGTGAAGACGAGGATGAGCCTCGCCAACCGAACACTGAAGGACAGAAAAAATTCCCACCAGAAGTCAAAACAGTGAATATGATTTACGCAACTCACATTCCAAAGAGTAGGCGCAAACGTGCACTCCGAGACGTATACGCTGTGGAGCTCGTTGCCCCCAAATTCAATCCCTGGTCGGCCTGCCCGATCACCTTTGATCACAGGGATCATCCGACTAGTATCCAGCATGGAGGATCGGCTGCCTTGGTGCTCGACCCAATAATTGATGGATATCATCTCACCCGAGTCCTTATGGACGGCGGTAGTAGTCTAAACCTGATATATCAGGACACTGTCAGCAAAATGGGCATAGACCCGTCAAGAATCAGCCTAAGCAACACTACCTTTAAAGGAGTGATACCAGGCGTCGAGGCCCACTATACGGGCTCTCTAATACTAGAGGTTGTGTTCGGTTCTCCGGACAACATCAGAAGCGAGGAACTAACCTTCGACATTGCTCCATTCTGAAGCGGCTATCACGCACTACTCGAAAGAACGGCATTTGCTCGTTTTAATGTAGTACCGCATTACGCCTACCTTAAACTTAAGATGCCCAGTCCACGCGGTGTCATCATAGTTAGCGGAAATACAGAGCGTTCCTTACGCGCGGAAGAATACGTGGCGGCTCTAGCAGCCGAACAGTGAGCGGTCCCTCCAACCAGAATAAACGGGCGGTCGTCAAGACCACGAACAAGGTTAGACGAGTCCGGCGCTCCACCAAATGTAACAGCCCAGCTTGGATATCCTCATAAATGGTGCTAGGGGCTGCTCGCAAAAAGAAGAGGCCCATAGTTTGGCCCGACCCTATCAATACAATAACATATTGCATTTTCATGGTTCATTCAGATTACCGAAATCCTCGCACAAAGTCTTTCACCTGGGTTTTTCCCTTTTACAGATGATCATCGTGCTACACCCTTCCAGGATACGGCACAACGGAGATAAAGGCGCAGACATGCAGCAGGGCCCCGCTCAAAGGTTTCTCTTTAGATTAAGACCCTGCGTAAACCTTTTTAATGTCTTTTGTTGCTTCTTCCCCTCCGAAAACTTGATACAACCAGAAGGGATATTGGCGTTTTCGGCATTTTTGTCACACCAGACTAATGCATGTACCTGGAAACTCAGGGCTTATTATCGAGGGTGTTACTCAGCCCAATATATATTGTAAAGTCCGAATACCTTAGGGAGTGTTCGGCCTCGCGAGTTTGGACTTATATGCATCACCTCCGAATCATGTCTTTGGTGGGTTTGCCCGACTCCCGTGTTTTGCTACCTTACGTTCCGTTCTATCGGCTAGGATGGCACCGGGAGAACTACTGCAATTGTGCCCTGGTTCATCTGGATGAGCACCTCAGTAGAGAAAGCCGAAAACTGACTATCATGATACAACGCGAGACTGGTCAACCACTCGATGACCCAGTGGAATCTTCGTGATTCCTCTGCATTAACAAAGGACTGGTTTCCCGATCACGAACATACGCGCACCATATTCGGATGAACGCGGAAGTACAAGGGACTATATAGTAGCCCCACCATCAAACTCCTGTGGCTAAGTGAAAGTGTTAAAGCTATATAGTCCGATTGCCTGGTTCGCTGCGCTACCACCTCCTTAATGGACCAAGACGTTGGATCAAGTGTGACTACGCGTTTTCTCGAACACCCCTGCATTATATGCGTGGGGGCTGAAGCCGATAACTGCTAACTTTCAGGTTATATACATACATAAACGGCCGCACAGGAGGCACTACAATACTTTTGGGCAAAAGTATAAACACAGCCTTTATAATTAACATAGCATTGTCTTTACAATTGAGATACATGTCACTCGAACATGGCACTTTTCGAGCACTGAGCCTCTATTAAGTGGGCGCCTTCTAATACTTCTTCAAAATAGTGCTCGGCCGGGTCCTGGCCTTCCGCCGGACCCTGGGTTGCAATAGCGGTGGTTTCCATCCCAGCCCAGTATGTTTTAACACGGGCAAGAGCCATCTGCGCACCCTCTATGCATGCCGACCTCTTCACGGCATTGATATGCGACATAGCACCAAGGAATTGTTGCACTAATCCAAAATAGTTGTCCGGCCTTGGTCCACGTGGCCAAAGATGATCCACGACAGACCTCATAGCAAGCTCGGACAACCTGTGGAGTTCGGCTCATGCGGCCATCCTTTCATTCAACGACAGCGGATGCGTCGGGGCACTGAACTACGACCAGAATAAGCTCTCTACCAGATGGTCTTTCTGATCTTTGTAAAACTCAGTCGCATCAGCAGCACTCTTTGCCAGGTCAGCATACACGTCTGTAGCGCTCCACAACTGATCCAGAGGGGCATACTTCGGATCTCAAAACTTCATCCGCAACAAATAGGGCCTCCCAGCCGTGATATATCCGGCTTCCCGAAGCTCCTCCCTTATCCCTCTCATTTCAGAGCAGGTTTCCTTGGCTGCCTCTAGGGCCTTCTTCAGGTCGGCCAGTCTTGCTTGGCTGTCTTTTCAAGGAGCTCATAGCGGTCGGCGGCATCCTTTAGCTTAATAGCCATCTCGGCTATCTTTTCCTCGCTCTTGCGATGAGCAGCCTGTTCGGCTCTCAACTCTTCGACCACCTTTAGGGCGGCGGCATCACTTATTCGAGCTTGTTCCTTGGCTCGGGCAAGCTCCGCCCGAAGGGTCTCTACGGCAGCAGCCCCATCTGCAGTCACAATATATTATAAGATACTAGCATAATGCTACTCTTACAATTTACTGACATGCCGAACATACATACCCTGGGCCTCGTCAAGCCGCTTGTTAACAAGTGCGATGTCGGCATCCGCCATGTCCAGCTGCCACTTTAGTTCGGCAAAATCAGCAGTCCGGTTAGCTGCAGGACAATCAGTCGCCTGCACATAAAAAGCAACGCGATTATTACCTGGGATTACGATCCTCTGTTTGCCACCTTTGGGCGGCGACCAGAGTCTCAGGGGCTACTATCTATACATAGCACACCTAGCATGTGCGGTACCGTCAGAAATACATATTATTTTGCGTACCTCGAAGCCGCTCAGCAGACTTGTAAAGGCTTCATTCAATCCGCTTTTGGCGGATGAAATCCTCTCAATCATCGTACCTATTAAGGTACGATGTGTTTCTAAGATGGACGCTCGCCCCAGCAGACCCATCAGTGTGTCCGGCTGTATGCCGGACAATCCCAGACTCCTCCTATCGTTCTCCTTGGCAGCCGAACAGTCCTAACCACGGGCAGCCGAAGTGTCAACTTCTGGCCTCGGTGGATCGGGAGAAATAGTCCTAACAACGGGCAGCCGAAGTGTCAACTTGTGACGCCCCCGATTCAATCGTACACTAATCATGCATGCAAATGTGTACGATCAAGATCAGGGACTCAGGGGAAGATATCACAACACAACTCTAAAAATAAAATAAGTCATACAAGCATCATAATACAAGCCAGGGGCCTCGAGGGCTCGAATAAAAGTGCTCGATCATAGACGAGTCAGCGTAAGCAACAATATCTGAGTACAGACATAAGTTAAACAAGTTTGCCTTAAGAAGGCTAGCACAAACTGGGATACAGATCGAAAGAGGCGCAGGCCTCCTGCCTGGGATCCTCCTAAACTACTCATGGTCGTCGTCAGCAGCCTGCACGTAGTAGTAGGCACCTCCAGTGTAGTAGTCGTCATCGACGGTGGCGTCTGGCTCCAGGGCTCCAACATCTGGTTGCGACAACCAGGTAGAAGGGAAAGGGGGGAAAGAGGGAGAAAAGAAACCGTGAGTACTCATCCAATGTACTCGCAAGCAAGGATCTACACTACATATGCATGGGTATATGTGTAAAGAGGCAATATCGATGGACTGAACTGCAGAATACCAGAATAAGATGGGGATAGCTAATCATGTCGAAGACTACGCTTCTGGCAGCCTCCGTCTTGCAGCATGTAGAAGAGAGTAGATTGAAGTCCTCCAAGTAGCATCGCATAGCATAATCCTACCCGGCGATCCTCCCCTCGTCGCCCTGTGGAAAAGCGATTACCGGGATGTCTGTGGAACTTGTCTTGGTGTGTTTTATTAAGTATCCGGTTCTAGTTGTCATAAGGTCAAGGTACAACTCCGGGTCGTCCTTTTACCGAGGGACACGGCTATTCGAATAGATAAACTTCCCTGCAGGGGTGCACCACATAACCCAACACGCTCGATCCCATTTGGACGGACACACTTTCCTGGGTCATGCCCGGCCTCGGAAGATCAACACGTCGCAGCCCCACCTAGGCACAACAGAGAGGTCAGCACGCCGGTCTAAATCCTATGTGCGTAGGGGTCTAGGCCCATCGCCCGTTGCACACCTGCACGTTGCGTACGCGGCCGGAAGCAGACATAGCAACCTCCATTACAAAGGAAGTTGTGTTAACGCGGTCCAACCCGGCGTGCGCCGCTCAGTCGCTGACGTCACGAAGGCTTCGGCTGATACCACGACATCGAGTGCCCATATCTTTCCCGCGTAGTTGGTTAGTGCGTATAGCCAGTGGCCAGACTCAGATCAAATACCAAGATCTCGTTAAGCTTGTTATTATGAAGTAACCGCGGGGCGCCGACCCGAGGCCGTGCCCACCTCTCGCCTAGGTGGTCTCAACCTGCCCTGTCGCTCCGCCACAAAGTAACAGTCGGGGGCCGTCGGGAACCCAGGCCCACCTCTACCGGGATGGAGCCACCTGTCCTTCCAGCCCCCACATCGGAATCACTTGCGGGTACTCAACGAGCCAACCCGACTTTAGTCACCATCTGTATAGTGTGTAGATATGTATAGTATATACCCGTGATCACCTCCCAAGTGATCACGGCCCGATAGTATAGCAAGGCAGACTGACAAGAATGTAGGGCCAATGATGATAAACTAGCATCCTATACTAAGCATTTAGGATTGCGGGTAAGGTATCAACAGATGTAGCAACAATGTTAGGCTATGCATCAGAATAGGATTAACGGAAAGCAGTAACATGTTACACTACTCTAATGCAAGCAGTATAGAGGAGAATAGGCGATATATGTTGATCAAGGGGGGGGGCTTGCCTATTTGCTCTGGCAAGGAGGGTCGTCAACACCGTAGTCGATCGGGGTACCAGCAGCAGCGTCAGTCTCGTAGTCTACCAGAGAGAAGAGGGGAAGAAACAATGAATACAATGCAAACAGATGCATATCGATGCACGACATAACAAGTAGCGGTGCCAAGTGTGCCTTAACGCGGTAGGAGGTGGTACCGGCGAAGGGGGGCAACATCCGGGAAAGTATCCCCGGTGTTTCGCGTTTTCGGGCACATGATCCATAGGGGGAAAGTTGTGTGTTCTCTATTCTAGGGACGTGTGGCGGACGAACTGGCTGCATATCCGGATTCGTCTCGTCGTTCTGAGAACCTTTCATGTACAAAGTTTTTCCATCCGAGCTACGGTTTATTTTATATTGATTTTAAAAGATTTAAATCACTTTTTAGCATTTATTTAATTATTTTAATTCAAATTTATTCAGAACAGTGCATGCTGACGTCAGTCAACAGTCAACAGAGGTGTTGACTGGTCAACTGACGTGTGGGTCCTAGCTGTCATTGACTGCTTAACTAACCTAATAGATTAATTAACTAATCTAAGTAATTAGGTTATTCTAATCAGGATTAATTCAGTTAATTAATTAATTAATTAATATTTTTATTTATTATTATTTTCGAAATTCTTTTTTTGAAAATGTTCCAGGGGCGTGGGCCCCTTGTGTCATAGGCCAAGGAGACATTAGCGGGCGCTAGCGTTGCGGGCGACGCCCGAACAGACGCAGCGGGTGCGGGCGTCCGACCCAGGCGCGAGGCAGGCCCGAGGGTCGGCCGCGAGGGCCACGGCAAGGCCAGCCCACGGCGGTGAGCAGTGGCCAGAATAGGGAGATGCCGGAGTACGGCCATGGGCGGCCTTGGGACCGGGCGGCGCACGACAGAAGGGGTTGGTGGCGCGGTCGAGCGGCAGTGTTGCAGCGTCTTGGCAAGCGCGAGAGCGGAGGCAGGATGTGGGGTAGCCACAGCGAAGCGAAATGGCAGTAAGCGCGGGGTGAGCGTGCGAGGCACGGCCACGGTAAACGCAGCGTGGGCGCCCGGTCACGATCGCGGCACGGGGAGGAGGTTGCGGCCCCGGTGCTGCAGCGGGCGCGGGACGACGGTGCGTGAGTGCGTGCATGCAAGGGAGAGAGGAGGAGAGTGGAAGCTCACGAGGGCCGTAGGGATTTTGGCAGCGGGGCGTGGGGAGGTAGACGGGGACGAGGGGACGACGGAGAGGATGCAGGCCGGCGGGGTGGCACCGGCGTCGTGGCCTCCGGCGAGGTCCTCGAGCAGCGGCGCATCCAGCCCGAGGAAGAGGGGGAGGCGAGGCGGTCCGGCGATGGGCGGTTGAAGACTAGGCGGCGAGGTCCAAGGCGACGGCCTCGGAGCGATGGGGACGGAGCCGGGCCGCGTCGGGTAGCGGCGGAATCGGGCGTGCGCCCCCCAATCCAGATCGATGGGGAGAGGGGAGATATGAGGGGGGTCATGGGGGGATGTGTGCAGTCTGGAGTTAGGGTTTCCCGATGGGGGGGCTAGTAGGCCGGGGGCGCGAGGGGGTGGGCCGACATGCCACTCGGCCACACGGCCAACTGGGCCAAGGCCTAGTCAGGGGGGCAGTTGTTTTTCTTTTTCTTTGTTCTTTTGTTTATTTTAGTTTTAGTTCTTTTTTCCTTTTACTTTATATTTCTTTTTTTCCAGTTTTTATTTTACTTTTAAGTTTTTTTTGTTTTGTAAAATAAGGCAATAGCTCCTAAAATAATGTTTCAGGACAACCTACTGCATAAAAAGTTTTACCCCGAAATGAAATATTTAGTATTTTATGAAATACCAAAGGCAATTAAACAAGGGTTTTTTCTACTGTTTAAATCACTTTAGTGCATTTAAATATTTTATAAAAATGTGGATTCTCCAACATTATTACCTAAGAATTATTTGGCACCTCTAGAACATTTTCTTTTTAAAGTTTGAAAAACTTTTACCATTTGATTTGATTTTGAGTTTTGATTTCGAACGGGATTGAATCATCGCGAGATCGTCAACAGTGAATGTGGTGACGTGGCATCATTAGTAGAGGTTACTGTAGCTTAACTATCCGGGCGTCACAATTCTCCTCCACTACAAGAAATCTCGTCCCGAGATTTAAGATGGGAAGTAAGGGGGGAGGAATTTGGTTGCAAAATTCTAACGAGCCTTCTCGGTCTTGGTTGCTCTTCTCGAAGAGGTCAATCCATTACTTGAGGTCTCCATTTCTCTGCTTCAGTTCATCATGATGAAGTCGACATCCTTTCTTCGAGAATTCCATCGTACTTACGAAAGAATAAAGGGGGTGGGTATTCCGGCGGAGCGAACCTCTGCAAGGTTGACCATCGGGTCTATAACATCGGGGAAGGTGGCGGAAGTAACTCTCGAATTGTAACTTAAGAAATTATCGGGAGCAAAGTAAGAAGGCGCAAAATATAAGTTTCAAGCACATATGCAATCGTTCAATGCCTAGTTAGAAGATGAAAGGGTCAAAACAACGGGAATAAGCATTGTGTCCGATATCAGACTTGAAGGTGGCTCGTGAATTACATACGAGGCCACACGCGAGGAACAACCTTGGGAACAGGGGGTGTACAGGAGAGTCAGGTTTCGATCCTGTGGAACTGTGGGTTATGGGCCCACCAGGTGGGTTAAAAGTAGGAAGGGCGGAGACGTCTTGCGTGATCACGCAAGGTATGTCAGAGGGTAGCCTGCCAGTTATGTCGGCAACAACAGCGATACCAAGGGCGAGGGACGAAGAGAACCATTTTCCTGCTCGTTGAATAAGGCGGACCAATAGGCAAAGTTCTCGTCCATCGGTGGTTACCGGAATGTCATCAACAATAGTAACCGGTTCTTACTAACAGAGTTGTACACCGAGGTGCTTACAAAAGCAGGAGAATATTACTGCTTAGATCATATAGATCACAAGAAAGATTAAGACAAACAATGGAAAGGAAAACATATGTATCAGATTAAACAGAACAATGGAAAGGAAAATGTGTTCAAACACATATTTCAGGGGTATATCCTTCCCAAGGACAAGCAAATCATGATATCCTTGATAGGATATAATGTAGAAAACCCTTTAGGTAAGGGGAGAGAAATTTCATGACATTACCCATACAATGGTGTTTGAATAATTGATAATGAAAATTTAGCATTGTGCTTAAGATGTTCTTATTTCGATTCGGAGTACCATAAACATGCTTCGAGATAGCATTGACATGGTCTTCAAGCAAAGGTCATACTTTGGATACACAAAGGATCCATCAGGACGTCTTATAGAATAAGTCTTACAATTTCCTCATGGAAGAATGGAAAACCTCGCAGAAAAGGAAACTATAACAATAGGTCCTCCGGTCAGGTGTGCTAGGCATGACGTCATCTAACCGGGTCATCAAAGGACCAACATCATAACTCCTGGAAAGTTGTCCCAACCATCATATCTGACCGACATTCAGATCTGATTGGTGTCAGGATACCTCAGACTCAGGATCCTGAGATAAAAAGGTGCGACAAGAATTAACGAGAAGACATCATAAGATTCTCGGGAAATGAACTATGGAAGCGAGTTCTGAAACAAGAGTTCATCAACAAACCAAGGAGAGGATGATGAGGTGGCTGATGGCCTCAGTGACAAATCATCGACATTTCCAAAGGATGGATTTCCATAGTTATGTGAACAAGGAGATAACATTTGTCAGACCAAATGGTATAATGATGCATGCTCGAGGAAAACCTACACAATTAAACATTGGTTGAAAGGTGCACCCATAATATGGCCTTAGGTAGCATGATTAATGTTTAGAATGATGATTCAATAACCAACACACTAAGAATGAAGTTATCATTCATTAACTTACAATCAACAGGGTTGCTAGAAGTTTTGAATTTTACACATCACAACCCATTTTTTTTGTATTCCGGTTAGAAACAACACGAAACCAAGAAATGAACGCAAATGGTGAGAGATATTACTATATCAAGAATTCTCGAGAGGTGGTAAAATTCCCACGACATTCTTGACATAAAAGGTGGTAATATTCCAAGGTAAAGAAGAACAAATGTTGGATAGCAAGGAACTCAAGGTATAACACAAAACACAAACAAGTTTGTGTTGGAGGAAGGCAATAAAGTGGTCGATGATAACACAAATCATCGAGGGCAAGGATGGTATTTCTCATCATGAATCCGATTGATATCCTGGAAGAGATCATAAGGTTGATGATGATCACGACACATTTGTCAAGAGATTTCATGAAGATGTAATCAATCAGCGATGACATCAAGTCAAAGGAATGATGGAGCGAAAAGTTATTGAAACCATAGTTACGACAAACTCGGAATCAAGCTTGTTGCTTCAGGTGAAATGATAAGACAAGGAAGATCGACGTAAGCTTAGCTCATCATCGAAAGTTGTGCTCTGGGAATAAGGACCAGGTAGCACAGTTAAAATCATCACGACAATGATATAGCCAAACAGGCTAGGAATGGCTTGATCGGGTACAAACTCGTACTTAAAGAAGATTACTAAGAGTAGTTGAACCGTAGTGCGGACTCAGTTCAGTGAGTGTTTAATAACTCAGAGTCCATGAAAAATTGTAATCAGTGAGAATGTAGTACTTGATGAAGAACTCATAAGAAGTTATGCAGTTCCAAGATAATCACGAGATACCAGGGGGTAATACTCGACGATAGTCCAAAGTAGAGCTTGGACTGGTGTATTGCTCTATAGAAGGTAAGTGCTTAAACATGCACGAGAGATGGTATTTAAAGGAGATCATGGTCGGAACCACGATTGCAAAGGATCAATTCGCAGATACCAGATGATATTTATCAAGGAAATGGTTATTATTTCAAGAAGCTTCCATGATAGGATCCACATCGGATCCATGGGCATGAACACAAAGTTCAAGGTCGACTCCCACTTCTTCAATGCCTAACCTATCATTTACTTCTCGTTTCCGAAGAAGTTGTAGAGCAGAAAATTTATCTGGTAAAAACACCAGAATGGTATGACTCGTGAAAACTTTCGGGTTCACACGGTTTAGAGAAGGCATATGTTCAACCCATAAGGGCTTCTTAGAATCATATACCACAAGTTTCAAGAGTAAATCACAAGTTCGAAAGCAGAGCATGGTTGGCCAATCAGATGATACAATTTACCAAAGGCACTATGTATCAGGGGAAGAACTCACAAGGTGATTGAATATGAAGGACACTGTCGGATAACAATCCAACAATGGATCGGGTGATCCACAACGGAGCTGATGTGAGTATCGGTACACCATCAGAGGAAGAAAGAATGCACGAGCATCATATTATAAAACATCAGAATAATTCGATGCTTAGATAACAAAGGAATTATGATTTCCAAAACAAAGGGTCAGAAGTAGACGCTCTGATCAAGGATGGATAAGTTGTATAGACCAGAGGCACAATTGACGACAAATGGGTTGGTCGAGATCCAGCTCATGTTCAAAATGACGTATGTGCCGGAAAGATAATTTAGAAGGGTTGATAGATGATTGTGTGTGGTCGCACACATGTTAAATCAAAAGACTCAAGATGATAATGACAAGGGATGCCAATAAGATTACGAGACTTATGGGATTAACCATAATGCAAGCAAGCAAGAATTTCAAAAGCAATAGGTTGTTCAGGATTTTCGGAAGATCGAATGGTATTTCGAAGACAGTTGTGAAATACGTTAATCAACTGGCAAAGAACGGATAATCGATAAGTGCGAGAAATTATTCGTAGGGTGTATTCATGTGGTAAGAACTGCAAGGCAGTAAGCTCAAAGGATTCTCGGGTCAACGGAGAGCAGTTCGGGTCACCTTGTAATATTAAGATCCAAAGGATTGAATGTAAGAATGGCACGTGTATATAGTCATCCATAAGGATATAACAATGGTAGGGAGTTTGTAAGGGCGGTGGGCACAAGTGTCTCGGGAGAACATCGTAGAGTATCTTTGGAATCCTTCGGTGCACCAAGCAATCATCTGGAGTGAGGGGCTCTCCAGGAGAAAGTAGTTACGAGAACCTAGTGTTAGAGTTAGCAAAAATCATGTAACCCGAGTAGAAGAGAGATCAGAATCCCAGAGTATAGACGAGGAATAAAAGATCCTAATATCACCCAATGGCGAAGTGGGCCCATGGGCTGCACAGCCATGTTAGTAAAACAGTTTTGTAATATCTAGACTCGACTTCGGCCAAGGAGTGTCGAAGGGGATTCCTACAGGCAGTCGGCTCTAATACCAACTTGTGACGCCCCCGATTCAACCGTACACTAATCATGCATGCAAATGTGTATGATCAAGATCAGGGACTCATGGAAAGATATCACAACACAACTCTAAAAATAAAATAAGTCATACAAGCATCATAATACAAGCCAGGGGCCTCGAGGGTTCGAATACAAGTGCTCGATCATAGGCAGTCGTGAAGCAACAATCTCTGAGTACAGACATAAGTTAAACAAGTTTGCCTTAAGAAGGCTAGCACAAACTGGGATACAGATCGAAAGACGTGCAGGCCTCCTGCCTGGGATCCTCCTAAACTACTCATGGTCATCGTCAGCAGCCTGCACATAGTAGTAGGCACCTCCAGTGTAGTAGTCGTCATCGACGGTGGCGTCTGGCTCCAGGGCTCCAACATCTGGTTGCGACAACCAGGTAGAAGGGAAAGGGGGGAAAGAGGGAGAAAAGCAACCGTGAGTACTCATCCAAACTACTCGCAAGCAAGGATCTACACTACATATGCATGGGTATATGTGTAAAGAGGCAATATCGGTGGACTGAACTGCAGAATGCCAGAATAAGAGGGGGATAGCTAATCCTGTCGAAGACTACGCTTCTGGCAGCCTCCGTCTTGCAGCATGTAGAAGAGAGTAGATTGAAGTCCTCCAAGTAGCATCGCATAGCATAATCCTACCCGGCGATCCTCTCCTCGTAAGCCGCCTGTGGAAAAGCGATCACCGGGTTGTCTGTGGAACTTAGCTGGGTGTGTTTTATTAAGTATCCGGTTCTAGTTGTCATAAGGTCAAGGTACAACTCCGGGTCATCCTTTTACCGAGGGACACGGCTATTCGAATAGATAAACTTCCCTGCAGGGGTGCACCACATAACCCAACACGCTCGATCCCATTTGGGTGGACACACTTTCCTGGGTCATGCCCGGCCTCGGAAGATCAACACGTCGCAGCCCCACCTAGGCACAACAGAGAGGTCAGCACGCCGGTCTAAATCCTATGCGCACAGGGGTCTGGGCCCCTCTCCCATTGCACACCTGCACGTTGCGTACGCGGCCGGAAGCAGACCTAGCAACCTCCATTACAAAGGAAGTTGCGTTAACGCAGTCCAACCCGGCGCGCGCCGCTCAGTCGCTGATGTCACGAAGGCTTCGGCTGATACCACGACGTCGAGTGCCCATGTCTTTCCCGCGTAGTTGGTTAGTGCGTATAGGCGGTGGCGGACTCGAATCAAATACCAAGATCTCGTTAAGCGTGTTATTATGAAGTAACCGCGGACGCCGACCAGGGCCAGGCCCACCTCTCGCCTAGGTGGTCTCAACCTGCCCTATCGCTCCGCCACAAAGTAATAGTCGGGCGCCGTCGAGAGCCCAGGCCCACCTCTACCGGGATGGAGCCACCTGTCCTTCCAGCCCCCACATCGGAATCACTTGCGGGTACTCAACGAGCCAACCCGACTTTAGTCACCATCTGTATAGTGTGTAGATATGTATAGTATATACCCGATCACCTCCCAAGTGATCACGGCTCGATAGTATAGCAAGGCAGACTGACAAGAATGTAGGGCCAATGATGATAAACTAGCATCCTATACTAAGAATTTAGGATTGCGGGTATGGTATCAACAGATGTAGCAACAATGTCAGGCTATGCATCAGAATAGGATTAACGGAAAGCAGTAACATGTTACACTACTCTAATGCAAGCAGTATATAGGAGAATAGGCGATATCTGGTGATCAAGGGGGGGGGGGTTGCCTAGTTGCTCTGGCAAGAAGGGGTCGTCAACACCGTAGTCGATCGGGGTACCAGCAGCAGCGTTAGTCTCGTAGTCTACCGGAGAGAAGAGGGGAAGAAACAATGAATACAATGCAAACAGATGCATATCGATGCACGACATAACAAGTAGCGGTGCCAAGTGTGCCTTAACGCGGTAGGAGGTGATACCGGCGAAGGGGAGAAACATCCGGGAAAGTATCCCCGGTGTTTCGCGTTTTCGGACACATGATCTGTCGTGGAATTGTCACGGCAGATGTCCTCATGAAAGGACTTAGTCGCGGGGCCATCGTACGGGTTAACTTAAAGGGGTTAAAGCGGACGCAAAGACACGAGAGTTTATACTAGTTCGGCCCCTTCGATGAAGGTAAAAGCCTACGTCTAGTTTGTGATGTGATTGATGTGATTTCGGCGACTAGGGAGCGGTAACCGCCTAAGCCTCAAATTGTTGTTGTCGTCCCTAAACCGCCCGCGGATCGTCCCCTTATATACACGGGTTGACGTCCGGCGGTCTCATGAACCCGAGGCCGGCTCATACAAGTGTCCGGCTCGGTCTCTTCTTTCTCTTATCTTACAACAAAAGTTACATGGTTATGGCGGTTTTACCATTATGGGCCCTAACTCGCCCCTGGGCTCCGGGCCTCTAAGCTCTATAGCAATCGCCACCTTCTGAGTCTTCGTGGGCCCCAATTATGGCCGAGGGTAAACCGGCCCCTTCAGGGCGGTTTATATTCAGTAGTTACATCCCCAACATTAGGCCCCAGATTGACTTGAACCTGTTCATGTTAATCTTCAACATCTTAGGAAACTCTGAATCTCTTCCTTCATATTTCGTAAACCGCCATCTGCTTAAACCATCGTGACGTCATACTCCGACCACGGCAACAGAGCATCTTGACGTCATCTCTATTAAAGAAGCCCAAACAGTAAGATTCCCTTCATTTAATACTATCCTGGAAATCGAGGCGACCGCTGCGCCTTCTGCCGCTTTTAACTCCTCCATTCTCGCGCCCGTTAATTACTCCGTCTCATTATAAATAGACCGGAAGGCCCTTTCTCTTCTTCCTCCTTCCGCGCTTCTTCTTCCTCGCGACGCTCCAGCTCTGAAGCTCCGTCGTCGCCTCCGACCTCCGAACGCCCGGCGTCGATGCAAGGCCGCTGCATCAACCTGGTTGTACGAGAGACTCGGCGCTCCTCCGCTGTTACATGCATCGGGTAAGGCTCCTCCTCATGCCCTAGATCTGCATCTTGAGGCTCCTGTTCATATCATCGTTCATAGGTGTTCATCCCTAGTCTCTTCATACCTGCTCTGTCATGGCTTTTTAATCCAACCGTAGCATATATCCTGTGTAGTAACTGCTCCGCCGTCAGTTTAGCACTTTGACATCTTTCTTTTTGTTCAGACCCTCTTGTTAGAACGCACGAACTTCCCTGCCCTTTCTAAGGCTTGCATGGGTCGCAGAAATTTTTCCTTCTTGAATCTTGGTAGATCCAAATTAACTCCATTCATATGTGAAACCTGTTTCTGTCCACACTTAGCAGATTTTTCAGTTCTGCCTCTTCCTCCTAAGGGTGGTTTAACTTTTTGATAGCTAATCCGCCATACTCCATTAGTCCTCAGTTAAACCGGAAGTTGGAACTGACTGCCAAATTGCCGGTTTAGCATTGTATAATATGTCTGAACCGTTAACGGTGAACCGTTTTTTACTTTTCCTTTCGCAATCTCTTCCTCCGGAATGGCCAAACAATTCTCAGCTTGCAATTGGGTCCGGTCCAAGATCCTTTGAGGCGCAACTCAATGGATATGTCACCACCGGCGCTTTAGCCTCCAAAAATGTCCTACATTGGCGTGTTCCGGATACGAATGCCCTCCACGAACCTCAAGAAGGCGAAGTAATTGTATTTATGCAGCACTTAGACCGGGATTCAGCCCGCCGGATTGAAATTCTTCCGGGATGTCCTCGCAAGTTTCCAACTCCATCCACAAGATATTGGTCCGAACTCGTGTCCAATATATGCAATTTCCAAGTTTTACGTGAAGTCTACCTTCAAGAAGAACCATCTGTGGAGCTGTTCCGGTATTTCTTTCATTTGAACCGCCAGACGGAGTTTTCGATGGTCCTAACACGGGCGGGTGGCGTTTCAATCCGAAAGGAAGGAAGTAGACTTTCCTCATGCAAAACACCATAGCCATCCGAAAGATTGGAACCAAACCTGGTTCTATTGCCGGAATACCACTCCTGACAGCGAGAACCCCTTGCCGGGCTACCGCCCTCACCGGCTTAGCAACCATCACCCATTGCCTTTACGCTTGACCGCCGCAGAACGGAAGAATTTTGCGCCTCAAATTATCAAACTCCGGGCTCTAATGGCCAATGGCTTAACTGGTATTGACCTTGTTCGATGTTGGGTTTCTTGGGGCATTTTGCCATTAAGCCGCCGCCCCGGATTGATGCACGAATACACTGGTAGCGTCAAAGACCCTCAAAGACGTCATGAGCTAGCAATAACTGAGCTTGAAGTCACTGAGACAGTGAAGAAGATGCTCGATGAGCCGATCTCCGTCTGCAGCCAAACCGGGTTGGCACCATTCTGTGTTTCCAACAAACCGCCTGCGGTAAGGCTCCGCTCATGGCTCTTCTGATGTTAATGCCTTATTGATATATATTAATCCGTGTTACTTCTCAGGCTAACAGCTCCTTCTGGAAACGAACCAAACCGGCCCGGGTTCCTCGTGTAAAGTCCAAGATCACCAAGAAGGCTGGTAAGAGGAGAACCGCCGAGTCTTCTGATCCGCCGGAAGAAGAAGATTCAGAAGCTGAGGTAAAGCTTGATTTACTTTGTCCCTTTTTATCCTTCATCCTATTGACAGTTTCAATTCCCAGGATGATCTTTGAAGCCCGATCATACCGATCCTGTTGAGGTAATCCTTCTTTCTTCGAATCTGATCTTGTGCGGTTAAAAGAATTACGCCGCATAGTCCGGAAAGTGAAAAATCTCACTCCGTGCTCATTTGAATCGAACCTTTCTTTGAAGACACAGCAGGCTGAAGAGCGCCGTCTGACCCGGCTGGTCAACAAATTACATCATCCGGTTTACGACACCCCAACCCGGAGCGTCGTCCGGAGGTGATTTGTTCTCTGAAAAGCGTTATCCTTTGAAAGGTTTCTTCCGATGTCCTCTCAATCCGTCTGATCCGAATTATCAGGCCTCTTCCAACTCATCTGGCGGTTCATCAACCACTCAACTGCCTCCTCTGAAAGTTGCTGCGGGGTAAGCATAATGCTCTTTTTTGTTTTCTTCGCATTTGCCGGTTCATCACATTCTAACTCTGAATATTGCAGCACCAAGGCTCGCTTAAGTAAGAAGGCGAAAACCCTTGACCCTCATGGATGCTGATCCGGAGAAGACTCCAGAGCACCATGGCGAAAAGCACGAAGTTGCTAAAAACAGTTCTGCGGGTTGAACCAAGGCGATAATGCTAATCCGCCAGAGGTTGAACCGGATGCCCAAGTGGAAACCTCACATCCTGCTCCACCGAGTCCTGCCGGAGCAGTAGCGATTCTTTGAAACGCCGAGCCTGGGTATGAAAACACCAAGCCCAAGGAAGAATACCAATCCGGCCAGCCCGGCCAAAGATGATGATGTCGTAGTGATGGGCACCGCCTATACCGCCCCTGGCAATCCGGTCGCCTTATCAAAACACAGCGCCAAGGAAGAGTTTACTGCCATGAGTAAAGAGAAGGGAAAAACTGATCTGTCAGCTTATGATAACTTCTCTGCCCAAGAACTTCACTCCGGCTTCCTAAACCGACTCTACACAAGTCGTGACTTCGAAGCCGGTCTGGTGAATCGTATGAAGGAACGCTATGAGGTAAGGAGTTATGCCTCTCTTGTACTTTTGTTGTGTAGTGGCCCCCAAGGGCCGGTTCAACTGAGCATAGTTAAACCGGGACTTAATATAAAACTCATACGTCTCAAACTTCAGTGCTGTAGCCCCCAAGGGCGGTTCAACTTAGCATAGTTAAGCGGGACTTTAGCATGTATCACCATAGCAAGATGAGATCAATTAGCCATTAGCCCCCAAGTGCCAAGTTGAATACCTGTATTGAGCTTGGGACTTCATAATGAAACAACTAACGTGATTCATTTTTTATCAGAGTGAGATAGACCAGCAAACCGTACAACTCAAGGACCTTCGTGCCAATCTGAAGACTCAACAAGCAGAAGCCACCAAGGCCAAGGACGAATTGAAAACTGCCTTGACCACTATGGAGCAGCTCAAGGAGTGGTATAAATCCGAGCAGGCCAACTGGGAGACGGAGAAGGCCGGGTTGTTGAAACGGGCTGAAGATGCTGAAGCAGCTCTTAAACCGGTGATGAAGAGCTCACCGGACTAAAGCGCCAAATTAATGCCATGACCTCTGCGATCTTTGGTAAGAGATTTTTCACGATTACTATTCTGTTTTGATATTTCCGCCGATTTAACTTTGAGCTGTCTTAAACCGGTATAGGGAAGCGTATTGCTCATCTGGGCTCGATATGCGGCGAAGCTCAAGGCTGCATACACACTGATTGAGCAGCTGTATACCGGCACCCAGCGAGTCATATGCGCTACGTCGTATGATAACACAGCTCCGTCCTTGATCAAAGATACGCTGGACCGGCTATCCATGATTCCGGCACAACTTGGAGAGTTGAAACGATCTGTGGCCCGGGCTGGCACTTTATTAGCTTTAACGCGCGCCAAAGCATGGATAGCGGACCTTGATCCGGCTGACATAGCCAAGGGCTTCCCCAGCGCTCAAGAAAACGGCGAAGCCTTTGATAATGACGCCCTCAAGCTTATAACAAAGGAGATGCGTCCTCTGGCGAGTCAACTGGCAGCAGAAGCCAACCTGGCGGTTTACCGCTCTTTCTATGATGCAAACAACAAGCGGGTGGAATTTGTCATTCCAGAAGTGCAGAACCTTGTTCCTCCAATCCGTAAGCACACTTATGCCTGAGCGTTGATCCGGTGAGCTTATAAGTGAAGAGGCTGTCTTCGGGGCTTTAAACCGGATTGACTGGTCTACCAATGACTTCCGGCCATTGGGTGATGAAGAGGAAGAAGCTGAACCGACGCTAGACGACCCATCTTCTTCACGTCAACCCGGCGAGGAAGCTTAATCCGTCAAGCCGGTTGATGCATCATAAGCTGCTAGTCATAACGCCATTTGAAATGTTGGGCCTCGGAAGGCCTTGTAATAGAATAGCCAGCACTTTTGTTTTTGAATATGCCTTTATGCCTTGATCTGTAACCTTCAGCAGAGGTCTTGATACTTTTGATTGAATAATCGAAACCTTCAATCTATTTTGCCTGCAATCACAAATTCTTAAACTGCCACGGCGGCTTGTGTCGCCAACCCGGTTTGTGACGCTCATATGTATATGTAAGGAAATATTGAGGTATATGATCAAAATTTTGTGATACAAAAATACCTGCCAGCGTCGGGCATGCAGTTGGCTTAGCCACCTGGAAGCGGAGGTTGTATAAACCATTACCATCAAAGGACAAAACAGCTCCTGTATTTATAATGTCGGTTTACCATGTAAACCATGCCGGGTCATGTTAAGCCCCCTGTTACTCCATAATGGGATGTTAACAGGAAAAGTCAAACCGGGTAAGTTATTTCCGGATTAACATAAACTGAAAGCTGTCGATTGACTAGTTGAACCGGTTTGAAAAAATGTTATCGGTTTAAAAACGCAACAAAAAATCAAATAGCAATTTGCAAAAAGAAGCTTTACTGAGCCGATCAGATGGTATTACCATGATCGGACACGACCAAGCTCCCAATAAGGTGTAGCTATGGTTCAAGTCAGCCAGGTACCCAACTGAAACTGTGGCATTATGCCGATCAAGTGGCGTGGCAATGGTTCGGGTTCGACCAAGCCCCCAAGTGACTCTATGGCCTTAGGCCGATCAAGAGGCGTGACTGGTACAGACTTGACCATGTCCCCAAGTGATCTGGTGGCTTTCGCCTATCAAGAGGTGTGGCATTGGTTCGGATCGACCAAGCCCCCAAGTGATATCTAAAAGCTTACGACGAGCAAGCTCAAGGGATAAACCGGAGGCCGTTTAAGACAATAACTCCATGTACCCAAGCCGGATTTTCTGAAGGATACCCGCTTTAGCTGAGGCTCCGGTTTATTGCTTTTATTCATAGTATATACATTGTCATAATATGTACATAAGGAGAGCCGATGGCTCGGGTATAATAAGGCGAAGATGAGCTATGTTCCACGGCTGTTGGTCTCCTCTTCGACGTGCGTGAGTCTTTATGCTCTCGAATATCAATCAGATAGTATGACCCGTTGTGCAGATTCTTGCTGACCACAAAAGGCCCTTCCCAAGGTGGGGATAGCTTGTGCATATCTGTCTGGTCTTGAATGAGCCGAAGCGCCAAGTCTCCTTCTTGAAAGGTTCTAGTTCTGACCCGTCGACTGTGATACTGACGAAGATCTTCCTGGTAAATCACCGAGCGAGCAGCCGCCAAATCTCGTTCTTCATCTGGTCGATCCAAAGCGTCCTGTCGTGCTGCCTCGTTATCTGCCTCAACATAGGCTGCCACACGAGCCGAGTCATCACGGATATCGCTGGGGAGAACCGCCTCCGCTCCATAGACCATAAAGAACGGTGTGTATCCAGTGGATCTGTTAGGGGTAGTATTTATACTCCATAACACAGATGGTAGCTCTTCTACCCAACAGCCCGGCGTCCTCTGTAAAGGGACCATAAGCCGGGGCTTGATACCTCTTAGGATCTCTTGATTGGCTCTTTCCGCTTGACCATTGGACTGTGGGTGAGCTACTGAAGAAACGTCAAGCCGGATGTGCTCACGTTCGCAGAACTCCTTCATGGCACCTTTGGACAAATTGGTACCATTATACGTGATGATACTGTGTGGAAACCCAAACCGGAAAATCACCTTTTGATGAACTGAACCGCCGTGGCGCATCACACTTGCTAACAGGTTACGCCTCTACCCACTTTGTAAATTTGTCAACCGCCACCAACAGGTGGGTCTTCTTGTCCTTGGACCTTTTGAAAGGTCCAACCATATCCAGCCCCAAGTCGCAAATGGCCAAGTAATTGGAATCATCCTCAATTCTTGGGCGGTATATGAGCACGCCTAGAAAACTTCCGGCAACCATCACATCGTCGACCAGATCTTCCGCATCGGCATGGGCAGTCAACCAATAAAAACCATGGCGTAACGCCTTAGCCACCAAGGATTTTGAACCGGCGTGGTGACCACGATCCCCTTCGTGGATCTCACGCAATATTTCATAGCCTTCCTCGGGGGACACACAGTTGAAACGCCCCACGACACCTTTGCAATGATGCAACTCCCCATTAACAATGGTCATAGACTTAGACCGCCCGAACTATCTGTCGGGCCAACATCTCATCTTACGGTAACTTCGCCCGGCTCATGTACGCCAAATAAGGGAGCATCAATCCGGAATGACATGCGGGGCTGCCACCAATCGAGCCTCCGGATCAGAAATAGCCAAATCTACTTCATCGGGAAGCTTGGTGACGGATTGTGCGATACATCAAGGAAGACATTAGGCGGGACGGTTTGCGTTGAGAGCCCAACCGGCTTAAAAGCGTCTGCCGCCGTTCTTCCGACGATCCACATGGTCCACGATAGCCTTTAAAATGACCTGCAACAACATCCACCTCCCGACGATATGCAGCCATGAGTGGGTCTTTGGAATCCCAAGTGCACGACACTTGTTGGGCCACCAAGTCTGAGTCACGAAGCACTTAACCCGGCTTAGATTCATCTCCTTAGCCATCCAAAGACCATGGAGCAAGGCTTCATACTCAGCTGCATTGTTAGTACAAGGGAACATTAAGCGAAGGGCGTAACAAAACTTTTCACCTCGTGGGGAAGTTAACACAACTCCAGCCCCGAGCCCTCCAACTGCTGGACCCGTCAAAGTGGATGGTCCAATAGGTATGATCCGGCTTTTCTTCAGGCGCTTGTAACTCCTTCCAATCATTAATGAAATCCACAAGTGTCTGGGATTTTACTGCCGTCCGAGGCACGTACCTTAAACCGTGCGGCCCAAGCTCTATGGCCCACTTAGCAATCCGCCGATCGCTTCCGGTTACATGTGATATCGCCCAAAGGGAGCTGGGCCGACCCTTTGTGATGGGATGCCCTTGAAAATACTGCTTCAGCTTCCGGCTTGCCATAAAAACTCCATACACCAGCTTCTGCCAATGCGGATATCTCTGCTTGGACTCAATGAGCACTTCGCTAATGTAATAAACCCGACGTTGAACCGGATGCTCCTTCCCTGCCTCCTTCCGCTCTACCACAATGGCTACGCTTAATCGCCACGGCATTAGCAGCAACATATAGCGAAGCGGCTCTTTGTCAATGGGAGCGGCGAAATACAGGCGGGTTGGCCAATTGCCGCTTCAAGTCCTCCAACGCTTCATCAGCAGTCGGGCTCCAGACAAACTGATCTGTCTTCTTCAGCATCTGGTACAAAGGAATGGCCTTCTCTCCGAGGCGGCTGATAAATCTGGTACAAAGGAATGGCCTTCTCTGTCCCGCCAATCGCTGGACATCATTGATACACTTTGGCTTAGCCAGGGAGGTGATAGCTGTAATCTTCTCCGGATTAGCTTCAATCCCCCTGTTGGACACAAGGAAACCCAATAACTTGCCTGCCGGAACACCGAAAACACATTTGGCGGGTTAAGCATCATCTTGTACACCCATAAGTTGTCAAAGGTTTCTTTCAAATCCTCAATCAGTGTTTCCTTCTTCCTTGACTTAACCACAATATCATCCACATAAGCATATGCGTTACGGCCGATCTGTTCGTGCAAGCAGTTACATACACAATCTTGATAAGTTGCTTGGGCGCTCTTGAGCCCAAAAGGAATAGACACATAGCAGAAGGCTCCATAGGGAGTGATAAACGCTGTCTTCTCCTGGTCCTTAACCGCCATTTTGATCGGATGATACCCGGAATAAGCATCCAAAAAGCTCAAACGCTCACAACCCGCCGTAGCATCAATAATCTGGTCAATGCGGGGAGGCGAAAGGATCTGCTGGACAAGCCTTGTTAAGATCTGGGTAATCCACACACATGCGCCAAGTGCCGTTTTTCTTAAGGACCAACACCGGATTAGCAAGCCACTCTGGATGGAAAACTTCAACGATAAAACCTGCTGCTAAGCGCCTAGCAACCTCTTCTCCAATGGCCTTGCGCCTTTCCTCGTTAAACCAGCGAAGGAACTGCTTTACCGGTTTGTACTTGGGATCAACATTAAGAGTGTGCTCAGCGAGTTCCCTCGATACACCCGCATGTCGGAAGGCTTCCATGCAAAATGTCGATTCTCACGGATGAACTTCGATGAGCGCTTTCCTATTTAGGATCCAAGTTAGCACGATGATGAACTGCTTGGACGAATCACCGGGCACAAAGTCAACAAGTTTAGTCTCAGCCGCCGATTTAAACTTCAGATCCGGATCGTGCTCTGTAGTTGGCTTCTTCAACGGGGTCATATCCGCCGGATCAACATTGTCTTTATAGTACTTTAGCTCTTCGGTGGCACAAACCGACTCTGCGTAAGCCGCATCACCTTGCTCACACTCTAAAGCAATCTTGCGGCTCCCATGAACCGTTATCGTCCCTTTGTGACCCGGCATTTTTAGCTGCAAATAGACATAACAAGGTCACGCCATAAACTTGGCATAAGCCTGCCGCCCAAACAGGGCGTGGTAAGGGCTTTGAATTTTCACCACTTCAAATGTCAATGTTTCCGATCTGGAGTCATGTTCATCCCCAAAGGCCACCTCCAGAGCTATTTTACCGACCAGATATGCTGACTTGCCAGGCACCACACCATGAAACACTGTATTGGATGGCTTGAGATGTTTATCAATTAACCCCATACGACGGAAGTTCTCATAATACAGGATGTTGATGCTGCTCCCTCCGTCCATAAGCACCTTGGTGAACTTGTATCCTCCCACCTGAGGCGCCACCACTAGGGCTAGCTGACCCGGATTGTCAACCCGGGGAGGATGATCCTCTCTACTCCACACAATAGGCTGCTCGACCAGTAGCAGTGTCTGGCACGGCCGGTTCAACAATGTTGACTGCCCGCTACGAAGTTTACGGTCTCGCTTGTCCAAGCTAGTGGTGAAGACGTGATACTGTCCACCATTCAACTGCTTCGGATTGCTTTGATAACCCGACTGCTGCTGCTGCTGATTGTAACCACCTTGGTTGTTCTGATTGTGCTGATTGTTCTGATTGTTCTGCCCGCCCAGATTACCATTAAACTCTAGACCGGAATTTCCTCCACCGTAACCCGGGCGGACCACGAACCGCCGCGGGGCCTTTGGTCATCTGAAAGCGTTGGAACTTTTGAACTCCTGCATAATGTAACAATCCTTCCAGAGGTGGTTTCTTGGCGCCTCCTTCGTCCCATGCTTGGACAGGGTTGATTCAGCAGATAATTCAACCGATGCGGATTGTGATTAGGCGCACCACCTCGGTTCGGATGTTTACCCCTGCGCCGTTGGCCCTTGTCCTGCGCGTTGGTGTTGGCTACAAAGCCCATGTTACCATTCGCCTTACGCTTGTTTCCTCCATTACCCGCCGACTGATGCTGCTGGCCTCTGGAGTTGTTGTTCTGTTTTCCCTTCCCTGTATCATCCTCCTCGGACTCGGGATCCTTGGTACTATCAGAATCAGCATACTTCACTAAAACGCCCATGAGAGTGCCCATGTCATTGCAAAAACGCTTCATGCGACCCAGCTTCAATTTTAAAGGCTCGAACCGGCAGTTGCTCTCTAGGGTTAAGATTGCAGAATCAGTGTTGATCCGGTCTGAAGAATGTAGAACTTCTGAAACGCGGCGCACCCAATGGGTTGTGGATTCTCCCTCAGCCTGGACACAAGCCGCCAAGTCCACCATAGACATGGGCTGCTTACAGGTGTCTTTGAAATTCTGAATGAACCGGGTCCGCAACTGGGTCCATGAACTGATGGAATTGGGTGGCAAGTTTTTCAACCAAATGCACGGGCCGTACCTTCAAGCATCATGGTAAAATACTTTGCACACGCAGCTTCATCCACATCCGCATCTCCATGGCCATCTCATAGCTTTCTATCCATGCTTACGGAGCGGATCGGCGGTATAATTGGGCACCTTGCGTGGCCCCTTGAAATCTTTGGGCAAGCGTATATTGCGTAAAGCGGGGGCGAGGCAAGGCACCCCAAAGAGCTAGATGTAACTCCAGGCTCGAAGATAGTCGGTCGAACGGCGCAAGCTGATAATCTTGATCTTTGTCGCTTCTTTCGGCCCCCACGTGCCTGGCCCGGTCCACCAGCTCTTGAGCGTTTTCGAAACCACCCGCCGGGTTGTTGCCGCGGGGTGCACCGCGCTGCGCATTACTTGACACGGCCAGTTCATCTGCATGCCTGCTATAGCTCCGGCTCGGGCGGGGGGTGGAGTGGATCCGATCGCGGCTGTTTGAATACGCTTCCTGTTGGACTAGAGCCGTCCTAAGGAGCTCTTTGACCCGGCGTGTTTCCACTTTGTGGTGAGTCGCCGATTGGAATCGCCTCCAACCGCGCCGCGCAGCGCAACAAGGTTATCCATCGGGTTGGAGTAGTGACCTGGAGGTGTTTGCACAGCTTGAGGCGCGCCGGCATGATGGCGAGGTAGATCTATCACACGAGGCTGAATCGACGCGCCCGTCCCAGGTGATTCCGCCCGGTTCACCACTGGCGGCGGATTACTGGTCCCTGCTCCTGGGTGTTGAAGAGGTCTCTTCCCTCGAAAACCGAGGGCAAATGGGATCTGTACTTTCTTTTCATGACTTCATGCGACGCATTCTGATCCAGCATGAGCCTATAAGCCTGCGCATCCAAAGCGGCCCGCTCTGCCACCATCCTAGCGTCTGTAGCTGCCAGATCCGCTTTAGCCTGAGTGATTTGCTCCTTCACCTTTGCAATCTCTGTGTTATGCAGATCTTGATCCACCGGGTTAGCCTGTGCCATAAGCACAGCCAAGGCATCAAATAATTCTGATAAAACTTGAGCGGCGGTATACGAGGCCTCCTGCCCCGGCTGCCACCGCCGCTGTCGAACCGGCGACCGTTGTCGCGGCGGTTGAGGAGTGAAGCGTCGCTTGTGTACCGGCCATGAATATTCCAACCCGGTTGGGCAGATCAAAGGGGTCCGGAATACTGTTACCGTCGGAACAGCCCCCGATCTGGCCATCTTGCAGCTGATCTGAGAGACTTCGGTTTCCCGATCGACGACTTCGTCGCCAGGCGGAACAACGGTTTCGCCACCAGATGCTGATCCGCCCTCGTAGTCTCCTCCGTGGATGACTCCACGAAAGCACGCCTAACAACCGGTTTAGCGGGGCAGGATTCTTCTTCGCCCGTGAGCCATCTCGACGAGGTCGGTGCGGATGTCGGCCCAGGCCACGCTCACCGATCTTGCCGATGAACACGTGTATGCCACCAAAGGGGACCCGGTACCCGTACTCAATCGAGCCGGCCTCGGGCCCCAGCCTGCATCGTCGATGTAGAGCTTGCCGACGACTCTTGGTCATCCGCCCACAAAGATAGCCTTCTATTCCTTCGAACATGCCCTCTAAGATCATCAAACCATCGATGCGATAGCCCCACGGTGGCGCCAACTGTCGTGGAATTGTCACGGCAGATGTCCTCATGAAAGGACTTAGTCGCGGGGCCATCGTACGGGTTAACTTAAAGGGGTTAAAGCGAACGCAAAGACACGAGAGTTTATACTAGTTCGGACCCTTCGATGAAGGTAAAAGCCTACGTCTAGTTTGTGATGGGATTGATGTGATTTCGGCGACTAGGGAGCAATAGCTTCGCCTAAGCCTCGAATTGTTGTTGTACGTCCCTAAACCGCCGCGGATCGTCCCCTTATATACCGGGTTGACGTCCGGCGGTCTCTGAGAATCGAGGCCGGCTCATACAAGTGTCCGGCTCGGTCTCTTCTTTCTCTTATCTTACAACACAAGTTACATGGTTATGGCGGTTTTACCATTATGGGCCCTAACTCGCCCCTGGGCTCCGGGCCTCTAAGCTCTACAGCAATCGCCACCTTCTGAGTCTTCATGGGCCCCAATTATGGTCGAGGGTAAAACGGCCCCTTCAGGGCGGTTTATATTCAGTAGTTACATCCCCAACATGATCCGTAGGGGGAAAGTTGTGTGTTCTCTATGCTAGAGACGTGTGGCAGACGAACGGGCTGCATATCCGGATTCGTCTCGTCGTTCTGAGCAACTTTCATGTACAAAGTTTTTCCATCCGAGCTACGATTTATTTTATATTGATTTTATAAGATTTAAATCACTTTTTAGCATTTATTTAATTATTTTAATTCAAAATTATCCAGAACAGTGCATGCTGACGTCAGCATGACGTCAACAGTCAACAGAGGTGTTGACTGGTCAACTGACGTGTGGGTCCTAGCTGTCATTGACTGCTGAACTAACCTAATAGATTAATTAACTAATCTAAGTAATTAGGTTATTCGAATCAGGATTAATTAAGTTAATTAATTAAGTAATTAATATTTTTATTTATATTTATTTTCGAAATTCTTTTTTTTAATGTTCCAGCGGCGTGGGCCCCTTGTGCCATAGGCCAGGGAGACATTAGCGGGCGCGGGCGTTGCCGGCGAGGGCCACGGCGAGGCCAGCCGACGGCGGTGAGCAGTGGCCAGAATAGGGGAGATGCCGGAGTACGGCCACGGGCCGCCTTGGGACCGGTCGGCGCACGACGGAAGGGGTTGGTGGCGCAGTCGAGCGGCAGTGTTGCGCGTGCGCGACGGCGCGAGGAGCGGAGGCAGGATGCGGGGTGGCCACAGCAGAGCAGAGTAACTGGGGGCACGGGGTGAGCGCGTGCGGGGCACGGCCACGGTGGGCGCGCGTGGGGCGCCAGTGCAGTCGCGGCACGGGGAGGAGGCTGCGGCCTGCTGCGCAGCGGGACGACGGCAGTGCGGAGCTGGCACGCGAGGGAGAGAGGAGGAGAGGGAAGCTCACGAGGTTCAGAGGATTTTGGCAGCGGGCGTGGGGAGGTAGACGGGACGAGGCGACGCGGAGAGGATGCAGGCCGGCGGGGTGGCGCTGGCGTCGTGGCCTCCGGCGAGGTCCTCGGGCAGCGGCGCATCCAGCTCGGGGAAGAGGGGGAGGCGAGGCGGTCCGGCGATGGGCGATTGAAGACGAGGCGGTGAGGTCCAAGGCAACGGCGTCGGAGCGATGGGGACGGAGCCGGGCCGTGTTTGGCAGCGGAATCGGGGAGGCAGTTGTTTTTTTTTTTATTTGTTCTTTCGTTTATTTTAGTTTTTGTTCTTTTTTCCTTTTTCTTTATATTTCTTTTTTTCCAGTTTTTATTTTACTTTTAAGTTTTTTTTGTTTTGTAAAATAAGGCAATAGCTCCTAAAATAATGTTTCAGGACAACCTACTGCATAAAAAGTTTTACCCTGAAATAAAATATTTTAGTATTTTACGAAATACCAAAGGCAATTAAACAAGGGTTTTTTCTACTGTTTAAATAACTTTAGTGCATTTAAATATTTTATAAAAATGTGGATTCTCCAACATTATTACCTAAGAATTATTTGGCACCTCTAGAACATTTTCTTTTTAAAGTTTGAAAAACTTTTACTATTTGATTTGATTTTGAGTTTTGATTTCGAACGGGATTGAATCATCGCGAGATCGTCAACAGTGAATGTGGTGACGTGGCATCATTAGCAGAGGTTTGCTGTAGCTTAACTATCCGGGCGTCACACCCCGCCCTTAGAAGCGGAGATCATACAGCTGCCAGAGTAGCAAGTCGCGCATGCCTGTCAACATTTTGATATGACAGCCAACTATCCGTACACCAACCGAGGAGTCTGGACTGCTTCTCAAATAGCGGCTGGGGTCACTAGGGTCCGATCAGGAACCTTTAGACCAACCAGGTGAGGACGTTCAGCGGCCTCCACGCACTTACCTTCACAAACTAACTTTTATGCAGAACAGGTTTGGCGGCGTGAAGTCGGCCCGGACACACAAGGACAGGACCATGCAGGCTGACGGCAGTTCGGACTCACCTTCGATCCACTCACAGCCCCCTCCAGTCCGGCCACCACAGGTTACGCCAGAAAACCATCTCTTCTTCATAATCATAAATCGCATTCATATGCATAGAGATATCATATTACTGCAATGCGTAGACTTAACTAAAAATGCACCGGTCGTCGTTTATAATAGACGCCTCTTTGCCACAAAATGGCAGCCACGGTTTGTGTCACGCCTGGTTATGCCAGGGGCTACACAGTACGGCAATAAAGTACGACCACCTTCTCGGTCGCTCGGCACCCCGAACTTATAGCACTATATGCATCAGCTCCGAATCATGTCTTGGGTCATTGGTTGGGTTTGCCCTGCTCCCATGTTTTGGTACCTTACGTTCCGTTCCGTCGGCTAAGGTAGCGCTGGGAGAACTACTGCGATTGTGTCCCGGATCTGCCGGACGAGCACCTCAGTAGAGAAAGCCGAAAACTGACTGTCATGATGCGGCGAGAGCTGGTCAGCTGTTCGAGAGGTTGCAAAATCCTTAAAGATTTATTCCGCATAACGCCACTATAAAATGCAGATTGCGACGGATCGGTCTACCGATCAGGCGCCAATAGAACCCCTAGTCCGGCCTTCCGGACACTAGGGGCTGCGCCGACCATACTCGAGTTCCTATGGCTAAGTGAGAGTAGTAAAGCCCTATAGTCCGACTGCCTGGTTCATGGTGAGAAACGCCTCCTTATAAGGACCCAACCATGGGATAAAGAGTGTTCGGAAATACCCCGAACACCCCTGTACTTCTCACGTGGGGGCTGAAGCCGACGACTGGCCAACTCTCAAGATTTACATACAATAAACAGCCGCAAAGAAAGAACATATGTTCAAAACCAAACAGGCAATATATAATAAAAGTGCCATTATCCCATATTACAAACGTTGGCAAAAATGCCCTCAGGGAAATATAATGTCTTTGGTGCACCTATCCGCTGCCAAGCGGGCACCCTTCATTACACCTTCATAATACAGTTCGGGCTTGCGATGCTCCTTACCCTCTGGTGGCCCCTCAGTTATCAGCTTCTCCGCGTCGAGCTTCCCCCAATGCACTTTTGCATGGGCAAGAGCCATTCGCGCACCTTCTAAACAGACTGATCACTTGATAATATCAAGCCGAGGACAGGCGCCCACAATCCGCTTGACGAGTCCGAAGAAATTGCTGGGAATTGGCTCTGCAGGCCACAGTCGGATGATCAAGTCCTTCATGGCCAGTTCAGCCGCCTGGTGCAGTTCGACCAGCTGCTTCAGCTGATCGATAAAAGGCACCGGATAGTTTGGCGCTAGATACTGCGACCAGAAGTTCCTCCCCGCAGACTCACCCTCCTCGGACCGGTAAAATTGGGCAGCATCTGTTATACTACGAGGCAGATCCGCAAACGCCCCTGTAAAATCAAGAATTCAGCTTGCCGCTTAGAGTTCTCCGCATTATAACATCATAACGGCCATAGATACAACAGGCCTTACCAGCCGCGACTTTCCGGGCCTCCTGAATGTCCCGTACAGCACCTCGGGCTTCTTCCCGAGCATCTTCCGCAGCTTGGAGAGCTTGGGCGAGTTCGGATTCTTTCCCTACTAGACTCTGCTCCAAGCTCTCGCTTTTCGTCACAGCATCTTGCAGCTCCCCTCAGCTATGACGACCCTGGCCTCGTGTTTTTCACGCAGAGCCTGTTCGGCGGCAGCCTTCTCTTGGGCACCAGCCGCTGCCTTCTTCAGTGCCTCATATTAGGAACTCGCTCCTAGGGCGTATAACATAAATGCTTTTCAATAGGCACACTTATTCACTTGTGCCCAATGTAAGACAATGTTCGAACATACCTTGCTTCTCCTCCAATTGTTTCTTCACACGGCCAAGTTCTTCTTCGGCCCGTTCCAGGCTCTGCTTCAGTTCGTACACTTCCGCATCATGAGCAGCCGTCCTCTCCGCAGAAGCCTGTTTTAAAACAAATGGGTATACACCAGTAAATAAAGGTTCCCATTACAATAGAGGGTTTGATCCCCTGTCCGGCTTACTTTCTCCAGACAATGTATCAGGGGCTACTCCTCATATCATGATAATTCTTCAAAGGTTCCTTAGAAACCATACCTCAAAAGCCTTTATAAGGCCAAGACAGGACTCATTCAGCCCGCTTTCGGCAGCCTGCATCTTTCCAACCACCGCACCCATAAGGGTCTGATGTTCATCAACGACGGATGGACGCGTTCTTTAATGCTGACAACAGACCGCCCGTCAGCTCGGCGTATGCTGAGGTGGCCGGCGGAGTAGGCAAACCTCCCTCCATGGAGGATGGCCGCTTGCCCGATCCCGGAGTCTTAGGCGCCTCCAGAACTTTATCCGGCCCCGGATCTCTTTGAGACGACACCTCGGTGTCGCGCCTGGACTTTGAAAAAGGAATCCCCGGAGGCGTCTTGCTCGCCACAGCATTCGAGCTCAACAAATCCTGGATACATAGACGTATTCGAATTTCGGATTGTCTGGCGGGAGACCTTGCCGGGCTGTATGAGATGTGGCAACAGTTAAAATTACTATACCCGAACAACCCTGGATACATAGACGTATCCGGATTTTGGTTACTTACGATTTTCCCAGGGGCTGGGCCTCGGGATCCCACTCCGGGCTGTTATCGGCGGCCGGGGTGGATGCCCCTGGAGGAGAACCTCTCCCTCTCTTCGGCGACTCGGCCTCCAGGGACGGGGAAGCCGCGCGCTTCTTCCCGCCTGCAGAGCGAGGCTCGTCCTCCTCTGCCTCCTCCTCTTCGTCTTCGGAAGATGGAACGCCGCTGGAGCCTTCGGACCTGGTATCCGGAGCCTCGCGACAACGGAGGCCACTCTGGGTCTTCCTGACCTGCTTGGAGGCCTCCTTCTTTGGCGCCTTGTAAGGTGCAGGGACCAGCATCTTCGTCAGAAGAGGTCCGGCCGGTTCCTCCGGCAGCGGGGCCGGACATTGCATCCGCTCCACCCTTTTTATCCATCCCTAAAGCCGCAATGGAGCATGATTAAAACGTCCCCCTCATGATATGCCAGCTAAAGCCTGGAGGGACAGGGTGTGGCTGTAACTTACCGGGCTTGCAGAATGGGATAGGTGATACCCCCGGTCCTCGGAAGAGTCCGGCCATGATTTGCTGGACTTAAAGAGCACCTTCCAGATATCCTCGTGGGAGGAATATAGAGCTCCCAGAGGGTTTGGTGCGAATTCCCATAAAGTACAGGCTCGACGCTGGCAAGGGAGAACCAGGCGAACTAGCATCACCTGGACCACGTCAACAAGCGTGACGTCCTTGTCGACCATACTTCGAACACGCGTCACGAGCGGTGACAGCTCATCAGACGAGCACCAGTTCAGGCCCTTCTTGGGCCAGGACATTAGCTGTAGTGGAGCTCCGGACCTGAACTCGGGAGCTGCTGCCCATTTTTCACCGCGTGGTTCAGTGATATAAAACCACTGCTGCTGCCACTCCTTGACGGAGTCGTTAAAAGTGCCCTTCGGCCAAACAACCTTGGGCATCTTGCTCACCATGGCGCCGCCGCACTCGGCGTGTTCGCCACTCACCACCTTGGGCTTCACATTGAAAATCTTCAGCCACAGGCCGAAGTGAGGCGAAATCCGGAGGAAAGCCTCGCACACGATGATGAACATCGAGATATTGAGAAAAGAATTGGGGGAAAGATCGTGAAAGTCAATCCCGTAGTAATACATGACTCCCCGAACAAATGGGTGGAGGGGAAACCCGAGCCCGTGGACAAAATGGGGAAGGAACACGACTCTCTCGTGGGGCTCTAGAGTAGGGACGACCTGTCCCGCCGATGGGATATGGTGGCCAATCTTCTTGGCCAAGTACCCGGCTTCTCGGAGTCTCTTGATATCCTTCTCCCGGACGGTAGAGGCCATCCATTTGCCTCCTGCTCCGGATCTGGACATCTTGGAAAAACCTCTCTTCGATGGAGAAGAAGAGCGCTTGGGCGTTGGGGCTCGAGCAGAGGGGAATGAGTTAGCAGGAGGAGAAGGCGTGGGTAAAAGAGGAAGATGCCCTATCTCTTTATAAGAGAAGGTAAAGAGCTTTTTTGCACCTCCCCACTTACCTGGTAGAACCCGCTAGTCTCCCGCTCGCCGCGATTAGCGGTACGGTTGGATTACCCATACCCGTATTGATGAGAATCCCGTGATGAGGGGACACGATCTTCGCTTCGACAGGACGTGCTAAGGAAACCGCCTCGCAGCATATGTTGTGGCTGGTAGTGGAAAGACGGTTCGATCTAACTGAAAGGGCGTGTCACGTCGCCTAAAAATTATCAACTGAAGTAGCATTCTCTCTACGTTGGCACGAGAAGATCATTTTGCAGATCCGTACACGACCTACGTGTTCGATAATAACCTTGGAGTATTCGGAGGAGGAACCCGCCTTGCAATGCCGAAGACAAGACTGTGTGCCGGACTCATCGTCATTGAAGCCTGGTTCAGGGGCTACTGAGGGAGTCCTGGATAAGGGGGTATCCGGACAGCCAGACTATATTCATCGTCCAGACTATAGAAGCGTCAAGATACAAGACTCAAGACTTCGGCTCGTGTCCGGATGGGACTCTCCTTTGCATGGAAGACAAGCTTGGCGATCCGGATATTGTGTTTCCTTCCTTGTAACCGACAACATGTAAACCCTAGCTCTCCAGTGTCTATATAAACCGGAGAGGATGGTCCTTAGAAGGCCGATCACATTCACAATTATACCATCATAGGCTAGCTCTTAGGGTTTAGCCTCTACGATCTCGTGGTAGATCTACTCTTGTATTCCACATATCTTCAATATTAATCAAGTAGGAAGTAGGGTTTTACCTCCATCGAGAGGGCCCGAACCTGGGTAAACATTGTGTCCCTTGCTTCCTGTTACCATCAGCTTAAGGCGTACAGATCGGGACCCCCTACCCGAGATCCGCCGGTTTTGACACCGACAGTCCTCTTAATACATCTCATCTTATACCAACGAGTAGCAAGAAATCATAGAGGAAAATATTCTTGAAGGCACCCAATCAAGAAAAACATAATGGAATGAAAATAAACTTAAATTTCCAAACCAGTCAACTCCATCTGGTTCAAAATAAAACCACCACAATTACAAATTCATCAGTCGATGTAATATTACCCAATACATTAACTATCAAATAACCAATTCATCACATAATCCTCAGAAACGTCCTCGCCATCTAAGATCAGGAAGACAGCGACGATGCAGGATGTCCCTCATTGACAGAAACCGGTGGTACAGCTCATAGCTCACATACCCTTCCTAAAGGAAAAGCAAATGAAAACATCAATATACAAAAAAATTAAAAAAACATACTGTTCTTGCAACAAAGGGAGAAACTAACGAAAATGAAATCTTCACTGACAGTAGCTCCATATTTCAGGTGATCAAAGGTAAGTGGCTTCCAATCCCAGCAGCGACGAAGAAGTTCTAGAAAAGAGGACTCCAGCTTGGAGTAAGATTCGTCAATGATGGCTCCTGCTAAGTCCTCCATGGAATCCCTTTCTTCACTGCCTTTTATCATGGACTTATCTTGGATGTCGACGTGGTACCCTTCTGGAATTCTGATGAAATCTTGAAAAAGAGCATCTCTAATATTCCTGATGCCCACACTAGAGAAAGTTATACCTCTATTCTCAAGGAAATCCTTCAGGACAGGGCACTCTGTCCTGGCCTTGCAGAAGTGATAGACCAAAACATAATTCCGCATAGCCAGTTGCATGACGGCGACTTTTCTACGCCCATAATAATCCTTTCGTGTGAACTCCATGCCGAGACCTACAAACTTGTACTTCTCCTCGCGCAACCAGTCCTCGTACAAGGAAGTGATCTCCTCCACCTTGCCGGGCTCGTTGGTGTACCACACGTCGAGCTTCGTGTTACCATCGGCAACTATCAGATGGTACTCGGTGGTGTTCAAAAAGTCGTCCATGGCAGCAAGTAGCAAGGTGCCAATGGAGACTCCTGAGACCCTGCGACAAGGTTAGGGAGTGGTGAGGAGGGTGGGAACTGCCTGATGTTCTGCGGCTACAATACGACATGGAGACCTCACAAACACGGCCAGTATTTAACCTTGGCGAGGGACATTTGAGTTACCATACGCATTAACGTGTGAACTAGGAGCAGCGTATAGACGGTTGTGCTTCCGAAGCTCATGGAACCATGCACTTCCTAAAGTCACAGTTGTGCACAAATAATTGATACCGCAGAGAAACCGAGGAGCCTCTAACTTTATTTTCCGGTAACTGACACATTGAATAGTCACATCAAACAGCCACCACATCGGTCGTCGATTCCTCCTTTGAACAAAGACCACCGACAGAAGAATCCAATGAAGAAAACGAACAGTCTACCGTACACCTTAGATCTGAAGGCCAGAACTCATCCGTCCCTCATCTAGCTAGATTCACACCATCCGTCCCTCGATAGTCAAGGCTGGTTTCACATGAGGCACGGGTATGCAGGCACAAGACGCACATACATGTCTATTCCACAGGCACGGGCGTACAACTTTTTGAGATATCTCTCGGTATCACAACAGGCACGTACACATGCAGGCAGAAACTCACCGGAAAAACGTGAATGCAGGCAACGAACACACGGAAACATAGCCTCTACAGGCACATGGATCGGCTTCGCGAGGCAGGTGGTCTTTTCCGTCTTGTTTTTCAGTCTCGACCTAAATCCTCTGGATACAAATCATCTCAATGCAAAAAAAGAGACCTGGAAGAGGCACCGGTGAGAACATTGTGTTCGAGAGTCATGGCATGTATCACGTGAGATACATCAATACTTGAAGCAAATCAATGGCACAAGTCAGAGAGCCACAGTTTTAAAGTCTCCGGACGCACAGGCGTGTAGAAGCACAGGCACGACGAGTAACAGCCACCGCATCCCCTCTCAGACGAGCGTCTGACACCACGGGCACGTAGAGTCATAGCCAGTGCGTCCCCTGAGAAACACGAATGCAGGTACAGGAGGCACAAAACTGTAGTGTATACAGGCACGGAATTGCGGCTTCTCGGCGCACAGGCACGGCTTTGGAAATGGCGTTATCGAGGCATGGGTACAAACCAGCTGGATGCACAAAAGAGTGGTGGCAGAGGCACGGTTGTGCAGTATCAAAGAGAAACTGTCGTGTGACACCAGCACATAGAGACATCGCGTGTGTCACGTCAAGTACAAAAATAGCGGAAAAGAAGCCACAGGAGTGAAGCCTCCATAGACACGGATGCCGGGCTTCTAAAGGCACGGTCCCGAAGAACACAAAGACAGAAAACTGAAATGTTGCCTCGTATGTTAGCAGACGTGCCACTCTTGTGCGAATGTGTAAAACACAACAATACAAACACAAACAAACGGCGCTGAATATAAGCCAAACAAAAAACACGCTTCTCCCAAACAATACATATGCGTCGCCTCACGGACGGGCGTCTGCACCAGAGGCACGTAGAGTCACAGCCAGCATGATGCCTGAGACACGCAAATGCACATACAGGAGACACGGAACTGAAGCGTATACAGTCATGGAATTGCGGCTTCTCGGAGTTCTCAAGGCACGGGTACAAACCAGCTAGATGCACAAAAGAGTGGTGGCAGAGGCACGGTTGTGCAGTATCAAGAGAAACTGTCGTGTGACACCAGCACATAGAGACATCGCGTGTGTCACATCAGGTACAGAAATAGAAGAAAAGAAGCCACGGGAGTGAAGCCTCCACAGACACGGATGTCAGGCTTCTAAAGGCACGGTCCCGAAGAACACAAAGACAGGGTACTGAAATGTTGCCTCGTACATTAGTAGACGTGTCACTCTTGTGCGAATGTGTAAAACACAACAATACAAACACAAACAAACGGCGCTGAATATAAGCCAAACAAAAAACACGCTTCTCCCAAACAATACATATGCGTCACCTCACGGACGGCCGTCTGCACCAGAGGCACGTAGAGTCACAGCCAGCATGACGCCTGAGACACGCAAATGCACGTACATGGGACACGGAATTGAAGCGTATACAGTCACGCAATTGCGGCTTCTCAGAGTTCTCAAGGCACGGGTACAAACCAGCTGGATGCACAAAAGAGTGATGGCAGAGTCACGGTTGTGCAGTCTCAAGAGAAACTTTCATGTGACACCAGCACATACAGACATCACGTGTGTCACGTGAGGTACAGAAATAGCGGAAAAGAAGCCATGGGAGTGAAGCCTCCACAGACACAGATGCCGGGCTTCTAAAGGCACGGTCCCGAAGAACACAAAGACAGGGTACTGAAATGTTGCCTCGTACGTTAGCAAACGTGCCTCTCTTGTTCGAACTTGAAAAAGACAACAATTCAAACACAAACAAACGGCACTGAATATAAGCCAAACACAAAGCGCGCTTCTCCCAAACAATACATATGCGCCACTTCAACAGGTTACCTAAATGTACATGAACTCGCGCAAACGTCAACAATGAACTTGTATCATGAAAAAACATAAAAAAAATATTTTCACATAACATGAGACAAGCCAAACACGATACTGTGAAAATAAAAAACCAAAATAACAAAACGGTACTCCATAGGATTGAACTAAAAGTACTCATTAATTATACAGAAAAAGAAATGAAAGTCTTCCAGGGGTCCATTCCGCTCAGAAATGTCCACACAAACGTCCACCGTGACCATTCTACTCAGTTGGAGTTCTGCTCGGAAACATCAACGGCCTCTGCGGTCGGGAAGACAACAAGGATGCATCATGTCCTTCATCGACAGAACTCGGTGGTAGAGCTCGTAGATCACATATCCATCCTAAAACAAAAATCGGATGAGAATGAAGATATACGTAAAGAGGAAAAAGTACTATTGTTGCAGTAAAACAAAAATATAACGACAGAAAATCATAAAAACGAAGTTTTCACTTACAATTGCCGCATATTTCAGGTGTTCAAGGGAAAGCGGCTTCCATTCCCAGTAGTCATGCAGACCTTGCGGAAAAGACGACTTCATACTCAAGTAAGATTTGTTTATGACGGCTCTTGCCAAATATGCCATGGAATCCCTTAGATTGCCTCCTTTGATCATGAGCTCCTCTTGAAGATCGATATGACACTCTCTTGGGATTCTGAGGAAACTATTTGCGAGAACATCCCTATCGTTCCTGACGTCGACACTAGTGAAAATTATACCTTTGTTCCGAAGGAAATCCTTTAGAGCAGCACACTCCATCCTGGCCTTGCACAAGTGATAGACAAGAACATGCTTGCGCATCGCCAGTTGCATGACGGCGACTTTTCTACTACGATCAAAATAATCCTCTCGTGTGTACTCCATATCAAGACCAACAAACTTGTACATGTCCTCACGCACCCATTCCTCATAAAGAGAAAGAATCTCCTCCACCTTGTAGGGCTCGTTTGTGTACAACACCTCGAACCTGGTATTACCAACGACATCTGTAAAGAGATGCTCAGTAGTGTTCCTGAAGTCATCCATGGAAAAGAGGGTGACACGAGAATGGAGTCTGACTATGCTTCTCGTACGAGGCGAGGATGATGGGAGCTACTTGCACTTCTCTGGAGAGAATAAGACGCGATAACCTCCCGGAATAGACCACTACTTAACCTTGGGGAGAGACGACTCAGTTACCATGCGCCCATTAAATTGCATCGGGAACGGTGTGAATGGACGGTTGTGCTTCTGCAGCTTATGAAACCATGCACTTCAAAAGTCACGGCTGCCATGCTATAATCGAGGAGCCTCTATGTTAACTCTAGCACGGTATCTGGCACAATGAATACTAACAATAAATATCCATCCCATCGGTCACCAGCACATCTTTTGACCGAGAGAACAATGAGAGGAGGCAAACAAGATGACCATGTCGTACAAATACTACACGGGGAGTGAACCAAAGTAGAAGCACGGTTCGGCCAGCACAAAAGCCACACGCGTGCCTCCACTTTGCTTAAAGACAAACCTCAATGATATCAACGGACCTGCATCTATATGACTGCGTACCACCGAAAACGTTGCCAAAACAAAAGCACGTCCATGCTTCTGACATACAGATAACTGTGCGTTATCATACATATTCCCGCCTGAACCCAACGTACATAAAAATAGTGGCTCCCTGGGTCAACGACTACTTGAAAATAAATTGCAATAACAGAGTCTCGAACCGTGGCTCCATTCCAGATGCAAAAGTGCCTCTCATTAGGAACCATCATGCCTCCCGTCAATTTGCCTCCCCTGACGTATCGACCATGCCTCTCCTGCTACAACGGCCGCGCATCTAATAACATCATCACCGTTCCTCTCCTAAAGATACACTCAACCATACCTGATTAAACATGTGTTTAAAAAAAATTAAAACACAGAAGCATGAGTATGCTTTTCAGCATGTATAACAGTGCCTCACAGAAAGTATGTAAGGCAGGACAGGCACGTAAAAGACTTCGCTGGGAGGCAGCACATCTGAACAACTATAATGGGAGGCAGCTGGACGAGTCAAACATCTCGTGTCCCCATAACACCTTGGAATGCACGCACACCATCTACAACAAGCATTCATTCCATTTCGCAGAATAAAAAATAAAACAAGAAGCACTCATTACTACTCTTCCTCTATCATGTCTCCTTTATATTTCAATAAGCTCCTACTCCCTCAGCCACATCACAACTCATTTGCCTTCTCCGTCGCCTGCTTCTAGGGTTCATGCTTCTTCTCCGTCGCTTTCTTCTAAGGTTTGTGCTTCTTCTCAGCACAGAATCGATTAATTTCCAAGCCATGCTTCTCCCGTACATTGCTGGCCGTGGGTGCTTGCCCTAAGCTTCCCATCACAACCCATCTACCTTATCCGTCCGCCTACTTCTAGGGTTCGTGCTTCTTCCCCGCACACAGTCTCATTTCAAACAAGTTATTGTAGAGTTTTTATTGGGTCTCTTGATTAACTTCTAAGCCGTACTTCTCTCATAGATTTGCTAGCCGTGTGTGCTTGCCCTAAGCTTCCCCTACCCCAATCTATGTTCGTCAAACCTCGTTCTTCTTCTCTCCCAAGTAAAAAGCATATGCGTAAGCAGCATGCTCCGATCCATATTTACGTTTTACGTTTTTGTTTTTCATTTGATAGTTATTGAAGCATCAGATCCAGTACAACGACTTCATTCTCTAAAGGAATATAAAAACCATTTGAAAATCTAAACAAGTGTTCTAAACTCTGTCATCGCTTTTACGGAAGGAGTAGATGAGAAGATTTCTGGTAAATTTGTAGTTGTTGTCTGCCTTTGTACGGATATTTTAATATGGCTAACATAGTTGAAGCTAGTCGTTGTCTACCTTCAACGTTGAAGCTTGTTTTTAAATTGTTATGATATTCTTGTTTTCTTAACATAATTGTTCTGAATTATTTAGGTATGATTTGCCCTACCTGCCGCCAACCAGGCGGCCCTTGCGAACCACACCCTGAAGTTCTCCAGGAGTTTGAGGTTATTCTTGATGAAAATTGCTGGAGCCGCATGGTTAGTAAGCATCACTAACATATTAGTTGCCTACAACACAGTAGAAATCGTCACTGTTACTCATACCCCCTTGCACCTACACTAGGTTCCCCTGCTGTCACTTCTTCGCACCTGCCTTGTGTTTTCATTTTCCATTAGTTTGCCTGCCTATGCCCTATAGTGCATGTTCAGTTCTAGTTAAAACTAGTCAACATATGCCAAAAATTTGTATCCATTAATTTATAATACCATTATGTTGTATCTGTAATTCTTATTTATATCCAATTTAAGAAAACTTTTAACATTAATAGTACGTGAGTTCAACGTTATACTTGCAGGTTGTTATTTTTACTATTTTTCCAGTATGTACCTTGTAACGTGAGAGCTTTTCTCGCTGACTACATTGACGAGAGGAAGGAAGAAGCAAGAAAATTGCATAAAGTGCAGGTAGAGCCAGCCCTTCTTACACATGAAGGAAGGTCTTATAATGCTTTGTTTAAGCATAGGGTGAACTACACAAAGTTCTGCGGTGGTGAGTGGAACACCTTTGCGGATGATTATGAACTTCGTGCTGGAGACCGCATAGAATTTGAACTACCACACGAGGGTCTCAATCTCGAAATACAAACATATCGCAATGACAAAAGGCTGCTTCCATTACCCCACGTTGGTAGTTATTTAATATTACAAACTTATCTTCTTTTGCTATATTTTGATATGCATGCATCGAACTGAATAATATTAACCCGTGTTACATAAAACTTTATCTAACTTTAAAATCTTGTTCTTTTTCTAGCTCTCGATGACCTTTCTTCTGACGATTTCGACCATGTTCACTGATGTGTCTACTCTAAGGATATTGAGCTTACCTACAACCAGACACGATTCTTTCTACAACGTCTTTTCGGAGATACTTTCATCTGTTGCCGTCCATTTGTACACGTCTTGACTCCCACTAACACCAAAGACTGCGTCATGGTTGGTTACATCTGTCCTTGTTAAAATACCAAACGTATTTTGCTCATATATAATATATAAACAATATTGACGAAATCTTGCTTATATGTACAAAGAACCTATTTATTCAAACCTAAAACAACAAAACTTTTGTTGTTCTCTTAATATGTTGTTTTATCTGTTTACACACAAACCTGAACATGTCAGGAATTATATTACTTTCAATTTGGAATTTCTTAATGTTTGCGCACTCACCGTATTCAGCCATTCTTTTATTTATTGTCCAAGTGGCAATTCAACGGTTTTAATTTCGATTTCTTCTAGAAAATTCCGAGGAGTGTTGTCTTGACATTGAAGAGATGGGTGGACATGCCAACCAATGGCACGGTGACCCTTGAAGCTCCTGATGAACCTACCCATGTCATCACTCCTTCGTCGTACTACATCTGCAAAAACGACGGCAAGATGGTAATAGAAAAGTCTTCTTTCAAAGACTTCATATCAGCTACATCCTTTATTGAAAAGAACGTTTCTAATAACTTTCAAAGAGCACCATGATCGTTCTGTGTCCATCATCATTCAACGCATTCTGTAGATCCGTCAGAACCGGCACATAAAATGGAAGCAAACAGTGTATCTCCTAGGATGTTCAACGCTCATTTCAAGATGATGCCTCCTAGGAGCAAAACACTGGTTAAAACAAGTTTGCTAGTTAGGATGGTAAAGTAATGTAACTATTATGGACCATGTGCTTGCTTGAACTATCCGAATGATCTTTTGGAACTTATGTAGCTCTTACGGACCCTCTACTCACAGTTTCAACCATCGGAATGATCCTTTGCAACAAATGTTGTTTGAACTATCAGAATGATTCATTGGAAAAAATGTAGTTCTAATCCTTTGAAAAGTTAAATAAAAAGAATCATTTTCAAAAATCAAACGAAACAAGAATCAGTTTTTGATCCAAAACCTATAGCAATGCCATGTTATCAAACTTATTCAAATGATCTACTGAAACATATCTCAATGTAAAACCAAACATGACTCCATTTTCAAGTGCAAACTATGTTTACTTAACCAACTTTTCATGAACACACAGTTGTGCACCGAATAACATAACAACAGTGCCTCCCTGACCAAGGAAGATTGTTAATTGAAAAACGTTTTCACAACAAAGGCACGACCATGCATCTGGCTGAGTGTTCTACCATTCACATGACTACTTTCACAGCCAAAGATGGAATACGCACATATGGATCACGCACGCAGCACGCAACGAATAAAAAAATTCAAAGAACAAGATAAGTGAAAATCTTAAAAAAAACAGATAAAACAAACGCCTATTTCCGAAAATCTACGCCTGGAACTGAAAGGTGACTACCAACTGCTCTTTGGCGGTTTCCTTTTTTGCACGACAAAAGATCCCTTTCACTTTTCCGACTCCATTTGCATCCTCTTCCTCGAAAGTTTCTCGCCGGCCACAGTTCACCACCGCACACCTCCAGCCATGGACGATGGGAGCTAACAACATTCACCGAGCACATCACTACCCACGGTACAACCGTGTTGGAGGTGGTGTACACCAACGACCCAAGGACCGTGGAGCGGATCATCAAGAAGTACGAGGAATGGCTAAAGGAGGAGAAGAACAAGTTCGTCGGCCTTGACCTCGAGTACACACGTAAGAGCAGTTACATACGACAAGGGATCGCCGTCGTCCAACTTGCCATGCGCGAGCATGTCCTTATATACCACTACTGCAGGTCCGGCGCTCCCGAGCGTTAGTTGACTTCACCTGTAAAGCGGTAACTTTCACCAGCGTGGACACCAAGAACGACAAGACCATGCTTGCCCGTGCATGGATCAAAATTCCAGACGAGCACCACGTCGACATCCAGAGGCTATTCTGCATCAAGGGTGGTGGAGAAAGGGACTCCATGGCTGACCTTGCAGCGGCCATCATCGACCCCTCATACAAGAACATGAAGAAATCATTCCCAAAGGAGAAGCACCAGTTCTGGGAGTGGAAGCCGCTTTCCCCGATACACCTTGAGTACGCGGCAAATGACGAGTATGTTAGCTACGAGTTGTACCGTAGAATCCTAATCATCAAGAACGGGCTACGTCACCTTCACCAACAACCAGAGAAAGAAAGACACCGCCCACGTAAGAACAAAGATGAGGGATCTTCCAGCGGCTGGAAGCGCCGGAAGGGAAACAGTGGTTGGTAAATTGCAAGAAAATGGATCGTGTCGTGATTGATTGATCTGCCGTGATCGAGTGATCGGGTGCATGGCACAACTATTATGATAATTTAGGTTGAATGAACCCATGTTGTAAATATGTTTGTTGTTGCTCAAAGATGATGTATGTATTGTATTACTATTTTACGTCTGAACTTTGAACACAGTGGTGTGTGTGTCTAAATGTAATTAGTAAGTTATGTCCCAGTATTGAGCAAGCATATATTGTATCCATGACTATATAACGAGAGATATGTCGCACGACATTGTATTATAATTTTCATACTCAACCTTTACAAGATGCATCATGCATTTACAAGAACATGTGATGGTATCGTTGTAAACTTTCAGTAGAATGTGTATTCAACATTGGCATGAACAATTCATAAATATTGCAGAAGAACATTCGGTATACAGACGCAAGGGACAAGAACTTTGTTACTTTGACCACATTGAAAAAAAATTAAAATCACACAACACAACCATTTCACATCAAACGCCGCTCCGTCCATTCACAACATCCTTGCTATTGCACACATGTTCCTCTCCGTACACCAGTTCTCCACGATGCCACAAAACTATACTACCATGTCCAACTGACCTATGTACAACCATGGCTCTCTAAGTGTCAACTCAACCCATGCCTCTGGTGCCACGCACCCGTGACCCTAGAGACTTCACACCTGTGCATCCACAACCGAGCCTCTCTAACCAAATATTCGGACCGATGCCTCTGCTGCCATACATCCGTGCCTCTAGACACTTGACAGCGGCAAGAGGGTTCAAAACCGTGCATCGACACAACCGTGCTTGTACTGACTGCAGTTCGGTGCCTCTGTTTGCTCGATCAACATGCCTCACATGAAACCCACAGTAACTCTATGTGCTCCGCGCGAGTGATCGCCCGTGCTACTTTGGTGCTGCACACGCGCTCCTCTCAGTATACCCGTGCCTTCGCAAAACCGTGCCTGTACTGACTTCAATTACGTGCCTCCATTTGCTCAATCCACGTGCCTCACATGAAACCCACTGTAACTCTACGTGCTACACACACGTGCCTCTCGCATGAAACCCACAGTATCTCTACGTGTTCGGCACGCGTCATCGCCCGTGTAACTTTGGTGTTGCACACACGTTCCTCTCAGTATACCCGTGTTCCAAACAACCATGCATGTACTGACTACAATTCCATGCCTCTGTTTACTCAATCCACGTGCCTCACATGAAACCCACAGTAACTCTACGTGCTCTGCACGCATGATCGCCCGTCCAACTTTGGTGCTGCACACACGCTCCTCTCAGTATACACGTGCCTCCACACAACCGTGCCTGTTCTGACTTCAATTATGTGCCTCCGTTTGCTGAATCCAGGTGCCTCTCACATAAAAGAGATGCACAACCATGCCTCAGAGTAAACAACACACGTGCCTCTACTGTATTTATAACTATGACCACAACTAAATAACATCCGTCCAAAAAAAACATCTTTACAAGAGATGCACAGCCATGCCTCTTCTACAAACGAACAACAGCAATGAACAGTTAGGTTCATGCCGTCTCATATATCTAAATAACATTAAACTGCAGCATAGATTTTTAAACAAAATCCATTATGTTCAAAGGCTATAACTAACATCACTACGGCAGAAGATTGAAGATAACAACAAGCCTCCCAACACGCTGTTTGAAAGTTATCAGCACCAAGCTGTTTACTTCAATAGACGATGCCTGGAGAAAATCACTGAAACCTTCCTGTTTGAACACCATTCTATTACCCAAACCAATGAAGTAGGAGCAAGGAGTGCTCACATATATATCATCATCACCAGATTCTAGAGTAACTTCAAGAGTTAAAACGCCAGTTCTAGGAAAAGTCACAAACTCCTTCAAACTCCTCACAACAATACCAGGAATAACCTGACAAAAAACATCAAGCTATCAGAAATAGAATAAAAATTCAAAACTATAAATAGAAGAGATAATAAAAATAAATAAATAAACAGAAACAAAGAAAAAACAATGGAAAAAAATCTGACCATATGATGACCATTAACATTCATGGAATCAATCCTGTGAACAAAAGGACAACAGGGTATGTACTCATCATCAAATAATTGACACCTCATGAAATACATCTGCTGATAATTAAGAAAAACACCACGGGTGTAATAACAACTCCCAACAAGTTCCTTCTCGGAGTCACTCAAACCATGTAGAGCTATAAAATATAATTACACAGGCTCAAGGGAACAGAAAAATCAAAATGTACAATAAAACAAGATAAAAACTTCCTTAAAAATAAACCTTACCAACAAACGGTAAAGGAGACAACGCATCACCACGACCAACACGATAAAAATCAATACCAATCCAAGTTCCATAATGTTCAAGCCTAATGGTCATTATATCACGAGGACGAACACCATAATCACTGACCAATCGTTCCCAGGAGGACCATGGAATTATCTCCTCATCCGACCATGACTAAACAGAACACCATACAAATAACCCTCATTGCACTGAAGAGCAAGATTAGTATCTTCGTCACCCCTCCTTATGGCTAAAGCCCTACACTCCTCGATGTAACGAGCAAGATGAGCTCTAACACTGCACGGAACATACTGCACAACAAATCAAAACAAGGATCATAATCAAAATCTAAACAGCATGGGCGGCACCAAAAGAAATAAGCGTGTGTGCCAAAAATTGAACAATTATAAAATGATTTTCTTACAACACGCCTCCAACAACGCCGATCCAGGACCACACTGAACCCATCTACAGAAAAATCAACAGAAGAACACGGGCCACGGGCATACGGCAAAAAGGACAAGCCATAACTGCAAGGAACACAATGGTTATCAAGAACTAATCCCACAAAATCCAGTTGAAACTTGACATCTGATAGTGTTGGTAGTCCCCACCCGTAACTACCCCATAAATCTCCATATCCCGGAAATATAATGGGAACAAAAAGAGAAACGACAAAGGAAAACAGGGAACCCACGAAAGCAACCAGTTGGGAACGACGATATCGTGAACGGGGAAGCACACTCGACGCTAAAGAAGGACCGTCGTAAGAGCAGACAACAAGGGCGGCGGCCGGAACAGATGCCGCCGTAACCACGCGACAAGAGCAGCGGTCGCGACGGGCGGAGACGACGGCAAAGAAAGAACAGTGCGCGACGAGGGTTCGCCCACACCAGAGAGAAACAGATCTCAAAACAGATCAAAAGGTATTACAAAACATTAAAAGTATAAGGACTAAAGTGAAAAAAGGAAAAACCAAAAAGGGAAACCGGAAACCGGAAATCACGGGAGAAGCCATGCGCGCGCCAAGTGTCGCGCACGGAGCGCATCGGAAAAGTCTCAGGAGCGCTCCGCGCGTGACACTTGGCGCGCGGGAAGCGCTCCCCGACTAATCGTTGTGGGGAGCGCTCCTCAATTAGTGATTTTGGCAACTCGTTCTGGAGGAGAACGCCTCAGCCCGAACGCCCTCACCAACCGGGCCTGGCCTTTTCCCTGTGAAAGGAAAACAAAAAATAAAGCCCATATTAAGTTACCATTAGTAAAAAAAACCTAGTTTTTCCGCGATTTTAAATAATGTTCTTTTGCACGTCAAAATTGTCATGGACTTTTGCCATTCTATGAAAAAAAATCCACGTCCAAGTTTATGTTTTAAAAATGGAGAAAAATAGGCAATTTGCATCTGTACAGTATGAAAAGCTGTGATCGCTATGAAGTTTACGAAAAAACGCAAAAGTTGTCGTGAAGTGATATGGTGAAAAAAGTTCTCTCTAGACACATAGAAAAATTTCAGAAAACAATGGAGAGAACATCTTAAGTTGTAATGATATTCTGCATGTAATCCCCATGGCAAAAATAAATTTGAAAGAACAAACTTGCCGTGTTCCCAAACTATTTTGTAATGTCCATGACAAACATTCTCCGGATGGACATGGCAAAAAGACACAACGAACCATAGCAAAAAATGCATTTAGTTGCCATGGAGAAAGACATATCTATAAACAACACTGATTTTGGTTGCCATGCTACATTTGCCATGTTTTTAAACATCTACAAACATTGCCACGTTATTTTGAACATCTTTAGTTGCCATGGCAAGTTTGCATATTTGTGAATATGTTAATTAAAAAGAAGTTTGCCATGTTTTTGAACAAACTTAATTAAAAAAAGTTACCATGTTTTTGCACATAGTAAAAGTTTGCCATGGCAAGTTTGCCATGTTTTTGAACATTTTAAAATGCGATGGCGAATTTTTCATATTTTTGAACATGTACAAAATGTTGCCATGTTTTTGAACATCGTAAGTTGCCATGGCAAAATTTGCCATGTTTTTCAACAATTATAACTTTGCCATGGCAAGTTTACATGTTTTTGAACATGTTAATTAAAGAAGTTTGCCATGGCATAAAATGGAGTAAAATTTGCCATGGACAAAATGGTTTAATTTTTGCCATGGCAACATATCTTAAGTTGGCATGGCACACATTTGAAGTTGTCGTAGTAAAAGTTGCCATGGTAAACTTTAGATGATCTATTAGTTGGCGTGTGGAAAAAATACTCCAAACTTGCCATGGCAACTTTAGATGATTTGTTAGTTGGCATGTGAAAAATACTCCAAACAGAAGAAGAAAATTGCCATGGAAAAACAACTTAAGTTTAAAAAAAATAGGGAACATTGCTAATTTTCCATGGTCAAAAATCATCGTTTTAAATGGTGGATGGGAAAAACATGTAAACTTGCCATGGCAACACATCTTAAGTAGTCATGGCAAGTGCAAACACATCTGAAGCTGTCCGTATGGCTAACATAGTAAAAATTGCCATGGTAAACTTTAGATGATCTATTAGTTGGCGTGTGGAAAAAATACTCCAAACTTGCCATGGCAACTTTCGATGATTTGTTAAACGACGTGTGAAAAAATACTCCAAACTTGCCATGACAACTATAGATGATTTGTTAAATGGTGTGTGAAAAAACATGTAAACATGGCAACTTTAGATCATCTCCTCTTCTCTGGACAAAAAACTCTGTAGCATCAGCTCTGTTCTGTTGACAAATCAGGCAGATTACAGCTAAAACGCATGAAAGCGAGTTGATACCTATCGATGGCTACTATTCGCTAGGGAGCGCACACCTGCTGCTTCATGGTTCAGATAGCTGGTGCCAATGAGAGCGAGTTGATGGCCACGCTGAAGAGCTGGACCTGAACGACAAGCGCGATCACCCGGGCGGCGGCCGCCGCGACCATGACCGCTTGGTTGAGGCGGTCGGAGCAGCCGAAGAGGGCTTGAATGGCACGGCGGCTCGGGTCCTCGTCGGCCCGTCGTCGAGGCACGCGCCATCGCCGTCAGCACGCAGCGACCCATCGTCCCCTCCGGTGTCGAAAGCGAAGCAGGGGGAGTGTGGCACCAAGGACTCGAAGGCGGGCGGCTCCATGAGCGGCGGGACCAGACGAAGAGCTTAGCAGCCCCTCGCTCTCGGGAAGGATCTCGCATGGAACGCCCCCTATAGCCAGTGCCATGGCCTCGCCGTCGCTACCACCGAGGCACCACTGGATCTCCTCCGGCCACCACCGCGGCCTCGAGCCCATCCCGCCTACCCGAAGGTCCCAGGCGGAGGAGTTTGGGGCCGGTCGTCCATGGCGTGGATGCAGCGTTGGCTGACCTGCAAGGATGCGGCGTCGGAGGATTTGGGGGCCGGCCATCCATGGCAGGGATGCGGCGTCGAAGGAGTTCGGGGCCGGCCGTCCATGGTGGGGATGCGCTGGAGGAGACACCCGCCGTCGCTGGAGCCCAACCATGCCGCTCACCATCCCCACGCCCGGCGACCTGCTCCGACCGCCGGAGGCCTTCGCCGCCGTCCCCGCCTGCCAACGCTGGCATCTGGTGTTGTGTAGTGTGGATAAGAGAGTGGGGAATGGAGGAGGAGAGCGGGCATGTACAATGATGTCCAGTCAGCTGTCTGTAAGAGATGACAACTAGAATTTCAGATTATGTGGAGGAGAGAGAACGAAGAGAGAGGAAATGTCGGTCGGTAAAATTACCAACGATCTGTAGCGCTGAAAATCCGGTAGTTGTAGACAGCTTTCTACCATTGTATCGAGTGCCCGTCTGCAAAAGTGCAACTGCCTCCTTTCTCCAATAAAATAATCTTCAATTGATCATGCATGCACGCATCGCATCAAACACTCCCAGACAGCTAATTAAATGGCTCGCTGCACTAGGTGTCTATTTAGCTGTCTATACATGAGGTGGCAAGTTGTTGCAGACAGCAGCCGTCTAAACTCATGTACTTGCCCTGAGTGGTTCGGGTGACTTTGGCTTCCTCCCGAACGATTCCCAGTGATGATGTGGCAAGCGCAGTCTACCAAGATTCTGCGACGGTAACGAGATGGTTCGGGAGGAGATGCTAAAATCCGGACGTTCGGGAGTTATTGATTCAACCCCGATATCGCGCGGACGTTCGGTGGGGAAGCAGCTAGATCGAACATATTGTTCGATCCATGAGAGGCGAGCTCCCGAACGATTTCGTTCAGTACGATCTCCCTCGGCATCTCCTATTTGGCGCTTATGTGCCGGTTCACCAACGGGCGCCTGCAGGCGTTTCTTATCGGGTCGGCCCGTTCCGTTGCTTTTCCTGCTTTTAAAAAGCAAAAAATGAGCGCCGACGGGGATTCGAACACGCGCCCTACCTGTTGCAACCGCACAGCTATAACCCAAGGGCAACCGCTCGTGAGTGCTTATTTGGATCGTTTTTCTCCTTATTTACTTGCTTCCACAGTTTGTTTTTTTATTCTTATTCTATTCCTTTTTTTCTCATCTTTCATTGTTTTCTTTAGTGCGCGGTTTTTTTTACCAATTCGCTGAACTTTTTTCAGAATCGATGAACTTATTTTCAAATTTGATGAACTTCTTTGAAATTGGATGAACTTTTTTTATATTCGATGTACTTTTTTTCCAAATCGGTGAACTTTTTCCAAAATCCATGAACATTTTCAAAATTGATGAACTTTTTCCAAATTCCATGAACTTTTTTCAAATTCGATGTATTTTTTTCCAAATTGGTGAACTTTTTCCAAAGTCCATGAACTTTTTTCAAAATCGATGAACTTTTTAATATTCGATGAACTTTTTTTCAAATTCGATGAACTTTTTTTGAAAACAGTGAACTTTTTTCAATGTGATGAACTTTTTAAAAATATTGATGAAATTGTATTCAAATTCATGAAGTTTTTCTCAAATCTGTGAAGTTTATTCATTTTTCTTGAACTTTTTTTGTTTCATGTGAACTTTTTCAAGTCTGTGAACTTTTTTCAAACTCACATTTTTTTCTTAAATTAGTGATACTTTTGAAATTTCGTAAACAAATTTCATTATTTGTGAACTTTTATGAATACATGAGCCTTTTCTATTTTGAAAAAAAATCGCAAACTTTTTATTAATCTGTTTGGAACCACGCAGCCCATATTGTCTTAATTATTGTCGAGGCACTAGCTAGCACAAGTGCTAGGTAGATCCACTTTTTTTTTTTTGAACCGGGCTTTCACCCCTTTCCATTACCAAGAACGGAAATACAAACCAGTTCAAACTAGAAAGAACAGGAGGAGGGAAAGAGGTAAAGCGAGTTCTAGCACTACCAGGAAACCCACCATACTTGCTCGCCGTCGAGCCCGATTATCAAAACACAGATATGCACGGCATAACCACTATCCTATTACAATCTCAAAAGATCGGTCAAGTATCAAAAGAAACACGGTCGCATGAGCTATGTGGGGAAGCGATGTTGGCGCCTTGGTTATCTCCACATCTCCACATCCAGCGCATCTCCAGAGAGCATCGGGCACCTTGGATTGGTTGTTTGGCGGCGCCACACATATTCATCGGTGCATCATCGATCTGATCATCTCGACTCCAAAGACGCAGCTCCACGGCGTCCTCTCCTTGTTGAAGCCACATCGGTAAAGTAGAAAGGAACATAGAGAAAACACGATCTCAAAAGGGTCTTAATTTGTTTCTTTTCAAAGCGTAGCCGATTACGTGCCAACCAAATGGCCCAACATACATTGCTAAGCCCACCGTATAAAACTTTTGCTTCCCGGGAAGGAGTTTGTGGCACCACACTAAATATTGCCGATGGTTCGACGGGCACCTATCGGTGCAAGAGCTACTCCAATAGATCGCCATATAATTAAGCCACAGGGGCCGAGGTAAAAAACAGTCTTTGCACCGTTTCCACACCTTGCGAGAAAAGAGCAACAGGGGTCCCCTTGCCATTTCCTTTTCTCATCACTTGCCTAGTAAGGGCGCATCTTGCGACATTTGCCACGTAAAGATTTTGATTTTAAGAGGGATCTTGGCTTTCCAAATCCATACGTAATGGCAACCACTTAGAGGTTTCTCCGACATCTTATACACCGACTTAGTGGTGAACTTACCATTCTGGTTAAGACCCGGAAGATACGATCACCCTCTCACCTGTGGGAATTTTATTAACTTCTGACGCATGTCTTCCCATTGTTTGAACAAATCGGGGTAAGCCTACGTCCCCGAACATCGAAGCGTCATTAAGTCCCTCTCTTTTGTCCAGGTGCTTGTGGGGTAATTGCAAATCTCAAGCAGGCGTGGATATTGATCACGAAATGAGATCGGCCCATTTATTGGATCTTTCCACGGCCTAATCAAGTTCCCAAAGACCAGCTTTTAATCTTTACGCCCATCATATAAACATGTTTAATCTTGAGCAAAGCTTTCCAGCAGGCGAGTCGGAAAATTTGGGAGAAATTTCAGCAATGAGGTGTTGCGAAGATACTGGCAGACAATATCACCACAATCCGCTTTGTGTCTCTAACTTCCACCACCATTTAACCATGAGACTAATGTTTTGTTTTCTAAGATCTTTTATACCCAAACCCCCTTTATCTTTGGATCTACATATCTTACTCCACTTAATAAGATAGTATCTCCTCTTTTTGTTACAACCTTGCCAGAAGAACCTAAATGCATGTTTATCCGGTCTCTCGATGGAAGTTTTATTCATGAGCCACATAGACATGTGGTAGAGAGATATCTGTGTAACAACAGAATCAAGCGAGTGTGCCTCCCCCCATTGAGGCGGCGTTGCCAATCCAGCCTCGAACCTCTTGGTGTATTTACCAACAATGAACTCCCCAATCGGATGATTTTAGGTTAGCATAACTCACAGGCATCCCCAAGTATTTGAGTGGGAAGTCGCCAACCTCACGATTAAAGATATACGCATATTTATTCACCACACTTGCATCTCCACCCACGGTGAGAATCTCACTTTTACGAAAGTTAACTTCGGGCGGACATCATTTCAAACATATGGCTGATAACCCAGTTGGCGACCTTATCAACATCGTCCTCGATGCAAACGATTGTATCATCCGCATATTGTAGAACCGCCACCCCATCAGGGATAGGGTCTGCAGCCAGGCCCACTATGAGTTTGTTTTTTTTGGGCATTTTTGATCATTTTAGTGAGGCATTCCACTGCTAGATTGAACAAGAAAGGAGAGTGCGGGTCCCCCTGCCTCACCCCTTTTTGCTTTGAAAATCTGACCCAACACTACCATTAAGTTTGATGCTAATCGTCCCATTATGCGATGTCTGTTCGATCCAACCACACGAGGTTTTGTCAAAACCCGCATTTTGTGGCATTCAAGGAGAAAATCCCAATTCACCCTATCATAGGCTTTCTCAAAGTCCAACTTAAGGGCGATTCCCACTCTCTTTTAATATAAGTGTAGTTGAGAATTTCATGAAGGGACAGGACACCGTCCATGATATTCCTCCCTTTACAAAAGCGTTACGAGTAGGACTAATGAGTTTATTTGCATAAACAGACAACTCTACGGTCAAGAACTTTGGTGATCGACTTATACGGGCACCTCAACAAGCGAGATAGAGTGCATCTTGTTGGATTTTCTCGACTCGAAACCTTAGGAAGCGGTGTAATAACACCATAATTAAGCCGTTGGACATCCAGCGCCCCTTGATGAAAAGCTTTAAAAGAGCCATAATGTCATTTTTACTATATCCCAAAGACACCGATAAAACTCGGCAGGAATATTATCGGGTCCGGGGGCTCTATTGGGGCCGTGTCAAGCAGGGCCTCTTTGATCTCTTGTTCGATAAATTCTCGGCAAAGATCTCTATTATCTTTTTCGTCTAATTTCTCCCCAGGAGACCAAGTTTAGGATCAAGATGAATGCGGTTGCGGTGAGCTGGCGAACAAATTTTGTAAAACTTCGATTGGCATGTGCAATCAAATTGTCCGTGCCATCAATCGATGTCTCGCCCATTTTAAGTGATTGAATTGTATTTTACGTTTCCTCCCATTAGCAATTTTGTGATAATAGTCGATATTCAGGTCTTCTTTGAGCGGCCGTAGCTCACGAGGCTATTGGAGCCAAAAGATTTCCTCATTCACGGGGAGCTCGTAAAGCTCGGTATTAATATCCATTTTTCTACTATATAGATCAGAGGAAGCATATCCTCTTCTTCTAGTTCCTCGAGCATAGCTAGTTCTATTCGTAAATCCTCTTTCCTTTTCTTATCGTGACCATACTTATCCGAACCCCACCCTTTAAAATATGTTTTGAATCTTTTCGACTTGATATTCAGGACATCAATAGGATCGATGAGGCAACATTCCTAGCGAATTTTCCTCACAGTGGGTAGGAACTTGTCATCATTGATCCAGGACAGATTAAAGCGTAATTCGCGGGGTTTCGAGGTTTCACGCCCCTCTTCCCGGAAGGAGGGCGGAAGGAGGCGGGTTATGATCGAAATCTCGAACTAATTTCCTCCACGAGACCGGTGGGAAAATATCTTCCCAACATTCGGACATAAGGATGCGGTCAAGCTTTTCTAACGTGGGATGAGTGCGGTTATTAGTCGGTATATCTCCCACCATTAATATGAATCTCCTAAGAGCTAGCGTATTGATAATGGAGTTGAGCAATTCGGTGGCTTTATTGTTCACCATCTTCTTATTCTTCTCCCAAGTGTCTCAAGATATTAAAGTCTCCCCCACAATGTAGGGCACAGTCATGCCACTACAAAAGGATGCTAGCTCAACTAGGAATTCATTTTGAATTCATCATGTGCCGAACCATAAACTACCAATGAGACCCATTTGAGTTTTCTTCTTTTTGTCATATATCACTAGTTGCAAAACATATCGCCCTTAATACGAGGAAACAATATCAAAAGTATCCTTCCTCACTCCACATAATATGCCCCAGTTGCCCATAGAGGGCACCCAGTTCCAACGGAAAATGTCAAAAGGGTCGATTCTTCTCAAGCATTTAGGCGTGAAATCCTTCTTTATAGTTTCTTGCAGACCCGGAAGTCAAGGGCATGGTCCTTGATCATGTCTCGAGAGGCGGTGGCCATCCCTTTCTTGCCTACCCCTCGGCAGTTCCAAATGAGGCCTCTCATTTGGAGCGTTTTAATGAATTTGGCTCGAGTAACCTGCCGAGAGGCGGGCGAGGTTACATAATGGTTCTTTCTCGGCATTTTTCTTTTCGACTCCTAGTCACGTGCCTAGAAATCTTAACGTTGGATTTACTATGTTTTTCTTCTTCGATTTAACAAAAGAGCCACACTCAAAAATATGTTCTTCTGGTCTAGCCATTCTAAATTCACAGGATGTTCTGCCTTAAACCATTAGCCACAGTCAAGTTATCCTGTTCTTTATCAAGATTATTATCTTCTTTTTTCTCTTCTAATTCTATTCGGGCATGTTCAAGCTCTCTAATAATGTCTACAACAGCGAAATCATCATTGGGGATATCTACCCCCATCTTATTAGCTCTACTAACCAACTCATTATCAGAAAGCACACCGAATGAATTTTTGAAAGCGAGAAAATTATTACCTTCGATTTCTCTTACTAGCCATTTTTTGGCCTTGTCCTCCACCTTGTCCTGCATTCCGAGAGATGTTACGCTTCTTTGAATCTCGGTGGGGCTTGTGCTAGCGGAGGAGTGAGAATGATCTCTTGATTGCATTGAGGGATGGCGGTTGTACCACATAGTCGCTTTCAAGTCTTAACCCTGTGGTCCACCTCGCGATCACCTCCACAATCTGAGAAGGGTTAGAAGCGATCCTGCGAGGTGAGGCAAATTTATTAGAAATGTTTTTCTTCACGAATATCTTGAGTAGTTTTCTTCACGACAACAGGGTTCACAGGAACAATCCAGTTGGAAGAAGCAACGTCACCACCTTTCATTTTCTCCTCAATCTCTCTGTAATGTCTCAATAAGAGAATTATCCCCATCACTTTCGGAAGAAGGAGATCCTCTTTATCATCGTATAGCAGGCAGGCCTTGCCACCACGGTAGGAACCCCAACATTGCCATGCCCACAGATTCAGTGCGCCACCCCTTTTCTTGTTCAAGACGTTTCCTCTTAGGAGTTTGGTCCGGCTTGGTCCTTTCATCAGGAATAGGATCAGCAGTTTACGTATTCACATGATTTTTAACCAAAACCTCCTCAACCTCATAAGTAAACACAAAAGCGCCAAAGAAGCACCCCTTCAGGTGGCGGGGAGTTGAGCTATCGATCTGCAGCCCAATTTTAGCTCTGACGAGAGGATGGGCGATTTATGGTTGACATATCAACTTCGGGGTAATCCCAACTAGCCCTCCCACATAAGCTACAGTTCTATCGCACCTCTTGTTTGGTGGAATCTTTCCGATCTTAACCCAGGCAATCTCTAACAGTCCCTCAGAATCAATGTCCTCGGACCAAGGGGAAAACTTGACACTAACTCCACATTTTTTCAACATGATATTTTCAACAAAAAGCGCTTTGTCGGCCTCTCTAGGATTTGGCATCCTCATGACAAACTTTTGTGGAGCAAAAAATCTTGCAGAGCAACGCCATCCCTGACCCACGTACACACTCAACTCGTGCTCAATATCTTTAGTCAAAGCAGAGCCATCAGTAATGGTGACAACAATGTTGAAAATATTATCCCTACTCTGTCTATCCACGCCAGAATCGGTGTGTAAAAGAAACCACGACCCTTGGTTTGGAAGGCACACATCACAGGCGTGTGATCCCAAGGAAGAACTCATTGCACACAAGAGGCAGATGACCTCTCTTTTACACCTATCACAGAGAGCACGAGGACATCTAACGGTGAAATGCCCAGAAGATGACATATCCGGCGGTATCACAAGAAGCGGTGCAGGAGGAGGGTTGCTCGCGTTTGGCGATAACGGTGGTGTTCTTGTCGAGGTGAGGGTCTTCTCGCTTCGGTGTCGCCACTGCCAAGATCAGCGGTGGAGTGCCTGCCGCCGCCGCTGTGGCTCACAGGGAGTCCTGCAGTCGTCGTCGTCCCCATCCCACCGGGATTCTGGTCCGGTTAAATGCGCATGTCACCGCTTCATCCCACTTGTCATTGGAGTTGGAGGAGCTTCCCATCTCCGTCTTGCGCTTCAGACGTGGGAATCAAAGCCGCCATTGCCACGATCGAACGCCCAAAGACCGCGCCCATGGCGTTCGCCCAAATCCATCCCTCTCATCTCAACAGACGGCTTCTCTTTGGATCTGGCGGCAGATTTTGCGAGAGGTCTCGTGGGGAGGCTTATCTATGGGTCTAGCAAGGGGTTCGTGGGGGTTGAGAGGCAACTACTTGAGCAAAGGACCGCAGTCGCCATGGATTTTGCCTTCCCACCAAGCAAAGCTAGGGCGAACCCTAGATCTGGCGAGGCGAGGCGCTCGAAGTGGGCGAGCCTCGTCGAGATCCAAAATGGGGAGGGTGGCGTGGGATGTTTTATACCATGGCGCCCGGAAACCCTAGCTCCACCGCTCATGGCGGTTGGATCTCTCTCGCCAACGTGTCGCGCATCAAACCCATGGCGGACCGGTCCACGCCCAGATCCCGAGTCACTTTGTCGAGATGACGCCTTCGGTGGTGCATGTCCCGATCCGCACGAAGGCGTTCCGTGTCTGCATGGCGCCCACGCGGTGGGCTATGCGGCGCAGATCCTCGCCAGATTTCCGATCGCCGGAGATCATCACAAATCTGGCAAAATGACACGGAAACGCCGACGATGTCCCGATATCGATCCACTCGCGGGCCGTGGTAGCGGGCATCCACCGTGTGCCCCCTTGTGTTGAGCAGCACGATCCGGAGAGCCTCCCCGCGCAACCAAAGCTCGGCGTCGTCGAACGTGGCGTGACGAGCGGTCAATAGGTCCACCGCGTAGCGAACCCTCCAACAAACGTCCATGTTTTCTAGGATTTTTTGTCCGGCATGTTCTGGCGTTCGTGGGCCCGACAAAGGCGTTCTTTGCCGCCTTGATTAGTTAGTTGGCCGAAGGCGCGGAGTAGGAGCTCCCATCTCCTCCCTCCCGAACGACGACACTGCTCCTCCCTCTAGCGGACAAATTTAAATACATTTCTTTTCATGGGTAACCAGCCTAAATACATGATTGCCTACAAAATTTTAAAAACAAAAAGAATTACACTATTCTAGGACCAAAACTGCTTCTGTCCCAACAAATATAGAAAACACAAAAAGGCCTAAAAAATCCTTTGGACCAAGAAAAACCCTCCTGGAACAAATATAGGAACAAAAGGTTGCCATGTTCTAATGAACAAAACCACCATATAATCATGAAAAAAGGTATATTACAGAAATTTACATGATTTGCCATGATGTTCATACGCACTTAAATAAAATTGAGTGTGAAAAGTTTGCCATGATATAATGAAAAATGAGAAAAGCACCAAAAAAATGGACATATAGGATAGGACAAAAAAGATTTCTACAAAAATTACCATTGGGCATGTATAAAATAATTCTGAGGAGTGACATGTCAATGGTTCAAAAATTCTTAACTTTGCCATCTTTCAATACACAAATGTGAAAAAGCAGAAAAACTTGCCATGGCAAATTAAACTAAATTTGCCATGTGAATAGAAGTATTTTTGCCATGGCAAAAATGGATTAAATGTTGCCATGGAAAATAAATTACAAATTGCCATGGGAACGCAAGTATATTTACAATGCCATATAGTAAAATTTGCTATGTTTCGGAAAATGTAAATTTGGCACCATATTTAAATAAAAATTGCCATGCTTTTTACAATGAATTTGCCATGGCAAAAAATAAAGTAAAATTTGCCATGTCACTAAAAGTAAGCCATGGCAAAAATGATTAAATTTTGTCATGGAAATAAATTGAAAATTGCCATGGCTACACAAGTATACTTGCCATGCTACATGTTAAAAAAATTCATGTTATGGAAATGTGAATTTGCCATCATATTTAAAAATAAAATTGCCATCGTTTATACAATAAAATTGCCAGGTAAAAAAATAAAGTAAAAATTTGCCATGTCATTAAAAGTAAAGTTGCCATGGCAAGAAGAACGTAGAAAAATCCCACTTTTGGCTGTGAAGAAAAGTATTTTTGCCATGCCCCGTGAACTACAATTGCGATGCCCCATTAATACATTTGCCACAAACATCTTAAGTTTGTCATGGGCAAGTTTGCCATGTTTTTGAACATTTTAAGTTGCCTTGTTTTTGAACATCTATAAGTTTGTCATGCTTTTGAACATGGCAAAGTTGCCATGGCAAGTTTGCCATGTTTTTAAATAAAAGTGACACTGCAAATCACATAAATGTTGTCATATAGAGTAAAAAATGTCGTTGTTTTGTGAACAAGGACAGAGATGAAAATTGCCATGAACTTTGCAAAATTTCTTTCTCGTAGACAATGTCAAACTACTTTTGTTATGGTCCATGGCAAATTCACTTTGTATGCCATGGCAAAAATAATTAATGAAACATGGCAATTATGTTTCTTACTGAATCCTGTGCAAGAGAGTTGTCGTGCATATTGATCTTAGTTAGCATATTGTTTTTCCATGAATCTAGAATATATTATGCCATGAGAACAACAAATCTTAAGTTGTAAAAATCAGAAGATAAAGGAATTTGCCATGGCAAAAAAAAATGTGAAAGACATGTAAAAATGAGGATACATGACACATATTTATACATGGCAAGAAAATAACAAAAAACAACAGGATTTGTTTTCACCGTATGACCATGGCAATTCTGGCATGACAAACAGAATTGGAGACATGGCAAAATTCGAAGGCATAGCAGCATTTTATGGAACCATGGAAAAATTGCCCAAGTTTGCTGGAAAAAGTTAGGTATACAGTGGGGCACTAGACTCACATCGAGCTGCTCGTCGGTGGAGGCTGCTGCCAGTACCTCTCTATCACACTCTCTGTCACCTGCCTCGCAGCCGGTCTGCAGACCTTGCGCCCATGTCGTTGATCCAGTGGAACACCTCGAAGACCTGCGGTACAGCCCGTCAGCGAAACATGGCGAAATTTGCCATGACAACTATATTTACTAAAACAAAACAGATGGTAGCTACATTATTCTGCTGTCAAAAAATGGTGATAGTTTGCTATGTTGCTGCACAAGTTAAAATACAAAAAATCAACACAGTTATAAACCATGACACCAAAAATGCATGTTTACACAACAAGTTGCCATGATTTTCAAAATTAAGAAGTGATATAGCAATCACATGAATCTTCCATCGGTTATGAACATGAATAGAGATAGAATTGCAAAGTACATAGACAGTGATCTCCACGATTTTCACGAAAAAAGGATGTGCCTCTCCCTGGGACAATCGTGGCAATTTCATCAAGGGGTAAAGAGGCGAGAGGTATTACCTGTACGTATGGGATGGGGCCAACATCGGCCGTGTTGGCACGACTAGCAGGCCATGGGCGCAGTGTTGTCCTTACGAGGAGAAAGGAGCAGGGGCCCCTAGCGTTCACCACGACCACCGCGTGTGGAGACGGAGCCTCCGCCGGCCTCAATTCCGTTGTCGCCGCCTGCTTCCTCGTCCTCTAAGAACCACCGCGCCGCGCCGCCGCGGTTTGCCATGGATTTGGGAGGCGTCGGCGTCGACTGCTCCCCTGTTTCTTGGGCCCGTCCACCTTCACCCAGACCGCCGGAAGGGGCGCGAGGCGCGGGGCCGCCGTGGATGAGGAGGACCTGGATCCCCAGCACCGGTCGGAAGAGATAGCGCGCGGCGGCAAAGGACACGTCAGGCGTCCCTGCGCTTATCCACGCGCTCGAGGCCACCGTCGTTGGGGCCTGCTCCTCTTACTTCAGCGTCCGCCGCCAGGGACCTGTCGTCGTCCTGCAGCCGAGGCCGCCGCGGGACCGGCGGGAATATTCATCGCGAGACAACCTTCGATGCAGGCGATGGATGCCGTGGTCGGCGGGCGAAGTTGCGCGGCTGTCGCGGAGCTCCTCGACGTGCGGTTGCCGTCGATGCGCGCGGTGGATGCGGGGGGAGAGGGATGAGAAAGATTGAGTGAGTGGAGAGGAAAGGAGGGACTGCGAGGGGATAAAGATTGCTTTCCACCGTTCGGGGACACATCTCCTCTCGTCCCGAACGAAACCAACTGATGACGTGGCTGTTCACTTGCGGCAAGATTCGCGAAACGAAACGGACGGCGATATCAGCGTTCGGGACGAGACTTCAAAACGCAGCACGTTCGGGAGTTATTGATTCTGTTTTTGTTTCTTTCATGTTTTCTTGAGTTTTTTTTTATTTTTGCCATGTTTTTCTTTTTGGTTTCATCAATATTCTTTGGGTTTTTTTAATGAGGCAAAAGACTTACCATTTTTATTGATTAAGAAGAAGAGAATTGCCTGGTTAATTGATGAAAAACGGGGCTAAAACCGATACAAGCCAATCCATATGACATAGGCACCACCGGCCAACTTGGCCACCGACATGGAACCTAAAACTGCAAAGAAGAAAACAGCCAGAGAAGCCACGACGGCACATGCCAACATATGGCCACACGCGCAAACAACCGACAGCTCCGACTTTGACGACGAGCATCGTAAGGGAAATATGCAGGACTTGCGCCGATCGTTCCCACCGCAAATGACCATCGGGCGCCTGTCATCGTCACCACCTGGACCGGCTCCACCGCAGCTCCGACTTCAAAGCAACCAAGCAACCCACGGAATAGCAACTCGGACACGTCGGGAAGAACCGACTAACGAAGTCCACGCCGCGACCCGAGCTCCTCTCGACACCATCATCGTTGCCAAACAGAAACCAGCGCCCCAGCTCAGCAAACCACGCTGCGAAGATGACGTCATCCATGACAAAGATGCCACAATCCACCAGTCTCCCAGTCGTAGCCGGCACTGAGACGATGCCCCCAAGGAGGAGAAAGACGCGAAGACGCCTCCATCACCCGATCAAGCAGATCTGAGGTTTCCCTCCAAAGCCAAAGCCGTGGGGAGGAGGAGTACACCTCCACGACGACGCTTTAAAGAAAGATCACTGCACCCGCGGCCGCCGCCGTCACCGGCTCCGATGAAGACCGGAGCAAGGATTTCTCCCAGAGATGACCACCTGCAACCACCGACCGCCGCCCACCAATCAACACCCCTGCTGAGGCCGCCCTCACCTCGCCACGGGATCCCATGATCCACCGCGCCAGCACGCACCACCGGTCAGAGTCGCATTCCACCACCGCAGCACCACCACGACCACCTCCACCACAGCCACCAAAGCCGCATCGTGAAGTGCAGCAACCAGATTGAACAGATCGAAGAACTAGCTCAGATCTAGATCGGAGTGCAGACGACCGAGCAAAGAGAGCGGCACAAGAACACGCCCCGGAGCGGCGCACCTCGCCCTCGAGCCACATCCGCCACACTCACGGCCGGCCGCCCGCAGACGCCGCCGCCCATGCCAGTCACGTCGAACCGGACCGAAGCCGCCCCAGCTCCCCATCCGCCGCTGTAACACCAACACCGTACGCCGTCCGCCATCCGTCGCCCGCCGCTGCAAGTCTCCCCCTCATGAGCGACGCCACGGGAAGAAGAGGTCCTGCCGCCGCCAGATCCATGCGGGCTTCGCCCGGTGGAGCCGGCGGCAAGGAAGGGGAGGAGAAGCGCGTGAGAGGGCACTGAGCCGCCGCCCGTGTCGCCCCTGGGAGGGAGCGACGTGAGGGCCTTTTTGCTTTGTCCTCGATATTCTTTGGTTTTCACTATACTAGCAAAAGTGCTCGTGCGTTGCAACGGGAGAAACAAATTATCACCCCTAACGCCCCCATCCCTATAACCACTTGTCATACCGTGAGTATAGTAATATATTTGTTTGTAACCAATGAAACAAATTATCCTACGACCCTTGCTTGTAATATATTTGTTTCCTTGTTTAATTGAGTCGTAGAGTTGTGTTGTGATATCATATCATGAGTCACTGATCTTGATTGTGCATGCTGCGTGGATGTTCAGTTCACAATTAATTTCGGGGGCATCACTTAGATCTACATTTCCACCAACCCACATCTCCTCTAAGTGACGGGGACCTTATGGATCTAGATCTTGGAGTTCTTTTGTGTTCTCCTCCCTTGTTCTTCCTCTCGTATTCCTCCATAACACTAGTTGTTTGGGTGGGATTTGAGAGTGAAGTACTTGAGCACTGATGTCTACTACACAACCTTCTTCTTGTAGACGTTGTTGGGCCTCCAAGTGCAGAGGTTTGTTGGACAGTAGCAAATTTCCCTCAAGTGGATGACCTAAGGTTTATCAATCCGTGGGAGGCGTAGGATGAAGATGGTCTCTCTCAAGCAACCCTGCAACCAAATAACAAAGAGTCTCTTGCGTCCCCAACACACCCAATACAATGGTAAATTGTATAGGTGCACTAGTTCGGCGAAGAGATGGTGATACAAGTGCAATATGGATGGTAGATATAGGTTTTTGTAATCTGAAAATATCAAAACAACAAGGTAACTAATGATAAAAGTGAGCGTAAACGGTATTGCAAAATTGCAATGGTAGGAAACAAGGCATAGGGTTCATACTTTCACTAGTGCAAGTTCTCTCAACAATAATAACATAATTGGATCATATAACTATCCCTCAACAGGCAACAAAGAGTCACTCCAAAGCCACTAATAGCGGAGAACAAACAAAGAGATTATGGTAGGGTACAAAACCACCTCAAAGTTATCCTTTCTGTTCTATCTATTCAAGAGTCCATAGTAAAATAACATGAAGCTATTCTTTCTGTTCAATCCATCATAGAGTTCATACTAGAATAACACCTTAAGACACAAATCAACCAAAACCCTAATGTCACCTAGATACTCCATTGTCACCTCAAGTATTCGTGGGCATGATTATACGATATGCATCACACAATCTCAGATTCATCTATTCAACCAATACAAAGTACTTCAAAGAGTGCCCGAAAGTTTCTACCGGAAAGTCAAGACGAAAACGTGTGCCAACCCCTATGCATAGGTTCATGGGCGGAACCCGCAAGTTGATCACCAAAATATACATCAAGTGGATCACGTGATATCCCATTGTCACCACATATAAGCACGGCAAGACATATATCAAGTGTTCTCAAATCCTTAAAGACTCAATCCGATAAGATAACTTCAAAGGGAAAAATCAATCCATTACAAGAGAGTAGAGGGGGAGAAACATCATAAGATCCAACTATAATAGCAAAGCTCGCGATACATCAAGATCGTGCCATAGAGAGAACATGAGAGAGAGAGAGACAGAGAGATCAAACACATAGCTACTGGTACATACTCTCAGCCCCGAGGGTGAACTACTCCCTCCTCGTCATGGAGAGCACCGGGATGATGAAGATGGCCACCGGTGAGGGATTCCCCCTCCGGCAGGGTGCCGGAACAGGCTCCCGAGAGGTTTTTGGTGGCTACAGAGGCTTGCGGCGACGGAACTCCGGATCTATCTTGCGCTTCAATGTTTTTAGGGTATATGGGAATATATAGGCGAAAGAAGTCGGTCAGGGGAGACACGAGGGGCCCACGAGAGTGGAGGGCGCGCCCAGGGGGGTGGGCGCGCCCCCCTATCTCGTGGCCTCCTTGATGTTTCCCTGGCTTGCACTCCAAGTTTCCTGGATTGCTTCTGTTCCAAAAATAACTTTTTCGAAGGTTTCATTCCGTTTGGACTCCATTTGATATTCCTTTTCTTTGAAACACTTAAATAGGCAAGAAAAAAACAATATGGGTTGGGCCTCCGGTTAATAGGTTAGTCCCAAAAATAATATAAAAGTGTATAATAAAGCCCATAAACATTCAAAACAGATAATAAAATATCATGAATGCTTCATAAATTATAGATACGTTGGAGATGTATCAGCATCCCCAAGCTTAATTCATGCTCGTCCTCGAGTAGGTAAATGATAAAAGAAAGAATTTATGAAGTGTGAATGCTAGCAGGTGCACAAGTTTGATCAGTGATAATTTCAATCACCTTTTCTAGCATGATTATATGTCATAACAGTAGTTCATCTCATAAAACTTCTCAAGGTCAAGTAACAAGCTATTCACATGTCAAAGAATAGACGATAACTTTCTAGCAAACTTCATTCTTAGTCATCAAACAATTACAATCACTACAAAAAAAAGACACATCCGTGACATTTTGGGCTGAACAATTTTTTTTCTGTCATACATATGACACTTCTATGACGATAATTGTGACAAAACCCGGTATCATCATAGGTGTGGTGGGCTCCTACTTCTATGACAAAAAATCATGACAGAAAATGGGCTTTTCGTCTGGGCGGCCGGAGACGCAGCTGCATGACATTCTTTGGGCCGTCCATGACGAAAAAACCATGGTAGAAGCGAGGAGAGGAAAATTTCGGGAGTTCACGGTTACGGTGGGAGGTCGGGGGCGAGCGATGCTGCGTTTCTCTTGTACACGTGACGCTGCAGCGTGTGTGCGGCGTTGGCTCTAATCGAAACCGAGCAAGGCGTTGGGCTCTAACTGAACCCGAGCGATTGCACTGCAGGCTACGCGTTGCTGAACCCGAGCGATCAATCGATGGCTGTTAACTGAACCCGACCGAGTGATTCCTTCGCTACTGCTGCTAACTCTGGGATGAACATGAGCGTTGCGGAGCGGTGGCGTTGCCTCTGGATGAACAGGACCCCGTGGTGTGGTGGATGGCTGGATGAACAGTAGACGGTGGAGGGGTGCCCGTGGAGGGGTGGTTGAATAAGACCCCGTGGTGTGGAGGGCTGGATGAACAGTAGATGGTGGAGGGGTGCCATGGAGGGGTGGTTGAACAGTAGCCGGTGGAGTAGCGCGCGATGGAGGCTGGATGAACAGGAGCCTGTGGAGGCTGGAGGAGGTCGACAGTAGCCTGTGGAGACTGGAGGAGGTCGACGGTGGAGATGAACAGTATCTCGTGGAGTCCCGTTTTGCGGTACGCCACACCCCTCCTAATGAACAGGACCCCTGTTTCGACCGTAGCGCTCCAACACAAGTACGTTTTGTCCGTTTTGCGGTACGCCACACCCCTCCCGATCAACAGGACCCCCGTTTCGACCGTAGGAGGTTCGTTTCGTCCGTTTTGCGGTATGCCACACCCCTCCCGATCAACAGGACCCTGTTCTGAATGTAAGAGGTCCGTTTCCTCCGTTTTGTGGTACGCCATGCCTCGTTTCCATCGCCTGTTCCGTCCAAGCCCTCCCGATGAACACGACCACGCATTTCATTCTGACCCAGCCGGTTGGCTCCCACGCGCTCCGTTGCCTCCCGATGAACACGACGCATTCCGTTGCCTCCCCATGAACACGACGCATTTTGTTCCCTCCCCATGAACATGATGACGACGCTGTTTCTCCGTTCCGACCCAGCCATGTACACGAGCCCTGGTCATACATATGCGCGAGTAGGCGTTCGAGATCCCGCCCGTATGTACACATACGTGGCCGTATTTTCTTTCTTGCACCCTGGCCGCTGTACGTACGTGTACATGGTACGTGCGCGGCGCCTCTACCACTGCGTCGTGCCTCTACTACGACACGTGCGGCGCCTCTACATCGACCGGTATATATGTACATACACGTTCGCGACTGTAATGACAACGCTATATGTACGCTTCGACCAGTGGGTCCCGATCGCCGTGCACTTCCTTACTGCGAAGATGTAGTTGGTGGGTCCCAGCGATCGGGGCGAATCGTTTTTTGTCGGATGCACTTCCTTGCGTGCGAAGATGTAGCTGGTGGGTCCCGGCGGTCGGCGGTCGTTTTTTGCCCGGACGCACTTCCTTGCGTGCGAAGGTGTAGCTGGTGGGTCCCAGCAGTCAGGGAGGAGAATCGTTTTTTTTGCCTGGACACACTTCCTTGCGTGCGAAGATGTATCTGGTGGGTCCCAGCAGTCAGGGGGAAACGTTTTTTTCGCGAAATAAAGTAGCTCGTCCGATGGGTCCCAGCTGTCAGGTGGAGGAATCATTATCTTCCACGTAATAAGGAGGCACTTCCTTGCTGCGGCCATGGACCCGGTATCGACCTCATGACGTCTGATCCATGTCCGATGGAAGTCGTTCCTTGACCACGTTGACCACGCCGCGCCGAGAGCACCAGGGCGGTGGACGACGGCGAGGCCTAGGAAGGGGACGACGGGGAGTGGGAGATGACGCGACTGTGGAAGCCCGCGCGGAGAGGAGTACGAGGGTTCATTGGTTCGGCTGCGGTGTGAGGCTGCCGTCGCCGCAGGGCCTGGCCAGCGGTGGGAATAGTAGCGGCGGTGAGGCCTCCGCGGCAGCACAGCCGGCCACGGGAGGCAGGAGCATGCGGCACGACCGGCGCTTCTTTGGGCGCCTGGAGCAAGAAGACCAGAGGTTGAAGAAGCACTATGGACGTTGGATGGACATCGTACGCTCACTGTTGCTAGAATCGTTCATATTGACTAAAGTTGATAAAGGCCCCCGTCTCAGTCAACTTAGTAGGCCCACAAGTCAGCCTCCCACCATGGTGGGTCCCAGCTAGCAGGGGGAGTATTCATTTTTTTGTGCGTAATAAGGAGGCACTTCCAGTGGGTCCGAGCTGACAGCGGGGGGAACATTTTTTTCCCAAAATACGCTGGCCCGTCCGGTGGGTCCCAGCAGTCAGGGGAAACGTTTTTTCACGAAATATGGTGGCCCGTCCGGTGGGTCCCTGCTGTCAGGTGGAGGAATAATTATTTTGTGCGTAATAAGAAGGCATTTCCTTGCGGCCGCCTGGACCCTGCTGTCAGCCTCTCCACGTACAGTACTCTTCCGATGGAAGTCGTTCGTTGAACACGTTGACCACGCTGCGCCGAGAGCACCAGGGAGATGGTCTGGACGTTGGCGAGGCCTAGGAAGGGGACGACGCGGAGCCGGGGAAGACGCAGCCGTGGAAGCCCGCTCGGAGAGGAGTACGAGTGTTCACTGGTTCGGCTGCGGTGTGAGGCTGCCGTAACCGCAGAATAACAAGGGGTGTGGGTGAGTAGAGGGATGGCCTGTCCAGCGATGGGAGTAGTATGGGGCGGTGAGGCCTCCGCGGCATCACAGCCGGCCATGGGAGGCAGGAGCACGCGACACGACCGGCGCTGCTTTGGGAGGTTGGAGTAAGAAGGCCAGAGGTTGAAGAAGCACTACGGCCTTTGGATGGACATCGTACGATCACTTCAGCTAGAATCGTTTATATTGACTAAGTTGACAAAGCCCTTGGTACGCATCAACTTAGTAGGCCCACAACTCGGATTTGGCAGAGAACATATAGCCCATTTGCGATTTGTAAGAATGTACATCCCATTTTTAATTCTAATGGAATTTACTACAGCCCATTTACAGTTTGTTAAAAGTACAGCTCAACTTCTAGCTAGGACAACGATTAATAATTTCAAACAACCGCTCAAAACAGAATTCAAAAAAAAAATCCCACATTTTGATGGGATCCGAAATATTTTTATCCGAAATTTCTAGTCAGGTTAAATATAATTTCAAAATAAAGTTGTATTACGTTAAAATCCAACGAAATATTGCGCGCAACAAGTAATGAAATTAAAATTTCCAAATTCCAAAAATAATATATTTTTCAAACTAATTACGTGTTTGGTGCATAGTAACTGCCCAGTTATTATACTTACATCCCATTTATTATTTCTTAAAGTCTAGTTTCTTGTTAAGCCTAATGCATACCTCCTAGGAAAGTTTGCAGCCCAGCGGGGCGGAGAATAACAAGTTGACCCGGATATTGTGTACAACTGTCGGCCCAATTGCATTGTTGATGTTGAAAAAAAAGGCCTGTGTAGTACAGTACAACCTAACATGGTTACTCAACCCACATTCAGCGACGTCGGAAAGGCCCAAGCAAGGCTTCTGTACAACTTTTTGAAGTCACTGATCTCAGTTAATAACTTAACAAAAAGTTAGATTACAGTGGAACCTAATTAAAAGCTGTCACGAGCAAATAAATAATTCAACGGGTCCCACTTGTGCGGCGTGCTGCTGCAGCGTGTGTGTGTGTGTGAGAGAGAGAGAGAGACCCATCGGTCGATGCTGTAAATACATCTTTCAGCCATATGCATTCTTGGTGCTCGGTAAAAACTTATATAGTTGACACAATCATATAGAACATCATAGCACACCGAACTTGCATACAAAAATTTACGCAGCGGCACAATCAGGATGGAAGCAGTGGATCGCTACGGGAAGGGCTATGTTGAAACCAACGAAGTCGTACATAACGGTTCATCGTCTTTATCAATGACAGGGAAATATCTTGAATGTTGTGCAAAGAAAACAGACAGACAACACAATAAGTTTTGCTAGCATATAAAGTTGACGTACAACCCTTTCTAAAAAAAGTTCAGGTACAAAATTAGAACAGGTCACAATAAAATGTACTGGCATATCAGTGCTTCAGACCCATAGCTCGGATTTAACTAGTACTATCTGACAAGATTCAGTTGTTACCTCAAATTAGAGCACATCCAGGTAGCCAGCCCTGCCTCTTCTCCCAAAGAAGCAGTGGCCTCCGCCGCACGATGGAGTAGGCCCTATGCCATCCATCGTTTCGAGCAACACGGGGAAAGTCTGACGTTGACTCCTGTAATGGATGTCGTCGACGGACCCTGGCACCAGCAGCGGCGGCAGGACTTTGATTGATGGATTGACCACTTCTTCGACATGCATGAACACTCGTCTGGTACATCCCTAACGTGGTCCTTGGCGGCCTTGGTGGTGACGAATAGTACAACCTTGGTTCTGGACGGTATCTCAACACCAATCACCTTTGGTATGGTGGACGGCTTCTTCATCCATGCCATAACCGTGAGCCCAGTATGCGGAGGAACAAACATACTTACGAGCTCACCTCCAAGGTCGTTGATAAGCTCGTTCATGGACTCGTTGTTCCAAGCACGCCGAGGGCATGTCGTGGAAGGTAAGCTTTGTGAAAAACTCAAGCTCGAGAGGGCACCGAGCCCCATCACAGGTGCCACCGATCAAAGCTCACCGGTAGCGCCATCGCAGAACAAACATCGGGAAGATTCAAACACCATTGCGATCGAAAGTTGTCCGGAACCTGACGAAGAAATCAGCCGGTGGCGGACAGACTTCGACGAGAAACTCACTTATTTGGATGCCGTGCGCAATGCCAAGAGCTTTGACAAGGTCGTCCGGAGAGATGGGAGGCCGGTCGCCGTTGATGGTTACCATCAGCACTTTGCCGGCAAACTGGTCGTCAAGCGCCGCCATGCCACTGTTGAGCGACCGCATGCAGCGACCGAAGGCATGACGGACCTCAGGATCTCCGGCTCGGAGATCCGCGTTGACCGGCCACATGATAGTGCGCTCGAGTACAGGGAGTACAAGAGGGGGATTTGGGGGAACTGGAGTAGGAATCGAGATTCCAGAGGTAGGGGAGGGGAGGGAGACTGAGGATGGAAAGGTAGCATGAATTTCGAGCACGCGCCAATATGCTCTCGGCGCGCAAGCGCACGAAAACACCGGTGGCGCCCACATGTCGGCCTAAGAGTCCTTATTCTTTCTTTTTTGGAGAGCCCGACCTTTTTTTTGAGGATCTTTTGAGAGCCCGGCCTGAGAGTCATAATTGACCTGTTTGGCATTGCGTTACTACTCGGCCCATATTCAACGACACCTCACTGGCCCAAACAAGTGTACATCATCGAAAAGACACTGAGCTCAAATTATATAACTTGAAAAAGGAGATATACTACGAACACCGGAGAATGGTGATGCCCTCATTTAGCCCACGATGAGTTCGAGACAATAAACAGATTCGAAACAACAATATATACAACATTCAAACACTGAATAGTGACTACTACTGACATAAACAACAAGACATGATAGTTCATAAGAAGTCTTGCTACACCACCAAAACGCACCCATCTGCAGCGCTCAGACTCTCGTGATCCAGACGAGAATGACATTCTAAACAGAATCAACTATTACATTATTACATAGTAAGAGTGACATAGACGAGGATGACCAAATGACAAGGAATATGCATAACAAAAGAAAGAACTACCCATCCAGAACCAGCAGCAAAGACAACAAAGTCATTCGAAGAGATGATCCAACACCATCATAATTTGCAGCCCGCTTGACGACCGGTGATCCGGAGACACTAGTACTCCACCCTTTCGATGCAACAACCCAATTACCTATCAACCGAAGGCTTGAACCACCTCATTGCCTGTCGTAATTGAGACATCCAAGGATCAAAGTTAATCCGGATGCCTTTGTCATTCTCACCTTCTTTTGGCTGCAGGCTGTATCGTTGACAATCAGGGGAGTTTGCTCCCGAACTCCTAGGGCTCGCCGTGTAGACACAGTTTTCCATAGAAAACAGAGCCTCTCTGCCATCAAGGTCCTTGCCAACGGTGATCTCCTGGTTAATCAGATAATTGAGTCCGAAAGCAGAGTGTGAACCAAGGCTTTTTACCCGCCCCCAACTAAAAAATCCTAAAGGCCCCAACAAGCTGGTATCCTGCTCATAGACGTAACAACCACTGTCCGGATAATCACGTATTACACGGTGCTTGTATACAGTGGGGGTTTTGCAATATAACTTTTTCGGCTCATGTGTCTGAATGATCATCAGTCTTTTGCCGTCGTCTGATCGAGCGAGGAACCAGTTGTGCTTCCTTGTTTTTGGCAAAGGTGGTGTGATTACAAAGGGAAGTAACTGTAGGGACACTACATCATATAAAAAAGGACAGACATTGTTAATGTAAGATCAGCATTGTTCAGAGTATGAGTAGGATAATGCAAGAAACAACATTGATATGTCCTCGTTGGGCCGGAGGAAAATAAAGGGAAATGTATCTTGGGTTGAAAATATAGAAGTGCCATGCATGGTTATACTCATGTTATCTCGCAATCAATTCTTCACGAGAAACTACCATGTCATGCATGTTATGTAATCATGTTACATCCTCACAAACAAATTCTTCAAGGTAACTAACAGACCATGCATTGTTATATCCTCGTGTTACGTGGGCAAAATTTTGTGAGGATATTATTCTAGCCATTGATTCTTTGAAGGGCGAATATAGGTATGTACACATGGTAAGCATTGCATGATTTCACTACTTCCAAATATAGAGTTATCCATATGCACATTTACTTCCCTAATGTATGGTTAGATGAAACCAACGATGTGGTGCATTTTTCTACATCATGAAAATGAGGAAACTAACATGGCCATTGATACACACTCATATTTAGTAGTAGTATATAGATTACTGTAAAATAAGGATAATATCCTTATATTTCCTAACCGTTTGATTATTAAGGGTAAAAATTGGCTGTAATGACATGGTCACAATCGCATGAATTAACTCATTCCAAATATAGCTGATTTACGGTGTCTCTAATACATTGCCATAGTTCTACTCAAATTCTGCTCAAACAGGGATATGCCAATCATCACAAAAAGTTCAAACAGTGTCATGGCGTCATCATTAACATGAGATGGAAACAACTTACACACGCCGTCCTAGCAATACGTGGTGCCATCTGCTTTGTCGATCGCGTAGATGATGCCATTGTGTCCAATAGCATCACATAAGTGTGTATCAGCTTTAACGATGATCCACTGCGAGCCGAGTTGTACCCAGCTAAAGAAGGCACCGGCGTAAAGATATGCGAGTCCGCGGTCGAACAAGGCAATTAGCTTGAAGTCTGCGTAATTCGCATGTCATATGGGCACTTGGCAGATTACAATCTTCTCCGAAACAAGGTCCGTCCAACTGACGTAGTAATCTATATGACTTGGACCGCGATGGTAATACTCTATATAATCCAACGGAGGAAGAATAATCTCATGGGAGGTCTGGAAGTTCACGAGCACCAACTTTTTACTGTCTTCTCTGAAGGCAGCCATCCAGTGGGAGTTCATGCCGAACCAGTACATACCTGCCAAGAAATTTCGGGCGATGGTGATCGGATCGATGTCGAGGGAAATGATGTACGGCGACCCACTACATACCTGCAAAGAAGTTTCGGCTAATGGAGATCGGATTGAAGTCGAGGGGCATCATGCACGCCTCCGTATCATGGTGAGCCAATCTCGCAAGACCAGATAGCAGCAAGTAGGGTGTCTTGAAAAGCTTAGGCCTCGCTTCGACGATGGCCGTGTGCATGTCCCTCGAGCATGCAGCCAGTCGCAGGGCGCTCAACATATACATACACGAACAACAGAGGTTGAGGATGTCACTGGGAGATTGCTCCAATCGCGGCTCATATGGATCTTTGTGATTCGCGTTCGGCCATGGTGGAGTTTGGAAGGGGGCTTGATTTACGGGGGAGAAGGATGTCGGTGCTGGAGCGGCTAGCGAGGGAATAGTGGTACTGGGGGAGGCGAGTGAGGTGACGGTACACGGGGGCACAGTGAGATGGAGACGGAGACGGAGACAGAGAAGGAGATGGAGATGGAGTGGTGCTATGGGAGCGGAGAGGGAGACGAGGCGAGGCACCAATGTGCTGTACATCGGTGGTGACAGACTGCCGCGATTACAGGTGAGGCTGACTTTGGTAACCCGAACACGCCGCCTGGACTAATGTCAGGCGCAGGGTGTTGTCACTTCACTATGAGGACCGGATGAATAGTATTTTGACCATCAAGTGTACCACAATTGTACTACTACTACTACTACTAGTAGGAACATGAGTACTCTAGTATTGTATAGAGGAAATAGGTCTCCCGTGCTAGCATGCCTGTTCACTTCATCGTTCAGGTATCATCCATATTGCGAGCAGAACCAAATTCTCGTGCATGCCCAATCAACGCCCTGCCGCGATGCATGCAGTGGTCGTTCTGGTGCATCAAGGACGGCATGCAGATCGTTCCACACTTGAGAAGAGGAAAAATGGAAAGGTAGAACACGGCAGCAGAAGAAGAGAACGCTGGCTAATGAGGCTGGGAGGGGATCGAGCAGGAAGTTAATGCTCCACGCCTAAAAGTTTTGGGAAAACCTGATTTTCATAAGGTGACTTATACTCACCTAAACGGAGGGAGTATTCCTTAACCAGAGAATGTTGTGTCTCTCACTCACGCGCTAAAAAAAAGCTATGACACATTTTTTATCTGTTGCAAAGGTCCCACCTATCAGGAAGGATGGGCACGTACACGAACAGGTACGACTCATCAGTCCACCTGCATAGCCTTTTCGTTTAGTCTACCTAGCCATCTAATCAACTGCCTGCACGCCACTTCTCCCACTTACTTCTCCATCGGGAACCGATTCTCCTCGGCTTCTTCACCTCCCCTTCGTCTTCATTTGCATCCAAACCCCACTGCGTTCACATTGTTTTAACCTCTTTAAATAATCATCTACTACTTCAGTTAGACTAGCCATCTAATCCTAATTCTCCAAACCATAGCCCTCCATTCCAGCGGTTCCAAATGGCGAAAGAGATTGAGATGCAGGTTTTTAGCGTCCAACATGTCCTCGTCGAAGGCTCGATGCGCATAGTTGCCACCGTCACCGTCCACCCAAGGGTTGTTCGGCAGTGGATCAACAATGTATCCAACTCCCTCGAAAAGGTAGAGACGAGGGTCATCGGTCTCGACGCAGAGTACACGGAGCGTGCCCCTGGGAAGATCCAGCGTGCCGCCGTCCTTCAGCTGTGCCTCGAAGATGATGTTTTGGTGTACCACATCATACACTCGCCCTCCATACCAAGTGAGCTTCACGATTTCTTGTCTCGGGAGGACATATACTTCTGTGGGGCAGCCATCGAAGGGGACAAACAGAAGCTGGAGCCCTACAATCTTGATTTGAAAAGCATCGCTGACCTACAAACCAGAATCAAAATTCCTGTAGAAGATTGTGCTAAACAGACACCATCCCTATTCGACGTAGAAAATTTTGTGCTCGGTACAAATCTTGAGGGATTGTGAGGCTGTGGCATTAAGGTCGTCTGGATGGGAGAATTATCCCTTAACGTACGAGCGGATAAAATATGCTGCCCTCGATGCCCGTGAGAGTTTCGAGATAGCTGCAAGGTCCAAAGAGCTTGTTGCCAAGCCGTCTCCCACAGAGAATGAGAAGAAGAAGAAGAAGAAGAAGAAGAAGAAGAAGAAGAAGAAGAAGAAGAAGAAGAAGAAGAAGAAGAAGTAGAAGAAGAAGAAGAAGAAGAAGAAGAAGAAGAAGAAGAAGAAGAAGAAGAAGAAGAAGAAGAAGAAGAAGAAGAAGAAGAAGAAGAAGAAGAAGAAGAAGAAGAAGAAGAAGAAGAAGAAGAAGAAGAAGAAGAAGAAGAAGAAGAAGAAGAAGAAGAAGAAGAAGAAGAAGAAGAAGAAGAAGAAGAAGAAGAAGAAGAAGAAGAAGAAGAAGAAGAAGAAGAAGAAGAAGAAGAAGAAGAAGAAGAAGAAGAAGAAGAAGAAGAAGAAGAAGAAGAAGAAGAAGAAGAAGAAGAAGAAGAAGAAGAAGAAGAAGAAGAAGAAGAAGAAGAAGAAGAAGAAGAAGAAGAAGAAGAAGAAGAAGAAGAAGAAGAAGAAGAAGAAGAAGAAGAAGAAGAAGAAGAAGAAGAAGAAGAAGAAGAAGAAGAAGAAGAAGAAGAAGAAGAAGACGAAGAAGAAGAAGAAGAAGAAGAAGAAGAAGAAGAAGAAGAAGAAGAAGAAGAAGAAGAAGAAGAAGAAGAAGAAGAAGAAGAAGAAGAAGAAGAAGAAGAAGAAGAAGAAGAAGAAGAAGAAGAAGAACTATTTCCTCTCTTGTAAAAAAAATTATTGCCTCTCGGTGTATATTGATATAGATGGACTATTTCGACGGTGTGCATGTCTTTGGAACAGAGTAGTAGCATGGTTCCGCTTGACTATAAGGAACTATTTATCCACATATATAGCTTTCTCTGCTACTCCTTCTAGTGATCGGTATGCAGTGCATGTGTCCGTAGACATGACAGCTTGTCCATGGAAGTTCAACTACGACGACCATCACGTTTCATCTCGCGATTCCCACGACGCCTCTCCAACCCACGGCACCATGCCCCCCGACGTGCGACTCACCCCTCTCGGCCGCACAGCCCCTCTGCCTTTGTGTGCATGACATGTGGGCCACCTAAAATGCGGCGAGCATCAAGTTTCTACCACAGCCACCCGCGATTCCCACGACGCCGCTCGAACCCATGAAACCACACGTCCCCTGACCTATGGCTCACCCCTCTTGGCCCCACTGCCCCTCTGCCTTCAGGGAGCATTACATGTGGACCAGTCACCTATCCGGTCCACATGTTATTGACTCAAAGGTAGGTGTAGTAAAACCTTTGAAGCTCGATCCACAGCGACCACGAGAGGAAATGTAACTCTGCGCCAGGCTTGTAGTGGTCTTGCCAAGCACGAACTCGTGCCAAACTCGAGATTTGTTTCTTTACTATACATGCACGCAACGATTTAATGGACATTGTAATCTCAACATGTGATGGGGAGCTCTAAATTTGAATTTGAAACTTATAAAACGAAAAGATTCAAAACAAATAAACTGGGAGAGAGGGAGTATATCGTATGTGTCCCATACAAAATAAGTCCCCTGGTTTGTCACCGCGAAGATGTGGTTAGAAAGGAGCACAACGTCTTCCTACTCGTACGGCAACAAATCGGTCGCAGACAGCATGGTCCGCCTTTGACCGCCATGTGCAAGGTTCATGCTATCTTATTCAATCTCACCATGGTTCCATCGTACCAATTCATGCAGTGGCCCGTTGCATGGCTGATCCCAATGTTGGACTCGCGCTTATGGGTCCCACATGTCAGTGACAGAATGGTAGGATTGTTCGCGTCAGGGGATCCTCATCCCCCCAACGTGCCCCTCATCCCTCTCGGCCCCACCACTCCTCTGCCTTTGTGTGCGTGACATGCGGGCCAGCTGAACTGCGGCGACCATCAAATTTTACCAGACACACACCCGATTGGGCGCGGTTTGCTCGCTCCGCTAGCGTGCTCGATCCGTACTCCGCACCATCGAATTTTCATCCGGTAATTTGTGACACATTTCGTCCGGGCATCAATCCTCAATTGGAGTACTTATGTACTCTGGTAGTACCCGCCGGTGTGGCCATCTACGCCTCGAACGCATACGATGCGGTGTGGCACCCTCGCCACGACCACGCCACCACCGGCCGGTTCATATCAAACGAGTGAGTCGTGAACCACGCCACCACCATGAGAATAACATGTGGGCCAGCCGCATTTAAGGTCCGCATGTCATTGACTCATAGGCCAGGCACTAAGCCACTAAAGTTCGGTCCCGTGGGCCCCGAGAGGGAAATGTAACTCCTGCGGCAGGCCTTGTGGTGCTCCCGCAGTACGAGCTCGTGCCAAAACTGGAATTTGTTTTTTACTACTACCAACTAGTACTAGTAAGGTACACGTGCATTGCACGCATGAGATTCTAGTGGTTTGTGCATTATACTTCTACATGTGGAGTTTTCTGGATTCTAACATGTGGCAAAATCTGGTGGAATGTAAGGTTAGGCAAGTTTGATTAACTTAGGTGAGTGTTTGGTTCAAGCCACACCTTAGTCAAGCCACACTAAGGCCCCACATGACATACACACAAAAAATGTGGCAAGATTCCCTTAGGCTTGCCAACTTGTGGCTCTCATTTTGAAGAACTACTAACTTTTCCTAAGCTTAGTTGTGGCAAAGTTAGTCATGAATTAAGTTCAACCATGGAGTCTTCTAGATTATACACGTGTCAGAATCTAGTGGATGATATCCAACGGCCAGTAGTGCTCGGATTTGCCATCTTTGTACTGTCGGATTGGCTTCATCCAATGACCAACTTTAAAAGTTTTTCACGCACTATATAGGGGGTATAGATATAGATGTGCCGGTCCGTTGCAATGGATCCAAATTATATCTATTTAGTGGAGTGCACTCTAAACACATTATCTATTTATTTTTCTCTAACCTTCCGTAGCCATGCAACCAAGCCACATAAACTTCATGGGTGCCCCCCACATCATATTATTCATACTACGTTGATTGAAAAAAAAGATAAATCACCCAAAACAAGATCTTCCCGTTTTTTGTTCCTACGATGTTGTGTCGTGCACGTACCTACTAGTTGTATAGTGGTAGTACTAGTAATATAGTATTAGGAGTACAAACTTGGTACTAGTAGGAGTAGTACTAGTACGGAATGCTCCTACTCTATCAACGAGCCCCGTCTGACCAAAAATTTCTTGGCTTCCGTGCTACAGCTAGATCTTCCCCTCGTTTCTGTTTTCCAACCCGGCGGTGGGCGGGGTGTCAGTTTGCTCAATGACGGTCCCATATGAAAGTGAAAATGCTAGGCAACACGTCTTCCCTGAGCTATGTGTCGTGTCGGGCGGGCCGTGTTGTACTCCCGATTACCGGGCGTGTGGGGGTGCGACGCGAACATGGCAGGCCTTTTCCTTTTACTAGCAATGTGCCCGTGCGTTGCGACGGATCCAAAGTAGTAGAATTGTAGTATTTGTTCACAAACTTGAAAGAAATCACTATTGTTTTGATATACTCCTTATATATTACTCCCTCCGTACCTAAATATTTGTCTTTTCTGAGATTTCAAATGGACTATCACATACTGATTATATAGACATATTCTAGTGTTTCTAGCAAGATGCCCGTGTGTTGCACGAAGTTGATGGAAAAGGTAAGCACAACTTATAAATTGACGGATGGAGTACTAGTTATAGTGATGCATATAATTTAGCAAAGGGATCGCACATGTCGGTATTGACTGGAACGAGAATGCAACATCACAATAAGAATTAAGGCCATGATGATGCGATCGCAGTGGTGGTTACAGAAGGCAAGAAGAAATATGGATCCACGAACATACGACCTCCTCCTCCTCAACTTAGTGCACCGGGCCACCGACCGGCGGCTAAGGAGCGGCGGCTTTTGTGGCGAGGTCGAGGTGCTTCTCAGCAAAGGCATCCAAGGCTTCCAGCCGGTTGAGGAAAGCCAACATCGTAGCGTCCTCACTGGCCTTGTAGATACCTATGTACACGATTTGCTCGTACACGTGATGTGTATGTCAATGAATTCTTGCAGGGCGAGGCGCCTCGTGGCGAGCGCGACCTCCAGGTGGACATTCTTCGTGGCGTCAGTGGGCAGTCGCAGGGCCACTAGTGCTTGAAAGAGGTTTTGGCCATGGAGGCCGATTAGGGTGGCAGGTACTGAGGAGCCCGGGCGCGCGGGCTGGAGGAGTACGGCGATGTCGTCCACGAGCTTCTTGAGGACGGTGAACTTGTTGCTGGTGGCAACGATCATCTGGTCCAACTGAGAGTCGTAGTTGGCGTCGACGGCGGCCATCCACCAGCCGGTCTCCAACACCGTCTGGAGACAATCCTTGGCGCCATATGGCCGGCGTCGTGGACCATCTGGCGCAGCCGCTGGCCGCTCACGCGCATCGCCGCCATGGGTCTGGAGTGAGCTCTTTTTCGCTTAGTGTAGGTGCTTAGGCAAATGCTTAGGTGCGTACGATGTGGTAGATGCATTGGAATGGAGGGGCGCCTTTATATGAGGGCCATGAGGGCAAACTACATTGCATTCACATCATGCAACCTCTTTTCCCGGACCTCCTCCCATTACTTCCCTCATGCATTAATTAAAGGAGGATGCATTGGTCGTTCAACATATCGGGAACCGCTACTCCCTCCCTCGTCTGCATTAAAGCCGTATCGGGAACTACGCCGCCTGCTGTCAAATCAAATACTCCCTCCGTCTAGGTGAGTATTAAGTCATCTTACGAAAACGAAATAGTAAACACATAGGCGTGTTGCATTAACTCTCACGTTGTTTCTTATTTTTTGACATAAATAGAGGAATCAACCAAGAAGAGATGTGGGGCTTGTATGCTTTTAATGACTTGAGACTATCAAACATGACATGCAGTGGTCAGTTCGTTGCACAAGAACAAATACAACCCATGTCAGCACACACGCATCTTATAGCATCACATCCAATGGCTATAAAAGATGAATGAGACCAAATTATATCTCATCTAGATGAGTTCTAGCAAAACTGTATTAATAATACTTAGTACTCCTGCGCCATGTATCATATATTAGTATCATGTAGTACTTTATTTATTGCCATGTATGACACATAGTTCACGAGCGCTCTTTATATGTACCACCTTTTTTTAATTTCAAGTTTTGCTCCATGGCTAATCCATCGATACTACTACTGTACAAAAGTGGAGTATATACATTTTTTAAAAGGCTAGAGGGCGGGGCAGTCTAGCTCGGTCGGTTTCACGAGAGGCGAGGGCCTTTGTGATTTGACGACTCATTACTGTTGTCAAATCGAATAGTACTGCACCGCCCGCTGCACGCCCGACGCCTCCATTAAACCCCTCCGTTAAACCCGCATGCAAACCGAGAATCCTACTCCGGCCACACATCCGTTCATGAGCGGGCCGGAATTAAACGCAACACCGGTCGAGCTCCTCCCGTTCGCCCTAAGTTTAAACGAGGCCAGACGTCGGCCAAGCTCCTACTGTCTGCCCTCTATTTACACGAGCCAGACAGATAGCGGGCAAGAGTCGCACCCCTCCGTCACTCCCCCATCTCCTCCTTCACCATTTTCTCCACTCTTCTGATGGCTTCTGATGAGCCGTTCTCCGGCATATTACCCGGCTGGGTGGCCTGCCGAGCCCTCCAGATACGGGAGAGGCCGCTCGGTGCTTCACCAACCTCGCTTGGCCCGACGGAGCTAGTTGCCGCCCCAAGCAGGCGCGTGGTTCAGCAACTCGCCGCTCCAGTTCAGCTCGATGAGGAGTGGCGAGTTGCTCCACGCCGGCACGACGGCGAGCTGCGCGTCTGGCGCCCGTCACTGCCGCATCGTACCGCGCCACCAGTGTCTGCGGTGGCCGCGCCTCCCGTGTCTGTGGGCATGCCTCACGTGCCTGCGGGAGCGCCATGCAGGCAGAGACAGAAGCCGGGTGCGTGGAGAGCGACGAGTCGGTGGCCAGCTTCTCCGTGTCCGCCACTATCATCGAGGAGAAGTAGAACACGGGAGGCCGCCGCCACTTGGGACCCATGAAGGCCACCGCCGAGGTGACGACCGCAGATTCAGGTGGTTTCTTTGCTGCTTCGTCTCTTCCGAGGACCTTCGTCGACCCCGCAAGTGTCTGACGGACATGAGGAAGACAAAGGGATCCGCGGGCGGCCATTTAGAACTAAAATAAGTCTAGATACATCCATTTCTAGGACAAGTATTTCCGGACGGAGGGAGTATTAATTATACAAGAGAGCCAGATTGGCACCTCTTAGTTCATGTAAATGTAATGAAATCCATCATGTTGATATGAAGATTCGACTTTTTTTATACGAAATCCTTCATGCTTATATGAAATCAGTCCGTGTTTGCATGAATTTCATCTGGTTGGTTAGAGTTGTAAAAATGTATGCCGCTGGTGTTTGATGTCGTCTTCCGCGGAAGGAAGCGGGAGGAAATTTGCCGGCTACCATTGGAGATGCTCTTTATGCTGGAAATAATAGAGTGACATCCAATCCATTTTAGTTAATTGCATGTATGATTGTCCCTCTATAAAAATTTAATTGCGTGTACAGTGTACACGTGACTTGCAGGGTGGCTACAGCTTCGTACAGAAAGTTAAAAATAAACAAGTCCATCCTTAATCTTGTATTCTAAGTACTCTGTGGGTTCCACTGTCAGTACAATAGCGAAAGAAGTATATATTAAATAAGTAGAGTAATATATAATATAAAAATATAAAGTTAAAAGACAGAATTCGAACTCATGTCATCGCGTTGCGAGCATCCGACGCTAACCAGCCCAGCACATTTTTGTTGTAGACCATGCTGGAGATATATCTCCATGTCTACTCTTATATATACTCCATTCGTTCCTAAATATTTGTCTTTTCAGATTTCAAATGGACTACCACATACAGATGTGTATGTAGACATATTTTAGAGTGTAGATTCACTCATTTTGCTACGTATGTCTTTTCGTGAAGGGGTCAGATTTGTCCTTGATTTATTTATGAGGTATCCAGATGACCTTTGCACCGCCAAGAAAAGAGGGTAACATCAAAATTATGGACTACTTTTTTGAGTATGTTGGTAAGGTCGGTCATAGTCACTTGTTGAAATCTCTAAAAGACAAATAGTCCCTCAAATCGAAATACTTGTCATCAAAATGGATAAAAGGAAATGTATCTAGACGTATTTTAGTTTTAGATACATCTCTTTTATCCATTTTGATGACAAGTATTTTCGAAGACGGAGTAGAAAACAGGGTTGGTGATGATGGTGTGCGTGCCATCCTGCAATATAGGCCGTCGGATTTATATCTAATGATAGGAAAGAAACTATGGAAATTTTGCAAAAATATACCCTACGTCTCTCCACGTTACATAAATAAGGCCTTCCCTCGTTCAGCCTTTTCTCTCACAAGATAAACTACTCATACAAATGCATCTTGATGTTCCGGTACAGCATGCAGCAGCTAGCTAATTTCTTTTAAAATAGTTACTGCGATAATTGTGTTGAAGTGATATATTTTATGTCTGTCCTGAATGATTTCATATTCACTAGTAGTAACAAAGACAAGGTTGCCTTGTTAATTAACAGAAAACAGGGTGAAAACTATATCATGAGGCTGGTAAAAACAAGGCACATTGGGTTCAGCGTCATCGTCACTACAGTTGTGCGCGCGAGAAAAGTCTACATATCGAGGGGGCTACCGAGCGAGGCACCGAGACACAATATTTGAGAGAGAAACCAATTGAAAGATTATGATCAGATCAAGTTGTCACCCTTCTACTGTCATTGTTGGGGGGGGGGGAGAGAAAGATGTATCGACAGTGTGCGCGGTAGGCACAGAGGCATAACTAGCGAGTGTGTGTGTGTGTGTTTGAAAGAGGAGTAGATAGATTATTATCAAGATCGATGTGCCACCCTACTCCTTCGGTGCCGGGTAGTGTGTGTGTGTTTGTATGTTTGAGAGAGAATCCAGTCGATAGATTACTATCAAGATCGAGGTGTCACCCTACTCCTTTGGTGCCGGGTAGTGTGTGTGTGTGTGTGTGTGTGTTTGAGAGAGAAGCCACTCGATAGATTAGTATCAAGATCGAGGTGTCACCCTACTCCCTCGGTGTTGGGAAGTGTGTGTGTGTGGGGGGGGGTGGTGGCAGTGACTCTCACATATCTCTACTCTTATAAAAACAGAGTTGGTGATGATGGTGTTCCTGCCATCCTGCAATATAGGCCATCCGATTTATATCCGACAGACAGGAAGGAAAATATGGCAATTTTGCAAAAAGATACCCATACCCCTCTCCGCATTTGAAAATAAGGCATTCCCTCGTTCATCCTTTTCTCACACAAGATAAAATCTCATACAAATGCATCTTGATGTTCCGTGCAACGCATGGGCATCTTGCTAGTAGGAAGAAGGAGTTTCTGTGACACATATCTAGCTATATTAAGGGATAGGTAGATAGCATATGTGTGAGAGACATTATTATACTTTGAGACATTAGTGGCTGTGGGTGGGCGGAATTAAAGGGGTGGGCGTGTTAGACATAGAGAGCATGTGTGTTTCTGTGTGAGAGACTTGTGGGACGGGGTATAAAGACGAATTTAACCCTGACTGAGGGAGAGAAATACACGAAGTCTTGGCGTGTGTGATTCCGATGCCCACAGGAAATGAGATATGTATGCGTGTGAGAGAGATTGCACAATTCATTCACGTATCACTATCTAGCGATCGTGGACGTGCATCGCTTGAACATAAGTCAATATCTACTTCGTATCATGGCCAAAGGTACAATATCGATTCAACGCTATAAAGATTGGACACTCACATATCACATTTTTTCTATTTAAATAAACCTTTTCAGTTGTGCATGCCAAAGTTACAGTGATGTTTCTTCAAACAACCAATGCAGCTATCATGTACATGCACCATTGTTACTCTTGCATTCAAATTCATTAGTCTTGGATGATTTAAGTTTCTATTTTGAAGTAATATATGTAATATTCATATATAAATTCAACGGGTACACAATATATGAAATGGAGGCTATGTAATCATATGAGGTAACACTTTTAAGTAGCTGACTACAATATCCATTTCTTTTTGTGTGCCTCTACACTAACACGTCAATGCGTTATGTTTAAAGTAAATAACCAATGGCACTAAATTATCTATTTACGAGAAATACATAGGCTGAGCGTTTGATACCCTTTTTTGTGAGCAGCGCCACTACACCCGTGACGATTGGTCGCGCGTGTGAACGTCCAAGTTATCGGCGCATCATCCCGAGTTATTGTCTTTTTTACGGGTGGACTTCACACCGATTATAAAGCTCGGCCAGCGTGCCCGTGGTGCAGTCTAGCATGACCTTCCCGCTAGCACGGTCCAAAATTAGTTGAAATCGGATCTGAGCGATCCATGAAGGCAAAATCTCCCGCCTCCTTCTAAAATTTCCGCCACCTTAGTCTTTAGCATGCGAAATCCCCCTTTTGTCGTTGGTGCACGGAGACCAACAGTTACAATACCTCCCTCATGATAGGCCGGGGCTACTTTGGTAACTTCCGGTTCCCCCCACTACACGGCACCCCCATTTCCTCTCCCCCTCCCGTAAAAACGACTAACTCCACAGCACCAGAGCATCTTACATCACGCCGTCCGTACTTCATCGCCCTTTCTCCCCTCCCCTCTCGAAACCCTAGACTGCTCATCCACCGGCGTACCATAGCCCATTCACTGCCAGCGGCGTCCACCTCGCCGGATCTGCTTCTGTGGGTGCATCTACCCCTCCCACCTTCCCTAGAAACAAGTAGACTGCTCATCCACCACTGTACCACAGCCCATTCAGTGTCGGCCTTGTCCACGGCGCCGGATCTGCTTCGCCGGTACTCTCGTCAACCGCCGCGCATCTGCAGCGGCTCATTCGTACTCCCCACCGGAGACGCTTCGTCCACACACCCCAGAGCCGCCCCACCGACGTCCCCGTCGACGGCCTCTGATCCTCTTCGCCGACACCTTCCTCAACCCTACCGGAGCCGCTTCGCCGACACCATCGGTAACCCTACCGGAGTAGCTTCTCCTATACCATTCTCAACCCTACTGGGGCCGCTTTGCCAACTGATACGTCTTCGTCGTATCTATAATTTTTGATTGTTCCATGCCAATATTATTCAACTTTCATATACTTTTGGCAACTTTTTATATTATTTTTGGGACTAACATATTGATCCAGTGCCCAGTGCCAGTTCGTGTTTGTTGCATGTTTTATATTTCACAGAAACCCCATATCAAACGGACTCCAAACGGGATAAAAACGGACGGAGAATTATTTTGGAATATTTATGATTTTTGGGAAGTAAAATCAATGCGAGACGGTGCCCGAGGGGTCCAGGAGATAGGGGGCGTGCCCCAGGGAGGCAGGCGCGCCTTGGACTCTCCTGGACCCCCTGTAAGGCGGTTGACGCTCTTCTTTTTCCGCAAGAAAGCTAATTTAAAAAGAAAAATCTGGGCGAAAGATTCACCCCAATCGGAGTTACGGATCTCCAGATATAAAAGAAACGGTGAAGCGGAAGGATCCAGAACGTAGAAACAGAGAGATAGATCCAATCTCGGAGGGGCTCTCGCCCCTCCCACGCCATGAGGAGCCAAGGACCAGAGGGGAAACCCTTCTCCCATCTAGGGATGAGGTCAAGGAAGAAGAATAAGAAGGGGGCCTCTCTCCCCCTTGCTTCCGGTGGCGCCGGACCGCTGCCCGGGGCCATCATCATCACCGTGATCTTCACCAACACCTCCATCATCTTCACCAACATCTCCATCACCTTCCCCCTTCTATCTACAGAGTTCCACTCTCCCGCAACCCGCTGTACCCTCTACTTGAATATGGTGCTTTATGCTTCATATTATTTTCCAATGATGTGTTGCCATCCTATGATGTCTGAGTAGATTTCCGTTGTCCTATCGGTGATTGATGAATTGCTATGATTGGTTTGAGTTGCATGTTTTATTATGGGTGTTGTCCTATTGTGCCCTCCATGTCGCGCAAGCGTGAGGGATTCCCTCTGTAGGGTTTGCAATATGTTTATGATTTGCTTATGGTGGGTGGCGTGGGTGACAGAAGCACAGACCCGAGTAAGTAGGTTGTTTGTGTATGGGATAAAGGGGACTTGACACTTTAATGCTATGGTTCGGTTTTACCATAATGAATCTTTAGTATTTGCGGATGCTTGCTAGAGTTCCAATCATAAGTGCATATGATCCAAGTAGAGAAAGTATGTTAGCTTATGCCTCTACCTCAAATAGAATTGCAATAGTGATTATTGGTCTAGTAACATAGTCAATTGCTTAGGGACAATTTCACAACTCCTACCACCACTTTTCCACACTCGCTATACTTACTTTATTGCATCTTTATCTAAACAGCCCCTACTTTTTATTTACGCGTTCTTTATTATCTTGCAAACTTATCCTATCACACCTACAAAGTACTTCTAGTTTCATACTTGTTCTAGGTAAAGCGAACGTCAAGCATGCGTAGAGTCGTATCAGTGGCCGATAGGACTTGAGAGAGTATTTATTCTACCTTTAGCTCCATGTTGGGTTCGACACTCTTACTTATCGAAAGAGGCTACAACTATCCCGTATACTTGCGGGTTATCACCAACTCACAAGTCCACGACCTCAGATCCGCTTCCTCGCACCCTCATCCAACCTACCGGAGCAGCTTCCGATGCCCCGTCCATGACCGCAGATCCGCATCGTCGAAACCACCCTTAACCCAACCACCGGAGCAGCTTCTGACGCCCCGTCCACGACCGCAGATCCGCATCGTCGACACCACCCTTAACCCAACCACCGGGCAACCGGCGCCCGTCCACGGCCGTAGATCCAAGTCGTCGACACCATCCTTAACCCAACCACCGGAGCAGCTTCACCTATGCCCTCGTCCATGGCCACAGATCCGCTTCACCCACACCGTAGTCCACCCTACCGGAGCCGCTCCACAAACACCCTACTCGATGGTTCTAGATCTCCTTACGGACCCGACAGGCCGGTAGCAGTGTCATCACCCTCGACGTTTCTAACCTGATTCCCACCGTCTGGAGAGATGCCAAGCACCCGCCACGGCCTAGGTACTTGTCACCTTTAAACCCGTCCAACATCACCTGCCCGATGTACTTCAAATATACTAACCGATCACTGTTACCTGTTATGCAGCTGGCAAAAACTACAAGGACGATGTTTCTTATGGATCTAACAGCTTGGCCAACCAAGATCCTTGACTGAGGCATTGCTATGATCTTGTAAGCGTGTCTCTCTCTCTTGTATTGTTACGTACTGCCCGGTACGTGCTTTCTTTGGGATTTTCGACCAGTAATCCCTTTGTGCGAACAATGATTTCTACTCTTGGCTGCTAAATTAGATATGTAGATGTCATACATGATACTACCTCGTACCTCAGTTCCTAAATATAAGTCTTTCTAGAGATTCCACTATAGGCTACATACGGAGCAAAATGAGTGAATCTACACTTGAAAATGCATCTATATACATCTATATGTGGTCCATACTGTCTCTACAAAGACATATATTTAGGAACAGGGGCAGTACATTACACAAAATCGTAGGTGGCATGTAGGAATTCCAGTGCACTATATTAGGTTCCCTTAGAGTGCCTGCTAGTCTAGCATACAGAGTCATGGCTAGTTTATGGCACACACAAAATCGTTAATTGGTGGTTTAAATATGCGCAAGGGATATGCAATGTAGTATCATGTAGAGATGTCTGAAATTAGCCATGTCAACTTGCAGATAGGGTTACACAATGAAAAAGTACAAGATGTATGTGGCAATTTCATGGAACATCGCAAAAAAAAGGAGAGGCAGTGGTGAGCCTATACAGTGTGCTATGGTGCGTCACTCCTCCATTGCAATCATCGTGACATGTTATTTGTATGACAGTTCTATTAGCCAAGTTTCTTAGGGACAGTTATTACGAGTTATACTAAGAAAATAAGCACCTGTGAATATAAGCTCCATGTAATAAGCCAACCAGTTCTTTTCATTGCGTTTTCAACTTATCTTTGGTATGATCAGTGGAAAGTCTAGATTGCATTATATATTTTTCATTTTGCTGCCCATATGGAAATTAATTTGACTTGCAAACATCACAAATTGAACCCAAAGGCACTAATTAATATGATAGGAAAATAGACCATCACTATTTGCTCAAAATGCAAATACAAAGATACCATCTACTTGGCACAATCTACTTTGGTCAATGTTTTCCATAGAGATCCCATTGCCTAATTTAAACGAAGAACACATGACCTACATTTAAATGAAGAACAATTATTTATTCAAATTCGATGGTCCAAGTGGCTGGTTATTATCATATAGCAGCACCACTTGAAAGCATCATATAGCAGCAAAGATCTCATAGCAACTCATCATACGGCAGGCGATGCGCAATTCATCATATACCAGCAGCAGCTCATAGCAATTCATCATATAGCAGCAGCAGGAGCAGGTCATAGCAATTCATCATATAGCAGCAGCAGGAGCAGCTCATAGTAATTCATCATATAGCAGCAGCAAGAGCAGCTTGTAGCAACTCATCATATAGCAGCAACAGCTCATAGCAATTCATCATATAGCAGCAGCAACAGCTCATAGCAACTCATCATATAGCAGCAGGTGCTCATAGCAATTCATCATATAGCAACAGCAGGAGCAACTCATAGCAATTCATTATATAGCAGCAGCAGAAGCAGCTCATAGCAATTCATTGTATAGTGGATTAGAATGAAAATTTGGCAAAAATGATCAGAGGAGATCCTCACCTTGTTGGATGAGCTCATCCTTCAACAGCACCTCAAGGCCATGGCCTGGGAGGAGGGGAGGGGGAATAAGGTGCCTTCTACTACAGTGTGGCATCAGCCGTAGTTGTACAGCGCCCGCCGGAGTAGTGCGTTGGATGAACCACAGTGGAGCAGCTGCTGGATACCATGAGAATGAGGGGCGGCGCGGAGGAGGAGCAGCCGGGAGATTTGCCCCTACCCGGCCATCTAGCCTAGCTGGACATAGCATCATCGAGGACGGGCGAGATGGGACCGATGGCGACAGCTCACTTTGGATGAACCCTAGTCTTTGCCGAGGATCGAGGTAGATGGAAAGGGGAGAGGAGATGAAAGCGGCAGGGCAATGAATGCTTGCGTGTTTGTTTTTACTTGAGGGTCGAGGTGTGACACGCAAGGCGTCGTGATTGCATTTTGAGTGTAATATAGGCGGAACAGAGTCATTTCACTATTCCCCTTCCCTTCAATTTTTAGTGAGGTTCTACCCGAAACACCCCCTCCAAAGCGAAATTAGTTAAGCCCAAGCCCATAACTCAAAAATGACTTCTTTACATCTTTTATGGCTTATTTTGACAATATTCCCTAAAAGGCGGAATCGAATCGTCCCTTAACACCGCAATTCAATTGTGCGTGCAATGATGAATCACTCCTGCACCGCTATCTGTACATTTAGGCATCATCATACATGGCATAACCTAATACATGTGCATTCCATTGTAGAATCTGGAATATGCAATGTTTATGTTAGTTCATACGTTGCACATGATGTTTAAATGCCCCTTAAATCTGGTCAGTCAAGTGATGGTATTTAAGCCTCCTTCTTTGCTTCTTTTCTTGATATGTAAGCTTTGCTCACACATCTGTTCAATTGCTTGTTTGCATCAGCCAGCCATACTAGGACTGTTTGCTTTGATTACTTGTTGTTCTTGACCTAACACTCTAACAGAGCTTGTCAACGATTTAAACACTAAGGGATGCTGTAGTGGGGCCTTGTCTAACTCATAGGTGACATAAAGGTTTGGTTGTACACTACAACAGGCTCTCCAAGAGTACCTGGAGATCCAGTTCGAAGGTATGCCTAGTTTTTACATAGTGCAGACATAGTAAATGCTCATTTCATTATGTGCAAGTGCAAGAGATGCGGCATGTTTCATTATGTGGTGTTGTTTTGTTATAATCTCATCCTTTTGTGTTCACAAACTGGAAAGTATGCATATTTATCTTCCAAGGAGACGGGTAACTAGTTTGTGTCACCTTGCGGAGGGTGCAATGAAGATAAGATTGAGGATTTCCAAGTACAAGATGTTAGGAAGGAGCCTTGCAAGAGAAGTAGGAGCTACTTGTGAGCCTCTTCAACCTGCTAAGGTAAGTCACTGTATGCAACTCAACAGTTCAGTTCCTTGTTTGTTTCAGGCATAGTTAATTTTCTCTTTTCAATTGCTTTATTTGTCCTCAGTTAATGAGATGCCCAAATAATCATGCTTGATGTTCGGTACTTGTATCACTATTAGTTGACATAATTAAAGGCCTTACCATTTAATTACTCTGCCGAAGTGTGCCTGAAGCTTTGAAGTCTATTAACCAACTAATATTGCATGAGGCTCACAATCTAGTTTATACTACGCTAATGATTGCATAGTTTTGCCTGCTGTAGTATGTTTGTATGAAACCCTCTGCTGTTCATTATGCTCCCTAAGACTTTAATTGAGGTACAGAATGGCCAACTGCTTGCTTACTTATACGCAACGTCTTTGTCTAAATTTGTAACTTGTTTGTGTTTTCAATTGGGCCCCAACATCATGCTCCTCTGGTGAGCTAAGAGGGAATTCTGTATGCAGGCTGCACATACTATCTTTTTTATAATTTTTAAAATATCACCTGCTTATGCTTCATGACGTGTAACATTTTTTGTGAAAGTGACGTGTAACATTATTGTTAATCCTGTTTTGCCATGTAGTACAAAATAGTGTCTTGTTCGCTTCACTGTTGTAACTATATTTTTTCCCTATTCATGTGTACTTACAGAAACATTTAAGGATGAAGTGACATAAACAAAAAATCTCTGAAAGCAAAGGCGGCATGGCATGGCCGTTACCGAATGATTATGGATTGGAATTGGAATGTACTGATGTTCTCGAGCATCAACTAGAGGTGGAAAGACAACGTGTACATGATTGTCAACGTATAATCAACAAGTTGAGACTGGACATGCAGGTATTAGATGCAGGAGTCAAAAAAATGAAACGAGACACCGAGGTAACCATGAAGGAATTGGAGATTTTGCAGACTGAAATTTGTGCTACATGAATCCGGCCAATCCTATTTTCTGAAGATATTATAGTTCAAATGGAGTTAAGTTGATGCGCGTCCATGATGTATGAGTTGTATTTGCCCAGTGTATGTAATTTGATGTTTGTGTATGCTTTATTATCGCCTGTGCCGAACCATAATGCCCAGTGGGTATAATCGGCTGTAATTTCTTTATTGTATAGTGTAGGATTATTCTGCCTTTCTATGCCTTGATCTCTTTGTTGTATAGTGTATGCTTTTTAGAGGTGATAGTATTAAGTAGGATAATTCTTTGAATATGCTATATCGTTCAAACGGGGGCCAACTCGCCCGACCATGGCCCTTCACGGGCCGTCGGATCCATGGGCCATGTACGGGCCGTCTGATCCATGGGCCATGTACGGGCCGTCGGATCCATGGGCCTTCTACGTCTTGTAGGATCCATGGGCCTTCTACGTCTCGTAGGATCCATGGGCCTTCTACGTCTCGTAGGATCCATGGGCCTTCTACGTCTCGTAGGATCCATGGGCCTTCCACGTCTCGTAGGATCCATGGGCTGCCAACTCATTTATGGGTCTTGTACGGGCCTTTAATGGGCCATAGATGGGCCTTTAATGGGAATCGTACGTTTTATGGGCTGAACATAACGGGCCGTTAATAGGTCGTATTTGGTGATGCTATGAAAATGGCCCAATAGACCAACGGTCCACAAATGGGCCGACTGTAACGACGGGCTGAATTTGGCCCACAAGCGTAAAAATGACGATGGGCCGTAAGTAACGAATGCTGCAAATGAGCCCAAGAATAAATGGGCCTCAAAAGGCGAAAGTTAACTTGGGCTGAAGCATTACGGAATAACGGGCCGTTAGTGGGTATAAAGTGTTACACTGTTCATTACGGGCCAGTTTCACCGTGGGCTGTTAATGGGTGTAAAGTAATACACCTTTCATTACGGGCTAGTTTCAGCACGGGTCGCTAATGGGCCAAGAGTTACAAGGGGCCTCATATGGGCCGAAAGACGTCATGGGCCATACATGGGCCAGAAGTGAAAACGGGCTGGAATCATATTGGATGGCCCAGATGACGCTACTGGGCCTAATTCGCATAGGGCGTAACAGGCCTTGGGTTAGCGGGCTGTAAATGGGCTATATGCGAACATGCCGTTAACAGGCTTTCCATGAGCCGGCCCGCCAGCTTTTGACTAAGTCAAACGGGCCAGCCTTTTCACAGGAATGGGCCACTGTTGGGCCGTGCCACGTGTCGACGTATCATAGGCGCCTATACATCCGGTGAGTGGATGACATCTGTCCCAATGATGAGCCGACACGTCTTTCCTCCAGCCAATAATGATTTTACACGTGGAAAATCCCCATTGGTCGGGGCTGTTAATGGGTTATCGGATCCAAAACTCGACCCGATAGCTTAACGGCGTTCCCTTATGGTGGATGCCATGTGTCGGTCACCCTTGACGAAAGTACTTCTGTCACGCGCGATTTATCGTCATGGAAGTGGACACTTCCGTGATGATAATTTTGGTAATGTCATGGAACACTTCTACGATAGCACAGGTATGACTATCTTGATTCTGTCATAAAATCGTCATGGATGTACATGCATGACAAAAAACGCGTCCTACTGTGACAAACATGTATCATCACGGAAGTGTATTTTTTTGTAGTGAATTCATCTTATTTTCAGGAAGGGTCTATGTCAGAGCTTTGATTTAGCAAACTCCACATACCCAACTATCATATAGTCTTCTACAATTGCTAACACTCACGCAATACTTATGGTTATGGAGTTTTAATCGGACACTGAGAAAGATAGGGGCTTATAGTGTTACCTCCCAACGTATTCACCTTTGGGTGATGTCAACAATAATAGTTCATGCTAACTTACATCCAATTGGATATATATATATATCAGGATCTTTCCAACACGAGGTGCTTGCCAAAGGATAAAATGAAAAAAGGAAAGGTGAAGATCACCTTGACTCTTGTATAAAGTAAAAGACATAAAGTAAAAGATAGGCCCTTCGCAGAGGGAAGCAGAGGTTGTCGTGTGCTTTTAGGTTGGATGCACAAAATCTTAATGCAAAAGAACGTCACTTTATATTGCCATTTGTGATATGAACCTTTATTATGCAGGCCGTCGCTTTTATTACTTCCATATCACATGATCGTATAAAGCTTATTTTCTCCGCACTAATAAGTCATGCATATTTAAAGAGCAATTTTTATTGCTTGCAACATGACAACTTACTTGAAGGATCTTACTCAATCCATAGGTAGGTATGGTGGACTCTCATGGCAAAAACTAGGTTTAAGGATATTTGGAAGCACAAGTAGTATCTCTACTTGGTGCAGGGAATTTTGGCTAGCATGAGGGGGAAAGGCAAGCTCAACATGTTTGAATGATCCATGACAAATATACTTTAACTGAGATGTGAGAAAACATAACCCATTACGTTGTCTTCCTTGTCCAGCATCAACTCTTTAGCATGTCATACTTAATGAGTGCTCACAATTATAAAGATGTCTAGGATAGTATATTTATATGTGAAATCTCTCTTCCTTCAATATTCATTCATGAATTGTTCAAATGACCAATACAATGCTTGCTAACCTTCAATAAATTTACAACCTCTACTTCTTAGATGTGAAGTCATTACTCCTCATGGGATAAGCAAATGAAACATATATAATTTCAGATTTATGTCATTCAACTCATTCAACCATTTACTCATAGGATATAAGTGAAGCACACGAGTAAATGACAAACTACTCCAAAAAGATATAAGTGAAGATCAATAAGTAGCTAAATAATTATGTAACTATGTGAAGACTCCCTCTCATTTAAGAATTTCAGATCTTGGTATTTTATTCAAACAGCAAGCAAAGCAAAATAAAATGACATTGCAAGGATAGCACAACTCATGTGAAGAAGCAAAAACTTAGGCTCAACTGATACTAACCGATAGTTGTTGAAGAAGAAATGTGGGATGCCTACCGGGGCATCCCCAAGCTTAGATGCTTGAGACTTATTTAAATATTATCTTGGAGTGCCTTGGGCATCCCCAAGCTTAAGCTTTTGTGTCTCCTTAATTCTCTCATATCATGGTTTCTCTGTTTCTCAAAAGCTTCATCCACACCAAACTCAACAAGAGCTCGTGAGATAAGTTAGTATAAACCAATGCAAAAACTTATCATTTTCTACTGTAACAAACCACTAAAATTATTATTCAACATTGAATACTAAATTCCTCTGCATATTTAATACTCCTATCCTCAAATAGAATCATTAAACAAGCAAACATATGCAAACAATGCAAACATAACAGCAATCTGTCAAAACAGCATAGTCTGTAAAGAATGCAAGATTCATCATACTTCCCTAACTCCAAAAATTATGAGAAAAATACCTCACTGTAGAAGATTTATCAGATCTAAATATGCAAAAAGTTTCAACATTATATCATTCTCTGAATTTTCTAGGGAATTTTTGCAACAGCGGTAAACTTTCTGTTTTCAAACAGCAACATGTATACTAGCAAAATAAGCATGGTAAAGGCTATCCTTGACATTTTTATTGAAACTAAAGATGAAAAACATTATTCTAAATAACATCAAGCAAATACTAACAAAAGAAAATGACGCTCCAAGCAAAACACATATCATGTGGTGAATAAAAATATAGCTCCAAGTAAAGTTACCGATGAACGAGGATGGAAGAGGGGATGCCTTCTGGGGATTCCCCAATCTTAGGCTCTTGGATGTCCTTGAATATTACCTCGGGGTGCCTTGGGAATCCCCAATCTTAGGCTCTTGCCACTCCTTATTCCATAGTCCATCAAATCTTTACTCAAAACTTGAAAACTCCACAACACAAAACTCAACAGAAAGCTCGTAAGCTCCGTTAGTATAAGAAAATAAAACCACCACTTAGGTACTGTAATGAACCCATTCTAAATTAATATTGGTGTAATATATACTGTATTCCAACTTCTCTATGGTTCATACCCTCCGATACTACTCATAGATTCATCAAAATAAGCAAACAACACATAGAAAACAGAATCTGTCAAAAACAAAACAATCTGTAGTAATCTGTATCAAACGTATACTTCTGGAACTCCAAAAATCCTACCAAATTAGGAAGACCTAAGAAATTTGTGTACCAATCCATAGCAAAAATAATAAGATCAGAAGCACGTTTCTGTGAATTATCAAAACTAATTTACAGGGTTGAAAAGTTTCTGATTTTCAGCAGGATCAACACAACTATCACCGTAAGCTATCCTGAAGGTCTTACTTGGCACTTTATTGAAACAAAAGCTATAAAACATGATTACTACAGTATCATAATCATGTGAACACACAAAAACAGTAAGGGTAAATATTGGGTTGACTCCCAACAAGCGCTTTTCTTTAATGCCTTTCTAGCTAGGCATGATGATGACAATGATGCTCACATAAAAGATAAGAATTGAAACATAACGGGAGCATCATGAAGCATATGACTATCACATTTAAGTCTAACCCACTTCCTATGCATACGGATTTTGTGAGCAAACAACTTATGGGAACAATAATCAACTAGCATAGGAAGGTAAAACAAGCATAACTTCAAGATTTTCAACACATAGGGAGGAAACTTGATATTATTGCAATTCCTAGAAGCATATGTTCCTCCCTCATAATAATTTTCAGTAGCATCATGAATGAATTCAACAATATAACCAGCACCTAAAGCATTCTTTTCATGATCTACAAGCATAGAAAATTTACTACTCTCCACATAAGCAAATTTCTTCTCATCAATAGTAGTGGGAGTAAACTCAACAAAATAATTATCATGTGAGGCATAATCCAATTGAAAACTAAAATCATGATGACAAGTTTCATGGTTATCATTATTACTAATAGCATACAAGTCATCACGATAATCATCATAGATAGCAACTTTGTTCTCATAATCAATTGGAACCTCTTCCGAAATAGTGGATTCATCACTAAATAAAGTGAAAGCACAAGTGCTCCCTAGGTGGTTTGGGTAATTAATGTCAACATATCTCTTGTTGGACTAACACCTTTATCTAGTATGTTTCAGATAAGTTCAACAATGGAGTGGCATGGACCAAAGGATGTGGGCACTCCTTCAAGATGCTAAGGAGAAAGGATTGGCTCAAGCTTCAAGCTCAAGACTCTTCATTTTATATTTTAGTGATCCAAGATCACATTGAGTCTATAGGAAAAGCCAATACTATCAAGAAGGGATGAGGTTGCTTAATGAGTTTATTGCTCCACGGTGCTTAGTGATATGCTTCAAAACCCTCAACCACTTTCCCACTTCCACACATATGACCTAAACCTAAAGTCAAACTTCATTACCGATTCTTTCTATCCGCGCCACCGAAGTTCGGATGTCATAGCCACTGCCAGAAACCCTAGGCAAATCGGTCTCACCGATAGGGATCTCGGTCTCACCGAGATGGGATTGTAATCTCTCTGTGTATGTCCATTACCAAAATCGGTCTCACCAAGTTTGAGCAATCGGTACTACCGAGATTACAATGCAAACTCTCTGGTTAACTTATTACCAAAATCGGTCCCACCGAGTTTGAGTAATCGGTCCCACCGAGTTTGCCTGACCAACTCTTTGGTTAGCTAATTACCAAAATCGATCTCACCGAGTTTGTGTAATCGGTCTCACCGAGATTACGTTATGCCCTAACCCTAGCCATATCGGTCCTACTGAGTTGCATGTCGGTCCCACCGAAATCACTAACGGTCACTAGGTTTACTAAAATCGGTCCGACCAAGTTTGTTGATTCGATCCCACAGAGTTTGGTAAATTGTGTGTAACAGTTAGATTTCATGTGGAGGCTATATATACCCCTCCACCTCCTCTTCATTCGGGGAGAGAGCCATCAGAACAAGCCTACACTTCCAGCATCCTATTTCTGAGAGAGAACTACCTACTCATGTGTTGAGGCCAAGATATTCCATTCCTACCATATGAATCTTGATCTCTAGCCTTCCCCAAGTTTCTTTCCACTCAAATCTTCTTTCCACCAGGTCCAAATCCTATGAGAGAGAGTTGAGTGTTGGGGAGACTATCATTTGAAGCACAAGAGCAAGGAGTTCATCACCAACACACCATTTGTTACTTCTTGGAGAGTGGTGTCTCCTGGATTGGCTAGGTGTCACTTGGGAGCCTCTAACAAGATTGTGGAGTTGAACCAAGGAGTTTGTAAGGGCAAGGAGATCGCCTACTTCGTGAAGATCTACCGCTAGTGAGACAAGTCCTTCGTGGGCGACGGCCATGGTGGGATAGACAAGGTGGCTTCTTCGTGGACCCTTCATGGGTGGAGCCCTCCGTGGACTCAGCAAGCCGTTACCCTTCATGGGTTGAAGTCTCCATCAACGTGGATGTATGATAGCACCACCTATCGGAACCACGACAAAAACATCCATGTCTCCAATTGCGTTTGAATCCTCCAAAACCCTTCCCTTTACATTCTTGCAAGTTGCATGCTTTACTTTCCGCTGCTCATATACTCTTTGCATGCTTGCTTGTTATGTATTATGAATGTTAAACTTGTGCCTAAACTCCACTTAAACTTAAAGAAGTTAAAAACTGCAACTTTGATACTTAGTGTCTAATCCCCCCTTCTAGACACCTCTTCTCAAGGTCCTAGAAGTGGTATCAGAGCATTGGTCTCCATTGCCTTGGTTTAATCACCATTGGAGGAAGATGGATGAGTCTACTATGGGGAGTTTTAGACATAGAGTGCCTATACTTGATGGAGAGTATTTTCATGAGTGGAAAAATGAGATGCTTGCAATTTTCAATCAATATCATTTAAGCAAGTACATTGCTAGCCCTTGTGCACCTCATGTTGATCCTATGCATCCTACTCTTGATGAGTCAATTGACATGATTAAGAATCTTAGAACTGTTAATATTATCACTAGAGGCTTGCCTAGAAACTTAATTATAAACTTGCCTACTCTTGAGTGTGCCTACACTATATGGAAATTTCTTGAGGAACACTTTCCAAATTATTCCTTGAAAAATCTAGATGAAATTCTCCATAAGTCTATTGCCTTGAGTAAGATGAATACTAGTGATCCTATGTTTGGTGATCGTATATTTGAACTTACAAACCTTATGCATGCCAAAGGAGATGTTGGAATTATTGGTGATATTATTTCTGAAGCCATAAGAATTCATAAGCAAGATCATTGTCAAACTCAATCTAACGAATTACCCTCTCTAGGACTTGATCCACCACATGACGAAGTTGAACATGGATACTATGATGAGGATGATGATAGTGACTTCGATCTTGATGATGCAATGAGACACTTTGGTCTTATGGAAAATCTTCAGGGATATATGTCAGGAAGAAAGGAATGGGTTCTTGACAGTGGATGTACCAATCACATGACCGGAGATAAATACATGTTTCGTGAGCTTGCTGAAAATGATAGTCCTCGAAAGTATGTCACTTTCGGTGACAACTCAAAGGGTAAGGTGCTTGGCCTAGGTAAGGTGGCCATCTCACATGATAGCTCCATTCAGAATGTTATGCTCATTGAATCTCTTGGCTACAACTTACTTTCAGTATCTAGACTTGCTGATTTCGGTTTCAATGTTCTATTTACTGAAGTAGATTGCCAAGTGTTTCATCGAGACAATCATAAAATGGTATTTACCGGTATACGTAGAGGTGATCTTTACATTGTTGATTTCTCTGAAAAGGCTCAACCTAAAACTTGCTTCATTGCTAAATCCTCAAAAGGTTGGTTATGGCATAGACGACTAGGTCACATTGGCATGAGAAACCTTGACAAGCTTATCAAAGGGAATCATATCCTTGGTGTTAACGATGTCATATTTGATAAGGATAGACTTTGCAGTGATTGTCAAGCACGTAAACAGGTTGGAGGAAGGCATCCCGTGAAAAATATCATGACCACAAGGAGGCCAGTTGAGCTACTTCACATGGATCTTTTTGGTCCCAACGCTTACAAGAGTCTCGGTGGAAATTCTTTTGGTCTAGTTATAGTTGATGATTTTTCAAGATTTACGTGGGTGTTCTTTCTTGATGATAAATCGCAGGTCCAAAAGATCTTCAAAAACTTTGCCGGGAAGGCTCAAAATTAGTTTGAAGTGAAGATCAAGAAGGTTCGCAGTGACAATGGAACGGAGTTCAAGAACGCAAATGTGGACACCTTTCTTGACGAAGAAGGGATTTCACACGAGTTCTCGGCTACGTACACACCTCAACAAAATGGAGTTGTTGAGAGGAAGAACCGGACGCTCATCGAAATGGCGAGAACAATGCTTGATGAGTACAAGACACCGAAGCACTTTTGGGCAGAAGCGGTTGAGACAGCTTGTCATGCAACAAATCGCTTGTATCTTCACAAGCTACTCGGCAAGACGGCATACGAGCTCCTCACCGGTAACAAACCCCAAGTTGGATACTTTCGAGTATTCGGCTCAAAGTGCTACATTCTTGATAAGCATCGTCATTCTAAATTTGCTCCTAAGTCTCATGAAGGTTTCCTAGTAGGTTATGGCTCAAACTCTCACACTTACCGTGTCTACAACATTTTCACTCGAAAGGTCGAAGAGACGGTAGATGTGAAGTTTGATGAATCTAACGGCTCGCAAGTACATCAATTTCCAATTTATGTAGGAGACAAAGATCCCTCGGAAGCAATCCAAGACTTGTCTATTGGCAAGATTCATCCAACAGAGGTGAAGGAGAGTACCTCATCCATCCAAGTGGAAGCTTCTACCTCATGACAAGGCGAACCAAGAGTTGATACGGAAGCATCCACAAGTGGGACACACCAAGATGAAGAAAACGAGGAAGTGCATCAAGATGAACGTCAACAACCTCCTTATCCACCACGACAAGAGAACGAAAACGCCAACAATGAAGAAGGCCAATAAGAAGAACAAGATGAAGAAGAAGTTCAACCAAGAACCAGGCAAAAGCTTTCACGAGTTCGAGCAAGAATTGCTAAAGACCATCTGATACGTCCATTTTGCATCATGCTTTTATATTGATATTTATCGCATTATGGGCTGTTATTTCACGTTATGTCACAATACTTATGGCTATTATCTCTTATTTTACAAGGTTTACATGAAGAGGGAGAATGCCGCAAATTTGGAATTACGAAATTTGGAAAAGGAGCAAATATTGAAGGGCTATTTTGTGCAACTCCAAAAGTCCTGAAACTCCACGGAATACATTAAAATAAATAAAGAAAAATCATAGCCAAAGATGAAGGCTAGGGGGCCCACACCCTACTCACGAGGGTGGGGGGCACGCCCCTCCCCCCTGGGTGCGCCCCCTACCTCGTGGGCCCCCTGGTGGCTCTCCAACGTCCATCTTCTCCTATATGAAGTCTTTCAATGAGAAAAAAATAGCAAGCTACCTTTCGGGACGAGAATCCGCCGCCACGAGGCGGAACCTTGGTGGAACCAATCTAGGGCTCTGGCAGAGCTGATCTGCCGGGGACACTTCCCTCCGGGAGGGGGAAATCATCGCCATCATCATCACCAACGCTCCTCTCATCGGGAGAGGGCAATCTCCATCAACATCTTTACGGCACCATCTCATCTCCAAACCCTAGTTCATCTCTTGTATCCAATTCTTGTCTCTAAGTCCGGATTGGTGCTAGTAGGTTGCTAGTAGTGTTGATTACTCCTTGTAGTTGATGCTAGTTGGTTTACTTGGTGGAAGATCATATGTACAGATCCTTTATGCATATTATTACCCCTCTGATTATGAACATGTATATGCTTTGTGAGTATTTACGTTTGTTCCTGAGGACACGGGAGAAGTCTTGCTATTAGTAGTCATGTGAATTTGGTATTCATTTGATATTTTGATGAGATGTATGTCGGTGTACTAGAGTAGGGGTGCCCTAGTACCCCGTACTCGTGCACGGACGGTTGCAGCACCCCGCGGCAGGGTTTTCCTCGTCACCGCCAAGATCCTTCGTGGCTCCTTTTGGAGCCATTCAAGAACAAAGTATTTGATTGAGAAGACAAGGCCCCGACAAGAGGAGCTTGTCGGGAAGGCCACTCCAGGCACGCAGACGACAAGGCCCCGGCAAGCGGAGCTTGCCGGGAAGGCTCGAGCGCGACAAGGATTCGGCCGCTGACAAGGCGCTTGTCAGCGGCATGCAACCTCTCTCCGTCTCCGCTCCAGCTCACCCAATGACGTGTCGCCATGGGACCGTTCCATGGGCGCGTGTCGAGCGGCTGTGCAGCCAGCGGAGAGCAGCGATAAGCGGCGCTGACAGGCTCGCCATCGTGGCGAGTGGAGGCGCACCTGACGGCCTCTGTTACACTGTTTGGGCGACAACGACAGGCATTTATTGCTTTTGTCCCTTGCCGTTAGAGTTAGGTATTTTGCACTGTACACTGTTCAAGTAGGTGTACCAACTCCTATTTTTACATTTTTACCCCCGCCTATGTTGCCACCTGTCGGAGACCCCTTGAGCATATAAAAGGAGGCCCGGGTGCAACATAGAAGGGGTTCCGTTGGTTCGTTTTTGGTTCGCAAGGTTCGGCTGGTTCGGTTCATTCGACTGGCCATAGTCTAGACACACAATAGATCAAACAAGCAGCAGTAGGAGTTTTATCTCTCCGGAGAGCTCTGAAGCTGGGTAAACTGCTCGTGTGCCTCGCCTCGATCCGCTCTTCGTGCGATCTCCGCCCCCCTCCGAACCACAAGGGGCCCGGTCCGCCGGCCCCATAGGTGTCCGCGGGTACGATCAGCCTCCCCGACATCTTTGGCGCGCCAGGTAGGGGGCGTCGAGGCCGTGTGAATCTGATCCGGTGTTCACATGAGCAGCGTCATCAACATCTTCCTCAACATGCCACCGAAGAAGAAGGCTTCGGCGGCAGCGGAGCCGTCCGCGTCATAGCCACCCTCACCGCAGCGAACAGGCGGTGGGGCAGACGCTGGCGGAGGAACGGGCACCGACGAAGGTGTTCGCGACGTTGCCAAGTCCAAGGACAAGGCACCGCAAACCTCAGCGTCCGCGCATCCCCCGCGTCCATCTCAGGAGACGCGAGACCAACAACGTCATGGCGTTCACAACGCCATACGTTCGTTGGATCGAGATCCTCAAGACCAGCATGCGCGCCAACATGCTGGCACGAGTAAGATACGGTCGCCCGGACGGGGCGCTGCTCCTTCTAACGTAGTTAGAAGTCCGAGCGTGTCCCGCTCCTCGCACCATTCTCCAATGCCACCCACTACTCGGCGAAGCTTCTGGCGAGAGCTCGGCTGCTCCTCGACTACCCTCCAACGGCCGACAAGGTCGACGAGTGGAGGGCCACTATCGAGCCTCATCGGCTTTGCCAATGGCGACGCTCCGCGGCAACCAACGCCATCGTTGCCGCGGCGAAACGACAAGGCACGAGCCGGTGGCGACGAGACTGTCGGAGGTGCAACCACCGTGCACTCTCCGCCAAGAAGGCCAAGATCGCCGACCCAACGGATCCACCTCGACAGCGACTCCGCTGCGTCGTCGGATCCGCTGGCTCGCCAGCGATCAGCGCCAAGTTCTTCATGAGCGACAACAAGAGGACGCTCAAACTCGCATCGAGCGCCCGAAGAGAAGCGCGACGTCAGTCCGACAAGCGCGCTGGGCCTTCTGTTCACATGCGCGCGCCGGAGGAGCCAGGCGACTTGCCGTACGCGGTAGGTTGCCCTGCGTTCACTCGTGAGCTGCGGCAAGTCCGGTGGCCCAGCCAGAAGAACTTCAAACCAGACGTGCTAGAGAAGTATGATGGCAGGACGCGCCCGTCGGAGTTCCTCAGTATCTACACCATCGCGGTGCAGGCTGCGGGGGGACGGGATGACAAGATCCTCGCCAACTACTTCCCGCTCGTGCTCAAGCCCAACGTCAGATCTTGGCTCATGTACTTGCCGGACAGCTCCATATCCTCTTGGGCAGAACTGTGCCATCAGTTTGTTGGCGCCTTCACGGGTGGCCACAAACCTCATGGCCAAGAGAGTGACCTTCACTTGCTCGCCCAGAAGGAAGGAGAGTCCCTGCGCAAGTTCATTCAGAGGTTCAGCCGCGTGCACTACAACATCGGACGTCCACCCCGCCGCGGTAATCAGCGCATTTCATCGTAATGTGCGGAACCGCAGGATGAGGGAGGAGATGGCGATGTGCAAAGTCAAGGACGTCGATGAACTATGCACGCCGGGCCGACAAGTGTGCACGCGCTGAGGAAGGGAGGAGACTCCCTGGAGAGAATGCAGAAACAGGGTCTGACAGTGATGACACCGCCCCTGCAAAGAAGGGCCGGCGGCGAGGCAACAGGAAGAAGAAAAGCAGAGAAGTGCTAGCTGTCGAGCAGTCCGGCAACGGAGGCGGCGACAAGAACGCCAAGGCTGGTGGCTCCGGCAAGGAGGTTGCACGACGCCAACCACCGGTCGGTGGCGGCCGCCGACAAGCGGTGACGGCTCCGGCAAGCGATCTTGCAAGATCCACCGCACCAAGGGACACGACCTCCAGAGCTGCAAGAAGGTCGAGCAGCTCGTCGAACAGCAGAGAGCTGAGTACGAGCGGCGAGACAAGGAGAAGGCCCAGGAAGGTGCTGGGGGAGCAAGCAAGAAACGTCCCGGCCGGGGAGGACGCCGCGGCAAGGCCAAGCAGCGACAAGGAGATCGACCTCCCCGCGGCCGTGACAAGGATGAAGATGAGGATGACGACGAAGATATGGAGGACGACGACGCTGACGAGCAGGAGTTTCAGAAAGCCACAGAGGTTCTCTGCGTTGACGGAGGTGCTTCACGCATACCTCCCACCGCCAACTCAAGCAATGGATGCGGAGGTCATTGCAGCGGAACCATCCAGAGTAACGCATAAGCCTCTGAAATGGTCCAGACGCCTATCATTTTTGATATTGAGGACCACCACGATCGCATAACTGCGGTCGGGTGCTTGCCGATGTTGGTCTCTCCAACCATCCGCAACCTCAAGGTCACAAAAATGTTAGTTGACGGCGGGCCGGCTTGAATCTGATCTCCTCCGCGGTGCTCCGAAGCTTCAAATCCCGACAACGAGCTCGAAGAGACCGGTACCTTCCAAGGAATCAATCCGGGAAGGAGCAAGTCAAGGGAAGATTACGTTGCCGGTCACATTTGGCAGCGAGCTGAACTTCAGGACTGAGAGGGTTACATTCGACGTTGCCGATTTCCCATTGCCCTACAATGGGATACTTGGCCGTCCAGCACTTGCCAAGTTCATGGCAGCCTCTCACTACGCCTACAACCTACTCAAAATGCCAGGCCCGATAAGCGTCATCTCTGTCCATGGCGACAAGAAGGATGCCCTTATCTGTGCCGACAAGATCTTCCGGATGCAGCAGCCGCGACAGATTGCCAAGCACTTGCACTGAAGCTCCCGGGGAAGAAGACCAAGTCCAAGTCCGGCAAGGGCTCGATGCTCACTCCGCAAGCGCACCTCTTCGAGTGCTGCGCTACCGTCGAGGACGCACCATCGAGCTCCACCGGCAAGTGCAAGAAGATGGTGGCTCCGCCAAGACCAAGAAGGTGCCCACCAAGGAGGACGGCGCTGGTGGTACCTTCACCATCGATGCCTCTCTCGACCCCAAATAGGAAGGTGCGCTCGTTGCTTTCCTGCGGGCGAATGTCGGCGTGTTTGCATGGCAACCGTCGATATCCCCGTGTTCCTGTGAAAGTGATTGAGCACCGCCTGGCCGTTTGTCCTCATGCGCGGCCCGTCAAGCAAAAAGTCAGGAAGCAAGCAGTGGAGCGCCAAGAATTCATAGCCAAAGAGATCAAGAAACTGGAAGCAGCAGGCCTTGTCAGAGGAGTGCTCCATCCTACGTGGTTGGCCAATCCTGTAGTCGTGCGCAAGGCAAATGGGAAATGGAGACTTTGTATTGACTTCACGGATGTCAATAAAGCTTGTCCCAAAGATCCATTTCCCTTGCCGCGCATTGACCAGATTGTTGACTCCACGGCTGGATGTGATTTGCTTTCGTTTCTTGATGCATACTCAGGATACCATCATATCTTCATGGCTGAAGAAGATGAAGAGAAGACCGCATTCATTACACCATGTGGCACATTCTGTTTCATACGGATGCCTTTAGGTTTGAAGAATGCTTTGGTTCAACATTTGCAAGGGTAGTCCATGACGCTTTTGAGCCGCAAATGCATGAAATGTAGAAGCCTACATGGATGACATAGTGGTCAAGAGCAAGGACAAAGCAACTCTGGTTCAAGATTTGGACGAGACCTTTGCAAATCTCCGCAAGATCAACCTCAAGCTCAACCCCGAGAAGTGCGTGTTTGGAGTCCCTTCCGGCAAGCTTCTCGGGTTCTTCGTGTCTCAGCGAGGGATTGAAGCCAACCCCGACAAGATCAAGGCCATTGAGCAGATTGAAGCACCAAAGCGCGTCAAGGATGTACGAAGACTTGCCGGTTGCGTGGCTGCTCTCAGCAGGTTTATTTCTAGGTCTGCTGAGCGTGCCCTACCATTTTTCAAGATTTTGAAAAAGGCAGGTCCAGTAAAATGGACTCCCGAAGCGGAGGCTGCGCTGCAGGACTTAAAGGGATACCTGTCCTCCACTCCAAAACTTGTCGCACCTAGGCCACAAGAGAAGTTGCTGCTATATATAGCGGCAACCAATCAAGTGGCTAGTGCTGCGTTAGTGGTGGAGAGGGAGGCGGATGACGAGCCAGCAACCGCGGCAAGCACATCCAGCGACAAGCAGGGGGCTTCGCCGACAAGCTCTGGTCCCGACAAGGACGAATCCGCGCAGACACATGAACAGATACAGAAAAGGATGGTGCAGCGCCCAGTCTACTTTGTCAGCTCCCTTCTGCAGGGGGCTAGATCGAGGTACTCTAGCGTGCAGAAATTGCTTTTCGGCCTCCTCATGGCCTCGAGAAAGCTGCGCCATTACTTCCAAGCACATGAGATCACAATTGTCACTCGCTTTCCCCTGAAGAGGATCTTGCGAGAATCCGAAGCGGCAGGCAGGATTGTCGAGTGGGCACCGGAGCTATCAAGCTTTGGTCTTAAGTTTGAAAGCACATCAACCACCCAAAGCGAGCATTGGCAGAATTCATAGCAGAATGGACGCCAACACTGCATTTAAGAGATTCCGGAGACGAGCATTCCCGTCAAAGAAGCAAGCAAAGAGTGGCTGATGTACTTTGATGGTGCCTTCTACATTGCAAAGCGCCCGGTCTTGCGGCGTGCTGCTTATCGCACCCACCGGAGAGCACCTCAAGTACGTCGTCCAGATGCACTTTCCCAAGGAGCAAGTGACAAACAATACTGCAGAGTATGAAGGTTTGCTTGCCGGTCTCAGGATCGCCGTGGACCTTGGGATCAAGAAGCTTATTGTCATGGGTGACTTGCAACTCGTCGTCCGCCAAGTCAACAAAGATTACCAGAGTCCGTTGATGGAAGCCTACATTGATGAAGTGAGGAAGCTAGAAGAGCACTTTGACGGCTTGCAAATGGAACATGTTCCAAGAGCTCAGAATGATATTGCTGACGGCCTGTCAAAGTGCGCTGCACTTAAGTTACACAATGGAACCAGGGATTTTCGTGCTCAAGTCGACTCAGCCAACCGTAACACCGTCAAGCTGACAGAGCAAGAAGAGGAAGTTGGCCTCTGGTGACTACTTTACGTGAGCTTCCGAAGCCGTCATTGCAAAGGTCCCCAAGATCAACTCCAACAGTCTTTGAGGAGCAGCGCTCCGGCTGCACCCTGTGGTTTGTTCCATTGAAGCGAGCGCTCCCGACAAGTCTTGTTCGGCAAGCTTGTCGGGAGCATCTAGCTCCGGCAGGGCCGCAGGCTCTTGCCGTGGAAGCTGATGTTCTGGCAGCAGCAGATGTGCCTTTAGTCCTTGTTGTCGAGCCGCAAGCTCCAGCATGGGCGCAGCGGATTGTCCATTTCCTTCAGACAGGAGAACTTCCCGAAGAGCGAGAAGAAGCGGAAAGAGTAGCCCGGCAGTCAAGTATGTACCCGTTTGTCGACAGCATACTGTACAGAAGAAGACTCAACGGTGTGAAATTGAAGTGTATTCCTGTGGAAGATGGATGAAGCTGTTGGCGAGAGATACATGGAGGCACATGTGGTCACCACATTGGCGCAAGGGCACTTGCTAAGCAAAGCTTTCCGGCAAGGTTTCTTCGGGCCGACAGCCCTCCAGGATGCAACTGCACAAGTAACCAAGTGTGAAGCGTGCCAGTTCCATTCCAAACAGATACACCAGCCAGCTCAAGCTCTCCAGATGATCCCTTTATCCTGGCCATTTTCGGTCTGGGGGCTCGACATCCTCGGCCCCTTCCCCCGAGTTGTCGGGGGCTTTGAGTACTTGTACGTCGCAATCGACAAGTTCACAAAGTGGCGGAAGTGGAAGCGATGAGGAAGGTGACAAAGACAATCCAGCCGAAGTTCTTGGTCAATTGTTTGTCGTTTGAATCCCTAACAGGATCATCACCGACAACGACACTCAATTCACGAGTCGCACCTTCATGCAGTACGTCCAAGACCTTGGCGCCAAGGTCTGCTTTGCTTCTTTTGCTCACCCGAGAAGCAACGGTCAAGCAGAGAGGGCAAATGCTGAAGTGTTGCGCAGGCTCAAGACCAGAACTTTCGACAGGCTGCACAAGTGCGGAAGAAACTGGATCGAGGAGCTGCCGGTGGTTCTTTGGTCGATCAGGACGACGCCAAATCGAGCCAATCGGCCAGGCACCCTTTGCTCTAGTCTATGGAGCAGAGGCAGTTCTCCCCACGGAACTCAGATACGGATCGCCTCGAGTACTCGCTTATGATGAGCTTGAGCAAGAGCAGCTGCGACAAGATGACGCTGCTCCTCGAGGAAGATCGTCTTCAGGCCAGGCGAGCCGCTCGCTTCTGACAAGCTCGCGTCGCTACCATAGCCGCAGGGTTAGTGCGAAGCCTCGAGGAAGGCGACCTTGTTCTTCGGCGCGCTCAGTCCGCCAAGAATTCAAACAAGTTGGCGCTTGAAGTGGGAAGGCCCTTATCGGGTGAAACGAGTCACTAGGCCTGGCGCTATCCGCCTTTGAGACCGAAGATGGCATTCCGTGAGCAAGTCCTGGAACATTGAGCATCTTCGTAAGTTTTACCCATAGGGCGCGGTTGTCGGAATCCATTCCGGCAACCACCTTTTGTACAAGTCTTGCCGCTGTTGCACGTAATCCTTCGTACAAAGCCGGGCGCAGACCCCGTGCATCAGTAAAGCTCATGTGTTGCGCACAGCTTGTCAAGATCATGCTTTCATCAATTTATTGCATGCTTTGGCTAACACTTTGTGGAGCAACCACACCCGGTAAGCAGAATCGAGCCGCTAGGCTCCATAACGTTATTTCCTTTTCTTTTTCCTCTCTCAAAGAAAGGAAGGCCCCCTCGCGCCCAAGTTAACCAGGGGGGGAGGAGGAGATAATACTATGGACCAGACACCGCTCGAGGAAGTTTCACCTCATCGGGAAGCAAGAGACAGAAAAGCTAAGTTGCTAAGTTTCAACGATCAGTAATAAATTTTTAAAGTTATCTCCCTTGAACGACCGTACTTTGTATGGAAAACCTGTGCGCGGAGGAACCAAGTCGTGACTGGTCGCGCCCTTACTTTGTTTCGAGTCCGCTCAACAACTTAAGTGAGCTGCGGCTAGTCCGCGACAAGGTTGCTTGTCGGTAGCGACCCCGCCAGCAGGCTGCTGAAGTTCCGCACTCGGTGCTCGCGGCAAGGGTGCCTGCACCGGCAAGTTTCCCTGAAAAGCGTAGGGTAATAACATACAAAGCCAAGAGTCGAGTAGAGGAAATAACGTTGCATTGATCGATTCGCCTAAGAGTATATTACAGAATAACTTGTCGCTGATCTAACAAAGTTTTCGAAAACATGATCAGCAGCGACAAGGGAAAGATAAGGTTGGCGGCCTAGTCTACGCGGTCGCCTTCGATCCGCTTGATCTTGTTCACCTTGTCCACAATGGGTGCGACAAGGGCTTTGAGCTCCTCCACGTTGGCGTCGGACTGCAAGGATCTGAGGACACCGTTAAGGTTGAGGCCCGGGTTGCGGAAGGCCACCTTCATCAACACCTTCTCGAGGGCCCCTGCACAAACTCGGCGAGATTCCTCGGCAAGCTGCTTCGGACCTCCTCCCGGAGTCGCCGGAGGCCCGTCACCATGCCTTTGAAGAATAGGCTAAGCTTGACGCTGGGTTGGAGATGCTCGTCGGAGGAGTACGCAAGGTCCGCCATCCCCAGCTCCATCAGCTCGTTGTGGATGTCGGCGGCGGTGTCCACAAGACCTTCGCTCCAGTGCTCCACGCTCTCCCTCAAGGTGTTCTGGACGGAGGCAGCATTCGCCAGCAGCTCCTCCTTGGCCTTGATCGCCTCCAACAAGCCCACCTCCCGCTCTCTGGTGCCATCCAACGTCTGCGTCAGAGTGGTCAGCTTCAGCTCAAGATCCGCCTTGGAATCCTTGGCAGCGTCGAGCTCCTTGGCCCTGTCAGCGAGGCGTCCTTCTCGTGCTCACGCTTGAGCACGGCAAGCTCTTCGCCGCTCTTCTTGAGGGTGGCCTCCAGCTGTGCCACCTTCGCCTTCAGCTCTTCCTTGGCGGCCTCGGCGGCTGCGGCAGCGTCCTTCGCTTCCTGAAGCGCCCCGCCAAGCGACTCTTCACGCGCGGCAAGGTCCTCCTCGTGGCTGTCCAGGTTGACCTTCCGCTGCGCCAACTTGCTTTCCTGCGCGGCGAGCTTCTCGGCAGCCAGCCGCTGCTCCTCATCGGCTGCGGCCTTCTCAAGGATGAAGGCCGTGCGCTCTTATGCGAGTTGCCCCCGCGCTTCCGCCACGTCGCGGAGGGCTTCTTTGTTGGCGCTCCGGAGCTCCTCGACGCGTTTCTCCATGTCCACTCCCGCCCTCGCGACAAGGGCCTCCCGGGTCTCCAACTTGGCCTGCCGGGCGCGGTAGAGCGACATCAGCTTCTTCAGCAGCTGCTCCTCCTCAGACTCGCCGCTGCTGCTTGGCGCGCGTCCACCGGCGTCGGCCGAACGGAGGCGAGTAGCTCGCCATCGAAGGTCTCTCCTCGACCGGCGCCTGAGCTCGGTTCCCACGGGAGCTTGATGAAGACGCCGCCCGGCCTTCAGGTAGGCACCGGGCTGGGGCTCCTCGAAGCCTGACGCCGCGGCAGCGGCGGGGGAGTCGGCTATCGGTGTAGCGCTTGCCGCTCCTGCGGCCTCAGGGCCGTCAGTACGATCGCCCGACCCCTCGCCAGCCTCCGCGTCGGCAGCCTCGGTGGCCTCCTCGCCAACAGGCTCGTCGGCGACGGCCTCTTCCTCCACGACGACCTCTTCTTCTTCGGCGGCGGCCTCGTTGGTGTTGCCGCGCGTTTCCTCCTCGCCGGCGGCCTCGACCTCCATCGGGTCTGCGTTAGGCGAAGAAAGAGCAGTCAAGCAGATATTCAAAAGAGAGAAACAAAAGAAAGCAAGCCCAAGGGAAAATTCCATGTAAGGGAGTTACCTGCAACGGGATCCGCAACCATGGCCTCGACCACTAGAGGGTCGCTGGCGCCGTCCCTTGTCGGGGTAGCCTCCCTTGCCGGAGTGGCCTCCCTTGTCGGGGTGGCCTCCCTTGTCGGAGGGAGCTCCCTTGCCGGGGAGTTCTCCCTTGGCGGCGTAGTGACGTGGGCAGGATCTCGGAGGCGGCTTCCGAGCCTCTGATGAGGCTGCTCCGCTCCTACACAAACAAACAGTCAGAAATCAACGAAGAAAGGGCACCCCTGCACGCCTAGTAGTAAGGAGAAAAAACCGCACACTTACTCTGGGGGCTGTGCTGGGGGCTGCTCAGAGGAAGGGTCGCCGGGTCCGGCAAGGCGGTCTCGGACGCGTCCCCTGCCGCCACGGGGGAGTCGTCCTCAACGACGATCGTCGGGATCTTGGCCCTCTTCGCAGCTCTCTGGGCCAGCGTCCCGAAAAGGGAAGAGTCGAGCAAGCAAATCAGATTCAAGATGAAGCAATAAAAATTGAAGAAATACACGCACAAGTCTCAAGAGCTTACTCTTCGCCTTCCTCCTCGGAGCTGAGCGCGGAGAAGTCAAACTCCGGCCCGCCTCCGGTGCGATGAGGCGGGGGAGTGGGCTCTCTTGGCCGCTTGGCGGAGGCGTCGGCGGTGGCCTGAGAAGATTCCGCCCCGGTTGTCGCCGCAGTGTGAGGCGCTCCCGCGGCAACCTCGCTTGCCGCGGTGGAGCGCGTCGAGCGGCGCTGCTGCTGTGGGCCGGTCTGTCGCCCCGGCTCGTCTCCAACTCTGCGGAGACGCCTCCTCGGCGGAGCCGGGGGCTCACCAGCGGCAAGTCGCGTGGCGGTGGAGAAGAAGCGCCCTCGGCGGGTCCACTCGACCTGGCCTCGGGCTCGACAAGCTCGTCCTCCTCGCCGGCGACCTCCCCTCGCTCGGCAGAGCTTGCCGCCTTCGCCGCGTTTGCCTCCTCCATGGTGAACCCGAAGGCTCCAGCGGCAGCGGCTGCTGCTGCCTCCTCCACCCTGGTGGCAATCTGCGCCATCTCCTGCTCGGTGGTGTCTCGGGTGAGCCTCTTCTGCTCGTCGGAGCGGATCGGCACCTCTTGCAAGTCGTCGAAGAATTGCTGCACGACCTCGTCGGGGGGCTCCTGCCAGGTCGGGACGATCCGTTGGGAGTCGCACAGTGGCATCATGGCGCGGATGCGGTCGAGCGCCGAGTTGTTGCACAATGGGGCGACCCCGCGCAACCTGAACCACTCGGGATGTTCGGGTCGTTCTTGAACAGCTCGAGCAGCACTGAATCCAGCTCCATGACGGTGAAGTTCCAATTCAGGCCCGGCGCAGCCTCATGATGTCCGCCGCATTCGGAACTCCCAAGCAGGCCTCCTCCTTTCCTGCAAGGGAAGCGATGCGGGCGAATGAAGTCTGCGCTAACTGCTCATCACAACCCGGCAAGCCCGAGGCGCAGAATTCGGTCACTGACTATCTTGAACCGCATCCTCCGGCGCCAAGTTACTCCAATCCTTGCCGCGCAGAATTGGGGTTTATGACGGCGGTGAAGGGCTGTGGGTTCTCCTCCACGACCCAGACCAGTTGGCTCTCCACTCCTCCCACTTGTTCCGGAATTCCCCCTCTAGGTAGGCCTCCTTCTTGCCGATCCTAGAGACCCAGGCTATTCCTCCGGCAAGTGGCTCTCCTCTCTCGACGCGGGGAACAAAGAAATGGCGGAAGAGTGCCACGTTCGGGTAGACTCCGACAAAGTTTTCGCACAAATGTGCGAAAACCGCCATGGTCAAGACGGCGTTGGGGGTGAAATCAAGGAGGCGGAGGCTAAAGGTGTTCATAATGTCGCAAAAGAACTCGGAAAAGGGCGGGCACAGCCCGCAATAGAAGAAAATGGCGAAGAAACGGTACCTGTTGGGGCCAAATCAGCGGCGGAGGCGGGAGCACCCTCGCGCTGGTGCGCACGGGTCTCCTCGACCAGAAAAGGTAGAAGACGGCCCGCAGCTCCCGTGCGCCGAGCTGCGGGGGGAAGATGGCTCGCTCCTTGTGCAGCGCCGCGAGCCGCTGCGCCTCGGCCGACTTGACGCCCTTCTCCTTATCGGCTTTCGGAGCCATGGCGAGGAGGCGGAGGAGGTCGACGGCGGTGAGTGTGCTTGCGGCGAAGGGCGGGCGCTGCTCTCTTCGCACCGGAGAAGAAGAGGGAGCGGCGGTGGTTTCTTGACAAGACAGCAATGGCAGGGGTGGTCGGCCCGCCTGCTTTCCTCCGCTTATAAAGGGAGGAGGGGCGGACGTTCGCTTATATCAATAAAGAATCCCCACGACCACGCCCACGATCTCGCACGACGCCACGTCCGGTGCGTGCCGTTAGTGGGGATCGTGGTGGGTCCGGGCGAAGTTGCAACGCGTCGAGGCCGCGTGTCCGCAGACAGTTACGGGCCTGGCCCGACAAGCGCTTCGGCACCGTACGCCCAGGCCGGGGCTCTGCCGGTGTACTAGAGTAGGGGTACCCTAGTACCCGTATTTCGTCTGCGGACGGTTGCAGCACCCCGCGGCAGGGTTTGCCTCGTCACCGCCAAGATCCTTCGTGGCTCCTTTTGGAGCCATTCAAGAACAAAGTATTTGATTGAGAAGACAAGGCCCCGACAAGAGGAGCTTGTCGGGAAGGCCACTCCAGGCACGCAGAAGACAAGGCCCCGGCAAGAGGAGCTTGCCGGGAAGGCTCGGAGCGCGACAAGTCTCCGAGCGCGACAAGGATTCAGCCGCGGCAAGGCGCTTGCCGCGGCATGCAACCTCTCTCCGTCTCCGCTCCAGCTCACCCAGCGACGTGTCGCCATGGGACCATTCCATGGGCGCGTGTCGAGCGGCTGTGCAGCCAGCGGAGAGTAGCGATAAGCAGCGCTGACAGGCTCGCCATCGTGGCGAGCGGAGGCGCACCTGACGGCCTCTGTTACACTGTTTGGGCGACAACGACAGGCATTTATTGCTTTTGTCCCTTGCCGTCAGAGTTAGGTATTTCGCACTATACACTGTTCAAGTAGGTGTACCAACTCCTGTTTTTACATTTTTACCCCCGCCTATGTTGCCACCTGTCGGAGACCCCTTGAGCATATAAAAGGAGGCCCGGGTGCAACGTAGAAGGGGTTCCGTTGGTTCGTTTTCGGTTCGCAAGGTTCGGCTGGTTCGGTTCATTCGACTGGCCATAGTCTAGACACACTCAAGCTAGGTTTTGTAGCTCGCATTGCTCCCTAGCAAGAACACAATAGATCAAACAAGCAGTGAGGAGTTTTATCTCTCAGGAGAGCTCCGAAGCTGGGTAAACTGCTCGTGTGCCTCGCCTCGATCCGCTCTTCGTGCGATCTCCGCCCCCCTCCGAACCACAAGGGGCCTGGTCCGCCGGCCCCATAGGTGTCCGCAGGTACGATCAGCCTCCCCGACAATGTATGTTGTCTAACCTCTAGTGGTGTTATGTGAACGTCGACTACATAACACTTCACCATTATTTGGGCCTAGAGGAAGGCATTGGGAAGTAATAAGTAGATGATGGGTTGCTAGAGTGACAGAAGCTAGAACCCTAGTTTATGCGTTGCTTCGTAAGGGGCTAATTTGGATCCATATGTTTCATGCTATGGTTAGGTTTACCTTAATACTTTTGTTGTAGTTTCGGATGCTTGCAATAGAGGTTAATCATAAGTGGGATGTTTGTTCAAGTAAGAACAACACCCAAGCACCGGTCCACCCACATATCAAATTAACAAAGTACCGAACGCGAACCATATGAGCGTGATGAAAACTAGCTTGACGATATTCCCATGTGTCCTCGGGAGCGCTTTTCTTATTATAAGAGTTTATTCCGGCTTTTCCTTTTCTACAAAAAGGATTGGGCTACCTTGCTTCACGTTATTTACTTTTGTTACTTGTTGCTCGTTACAATTTATCTTATCACAAAACTATCTGTTACCACTTATTTCAGTACTTGCAGAGAATACCTTGCTGAAAACCGCTTATCATTTCCTTCTACTCCTCGTTGGGTTCGACACTCTTACTTATCGAAAGGACTACGATAGATCCCCTATACTTGTGGGTCATCAAGACTCTTTTATGGCACCGTTGCCGGGAGTGTAGTGCCTTTGGTAGGTGGAATTTGGTAAGGAAAAATTTATATAGTGTGCTGAAATTTTACATCACTTGTTACTATGGAAAGTAATTCTATGAGGGGCTTGTTCGGGATATCTTCACCCCTTCCAGTAGAGCAAAGAGTTGCCCCTCAACCTACTGAACCTATTGAAAATGAAACTCCTTTTGAATTTCCTTCGGGTATCGTGGAAAAACTGCTGGCTAATACTTTTACAGGAGATGGAACAAAGCATCCTGACGAGCATCTTAGCTATGTCGATGATATTTGTGGACTATTTAAGCTTGCAGGTATACCCGATGATGTTGTTAAGAAGAAGGCTTTTCCTTTATCTTTGAAGGAAGACGCATTGACATGGTATAGGCTATGTGATACGAGATCATGGAACTATAAAAGAGTGAAATTGGAATTTCATCAAATGTATTACCCTATGCATCTTGTTCATCGTGATCGCAATTATATATATAATTTTTGGCCTCGCGAAGGAGAAAGCATCGCTCAAGCTTGGGGGAAGCTTAAATCAATGTTATATTCATGCCCCAATCATGACCTCTCAAGAGAAACAATTCTTCAGATTTTTTATGCTCGGCTTTCTGATAACAATCGCACCATGCTTGATACTTCTTGTGCTGGCTCTTTTATGATGAAGACTATTGAATTCAGATGGAATTTATTGGATAGAATTAAACGCGAATCTGAAGATTGGGACCTCGACGAAGGTAAGGAGTCAGGTATGACACCTAAGTTTGATTGTTTTAAATCTTTTATGGATGCCGATATTTTCCATAAGTTTAGCACTAAATATGGACTTGACTCTGAGATAGTAGCTCCTTTCTGTGAATCTTTTGCTACTTATGTTGATCTCCCTAAGGAGAAGTGGTTTAAATATCATCCTCCCATAGAAGTAAAAGTAGCTGCACCTATTAAAGTTGAAGAAAATACTATCACTTATAATGATCCTATTGTTCCCACCTCTTATGTTGATAAACCACCTTTCCCTGTTAGAGTAAAGGATCATGCTAAAGCTTCAACTGTTGTTCGTAAAAGCAATATCAGAACTTATGTACCTCCTGAGCAAGTTAAAGTAGAACCCAATATTGCAATTGTTAAAGATCTCTTGTTTGATAATATTGATGGGCATGTTATTCAGTTCGAAGGTGAAACTGCTAGAATTGCTAAACCACATGCTAAAGATAAACATAGACTGTGGTAGGCGTGCTGTTATTTACTGTTAAAATAGGAGATCATTGTTACCATGGCTTATGTGATATGGGTGCGAGTGCTAGTGTTATACCACATACTTTATACAAAGAAATTAAGAATGAAATTGCACTGGTGAATTAGAAGGTATTGATGTCACAATTAAACTTGCCAATAGAGATACTATTTCACCAATTGGGATTGTTAGAGATGTTGAAGTCTTGTGTGGGAAAACTAAATATCCTGCTGATTTTCTTGTTCTTACTTCTCCACAAGATAACTTTTGTCCCATTATATTTGGTAGACCCTTCTTGAATACTGTTAATGCTATGATAGACTGCAAAAAGAATGTTGTTACTGTTGGCTTGGATGATATGGTTCATGAGTTTAATTTCTCCAAATCTAGTAAACAGCATCGTGAGGAAGAATTGCCTAGTAAGGATGAAATTATTGGTCTTGCTCCTATTGCCGTACCTCCCAGTGATCCTTTGGAACATTATTTGCTAGACCATGAAAATGATACGTTTATGAATGAAAGAAGGGAAATAGATGAAGTATTCTTTAAACAGGAACCTATTCTGAAACACAATTTGCCTGTTGAAATCCTAGGGGATCCTCCTCCACCCCAGCTTGATCCCGTGTTTGAGCTTAAACCGTTGCCTGATAATCTTAAGTATGCTTATCTTGATGAAAAGAAAACATATCCTGTTATTATTAGTGCTAACCTTTCAGAGCATGAAGAAGAAAGATTATTGAAAACTCTGAAGAAGCACCGTGCCGCTATTGCATATATTCTTGATGATCTTAAGGGCATTAGTCCCACTCTATGTCAGCATAAACTAAATTTGGAAGCGGATGCCAAACCAGTTTGTGATCCTCAACGGCGTTTGAATCCTAAAATGAAAGAAGTGGTAAGAAAGGAAATACTCAAGCTTCTGGAGGCAGGTATAATTTATCCCGTTGCTGATAGTCAGTGGGTAAGTCCTGTCCATTGTGTCCCTAAGAAGGGAGGTATTACTGTTGTCCCTAATGATAAAGATGAATTAATTCCGCAAAGAATTATCACAGGTTATAGGATGGTAACTGATTTCTGCAAATTAAATAAAGCTACTAAGAAAGATCATTACCCTTACCTTTTATTGACCAAATGCTAGAAAGATTATGCAAACATACACATTATTGCTTTCTAGATGGTTATTCGGGTTTCTCTCAAATACCGTGTCGGCTAAAGATCAATCAAAGACTACTTTTACATGCCCTTTTGGTACTTTTGCTTATAGACGTATGCCTTTTGGTTTATGTAATGCACCTGCTACCTTTCAAAGATGCATGATGGCTATATTCTCGACTTTTGTGAAAAGATTTGTGAGGTTTTCATGGACGATTTTTCCGTCTATGGTTCCTCTTTTTATGATTGCTTGAGCAATCTTGATCGAGTTTTGCAGAGATGTGAAGAAACTAATCTTGTCTTGAATTGGGAAAAGTGCCACTTTATGGTTAATGAAGGTATTGTTTTGGGACACAAAGTTTACGAAAGAGGTATTGAAGTTGATAAAGCCAAGGTCGATGCTATTGAAAAGATGCCATGTCCCAAGGACATCAAAGGTATAAGAAGTTTCCTTGGTCACGCCGGGTTTTATAGGAGGTTCATTAAGGACTTCTAAAAAAATTCTCGGCCTCTGACTAATTTGTTACAAAAAGAGGTACCATTTGTCTTTGATGATGATTGTGTAGAAGCATTTGAAATACTTAAGAAAGCATTAGTCTCTGCACCTATTGTTCAGCCACCTGATTGGAATTTACCCTTTGAAATTATGTGTGATGCTAGTGATTATGCTGTAGGTGCTGTTCTAGGACAAAGAGTTGATAAGAAATTAAATGTTATCCATTATGCTAGTAAGACTCTAGACAATGCTCAAAGAAATTATGCTACTACCGAAAAGGAATTTTTAGCAGTGGTGTTTGCTTGTGATAAATTCAGACCCTATATTGTTGATTCTAAAGTAACTATTCACACCGATCATGCTGCTATTAAATATCTTATGGAAAAGAAAGATGCTAAACCTAGACTTATTAGATGGGTTCTCTTGCTGCAAGAATTTGATTTGCATATTGTTGATAGAAAAGGAGCTGAGAACCCCGTTGCAGACAACTTATCTAGGTTAGAGAATGTTCTTGATGACCCATTACCTATTGATGATAGCTTTCCTGATGAACAATTTAATGTCGTAAGCACTTCTCGTAGCACTCCATGGTATGCTGATTATGCTAATTATATTGTTTCTAAATTTATACCACCTAGCTTCACATACCAACAAAAGAAAAAGTTATTTTATGATTTGCGACATTACTTTTGGGATGACCCACATCTTTATAAAGAAGGAGTAGATGGTGTTATTAGATGTTGTGTGCCTGAGCATGAACAGGAACAGATCCTACGCAAGTGTCACTCCAAAGCTTATGGAGGACACCACGCTGGAGATAGAACTGCACATAAGGTATTGCAATCTGGTTTTTATTGGCCTACTCTCTTCAAGGATGCTCGTAAGTTTGTTCTATCTTGTGATGAATGTCAAAGAAATTGGTAATATTAGTAGACGTCAAGAAATGCCTATGAATTATTCACTTGTTATTGAAGCATTTGATGTTTGGGGCTTTGATTATATGGGACCTTTTCCTGCCTCTAATGGATACACACATATTTTAGTTCTTTGTTGATTACGTTACTAAGTGGGTAGAAGCTATTCCAACTAGTAGTGCTGATCATAACACTTCTATTAAAATGCTTAAGGAAGTTATTTTTCCGAGGTTTGGAGTCCCTAGATATTTAATGACTGATGGTGGTTCACATTTTATTCATGGTGCTTTCCGTAAAATGCTTGCTAAATATGACGTTAATCATAGAATTGCATCTCCTTATCACCCACAGTCTAGTGGTCTAGTAGAATTGAGCAACAGAGAGCTCAAATTAATTTTGCAAAAGACTGTTAATAGGTCTAGAAAGAATTGGTCCAAGAAACTTGATGATGCATTATGGGCCTATAGAACTGCATATAAGAATCCTATGGGTATGTCTCCGTATAAGATGGTTTATGGAAAAGCATGTCACTTACCTCTCGAACTAGAACATAAGGCATATTGGGCTATTAAAGAGCTCAACTATGATTTCAAACTTGCCGGTGAGAGGAGGTTATTTGATATTAGCTCACTTGATGAATGGAGAACCCAAGCCTATGAAAATGCCAAGTTGTTTAAAGAAAAAGTTAAAAGATGGCATGATAAAAGGATACAAAAGCCTGAGTTTAATGTAGGTGATTATGTATTGCTATACAACTCCCGTTTAAGATTTTTTGCAGGAAAACTTCTCTCTAAATGGGAAGGTCCCTACATTATCGAGGAGGTCTATCGTTCCGGTGCCATAAAAATCAACAACTTCGCAGGCACAAATCCGAAGGTGGTAAACGGTCAAAGGATCAAACACTATATCTCAGGTAATCCTATAAATGTTAAAAATAATATTATTGAAACCATAAACCCGGAGGAATACATAAGGGACACTTTCTAGAACGTTCGAGACTCCGAAAAGGAATAGGTATGTGTTACGGTAAGTAAACCGACTCCAAAACAAATTCTAAGGCAATATTTCTCCGTTTTGGAATATTTAGAAAAATAGAAAAATAAGTAGCAGTCCGGGGAGGACACGAGGCTTCCACGAGGGTGGAGGGCGCGCCCCCTCCCCCTGGGCGCGCCCCCCTACCTCGTGAGCACCTCGTGTGCCCTCCGGACTCCATTTTCTTGCACGATACATATTTTGGTCTGTAAAAATTCATTATATATTCTCCCGAAGGTTTTGATGACCGTATCACGCAAATATCCTCTATTTTCGTTTCGAGCTATTTCCATTGTAGATTTGAGGATTCCGGAGACTCGATCATCCTTCTATGAGGGTGAGCCTATGCCATGGAAGGTGGACGACAAGCTTGCATCATCAACAACACCTCCACCGCCAACAACAAAGAAGGAGACATAATCACATGGGTATGGGCACTCCCTCGGCAATCGCCAAGCTTGGGGAGGTGCCTTGATCGTATCACCATCACAACTCCTATCATTACCGTTTTTCTTAGTTCGATCCTAGTAGTAGTATCTTGATATAGTAGAATAAAGTCTTGGAATGATTTAGTTTTGAAGTTTTGCTTTATGATCCCGCTATGCAATCGAGTCCGTGAGCTATATTTAATAAAGATTAGTGTTGAGTCAAGGGCTTGATTACTTTGCCATGATCTTGAGTGAATAAAAGAAGAGAATAAAAAGAAACAAAGAGCTCATATTGATCTTATTGAAAGTAATGACTTGACATAGAAAGAGTATGATGATTAAAAGTTGTTGGGAGTTGGCAAATATAGCTTTGGTCATCGTTGCAATTAATAGGAAGTAATAAGGAGAGAAAGGTTTCACATATAGATATATTATCATTGACATCTTTTATGATTGGGAACACTCATTAAAATATAACATGCTAAAGAGTTGATGTTGGACAAGGAAGACAATATAATGAGTTATGTTTTCTTATATCTAAGATAAAGTATGTTGTCATGGTTCCTCTAACATGTTGAGCTTGCCTTTCCCCCTCATGCTAGCCAAATTCTCAGCACCAAGTAGAGATACTACTTGTGCTTCCAAATATCCTTAAACCAGTTTAGCCATGAGAGTCCACCATATCTACCTATGGATTGAGTAAGATCCTTCAAGTAAGTTGTCATCGGTGCAAGCAATAAAAATTGCTCTCTAAATATGCATGACTTATTAGTGCAGAGAAATAAGCTTTGTACGGACTTGTTGTGGGCAATAAAAGCGACGGACTGCATAATAAAGGTTCACATACAAGGGGCAATATAAAGTGACGTTCTTTTGCATTAAGATTTTGTGCATCCAACCATAAAAGCGCATGGCAACCTCTGCTTCCCTCTGCGAAGGGCCTATCTTTTATTATTATCCTCTACTTTATGCAAGAGTCACGGTGATCTTCACCTTTCCTTTTTCATTTTATCCTTTGGCAAGCCCAGCATGTTGGAAAGAACATGATATATATATCTAATTGGATGTAGGGGAGTATGAATTATTATTGTTGACATTATCCTTGAGGTAAAAGGTTGTGGGGCAAAACTATAATCCCCTATCTTTCTCTGTGTCCGGTTAAAACTCTGTAACCACAAGTATTGCGTGAGTGTTAGAAATTATGAAGGACTAAGTGATAGTTGAGTATGTGGACTTGCTTTTAAGCTCTGACATAGACTCTTTCTGATGTTATGATAAATTGCAATTGCTTCAATGACTGAGGGTATAATCCATTGGTGCTCAATAAGGTTTCTGATTCATACTTTGGCTTTGTGAAAAGATCATCACTTTAACATAAGTAATCATATGACAAAATTTATATATGTGGCTGTTATGAGAATAATCATGATGCCTTCATGTCCGTATTTTTTTTATCGACGCCTCTACCTCTAAACATGAGGACATATTTATTGTTATCGGCTTTTCGCTTGAGGACAAGCGAGGTCTAAGCTTGGGGGAGTTGATACGTCCATTTTGCATCATGCTTTTATATTGATATTTATTGCATTATGGGCTATTATTTCACGTTATGTCACAATACTTATGGCTATTCTCTCTTATTTTACAAGGTTTACATGAAGAGCGAGAATGCCGGCAGCTGGAATTCTGGGCTGGAAAAGGAGAAAATATTGAAGGGCTATTCTGCACAACTCCAAAAGTCCTGAAACTCCACGGAATACCTTAGAATAAATAAAGAAAAATCATCGCCAAAGATGAAGGCCAGGGGGCCCACACCCAGCTCACGAGGGTGGGGGCGCGCCCCTCCCCCCTGGGCGCGCCCTCCTACCTCATGGGCCCCCTGGTGGCTCTCCAACGTCCATCTTCTCCTATATGAAGTCTTTCGATGAGAAAAAAATAGCAAGAAACCTTTCGGGACGAGACTCCGCCGCCACGAGGCGGAACCTTGGCGGAACCAATCTAGGGCTCCGGCAGAGCTGTGCTGCCGGGGACACTTCCCTCCGGGAGGGGGAAATCATCGCCATCATCATCACCAATGCTCCTCTCATCGGGAGAGGGCAATATCCATCAACATCTTTACCAGCACCATCTCATCTCCAAACCCTAGTTCATCTCTTGTATCCAATTCTTGTCTCTAAGTCCGGGATTGGTGCTAGTAGGTTGCTAGTAGTGTTGATTACTCCTTGTAGTTGATTCTAGTTGGTTTACTTGGTGGAAGATCATATGTTCAGATCCTTTATGCATATTATTACCCCTCTGATTATGAACATGAATATGCTTTGTGAGTAGTTACGTTTGTTCACGAGGACACGGAGAAGTCTTGCTATTAGTAGTCATGTGAATATGGTATTAGATTCGATATTTTGATGAGATGTATGTTGTCTAACCTCTAGTGGTGTTATGTGAGCGTCGACTACATAACACTTCACCATTATTTGGGCCTAGAGGAAGGCATTGGGAAGTAATAAGTAGATGATGGGTTGCTAGAGTGATGAAGCTTGAACCCTAGTTTATGGGTTTGCTTCATAAGGGGCTGATTTGGATCCATATGTTTCATGCTATGGTTAGGTTTACCTTAATACTTTTGTTGTAGTTGCGGATGCTTGCAATAGAGGTTAATCATAAGTGGGATGTTTGTTCAAGTAAGAACAGCACCCAAGCACCGGTCCACCCACATATCAAATTATCAAAGTACCGAACACGAATCATATGAGCGTGATGAAAACTAGCTTGACGATATTCCCATGTGTCCTCGGGAGCGCTTTTCTTGTTATAAGAGTTTGTTCCGGCTTGTCCTTTGCTACAAAAAGGATTGGGCTACCTTGCTGCACCTTATTTACTTTTGTTACTTGTTGCTCGTTACAATTTATCTTATCACAAAACTATCTGTTACCACTTATTTCAGTACTTGTAGAGAATACCTTGCTGAAAACCGCTTATCATTTCCTTCTGCTCCTCGTTGGGTTCGACACTCTTACTTATCTAAAGGACTACGATAGATCCCCTATACTTGTGTGTCATCACCATCCCGTCGAGCAAATCTACAATGATATTCAAACCGGGAGAATCACTCGCTCTAAAACTCGTTTAGCTAACTTTTGTGAAAACTATTCTTTCATCTCTAGCATTGAACCTATGAAGGTCGAAGAAGCATTGGAAGATCCGGATTGGATAAATGATGTGCATGAAGAGCTAAACAACTTTGAGAGAAACCAAGTTTGGACATTGGTTGAGAAGCCCGACAACAACCACAACATCATCAGTACCAAATGGGTGTTTCGCAACAAGCAAGATGAAGATGGACAAGTAGTTCGCAACAAAGCACGTCTCGTTGCCCAAGGCTACACACAAGTCGAAGGTATGGACTATGGTGAGACTTACGCTCCCGTTGCTAGACTTGAGTCCATTCGCATCTTACTTGCCTATGCTAATCACCATGATATCACCTTGTACCAAATGGACATTAAAAGTGCTTTTCTAAATGGTGAAATAGAGGAGGAAGTTTATGTTAAGCAACCTCCTGGCTTTGTCAATCCTAAGAAACCAAATCATGTTTACAAACTTCACAAAGCCCTTTATGGTCTTAAACAAGCTCCTAGAGCGTGGTATAAATGCTTGACCAAGTTCCTTACTGAGAAAGGCTTTGAAATTGGAAAAATAGATTCTACTCTTTTTACTAAAAGGGTTAATGGAGAACTATTTGTGTGCCAAATTTATGTTGATGATATCATATTTGGATCAACTAACCCTCATTTTAGTGAAAAGTTTGGGAAGCTAATGTCGGAGAAGTTTGAAATGTCTATGATGAGTGAACTCAAATTCTTTCTTGGTTTGCAAATCAAGCAAACTAAGGAAGGTACATTTGTCTCTCAAACGAAGTACACCAAGGACCTATTCAAGAAGTTCAATATGCAAGAATGCAAAGGTATGACTACACCCATGCCTACTATAGTGGACATCTTGACTTGACCAAAGATGGTGAACCAGTTGATCAAAAGGTTTATCGCTCTATGATTGGTTCATTGTTATATCTATGTGCTTCACATCCCAATATCATGCTAAGTGTCTGCATGTGTGCACGATATCAAGCTGCTCCTAAAGAATGTCATCTTAAGGACGTGAAAAGGATAGTGAGATACTTAATTCATACACCAAATTTTGGCATTTGGTATCCTAAGAGGGCCTCTTTCGATCTTGTTGGCTACTCCGACTCGGACTATGCCGGAGACAAGGTTGATAGAAAGTCCACTTCGGTACTTGTCAATTTCTGGTAGATCTCTTGTGTCTTGGTCCTCCAAGAAACAAAACTTCGGTATCCTTATCCACCGCTGAAGCGGAGTACATTACCGCTGGTTCATGTTGTGCTCAATTACTTTGGATGACCCAAACTCTTAAAGATTATGGGATATATGTGAAACATGTTCCATTGCTTTGTGACAATGAAAGTGCTATCAAAATTGGTCATAATCCCGTACAACATTCTCGAACTAAGCATATTGAAGTTCATCATCATTTCATTCGAGATCATGTTGCTAAGGGTGACATTAATCTTAAGCATGTTACTTTTGAAAAGCAATTAGCGGATATATTCACTAAACCTCTTGATGAGAAAGTGTTTTGCAGGTTGAGAGGAGAATTGAACATCATAGATGCTTCAAACTTGGAGTAGAAACTCCATTGGATACATGCTAGACATGAGATTATAACTAATCCTTGATTTTTTCTCTTATGATGAAAATCTTATGTCTTGGATATATTTGCATCTAGCATGTTATATAACCCATGTAGGCACTTGGTTGAATCAGATTCCATGAGATTGTAATCTACTCACATCTTGAGCAATCTCTACATCACCAAGTCTCTACACTATGGTGGTTGAAGACAAGGAAGCACGGAACCATTCAAACATATCCTTTGACAAATTCTATGTTGAGCTTCATGATTTTCATTTTTGGATACACAAGTGCTCTTCCTTGCAAGAACTAACCCATGTAGGTAGATGGACTCGAATTCCAAGTGGTGCTCCCAACTCTTGATAAGCTACATCAACCTTGGGCAACCCACACAAGTTCAACTACATGGTCAACACCACCAACCAAGGTATGTTATTCCATCTTAGAGAAGCTTTACTCTGAGTCATGAGCTAAAGCAACTCGACAAGATGTGAATACATCAAGATGCTTAAACAAAAAATGGTAACCCCGTTTTGAGCTTAAGCGATGAGTATGACCTATGATCAAGTGATCTCACTTGACTCCTAAGTCAATATACTCTAACATAGGTGACTTTGTCGCCGACCATCTCTAGATGAAGTTCTCTTGTGTTCTTTTCTGTGCTTTTGCATTTGTCTCATGCATATTTGTTTCCCCTTTCACTTCATCTAGATTTCTTTCTGTTTGCTCTGCATTTTCTGCATCCAATTCATTGCATATCATTCAGTAAATTCCTTGCAAATCTTTGTGAGATCCTACTAGTCTAGTGAGCTGAGGTGACAAGTGTTTTCTTTGCGATGAACTCGGTTTCACTGATTTGTTGTTCCAACCGAATCCTTTCGGTACAACCGAAGCATACCACTCGGTGCCACCGATTTCACAACAAGCAAAACAATTTGCCACTTATTCTGTGTTTCTTCTGATCCAGCTCCACTCAGTGAATCTTGTCCTCTACAAGCATCACATTTATATAAATGCTTTGTGCTGTGACTCAAGGATCAAACCCTTCTTGGAAATTGATGTCAAAGGGGGGAGAGAGATCACATCAAAGCTTATCACTTGAAGAAGGGAGAGAGTATTACTTCCATAGGGGGAGAAAGATTTACTTCCACAGGGGGAGAAAGAGATCTCCAGGGGGAGAGAATACTCAAGTAGAAAGTATTTCTCAAGGATCCCAGATGCTTGGTGTTCAAGAGGAGAGATGCCACATGTCTTCTTGAGGGGAAGGACATGTTCATATGTGCTTATTTGTATTAGCTCTGTTTATTTATATCTTTCAGCTCTGATTTTCTGTTCCCTATCTTCTCCCAGTATCCCATGCTAGATTCAGGGGGAGCAAGACATCTAAGGGAAAGAAATCATTTAAATTCATTGCATATCTTTATCTTTGGGGACATGTCTAATCCAATGTGGTACTTAGTACTCACTCTCTACATGTCATCCCAGTCTTGGTATTCTTGTGGTTTCTTCTGTTTGCTCTGGCTAGTAGATGTACCTGTGTTATCTAACCTTGTTTACGCAGGTTCATTCCGTCCTAAGCCAACTCAAGACTACAAGGTAAGTATATGCATCACAATCATGTGTATGAGGAATTCTTGCTGATGTACATACTATTTGCAAGAAGGACTCATGAGCATGAAGGTATTTTCTTCAATATTCTTTGCTCTGATGCATATGGCCAAGATACATGTAACACATTGCCTACATTGTCATGGTTATGCTCTCACATGCTTCTATATTCCATATTCACATGATTGCATACATGTAGGGGGAGCCTATGCATGTTACATGTCTTCCCAAAGCTTTACTTGCTATTCTTTATATCTTTATCTAAAGCTTTGATGTATGTTGTCATCAATTACCAAAAAGGGGGAGATTGAAAGCACAAGTGCTCCCTAGGTGGTTTTGGTAATTAATGTCAACATATCTCTTGTTGGACTAACACCTTTATCTAGTATGTTTCAGATAAGTTCAACAATGGAGTGGCATGGACCAAAGGATGTGGGCACTCCTTCAAGATGCTAAGGACAAAGGATTGGCTCAAGCTACAAGCTCAAGACTCTTCATTTTATATTTTAGTGATCCAAGATCACATTGAGTCTATAGGAAAAGCCAATACTATCAAGAAGGGATGAGGTGTTGCTTAATGAGTTTCTTGCTCCACAGTGTTTAGTGATATGCTTCAAAACCCTCAACCACTTTCCCACTTCCACACATATGACCTAAACCTAAAGTCAAACTCGGCCCCACCGATTCTTTCTATCCGGCGCCACCGAGTTCAGATGTCATAGCCACTGCCACAAACCCTAAGAAAATCGGTATCACCGATAGGGATCTCGGTCTCACCGAGATGGGATTATAATCTCTCTGTGTATGTCCATTACCAAAATCGGTCTCACCGAAGTTTGAGCAATCGGTACTACCGAGATTACAATGCAAACTCTGTTAACTTATTACCAAAATCGGTCCCACCGAGTTTGAGTAATTGGTCCCACCGAGTTTGCCTGACCAACTCTCTGGTTAGCTAATTACCAAAATCGGTCTCACCGAGTTTGTGTAATCGGTCTCACCGAGATTACGTTATGCCCTAACCCTAACCATATGTTCCTACCGAGTTGCATGTCGGTCCCATCGAAATCACTAACGGTCACTAGGTTTACAAAAATCGGTCCGACCGAGTTTGTTGATTCGGTCCCATCGAGTTTGGTAAATTGTGTGTAAGGGTTAGATTTTGTGTGGAGGCTATATATACCCCTCCACCTCCTCTTCATTTGGGGAGAGAGCCATCAGAACAAGCCTACACTTCCATCATCCTATTTCTGAGAGAGAACTACCTACTCATGTGTTGAGGCCAAGATATTCCATTCCTACCATATGAATCTTGATCTCTAGCCTTCCCCAAGTTGCTTTCCACTCAAATCTTCTTTCCACCAGATCCAAATCCTATGAGAGAGAGTTGAGTGTTGGGGAGACTATCATTTGAAGCACAAGAGCAAGGATTTCATCACCAACACACCATTTGTTACTTCTTGGAGAGTGGTGTCTCCTAGATTGGCTAGGTGTCGTGGAATTGTCACGGCAGATGTCCTCATGTAAGGACTTAGTCGTAGGGCCATCGTACGGGTTAACCTAGAGGGGTTAAAGCGGACACAAGACACGGGAATTATACTGGTTCGGCTCCTTCGATGAAGGTAAAAGCCTACGTCCAGTTGTGATGTGATTGATATGATTTCGGCGACTAGGGAGCAATAGCTTTGCCTTAGCCTCGAATCCTCTGTCCTCAACTTCGCTTGGTCGTCCCCTTATATACACGGGGTTGGCCTTGACCGGTCTCTGAGAGTCCCGATCCGGCTCATACAAGCGTCCGGCTCGGTCTCTTCTTTCTTAACTTACAACACAAGTTACAATACTAAGGCGGTTTACATAAATGGAACTTAATTCGCCTCTGGGCTCCAGGCCTCTTCGTGGGCCTGAATCATGGACGAGGGTAAACCGGCCCCTCCGGGGCGGTTCACGCTCAGTAGTTGTATCCCCAACATTAGGCCCCAGATTGACTTGAACCGGTTCATGTTAATCTTCAACACCTTCAGGAAACTCTTGATCTCTTTTCACATTTTGTAAACCGCCAGCTGCTTGAACCGCCGTGATGTCATCTTCCGATCCGCGTGTCGTGGCGTCTTGGCGTCATTTTTAATAAAGAAATCCAAACAGTAAGATTCCCTGCATTTAATGCCATCCCGGAAATCGAGGCGGCCGCTGCACCGTCCGCCGCTTTTGACTCCTCGAATCTCGCACCCGTTGATTGCTCCGGTTCCTTATAAATAGACCGACCGCCTCCTGTCTCTTCTTCTTCTCCTTTCTCGCGACGCTCCAGTCTTGAAGCTCCGCCGTCGCCTCCGACCTTCGAACGACGCGTCAACACCGGGCCGCCGCATCGACCTGACCGTATCAGAGTCTTCCGGCGCTCCTCCTCGGCTTCGCTCATCAGGTAAGGCCCTTTTTCAACCCCTAGATCGCATCTGTAGACCCTATTCATCCCGCAGTTCATCTCGGTTTCTTCACACCTGCTCCGCCATGGCCATGCGATCCAGTCGCATCGTATATCCTGTGCAGGGGACTGCCCCGCCGTCCATCTAACCCTTCACGCATCGTCTTTTTTCCGTAGATCCTCGAGTTTAGAATACCCGAACACTCCTGTTCTTTCTGAGGTTTGCATATGTCGTGAAGGTTTTTTCTTACTGGAACTTCGGTAGATCTTGATTACTTCCCTTCGCATGTGAAAACTGTTTCTGTCCATACTTAGCAGATCTGTCACTCCATTAGCCCTCAGTTAAACCGGAATGGGAGGCCGGTCGCTGAATCGCCGGTTTAACAATGCATAATATGCCTGAACCGTTTAATGGTGAACCGTTTCTCCCTTTATTCCATAGCTTAATCTTCCGGAATGGCTCCTCAATTCTCAGCTTGCAATTGGGTCCGGTCAAAAATCATCAAACGCATAACTCAACGGCTATGTCACCACTTTGGCGGTTTGGCTCCAAAAATGCCCTCCACTGGCGTGTTCCGGATGGCGAAGTTTCCTCCGGAGCCACAAGAGGGAGAAGTAATTGTGTTTATGCAGCATTTAGACCGGGGTTCTGCCTACCCGGTTCAAAATTTTTCCGGACGTCCTTGCAAGCTTGCAACTCCATCCGCAGGATATCGGCTGAACTTCTGTGTCAAACATATGCAACTTTCAAGTCTTACGTGAAGTCTATCTTCGGGAAGAGCCCTCTGTGGAGCTATTCCGGGATTTCTTTCACTTGAACCGCCAGACGGAGTTTTACGATGGTCCCAACACGTAACTAGGCGGCGTTTCAATCCGTAAAAGGAAGGAAGCGGACTTTCCTCACGCCAAACACCACAGCCATCCAAAGGATTGGAACCAAACCTGGTTCTATTGCGGAACACCGCTCCCGCCAGCGAGAATCCCTTTGCCGGGTTACCGTCCTCACCGCTCAGCAACAACCATCCGCTGCCTTTTACGCTTAACCGCGGAGCGGAAGAACTTTGCACCTCGGATCATAAAACTCCGGGCTCTAATGGCCAATGGACTAACTAGTGTGGACCTTGTGCGATCTTTGGGTTTCTTGGGGCATCTTGCCCTTAAGCCGCCGCCCGGATTGATGCACGAGTATCTTGGCAGCCTCAAAGACCCTCAAAGACGTCACGAATTACCAATAACTGAATTTGAGGTTACAGAGGCTGTAAAAAGATGCTTGATGAACCAATCTCCGTGCGCAGCCTAACCGGGTTGGCTCCAGTTACGTGTTGTAACCCGCCACCTGCGGTAAGACTTTGCTCACCGCTTTTCGGGCTTTTAACATTTTGTTGATATTCATTAATCCTTGCTACCTCGCGGTGACAGCTCATACGAGACGGACCAAACCGGCCCGAGCTCCGGCGTATAAAGTCCAAGGCTACCAAAAAGGCTGGCAAGAAAACCGCCGGGTCTTGATCCGCGGAAGATGAAGAATCTGGGCGAGGTAAAACTTGATATCCTTACGAGGGAGCCGCCAGAACCGGCTCTCATCCTTGTGTTTCTTCTTATGATTTATCCTCTATTCTTCCCCTCAGCATCGATAAATGTAACTCCCGGATGATCTTTGAAGCCAGCCATGCCGACCATGTTGAGGTAATCCTTCTTTCTTCCGACTCCGACCTCGTGCGGTTAAAAGAATTTGCGCCCGTTCGGAAAGTGAAAAATCTCATTCCTCTATTTATTTGAAGACACAAGAGGTCAAGAGCGCCGTACAACCCAGCACGATGGTCAACAGATTCTATCCTCCGGTTTACCGGATACACCAAACCGGAAGCGCCGCCAGAGGTGACTTGTTCTCTGAAAAACATTATCCCTTAAAGGGTTTTTCCGATGTCCTCTTAATTCGTCGACCAATTATCGTGCCTCTTCCAACTCTTACGGCGGTTCATCAACCACATAGCGCCTCCGCTGAAAGTTGCTGCAGGGTATGTAATCGCTGTCCATCGATTCGATTTACAACTGCCTTGGTTGATTTGCCTTAATCAATTACGAACATTGCAGCACCAAGGCTCGCTTGAGTAAGAAAGCGAAAACCCTTGACCCTCTGCGGATGTTGATCCGTAAAAGACCGGAACAAACCCATGAAAATCACGAAGTCGCCAAAGATAGCTCTGGCGAGTTGTACAAAGACGATATCGCTGATCCGCGGAAAGCTGAACCGGAGGTCCAAATGGAAACTTCACGGCCTGCTCCACCAAACCCGCCGATAGAGCGAGTCGTAATGATTGAACCGCCGAGCGAGTAAGCAAACATCAAGCCCAAAGAAGACCGCCGAAAATAGCGATGTTATTGTGACAGACAGCGCTACGCTGCTCCTAGCCAACGGTCGCTTTAACAAAACATAGTGCCAAGGGCGAGTCGGCGCCGTGAGTAAAGATAAAGGAAAACAGACCTGTCGACTTACGACAACTTCTCCGCCCAAGAACTGCACTCCGGGTTTCTGCCGGCTCTATACCAGCCGTGACCTTGAAGCTGGTGCAGTAAACCGGATGAAGGACCGCTATGAGGTAATGAATTATGTCTTTCCTGTACTTTAGTTGTATAGTAGCCCCCAAGGGTCGGTTCAACTTAGCATAGTTAAACCGGGACTTAATTTACTGTACCCAAATGGCAAACTGAGATCAATTAGCCATTAGCCCCAAGTGCCAAGGTGAATATGTATATTGAGCTTGGGACTTGATAATGAGACACCTAACATGCTTCCTTTGTTATCGAGAATGAAATAGAGCAGCAAAGCGTGCAACTCAAAGACACTGCGAGCCAATCTGGAGACTCAAAGAAGAAACCACTAAGGCCAAGGACGAATTGAGAACGGCCTTGGCCACTATGGAACAGTGAAGGAGTGGTATAAATCCGAACGGGCCAACTGGGACACCGAGAAGGCGGTTTGAAAAAGCAGGCGGAAGAAGCCAAGCAGCCCTTAAACCGGTGTTGAAGAGCTTACGGACTGAAGCGCCAAGTGCATGCCATGACCTCTGCCGTCTTTGGTAAGAAACTATGCACTGACTATCTTAATTTTGATATTTCCGCCGGTTTATCCTGAGTTGTCTTAAACCGGTGCAGGCAAGCGTATTGCACATATGGGCTCTGATGTGCGGAAGAAGCTCAAGGCTGCTTATACGCTGATTGAGCAGCTGTATACCGGCGCCAATGAGTCATATGTGCTACATCATACGACAACACGGCGCCGTCCTCGATCGGAGAAACCACGGACCGGTTGTCCATGGTTCCGGGCAGCTTGAAGAGTTGAAGCGATCCGCGGCTCGGTGGCACCTTCTTGGCTCGACGCGCCAAGGCGTGGATAGCAGATCTTGATCCGGTGACATAGCCAAAGGTTTCCCAGTGCTCAAGAGAATGGTGAAGCCTTTGATAACGGCATACAAGCGGATCACAAAGGAAATGCGTCCATTGTGGCGAGTCAATCGGCAGACGAAGCCAACTGACGGTTCACCTCTCCTTTTATGACGCCAACAACAAGCGGGTGGAGTTTGTCATCCACTGAAGTGCGAGCCTTGTTCCCCAATCCGTAAGCACACTTATGCCCCGACGTTGATCCGGCTGAGCTGATAAGTGAAGAAGCTGTCTTCGTGCCTTAACCCGGATTGATTGGTCTCCCAATGACTTAGGGCTTTGGGTGAGGAAGAAGAAGAAGTTGAACCGACGTCAGCGCCCCCTCTACCTCACGTCAACCCGTGACGGCGTAATTCGTCAAGCCGGGTGACGCCTCCGAAGCTTCAAGGCATAACCCCACATGAAACGCCAGACCTCAAAAAGGCTTTGTAATAGGATAGTCAGTACATTGTTTTGAACAATGCCGTTACAACCTCAGTCTGTAAACTTTTGCATGGCGGTGCTGGATACTTTGGTTTTGAAGTAGTGAATCCTTCAACATATTTGGCCTGCAATCACAAATTCTTAAACCGCCATGGCGGCTTGCGCCTCTAGCCGGATTGTGATGCCAATATATTTATATAAGAAAATATCGAGGTATACGATCAAAATTTTGTGATACAAACATATACGCCAGTTGTCGGGCACACAGTTGGCTTTAGCCAATCTCAAGCGGAGGCTTTATAAACCATCACCGTCAAAGGAGAACAATCCTGTGTGTATAATACCGATTTACCGTGTAAATCGTGTAGCCGAACATGATAAGCCCCCTGTTACTCCATAATGGGATGTTAACAGCAAAATCAAACCGGAACAATCAATCGCTGGATTTAAAAATGGACCAAATTCTGAAAACTTGAATCCCGTTGAAAGAAGGTTTGTCGGTTTTAAGAAAACAAACAAAAGCCAAATTATCATTATAAAAAACACATGGAAGCAAAAACAATGACAAAGACTGTTTTGCAAGAAGAGGCTTTATTGAGTACGATCAGATGGCGTTACCATGGTCGGACGGGACCAAGCTCCCTATAAGGTGTAGCGATGGTTCAAGTCAGCCAGTCCCCAAGCCCGACATCGTGGCATTACGCCGATCAAGTGGCATTGCATTGGTTCGGGTTCGACCAAGCCCCAAGTGATTCTATGGCCTTAGGCCGACCAAGAGGCGTGTTGGTTCAGGCGTGACCATGTCCCCAAGTGATCTGGTGGCTTCGCTTTGTCAAGAGGTGTTGCATTGGTTCGGACACGACCAAGCCCCCAAATGATCTGGTGGCTTTCGCCTGCCAAGAGGTGTTGCATTGGTTCGGACACGACCAAGCCCCCAAGTGACAAAAATTTCACAAAAAGAAGGCCAAGGGTTAAACCGGAGGCCGCTTCACGACAGCATCTCCATGTACCCAAACCGGACTTTTATACAGAACAGATACCCCGCTTTAGCCGAGGATCCGGTTTATTGCCTTTATTCATAATATATATATTGTCTTAATATGTACATAAGTGGAGCCAATGGCTCAGGTATAATAAGGCGAAGATGAGCTATGTTCCACGGCTCGTTGGTCTCCTCCTCGGCGTCGTGAGTCCTTTCGCTCTCGAACATCAATCGGATAGTAGGACCCGTTGTATAGATTCTTGCTGATCACAAAAGGCCCCTCCCAAGGTGGGGATAGCTTGTGCATATCTTTCTGGTCTTGAATGAGCCGCAGCACTAAGTCTCCTTCTTGAAAGGTTCTGGTTTTAACCCGCCGGCTGTGATACCGACGAAGATCCTGCTGGTAAACCGCCGAACGAGCAGCTGCCATATCGCGCTCTTCATCCAGTCGATCCAAATCGTCTTGCCGTGCTGCCTCGCTATCTGCCTCAACATAAGCTGCCACTCGAGGCGAGTCGTGTCGGATATCGCTGGGAAGGACCGCCTCCGCTCCATAGACCATAAAGAACGGCGTGTATCCGATTGGATCGGTTGGGGTAGTATTTATACTCCATATCACCGATGGTAGCTCTTCCACCCAACAACCCGGCGTCCTCTCTAAAGGGACCATAAGTCGGGGTTTGATACCTTTCAAGATCTCCTGATTAGCTCGTTCCGCTTGACCATTGGATTGCGGGTGGGCTCTGGAAGAAACATCAAGCGGATGTGCTCTCGTTCACAAAATTCCTTCATAGCTCCTTTGGACAAATTGGTGCCATTGTCCATGATGATACCGTGTGGAAACCCAAACCGAAAATCACCTTTTGATGAACTGAACCGCCGTGGCGCATCACACTTGCTAACGTGCTCGCCTCAACCCACTTGGTAAATTTATCAACCGCCACCAACAGGTGGGTCTTTTTGTCCTTGGACCTTTTGAAAGGTCCAACCATATCCAGCCCCAAGTCGCAAACGGCCAAGTAATTGGAATCATCCTCAATTCTTGGGCTGGCACATGAGCACGCTTTGGAGAACTTTTGGCAACCATAACATCGTCTGACCAGATCCTCCGCATCGGCATGGGCAGTCAACCAATAGAAACCATGGCGGAACGCTTTGGCCACCAAGGACTTTGAACCGGCGTGGTGACCACAATCCCCTTCATGGATCTCTCGCAATATCTCACAGCCCTCTTGAGGGGACACACAGCTGAAACGCCCACGACACACTACAATGGTGCAACTCGCCATTAACAATGGTCATAGACTTAGACCGCCGAACTATCTGCCGGGCCAACGTCTCATCTTCTGGTAACTCACCCCGGTTCATGTATGCCAAATAAGGGAGCGTCCAATCCGGAATGACATGCAGGGCCGCCACCAATTGAGCCTCCGGATCAGGGATAGCCAAATCAATTTCATCAGGAAGCTTAACTGACGGATTGTGCAGTACATCAAGGAAGTCGTTGGGCGGGACAGGTTTACGTTGAGAGCCCACCGGCTTAAAGCATCACCGCCGTTCTTCCGACGATCCACATGGTCCACCGATATCCTTTAAAATGTCCTGCAACAACATCCACCTCCCGACGATATGCAGCCATGAGTGGATCTTTGGAATCCCAAGTACACGATACTTGCTTTGGGCCACCAAGTCCGAGTCACCAAAGCATTTAACCGGCTGAGATTCATTTCCTTAGCCATCCGGAGACCATGGAGCAAAGCTTCATACTCAGCTGCATTGTTAGTACAAGGGAACATTAGGCGGAGAACGTGAGAACTTGTCACCTCGCGGGAAGTTAATACGACTCCAGCCCCGAGCCCTCAATTGCTGGACCCATCAAAGTGGATGGTCCAATAGGTATGATCTGGCTTCTCTTCAGCGCTTGCAACTCCGTCCAATCATTAATGAAATCCACAAGTGCACGAGATTTTACGGCCGTCCGAGGCACATACCTTAAACCGTATGCCCAAGTTCTATAGCCCACTTAGCAATCCGGCCAGTCGCTTCTCGGTTCTGTATGATATCGCCCAAGGGAGCCGAACTGACCACTGTGATGGGGTGCCCTTGGAAATATTGCCTTAGCTTCCGGCTTGCCATAAAAACCCATATACCAGCTTCTGCCAATGCGGATATCTTTGTTTGGACTCAATGAGGACCTCACGATGTAATAAACCGCCGTTGAACCGGATACTCCTTCCCCGCCTCCTTCCGCTCCACCACGATAGCCACGCTTAATCGCCTCGGCATTAGCAGAACACATATAGCAGCAGCGGCTCTTTGTCAATGGGGGCGGCTAGAACCGGTGGGTTGGCCAACTGCCGCTTCAAATCCTCCAATGCTTCATCAGCGGCTGAACTCCAGACAAACTGATCCGTTTTCTTCTACATCTGGTACAAAGGAATGGCATTCTCGCCTAGACGGCTGATAAACCGGCTTAGCGCAGCAATCCGGCCTGCCAAACGCTGGACGTCATTGGTGCACTTCGGCTTAGCCAAGGAGGTGATAGCCGTAATTTTTTCAGATTAGCTTCGATCCCCCTGTTGGACACGAGAAAACCCAATAACTTGCCTGCCGAAACACCAAAAACGCACTTGGCCGGGTTGAGCATCATCTTGTACACCCGCAAGTTGTCAAAGGTTTCCTTTAGATCCTCAATCAAGGTTTCCTTCTTCCTTGACTTAACCACGATATCATCCACATAAGCATGCACGTTACGGCCGATCTGTTCGTGCAAGCAACTCTGCACGCAACGCTGATAAGTCGCCAGGCGCTCTTGAGTCCAAAAGGCATAGATACATAGCAGAAGGCTCCAAAGGGGGTGATAAACGCCGTCTTCTCCTAGTCCTTAACTGCCATCTTAATCTGATGATAACCGGAGTACGCATCCAAAAAGCTCAAACGCTCACAACCCGCCGTAGCATCAATAATCTGGTCAATGCGGGGGAGGGCGAAAGGATCTGCTGGACAGGCCTTGTTGAGATCTGTGTAATACACACACATGCGCCAAGTGCCATTCTTCTTAAGAACCAACACCGGATTGGCAAGCCACTCTGGATGAAAGACTTCGACGATAAACCCTGCTACCAAGAGCCTAGCAACTTCTTCTCCGATGGCCTTGCGCCTTTCCTCATTAAACCGCGAAGAAACCGCTTTACCGGTTTGTATTTTGGGTCAACATTAAGAGTGTGCTCATGAGTTCCCTCGGTACACTGGCATGTCGAAGGCTTCCATGCAAAATGTCCCGATTCTCACGGATGAACTTCGATGCGAGCGCTTTCCTATTTAGGATCCAAGTTGGCACCGATGGTGAAGCTGCTTGGACGAATCGCCGGGCACAAAATCAACAAGCTTCGTCTCACCGCCGATTTGAACTTCAAGTCCGGATCATGCTCCGTAGTTGGCTTCTTCAAAGGGGTCATATCCGCCGGATCAACATTGTCTTTATAATATTTTAGCTCTTGATGGCACAAACCGACTGCACAGAAGCCGCATCACCTTCCTCGCACTCCAAAGCGATCCGGGGCTCCCATGAACCGTTATCGTTCCTTTGTGACCCGGCATTTTCAGCTGTAAGTAAACATAACAGGGCCGTGCCATAAACTTAGCATAAGCCGCCGCCCAAAGAGGGCGTGGTAAGGGCTTTGAATTTTCACCAACTCAAATGTCAATGTTTACGATCCGGAGTCATGTTCGTCCCCAAAGGTCACCTCGAGCTATCTTACCGGATGTGCCGACTTGCCGTGCACCACTCCGTGAAACAACTTGTCTGGATGGCCTAAGATGCCTATCCACAACCCCATACGCCAGGAAGATCTCGTGAGTACAGGATGTTGATGCTGCTTCCTCCATCCATAAGAACCTTGGTAAACTTGTACCCTCCTACAGGGGTGCCACCACCAGGGCTAATCGACCCGGATTGTAAACCCGGGAGGATAGTCCTCTCGCTCCACACGATCGGGTTGCTCGGACCAGCAGAGGTAATGCGGCGCAGCCGGTTCAACAACACCGACCGCCCGCTTACGAAGTTTTCGGTCTCGTCTGTCCAAGCTGGTGGTAAAGACGTGGTAGTTCCACCGTTCAACTGCTTTGGGTTACTTTGGTAATCCGACCGCTGTTGTTGATTGTAGCCCCTTGGTTACGATTGTTCTGACTGTTACGATTACTTTGATTATTCTCGATTGCCTTGCCCGCCGGATTACCACGAATCATCGGGCCGGAATTTCCTCCATCAGAACCGGGCGGACCACGAACCGCCATTGGGCCCTTGATCATACCGGAAAGAGTTGGAGTTTTGAACTCCTGCATAATGTAACAATCCTTCCAAAGGTGGTTCGCCGGTGCCTCCTTCGTCCCATGCTTCGGACAAGGTTGATTCAATATGAAATTCAAACGATCCGGATTGTAACCGCCCCGGTTTGATTGCCTACCCATGCGCCGCTGACCCTTGTCCTGCGCGTTGGTGTTGGCCACAAAGCCCATGTTGCCGTTCGCTTTACGATTGTTCCCTCCATTGCCTGCCGAATGATGCTGCTGGCCCCTGGAGTTGCCGTTCTGTTTTCCCTTCCCCACTTCATCATTCTCAGATTCGGGATCCTTGGTACTATCGGAATCAGCGTACTTTACCAAAACGCACATTAGAGTGCCCATGTCATGGCAAAAACGCTTCATGCGCCCAGCTTCAATTTCAATGGCTCGAACCGCAATTGGCTTCCAAGGTCAAGATCATGGAATCAGGGTTGATCCGTCTCAAGAATGTAAAACTTCCAAACGCAGGCGCACCCAATGGGTTGTGGATTCTCCCTCCGCCGGACACAAGCTGCTAAATCCACCACAGACATGGGCTGCTTACAGGTGTCTTTGAAATTTTGAATGAATCGGGTTCTAATCGGGTCCACAAACTGATAGAGTTGGGCGGCAAATTTTTCAACCAAGTCCGGGCCGTTCCTTCCAACATCATTGTGAAGTACTTCGCATGCGGCTTCATCCACATCTAGCATCTCCATGGCCATCTCATAGCTTTCTATCCATGCTTACGAGCCAAATCGGCGGTATAATTGGGCACCTTGCGCGCCCCTTGAAGTCCTTGGGCAAGCGACGTTATAAAGCGGGACGAGGCAAGGCACCCCCAAAGAGCCGACGTGACCCCTGGTTCAAGATGGTCGGACGAACCGGCGCGGCGGATGATCCTCCGCTTGTGCTGCTAACTCGGCCTCCCACGTGCTCGGCGCGTCCACTACCACTTGAGCATCCTCAAAGCCGCCCGCCGGATTGTTGCCGCGAGGCGGACCACGCCATGCATTGCTTGACACGGCCGGTTCGTCGACGCGTCGGCTATAGCTCCGGCTTGGGGGTGGAGTGGATCCGATCCCGATTGTATGAATACGCTTCTTGAGCTGTGGCCGTCACGAGGAGCTCCTTAACCCGGCGTGTCTCTACCGCCTGTGGTGAATCGCCTTCAATTGGAATCGCCTCCAACCGTGCCGCAGCCGCCACGAGGTTATCCATCGGGTTGGAGTAGTGACCCGGAGGTGTCTGCACGGTCTGGGGCGCACCGGTATGATGGCGAGGTAGATCTATCACACGGGGCTGAACCGGTGCGGCCGTCCCAGGTGCTTCCGGCCGGTTTACCAACGGCGGCGGATTACTGGTCCCTGCCCCTGGGGTATTGAAAAGCTCCCTTCCTCAAAAACTGAAGGTAAACGGACCTGTACTTCCTTTTCATGACTTCGTGACGCGCTCTGGTCCACCGAGCCTATAAGCTCACAGATCCAAAGCGGGCTGCTCGCCGCCATCCTTTCGTCCGCGGCTGCCAGTCCGCTTTAGCATTAGTGATCTGTTCCTCACCTTTGCAATCTCCGCGCGTTGTGCAGGTCCTGATCCGGCGGATTAGCTTCCGCCATGAGCACAGCCAATGCGTCCGAAAAGCTCGACAAAACTTGAGCGGCGGGCGCGACAGGCCTCCTTCCCGGCTGCCATCACCGCTGTTGAACTGGCGATCAGGGGCGCCGGGTCGAAGAGTGAAGCGCCGCTGCGCATCGCCATGAAGATTCCAACCGGTTGGGTAGATCGAAGGGTCGAAATACTCTCACCGTCGGAACAGCCCCGATCCGCCATCTTGCGGCTGGTATAGAGACTCGGTTTCTCCGGCAGACGATTCGTCGCCAGAGTAGACAACAGTTTAGTCACCAGATGCTGATCAGTCCTCGCAGCCTACGTGGCTGACTCACAAGAAAACATGCCTTACCGCGGGTTTAGCTGTGGCAGGACTCTTCTTCGCTTCGCTGAGCCGTCTCGACGAGGTCAGTGCAGACGTCCGGCCCAGGCCCTGGCTCGCGGATCTTGCCGATGAACACGTGTATGCCGCCAAAGGGGACCCGGTACCCGTACTCAACTGAGCCGGCCTCGGGGCCCCAGTCTGCATCGTCGATGTAGAGCTTGCCACGACTCTTAGTCATCCGGCCCACTGCATAGCCTTCGAGTCCTTCGAACTTGCCCTCTAAGATCATCAAACCATCGTGCGATAGCCCCACGGTGGGCGCCAACTGTCGTGGAATTGTCACGGCAGATGTCCTCATGAAAGGACTTAGTCGTAGGGCCATCGTACAGGTTAACCTAGAGGGGTTAAATCGGACACAAGACACGGGAATTATACTGGTTCGGCTCCTTCGATGAAGGTAAAAGCCTACGTCCAGTTGTGATGTGATTGATATGATTTCGGCGACTAGGGAGCAATAGCTTTGCCTTAGCCTCGAATCCTCTGTCCTCAACTCGCCGCCGGGTCGTCCCCTTATATACACGGGTTGACGCCCGGCTGGTCTACAGAGTCCCGATCCGGCTCATACAAGCGTCCGGCTCGGTCTCTTCTTTCTTAACTTACAACACAAGTTACAATACTAAGGCGGTTTACATAAATGGACCTTAGTTCGCCTCTGGGCTCCAGGCCTCCTCCGTGGGCCTGAATCATGGACGAGGGTAAACCGGCCCCTCCGGGGTGGTTCACGCTCAGTAGTTGTATCCCGACACTAGGTGTCACTTGGGAGCCTCCGACAAGATTGTGGAGTTGAACCAAGGAGTTTTTAAGGGCAAGGAGATCGCCTACTTCATGAAGATCTACCGCTAGTGAGGCAAGTCCTTCGTGGGCGACGGCCATGGTGGGATAGACAAGGTTGCTTCTTCGTGGACCCTTCGTGGGTGGAGCCCTCCATGGACTCGCGCAACCGTTACCCTTCGTGGGTTGAAGTCTCCATCAACATGGATGTACGATAGCACCACCTATCGGAACCACGACAGAAACATCCGTGTCTCCAATTGCGTTTGAATCCTCCAAAACCCTTCCCTTTACATTCTTGCAAGTTGCATGCTTTACTTTCCGCTGCTCATATACTCTTTGCATGCTTGCTTGTTATGTATTATGAATGTTAAACTTGTGCCTAAACTCCACTTAAACTTAAAGAAGTTAAAAACTGCAACTTTGATACTTAGTGTCTAATCCCCCCTTCTAGACACCTCTTCTCAAGGTCCTACATAAAGTCATGACCTCTCCAAATCCACTTTCATAACTATCACAATAATATTCAACATCCTCCAAAATAGTGGGATCATTACTTCTTAAAGTTGACACTCTTCCAAACCCACTTTCATCAATATAATCATCATAAATAGGAGGCATGCTTTCATCATAATAAATATTCTCATCAAAACTTGGGGGACTAAAAATACCATATTCATCAAACATAGCTTCACCAAGCTTGTGGCTTTGCATATCATTAGCATCATGGATATTCAAGGAATTCATACTAACAACATTGCAATCATGCTCATCATTCAAAGATTTAGTACCAAGCATTTTAATGCATTCTTCTTCTAGGAATTGAGCACAATTTTCCTTTTCATCATTCTCACGGAAGATATTAAAAAGATGAAGCGTATGAGTCAAACTCAATTCCATTTTTTTGTAGTTTTCTTTTATAAACTAAAGTAGTGATAAAACAAGAAACTAAAAGATTCTATTGCAAGATCTAAAGATATACCTTCAAGCACTCACCTCCCTGGCAACGGCGCCAGAAAAGAGCTTGGTCGACGGGATGTGAGTGCCGTTTACCTAGCCTCCCCGACAACGACGCCAGAAAAGAGCTTGATGTCTACTACACAACCTTCTTCTTGTAGACGTTGTTGGGCCTCCAAGTGTAGAGGTTTGTAGGACAGTAGCAAATTTCCCTCAAGTGGATGACCTAAGGTTTATCAATCCGCGGAAGGCGTAGGATGAAGATGGTCTCTCTCAAGCAACCCTGCAACCAAATAATAAAGAGTCTCTTGTGTCCCCAACACACCCAATACAATGGTAAATTGTATAGGTGCACTAGTTCGGCGAAGAGATGGTGATACAAGTGCAATATGGATGGTAGATATAGGTTTTTGTAATCTGAAAATATAAAAAAAGCAAGGTAACAAATGATAAAAGTGAGCGTAAACGGTATTGCAATGGTAGGAAACAAGGCATAGGGTTCATAATTTCACTAGTGCAAGTTCTCTCAACAATAATAACATAATTGGATCATATAACTATCCCTCAACAGGCAACAAAGAGTCACTCCAAAGGCACTAATAGCGGACAACAAACGAAGAGATTATGGTAGGGTACGAAACCACCTCAAAGTTATCCTTTATGTTCTATCTATTCAAGAGTCCGTAGTAAAATAACATGAAGCCATTCTTTCGGTTCAATCCATCATAGAGTTCATACTAGAATAACACCTTAAGACACAAATCAACCAAAACCCTAATGTCACCTAGATACTCCATTGTCACCTCAAGTATCCGTGGGCATGATTATACGATATGCATCGCACAATCTCAGATTCATCTATTCAACCAACACAAAGTACTTCAAAGAGTGCCCCAAAGTTTGTACCGGAGAGTCAAGACGAAAACGTGTGCCAACCCCTATGCATATGTTCATGGGTGGAACCCGCAAGTTGATCACCAAAACATACATCAAGTGGATCACGTGATATCCCATTGTCACCACAGATAAGCACGGCAAGACATACATCAGGTGTTCTAAAATCCTTAAAGGCTCAATCCGATAAGATAACTTCAAAGGGAAAACTCAATCCATTACAAGAGAGTAGAGGGGGAGAAACATCATAAGATCCAACCATAATAGCAAAGCTTGCGATACATCAAGATCGTGCCATAGAGAGAACACGAGAGAGAGAGAGAGAGAGATCAAACACGTAGCTACTGGTACATACCCTCAGCCCCGAGGGTGAACTACTCCCTCCTCGTCATGGAGAGTGCCGAGATGATGAAGATGGCCACCGGTGAGGGATTCCCCCTTCGGTAGGGTGCCGGAACGGGCTCCCGAGAGGTTTTTGGTGGCTACAGAGGCTCGCGGCGGCGGAACTCCGGATCTATCTTGCGCTTCGATGTTTTTAGGGTATATGGGAATATATAGGCGAAAGAAGTCGGTCGGGGGAGCCACGAGGGGCTCACGAGAGTGGAGGGCGCGCCCAGGGGGGTGGGCGTGCCCCCCTATCTTGTGGCCTCCTCGACGCTTCCCTGGCTTGCACTCCAAGTTCCCTGGATTGCTTCTGTTCCAAAAATAACTTTTCCGAAGGTTCCATTCCGTTTGGACTCTGTTTGATATTCCTTTTCTTCGAAACACTGAAATAGGCAAGAAAACAACAATATGGGTTGGGCCTCCGGTTAATAGGTTAGTCCCAAACATAATATAAAAGTGTATAATAAAGCCCATAAACATTCAAAACAGATAATAAAATAGCATGAATGCTTCATAAATTATAGATACATTGGAGACGTATCAAGCACTTCGTGTGTTTTTGCCATTGCATTAGTTTCATCGGTTTAAGTTCTCCATGGTGATTCGTGGAAATGAAAGTTGAAACGCTTATTTCTCTTGGGTGTTTGGACAACCTAGAACTTGTTACTCTTGGTTGCTTGTGCGCCTTAGACTGTTGGTGTTGTCTCAAAGCTCAATCATTATGGTGTAAAGCTTCGGGCAAGCTTCAGGAGCCTCCAATTAAGTTGTGGAGATTGCTCTGAGCAATTTGTATGGGTTTGGTAACCGCCCTCAAGGTCTCCATTTGCAATGGTTTCGTGATCACCCTCAAGGGTCCCTTGGTGGATTTGCGACACCTTATTCTCATCGCGTGAGGGTCCCTTAGTGGATTCACGACACCTTTCACTGAACCAGTGACCTCCTGCTTTGAAGTACGATGCACTAACCATCCCCAATACCAAATATCACGTGATTACTTCAATCTTTTCCTTCTTTTCTTCTTTCTACTTTTCTTTTTCCTGTTTTCCTTTTTGCTTTTATTTTTTCTTCTTCCTTGTTCAATGAACCTTTTTCAAATTCATGAATTTTTTCTTCAAAAATGATGAACTTTTTTCAAGCTAGTGAACTTTTTTTAATCAAATTCATTGATTTTTTATGAATTTGATGAACTTTTTTCAAATTAGATGATTTTGTTGTTCAGTAGGCTCCTGATACTTAAGTAAACAATTTTCCGCCGATCTTTTATGATTCCGTAGCGTAGCACGGGAATCTTACTCAAATATCTATTCTTATAAAAATCTAAGTTGGTGATGATGGTGTGCCTGCCATCTTACAATATAGACCGCTCGATCTATATCTGACGGATATAAAGCAGACTATAGAAATTTTGCAAAAAGATGCCCGCACCTCTCTCCACATTTGCAAATAATACCTTCCCTCGTTCATCCGTATCTCCCACAACTTCATTGTTGAGCAATTAAAAAAGAAAGCCTCTGAAACAATCTAGCATGGTGGCTGCTGCTGGCGTCGTCCATCCCCATGCCTCAGCTCTGTCCAACCACCAATCACCACCAGCCCCACTCCTCCTCACCTTATTTCTCCTCTTTCTCGAGATATCATTAGTTTTTACACATGGAATTACTCCTGCATGGGTCAATGACAACATGTGTTTTTGTAAAAAAAATGCATCTTGATGTTCCGTGCAATGCACGGGCATCTTGCTAGTAAGCAACTTAAATAGGACTGCAGATTGAATATGTAATTCAGCATGAGTTTTCTGCAAAATCGCCACGACGGTGGGGGTGGATTAACGAGTTGCTCATCTCGTTAAACTCATACCCATTAAGTTCGCGCTCGTTGAGGTTCGGCTCGTTAAGCTTGTTAAGAAAATCCTGCTCGGTTCGGTTCGTTTCAAGCTCGTTAAGCTCGCGAGCGCTCGTTAATAGATTTTGATGTGTTAGGTCTACATAATGAGTGTGTAGATGTGATTTTTAAGAAGGAAGATGGTGACTACAAAAGGAAGTGCACTAGTTTGTTGCTTCCTATTTAGATAAAAATATGTAGATGGGTTGAGGTGCTACAAATATTTTGTCACGTGAGATAAAAATATGTGTTATGTTGTTACTAACGAGCTTAATGAGCTATTCGTGAAACTCGTTAGCTCGTTTGTTAAGCTCATTAAGCTTAACAAGCTGAAATTAATAATTGGCTTCGTCTTATTAAAAAGCAAGCTACGAGTTTGACGAGCCGAACTATCGAGCGCTCATTAAACTCGCGAGCAACGAGCTTTTGGTAAAAAACAGCCCGTTTGACCAGCTCTGGCCTCTGGGTCGCACGCGTGTATTGCGTGAAAAAAAAACCAAGCAGGCAACTACCCAAACGGCTAAACCCAACACCCCCTCCCCCCGACTTGTCCCCAAATCCCTAAGGGCATCTCCAGCCGCGCCCCCAGGAAGGCCTCTCCAGGCGTTTTTTTCGCGCCGGCGCCGAAAAAACGGCCCAGTCGCGCCCGAGGAGCCCGATTTTCGCCGGCTTGGGCCGAAAACAGCGTCGGCGGACCCAGCCCGAACCCGGCGCGCTGGGGGCGCCGGGCGAACTGTTTTGGCTCGAAAAAGCTGCGGGCCCGCCGCGTCAGCGACACGGCTCTCTTCTCGGCCCTTCGTCGTCCTCATCGCCTCGTTTCCCGCGGCGAATCAATGCCAAAGCTGCCGCGCGCTGCCACGCCGGTCAGCCTGCACCATTGATGCCTCACGGGCGGCGCAGTGAAGACCGGACGACGCGCGTCCCTCGCCCTCTCTCACCCGCCACGCGTACACACGGTGGCACGCGCGCCTCGGCCCATATATGACGCGCCCCGGTGCACTCGGCGACTCACACTCTCCCGCCGTCGTCGTTCCTCCCTCTCCTCTCCTCTCTTTCGCCGTCTCCAGTTCACACCCATGGCCGAGCGCTTCCCAGGTGACGGCACGGCGGCGAACGGCTTCGGCCGCCGCCATCTTCATGAAGACGAGGCTCGCCTCCTTTACGAGGCCGAGTACCCGGTCCCGCCGGACATGCGGGTGCCCGAGGCGTGGAGGATCAGCGCGGGCGGCGTGTCGGTGCCCCCGGTACCCACCGGCGCGGCGCGGCGTGCGGAGATCGCACACATCCGCTCGAACCTGCCGCGTGCGGCGAGGGAGGGCCACGGCACGCCCCCGACAGCCCGCCTGGGACCCTTACTTCCGCCCGCCACGCCCATCAGCTCGAGGCCACCAACGGCGTCGTGCCCTCCGGCAGGCTCAATGCCGCCGGCCGGCGTCGGTGGTGGGGCGTGCCCGGGCGCACGTTGGAGGCCGTCCTCGAGTACATCGAGGGTGGCAACACGCCGCGCCTCGAGTACCCCGCTCCCCCTTCCTTCTCACGCCGCCGGGGAAGCTCCTGGACCCCGAGGCGCATGGAGACCGGGGGGTCCTCCTCCTCGTCCGGCGGCTCGCCCTGCCTCCGCCCTGTCAAGCCGGAGCCCCAGGGCACGCCGGTCAGCGCGCGCAACCGCAGCTCCGGCGTCCGCATCGGCGCCAACGCCTCTCCACCCACCGGCTGCTTCGTCCTCGTCGAGCCCAAGCGGGAGCCCGGCCTCCCCGAGGAGTACGAGGAGATAGCCAGGCGCGGCTTCTCCGACGAGGACGTCATGCGGTGGGCGCGGGACGACTACCTCCGCGACGAGATGGTCCGGCAGCCGGCCTCGAGGAGATCGCCGCCGCAAGCGCAGCGCGAGGCCATCAACGGCGTCGTGGTCCTCGACAGCGACGACGACGACGACGACGACGCCCCCAGACTGTCCAACCCGCCGCGCCAACCGGGGGAGGGATGCAGCAGGGACGGCGACGACGACGACGACGACGATGACGACGACGGCGGTGACTACACGCGGTTCTACAGCCTCCTCGGCATGTAGAACCGCGTGGGCGGGCGGCGAGGGAGACGGCGGGGGTAGCCCGCGGTATTTTTTTTTTCTTTTTTTGTAAAATATGTTTAAGTTTGAACGAACTCGCCGATGTTTGCGTTAAATTTGAGTCGTTTTTGCGCCGTATTTGACTTTTTTGACTAACCGTGGGCGCCGCGACTGGGGGCATCACGCCCCTAGTGCGCAGTTTAGCGCCGGTGCGCTCCCAGAGGCGATTTTTTGTCCCTCCTTGGGGACCAACGGCTGGAGATGCCCTAACCCTAACCCGAAGATGGCGGCGGCTGAGGAGGGGAAAGCGGAGGGGAAGATGGCGCCGGCTGCGGAGGGGAAGATGGCGGCGGCTGAGGAGGGGAAAGCGGAGGGGAAGATGGCGGCGGCTGCAGAGGGGAAAGCGGAGGGGCCCTCCTATCCTGACCGCTCGACCCCCCCGATCCTCGAGGTCGCCCTCGGCAAGGATTTCGTCGACATTCCCTCCAACGCCGACGAGAGCCCCGCCTGGTTGCTACTCGTCGGCGTCATGAGCGGCGGCCTACGCTTCCACCGTTTTGGCGTGGCGAGATCTGGGCGGATCTCCGGTCGGAGCGACGACACGCTCCAGATCTTCCACGACCTCAGGAAGCGACAGGGTTGCAGCTGGAGCGCCCGCGCAGCCATGGCATCTGACGGCCGCTCGCTCTGCCTCTTGCAGCGGGTCGAGAAGGCGCAAACCGAGGCCCTTCAGCTTCAGCTGCCGGCCGAGGAGGAGCTGCCGGCCGAAGTACTGCTTCCCCCGTTGGATCCAAGCATGCGTGGCCGGTGCGTGCCCATCTCCGCCGACGGCCACATATGGGCGGTGTCCGCTAGCTACTGTTCTGCCACCAGCTTCCGTCTCGTCCTGCAACGCCTGGTCATCCAAGAGGAAGAGGGCGTGGCGGGACAACATTGGGAGCAGGTCGGCGGCCCCTTCATCCAACATTGCAAAGTCGAGCTCTCCCACCCCATGTGGAGTCCTGACTTGCTCCAGGGCTACGCAGTACTCCCTGGCCAGGGCCCTGACGGGGGCACGCTCATCCTGCTCTCCCTCGGAAACCGCCTTTTCTTCACCTTCAATTGCTCTGCCCCTAATTCAGGCTGGACCAAGGTAACCCACACCTCAAAGGACAAGTATTACGTCCCTATCCTTGGCCGTGGGGTGTATGCACAAGAAAGCAATGCTGTTTACATGGTTCGCAAAAATGTCATCTACGCATACAAGCTCAAGCTCGGGCATGAAGAGACAAGTCTGAAGCTGGATCCCCCTGTGGAGATTTGCTTTCCTTCTGTTACAAGAAACACGGCGCATAGCTTCCTCACCCATCTCGGCCGCGGGGTCATGTGCTGTGTCTGGATCTGTGTGGGGCTCTCATGCTGGCGTGACCACCTACACGCCATTATCACCACCTTCCACCTTGGTCCTGAGCCTTCGGATCTCAAGCTCCTGCACTCCACCTCCCGCCAGGTTGACATGTTGTTGCCTATGAAACACCTTGATGAATTTGAATTCTGCTTTCTCCAGTAAGTCCACTGAATCCATGCATTCATTTTGACCATTAATCCATGCATTCTTTTTGGCCATCTTGCTTACAAATTAATCTTCTGTTCACTTATCTATCACTTAGAGAGTATAAGGATGACAAGGCGCTGCCGCCTCAAGCCCATGAAGAGGGAGTACTGCTTCATGATCGTTGCAGGTCTTGATCCACAAGCTTGAGCTTGGCTTAGATATTTCATTTCAGGTTTCTTGTGCATGACATATTTTGCTTCTTGCATGCAGGCATCATTTCCCAGGAGGTCCTCCTTCTCCCTATGTGAAGCCACATATGGACAAACATCTCTTGTTTATTATCTGCCAAGCTGGTTCGCAATCATTTATCTATAAAACCAGTCTCATGGATCTGATTCCAAGGTTAGGAATAGCTCCTCCTCTCAAACCGCATTACATTGTACATGGAGATGATGATGGTCAGAGGCACTTTTTTCTCACTAGCTCAGAACTATGTGCCGTCTCATTCCTGAAAGATGGCATGCATGTGCTTAACCTGGACACCAGACGTCAGGATTTCGATCACCTTGCACGGCGGCCTGTTTCTCCATTTGATCCTTTTGTAATGGTTATCCAAGTTGGTCGCGCGACTCTTGCTCTTACTGAAACTCTCCACGTTTATCGTCAGTCCCACCTTATTCGCCCTACTGGATCGACCTCATGGGTGCGCTGCGTCGCAGATCGGTCTCACCTTCTTGACAGGAAGGTCAAGCTGTCCGGATATGTAGTAGTGGGTGATGATTCCTTTATAGTCTGTGATACTGTCACATGTTCTTGTCTTCGGTTTGACCTGAATGCCAAGCAGTGGCATGTTGTCATGCCTTGGGCTCCTTTGGGAGAATGCCTGCCAAGGGATATGTCCAGATACTCCTTCCTAAATGGCAGATGTGTATTTGTTGATGGTTTTATCTACACATGCTCACGAAATGGGCTTGCTGCTTATGAACTACTCTCTGAAAATCATTGTGTGTACCTCAAGGACCCAATCTTTTTCCCATTCTCATGGAAGAGTGAAGATTGGCAGAGTGAAAGAATGTGTTTGGATTATGCTGGAAAAGACGTCAGCTCAGGTGCCATCTTGTTTTGGGTGGTGCAAGGTAAATCTCTCTCTCTCTCTCTCTCTCTCTCTCTCTCTCTCTCTCTCTCTCTCTCTCTCTCTCTCTCTCTCTCTCTCTCTCTCTCTCTCTCTCTCATATGCATTTCATGAAAAAGATGCCATGGCCTCTAATGCTCTTGTATATATATAGGTTTGCAAATTAAATCTCGCCCCCTCAAGAATCAGCTATGGATCACTGCCGTCCAGGTTAAGACTGAGAAAACATCCAGCAAGAGCATGAAACCGGTGGGAATTAAGCATGTGGTCTCTGCCACACGTCTGATTGATCAAGAGAAAACAATTGATCAGAAGGAAGTAATCAGTACCAGATGTTGTGCTGTCTCTTTCTGATGCCGTATTATGGCACCTTATTTTATGGTATTCCAATTTGCCAGTTATTTTGCTCACAAGTCAACTTGTACTTTATTTTGGTAGACTCTCATTTGACCAGCTATTCACAAGTGAACTGGTTCTAAGTGAAGTTGTACGCACCTCTTGACTGCAACCGGATAGTACCAGAGATGTTGTGCTGTCTCTTTCTGATGCCCTATTATGCCACCTTTGTGGTGTTTGGAATGGCCAGTTATTTTACTCACAAGTCAACATGTACTTTATTTTGGTAGACTCTCATTGGATCAGCTAGTGACAAGTGTATGCACCTCTTGGTTTTTCTGTGAATTCTGTGAACCAGCTAGTGGCAAGTGTATGCACCTCTTGGTTCTTCTGTGAATTCTGTGGACTTGTATGCACCTTGCTTGGAACTGTAAAGTTGAATTAGGGATGTGCATTGGGTTTATATGAAGTGATAAAATGGCCATTTAAATAATCACAAAGTTCAGCATTACTTATTGGGGGCCACTACAATATACACAACCTTTAATTCATTTAAGCAAATCAGGTGTTGTGTGGTGTTACATAACCTGAGGATATGTCATGCGACTGTCCCTAATAGGGCACTTCTAACCTTTCTTTTTGATTTTTGATTTCCATGTTTTGGCTAACCTTCTACCTTTCTTTTTGTTTTTGGGTTTACATGTTTTGTTTTGGCTCGCTTTGGCCCTTTTTTTTTTTGCCTTAGGAGAGCTGTTTTTAGGATTGCTTCGCCAAGCCGTACTTATTGCACTTGTTTGATTCAAATCAAACAGTAAGATAAAAAAAAGCCCTCCCCCCGATCTCCTAACGAAGTAGGGCACATGTACCATCTTGATATGTGCCAAAGTCTTTTCTCCTTTTCTTTTGTGGGAACCTAAAATTACGGTTTTTTTCCTTTTCTTTTGTGGAACCTAAAATTACGTCTTCTCTTTTCTTTTGTGGAACCTAAAATTACGTTTTTCTATTTTGGGGGACTTAAGAAGAAAAAATTACCGTTGTTTAATTGGAACGCAGAATTCCAGTCTCCCCTACCTACGTTCCTGTTTATTCAGCGATATATGAGTGACCTGGACCTAATTCCCGTAGAACAATGTCCGAGCTCATGCTCCAGCTGGTGGTTGAAGATGGACTCATGTTGATGCTTAGGCTAACCGCCCTGGTTCGAGTCCTGGCTTGGGCGAGGGGGGTGCTTAGAGATTTTCTCCTATAAAAATATGCCGCCAAGGGCTAGTCCTGGCCGGTCTTTTTTTTTTTTAAGAATCATGTTGATGCAGCAATAAAAAGACATGGTGATAGGGGTGTTACCGCTGCTATTACAGGGGAGTATTTGGGTTCCTCTATATCACAAACTTTACGGATCCGGAGACCCTCGAAGCTATGGCCTATGGCGCATGCAGGCGCTATCTCGATTGACTGTGCAATGATTCAAGGCAATCACTCAGGATCATCAAATAAATTCAAGGCAATCACTCGGGATCATTAGGAATGATCATCAAAGAAATTCAAAGGAAGATGGAAGATTTTGAGTTTGTTTAGATTATTCACGAGAAAAGAGAGCACGTGTGTTGGCTAAAGCAGGCACTACCTTAGGCGTAGGTGTCGGTGCTAAATCCGACAGATCTCGAGGTAGGGTCCTAAGCTAGGCGTCTTGTAGCGATAGCAACATGGACACATGATTTTACCCAAGTTCGAGATTGTATTAATATATTGGGGATAGTATAGTACCGATATCTACCACGGTATTGTTGTAATGAATATAAGATGTCCTATTGACTAGCGTAGTCTCGGTTTATATAATGCATCAGAGGCCTAGGGTTTAGAAGAGTCCTCGTCTTGTGCGCTAAGTCTTATGAAATCTTCCTTGTATACGTCATGGGCTGCCTGAAGTAGCCCATTCGCGAACCGTCATGGGGGTCCTCTTTCCGACCTACCTGGTCGGGAGACGACGTGGTGAGTACCCCATAGTACAGGACTCCAACAGTAGCCCCTTGAACCGATCTTCTAGTTGGGGACGCTTGTAACGCCCCGCATCCGATGCGCCAGGTGTCCGCCAGTTATTCGTCATCGTTGCCATGTCATTTGCTTGCGTGTTGCATTTTGCCATGTCATCATCTGCATTTCATCTGCATGTTTTTCAAAACTTGCATCCGTTCGGGTTTCGCCGGTTCTCTCCGTTGTCCATTCTGAGCCAGACACACTCGCACGCGCCCGCGGCACCTCCGTAATATTATTTTATAAGTGGCATAAAAATGTTCTCGGAATGGGTTGAAACTTGTCGTCGGTCTTATTATAGTGTAGACAAGCCGCCTACCAAGTTTCGTCGCATTCGGAGTCCATTTGATAGCCCAACCGTTAAACCTACAACCGCAATATAGCCGGTCTATCGTCGGACGTTTTCGGTCTCCAGAAACCCGTGCCGAACTGCCGTCTCTTCTCTTCCCACAACCCACCTAGGCCCAGCCTACCTCTCCTCACGTCCGGAACCGCCCGATCGCGATCGGAGGGTCCAGAAACCCCCCCTAAACCCAAACCCTAGCCATCCCTGCCTATAAATGGACACCCCCTTGTCCATTTTGGGCAGCCTAGCCCCTCCACCTACCTCTAGCCTTCCCCCTCGGATCGCCGCCGCCACCACCACGAAATCCGCGCCTCCAGCCGCCTTCCCCATCGGTTTCAGCGCCCGGCCGACCCTACTCCGCCACTTGGTGCGTCGCCGTTCGCGAGCCGCCGCCCGGCTGGCGCCCGACCAGGCGTCGACACGTCGCCGCCTGCCCGCCGCCGCGCGGCTCGAGCCCAACCGCGGCCCGCCTGGGCCGATCTGGGCTGAGGTGCCCGCATCGCGCGCCCGCCGCCATGGACGCCAAGCGCCCGCCGCCGAAGCGCCATCATGCTCCTCGCGCCCTTCGCCCGGCGCGCTGCCGCCTTGCCCTCGCCGCCGACCCTCGCGCACCGCCGGAGGACCACCGCCGCCTCGGACCCCGCGCCTTCCCTGCGCCAGCGCGCGCCTCCGCCTCCCGCTGCGGCGCCGCTGCGCCTCCCGTGCCGGCCCGGCCGGATCCGCCCGGATCCGGTCCAGGGCCACCTCCCCGCGCCATCCCCGACCTCGCCGGAGACCTCCTCGGCCACCACACCGGCAAGCCGCCACCTGCTTCGTTATCCGTGCCGCGGTCAACCCGAGTCTGCAAGGTGAAATTTCCACGAAGTCCCAAGATATTTTTGCATTATCATGCCATGTTCATCGCATCATAACTTGCTGTATACTGCTCCGTTTCGTGCGTGTAATATGTCAAATTGTGCGACTCGACGAGTTTTCATTCCATTGCAGCAGGTTCATTTGAGTTCATCTTGATGCCTGAATCATTGTTACAAGAATGTTATATGATGTTGTCTGCTGGCTGTTAACAGAACTTGATGATTTGTCATTTTTGTTGCATTTGATGTGTGCATCCTATGAGGTTGATGTCTACATGTGTTTTGAACTATGTCATGCCATCATCACAGTGTTGCCATCCATGGATTTTTGTGGGTCTTGTATTGAGTGCATCGAGCTTGTTAAGTAGGGTACTTGCTGTTGATGTTTGCTAGGCTGATTCTGTTATATTATGATGCTATGTAAACCTGCTGCTACAAGTCATTCTATGCATAATCTGGCGATGTTCACTAAGGATGTTTTGTTAAACATGTCTTTCTCTATCCACCCATGCCCTTTGTTTCAATTATAGTCGGCTGCAACTTGTTGTAATCTTGCTCCAAATTTGCTAAATAATGTTGCTGTCAGCCTGTTAACTTTATGTTCAGTTTTGTCATGCGTTTTGCTAGTGGTCCATGCACCCTATGAACTTGCTATTGCCATTCTTAGTTTCATAAACATGTCTTATTACTGTTGGTTGCCTTGCCATGCCATGTAATGCTCTGTGGTGAGTGGTACAAGCTCACCAACATGCCTACTTATTGTTGTTCCTGCCATGTATAAATCTGTCATATCATTTGCCATGTTTACATGGGTGCCATTATATCTTCTGATCCTTTTTGGCTCATGGTCATTAAAGGACTTTTGTTCTATGCAATTAGTAGGTTCATTCCATGCTCTAGTTTGACATGATAGCTTGCTGTAACATGTTGTTTGATAGCTCTAAACATTGCAACCTGATGTTATTTCTGCAAAGTCTGAAACTGTTATTATTTGCAATCTTGCCATGTCTTTTGAGCATGTTCTAATATTTTCTGGAGATAGCTCTGTCTTTATCTTTTGTCATGCTTTACCTGTACATCACCTCCATGCCTTTTGTTTTGATGTTAGGGTGATGTAGCATACTGTTTTGATGCTTGTAATATGCCTGGTTGCTGTTTTGGACAGATTGTTGCTATAACTTGTTTCATGTGTATGTGTTGAACCGTTGCTCCGTTTTGAGTGTGCTCTATATGAAACTTGCTTGATTTTGCATGTAGTTTCATATTATCATGTTGCATCCGTGTTTTGAGGTGTTTGCGTGATGTTTGGATGCATTTTGTATCAATGCCATGCTTATCTTGTTTTGCTCATATCTTCTAGGTCGTAGCTCCGAATCTAATGAACTTTATATGTAACTTGACTAGAATTTCGTGTAGATCATCGTGGTGCATCTTAACTTGCTGTTTAACAACTTGAACATAAGGTTTATTCAGATCTGGACCAATTTTGAAATTTGCATATGAGGACCTACCGGAATTGTTATATGTTGTTCCCGGCCTCATTTAAACTTGCTTTGATGTGTTGCTCTTGTTTGCATCATCTCTTGCCATGAGTAGATTCATGTATCTTTTTCATGCATCATGCTTGTTGTGCATCATGCCTTGTTCATGTTTGGTGTGTTTACCATGTTGTGTGCTTCTTCTCGATAGTTCCCGTTTCGTTGCGACCGTGAGGATTCGTTCGTCTACGCTTGGTTCGATTTCAGGCAACATGACCGTCACCTTGGATCTCATTACTATCATTGCTATGCTAGTTGCTTCATTCTATCGCTATGCTGTGTTACCTACCACTTGCTTCAAGCCTCCCAAATTGCCATGAACCTCTAACCTTTGTCACCCTTCCTAGCAAACCGTTGTTTGGCTATGTTACCGCTTTGCTCAGCCCCTCTTATAGCGTTGGTAGTTGCAGGTGAAGTTGAAGATTGCTCCATATTGGATTATGTTTATGTTGGGATATCACAATATCTCTTATATTATTAATGCATCTATATACTTGGTAAAGGGTGGAAGGCTCGGCCTTATGCCTGGTGTTTTGTTTCACTCTTGCCGCCCTAATTTCCGTCATATCCGTATCATGTTCCCGGATTTTGCGTCCCTAACGCGGTTGGGTGATTTATGGGACCCCCTTGACAGTTCGCTTTGAATAAAACTCTTCCAGCAAGGCCCAACATTGGTTTTATCATTTGCCTCACCTAGCCCTTTTTCCCTTGGGAGTCGCGCTCTCAAGGGTCATCTTCATTTTAGGGGCCCCCGGCCAATGCTTGTCTAAGTGTTGGTGAAACTAGAGCCACTTGCAGCGCCACCTCGGGAAACTTGAGGGCTGGTTCTAGTTGTACGTCGCTCATCCCGTCGTGGCTCGAGATGAGATATGCGCGGCTACTATCGTGGATGTCGGCACGGGAGGTCTTCTTGGTCTTGTTTTATTGCTGTCGAAATGTCTTGTAGCCGGGATTCCGAGATCGATCGGGTCTTCGGGAGAAGGAATATCCTTCGTTGATCGCGAGAGCTTATCATGGGCTAAGTTGGGACACCCTGCAGGGTATAAACTTTCGAGAGGCGTGCGCGGTTATGTGGCGTATGGAAATTTGTTAATATTCGGTTGTAGTAAACTTGAAGTAAACTCTTCTAAAATACACCAATCGTAATGCGTAACCGTGAGTGTCTCTTTTCGGGGTTGATCGAGAGGAGAACACGGTTTCGGGTTATGTCTCGACGTAAGTAGGAGTTCAGGATCACTTCTTGATCATTACTAGTTGACGACCGTTCCTTTGTTTCTCTTCTCGCTCTCATTTGCGTATGTTAGCCACCATATATGCTTAGCCGCTGCTGCAACCTCACCACTTTACCCCTTCCTTTCCCATTAAGCTTTGCTAGGCTTGATACCAATGGTAATGGGATTGCTGAGTCCTCGTGGCTCTGATTACTACAACAACAGTTGCAGGTACAGGTTGTGCGATGATCATGACGTGAGAGCGATGTTTATCTTGTGTTGGAGTTCTTCTTCTTCTTCGTTGATCAGGGGTTAGGTTCCAGGTCGGCAGCCTGGGCTAGCAGGGTGGATATTGTTTGAGTTTCTGTTTATGATTCATCCGTAGTCGGATGTTGATCTTGTTTGTGGTATTGTTGTATTGTTGTATTCATGTGACATTGTATGTTATGTATGTATCCCCATATATTATGTAATGTTGATGTAATGATATCCACCTTGCAAAAGCGTCTTCAAGATGCGCTTCTATCCTTGGTGGGACCTTCGAGTTCCTTTAGGATAGGGTCGCATCTTGGGCGTGACAAGTTGGTATCAGAGCCTCGACCGACCATAGGAGCCCCCTTGTTTGTTGGCCGTTGTTGAGTCTAGAAGAAAACTATTTTGAGTATTAGGATTATATATATCGGAGAGTAGGATTCTTTTTACTCCTCAACCCCTTCGTCGCTCTGGTGAGGAATCTTGACGTAGGTGTTTTGAATTACTCCTCTTCCCTTTCAAACTTTCTTTAGGATCACGTAGTTGGTTTTTCGATCGTTGTTCCTCAGGTCTTTGCATCCGGTGCATTTCTCGTCAAGGTGATTCGACCCTCTCCGTTTTTGCAAGTTCAATCCTCAGTTGTTTTTTCCCACCCGCCCACCCCTTTTCTTCTTGGAGCCGGAGTCTGTAATCGAGTATCCATCCTACTCGTGTGAAGCCTTTGCATTCTTTCAACCGGTGTTTTCTCTTCAAGTTATTCATCAGTTTTTTCCCCTCCAAGTCGCTTTGTTTTTCCCGCCCTCCGACCCTCTTTCTTCCCGAACTCGAGTCTCTTCGAGCATCAATTTCATTCGTATGGAACCTCTTGATCTTCGTAAATAATTTCAACCGGTGAATTCTCATCAAGTTAATCGTTGTTCGTCTCATTTTCTTTTCCGGTGGTTTCAATTCACGTTTTTTCGATGTTGATCATATTCATGTCGTCGACTCAAGTGCTTTCTTTGCTCGCTCGCCTCTCGCCAGTTTATCCTTCTAGTGTGCTCAAGACATCTCATGAGATTCATCAGTGTTCCATTTAATTCGAGGTTGTCACCTCATTCAAATATTTCAATTGTTCCGGTGCATCATCTATCTCTTCAACAATCCTTTTGAACGGTGTTTTTTCTCTTCAGTGGGCCCTAACCCACAGGTCTTTTCCCAGGATCTTACCTGACTCTTCTAATTGCCCCGGAGTTATTCTCAAATTCTTTTCAAAGGGTGATGTAAGAATGGATTTCATCAGTCAGATGCCTTTCCATGATCAATTTCAAATCATTATCATTGTTGCCTCAACCTCTTCGCTTTTTTTGTTCCCCCGGAGTGCCTTAAATTTTTTTACTGGTGTTCCTCGTCGTCATTCTCAACATTTGAAGACCGAAGAAGAGTTCCTCTTAAATCTTGTCTGTTCTCTCGAAGATTCGCGATTCTAGCTTCATGTTATCCTCACGAATTATTCCATCTATCAGATACTCTTTTCTTACACATCCGGAGTATGTAAGAAGTTGTTTTCCCGTTTCTTTTCATCGGAGGCCATCATTCCAGAAGAATTCTTCGTCCTCACATTCTAGCTGTCGCTATCCATTTATCTCGGCGTATCTATCAAGTATTCTTTAATCAGCTTGTTATCTCTTCGTTCTTTTGCATCTAAATCCCCTCAAGCATAATTGCCTTCTAATTCTTCCCGGTGATTCATTATCTTTCACCAGTCATTTCCGAATCCTAACGGTGGTCCTTCAGATTCTTTTTCCTTGATTATCATTTTAATCCATTCGCTTCTTTGAATCCTACGGTGGTTCATGAAGACCTTCTCAAGTTTGCGATATGTCACCTCTCAATTCTTTTTCAAGAAGAATAAGTAGTATGCAAAATCCATTGCTTGTCATCAATTTAATTTGATGAAGGATAAGCATACAATAAATCTTATTCTTATTTCCTCGTAGTGTTTAATACCTTCCTTCGGAGTTTGTTCTTGGTGAATAAATTCTAGTTCCAAGTCTTTCCATCTTTTCTTCTCCGGAGTTCAAATTTCCTCGGCCATTTCGTCGGAACCTCCATCTAAATCACCGCAAGGTTTTAATCTTATTCTTTTCAAGCTTCAATTCGATGTCATCATCCTTTTATTACCGGAGTTCTTCATGGTGGTTCTTCATGATTTAATTCATTCTTCAAGAGTTCTTCAAGATTATTGTTGGTGGAGCTCAAGTATCCTTCTTCTTGCTTCTCAAAGTGCAAATAATTCTCCGTATTCTTTTGAAGTGGAGTTTTGCATTTCTTAGTTCTTCTCAGCCTTTCAATCATTTCCGTTTGCGGTCGGTTATCACCTCATTAATTTCGAGATGTTTTCCATAAGTCCACAACAATCTTATTCTTTTCGTTGGTGATTTTATCAACAACTCAGGTCAATCCTTTTCTTCTAAGGTTGCTTTCAATTTCATTCGTGGCACAAGTTGTCATTTTCTTTTCCGTTCTTTTCATTCAACTTTTTCAATTCTTTCTGGAGGTTTTGTGGCTTGTCTTCATCATGTATCATTCCATCCTCTCAAGCTCGTGTTATATTCCTCCATGTTTAGGTGGAGTGCTGCCTAAATCCTTCCAGTCTTATTCGCTTCTTATCTCGTCCTAACCGAAGTGCTTCATAGTCTATTTGATTCCGTGAGCTTTCGATTCTCGTCCTTCTCATCGTTCCTCTCTTCTTCTTGAGTGCTCTCGACTTTGGTCATCATCTCTTTTTGTTCTTATTTCACCTCATCCCTTTCCCTTCCGTCTCGGTCCTAATATCTCGGGACGAGATCTCTTGTTAGTGGAGGAGTGTTGTAACCCCCCGCATCCGATGCGTCAGGTGTCCGCCAGTTATTCGTCGTCGTTGCCATGTCATTTGCTTGCGTGTTGCATTTTGCCATGTCAACATTTGCATTTCATCTGCATGTTTTTCAAAACTTGCATCCGTTCGGGTTTCGCCGGTTCTCTCCGTTGTCCATTCTGAGCCAGACACACTCGCACGCGCCCGCGGCACCTCCGTAATATTATTTTATAAGTGGCATAAAAATGTTCTCGGAATTGGTTGAAACTTGTCGTGCGGTCTTATTATAGTGTAGACAGGCCGCCTGCCAAGTTTCGTCGCATTCGGAGTCCATTTGATAGCCCAACCGTTAAACCTACAACCTCAAGTCTATCGTCGGACGTTTTCGGTCTCCGGAAACCCGTGCCGGACTGCCTTCTCTTCTCTTCCCACAACCCACCTAGGCCCAGCCTACCTCCCTTCACGTCCGGAACCGCCCGATCGCGATCGGAGGGACCAGAAACCCCCCTAAACCCAAACCCTAGCCATCCCTGCCTATAAATGGACACCCCCTTGTCCATTTTGGGCAGCCTAGCCCCTCCACCTACCTCTAGCCTTCCCCCTCGGATCGCCGCCGCTGCCACCTCGAAATGCGCCTCGGCCGCCTCCCCACGGTTTTGGCCGGCCGACCCTACTCCGCCACTTAGCGCGCCTTGCTGTTCATGAGCCGCCGCCCGGCCTTGGCGCCCGGCCAAGGCGTCGAGACGTCGTCCCCTGCCTCCCCACGCCGCGCGGCCACAGGAGCCCAACCGCGGCCCAGGGCCCGATCTGGGCACGAGGTGCAGATCGCGCCGCCCGCCAGCGGGACGCCAGCGCCGCGCACGCCTCCTCGGCGCCGGCATGCTCCGCGCCCGCCCGGCGCGCCGCCGCCTTTCCTCGCCGCCGACCCTCCGCGCCTCGCGCTGCCTGCCGGAGGACCCAGCCGCCGCCTCGGACCTCGCGCCGCCGCGCCCTGCGCTGACGTCGCGCCTCGCCTCCTCGCCGCGGCGCCGCCTCTCGCCTTGCGCCCGCCCGGCCGGATCCGCCGGATCCGGTCGAGGCCACCTCCTGCGCCATCCCGACCTCGTCCGGAGACCTCTCGGCCACCACTCCGGCGAGCCGCCACCTGCTTCGTTATCCGTGCCGCGGTCAACCCGAGTCCGCGAGGTGAAATTTCCACCAAGTCCCAAGATATTTTTGCATTATCATGCCATGTTCATCGCATCATAACTTGTTGTATGCTACTCCGTTTCGTGCGTGTAATATGTCTAATTGTGCGCGTCGACGAGTACTTCATTTCATTCCATTACATCAGGTTCATTTGAGTTCATTTTGATTCCTAAGTCATCGTTGCAAGAATGCTATATGATGTTGTCTGCTGGCTGTTAACAGAACTTGATGATTTGTCATTTTTGTTGTGTTTGATGTGTGCATCCTATGAGGTTGATGTGTACATGTGTTTTGAACTATGTCATTCCATCATCACAGTGTTGCAATCCATGGATTTTTGTGGGTCTTGCTGTGAGTGCATCGAGCTTGTTAAGTAGGGTACTTGCTGTTGCTGTTTGCTAGGCTGATTCTGTTATATTATGATGCTATGTAAACCTGCTGCTACAAGTCATTCTATGCATAATGTGGAGATGTTCACTAAGGATGTTTTGTTATATATGTCTTGCTCTATCCACCCATGTACTTGTTTACAACTATACTCTTCTTTAAATTGTTGTAATCTTGCTCCAAAGTTGCTAAATAATGTTTCTGTCAGCCTGTTAACTTTATGTTCTGTTTTGTCATGCGTTTTGCTAGTGATCCATGCACCCTATGAACTTGCAATTGCCATGCTTAGCTTCATAAACATGTCTTATTACTGTTGGTTGCTTTGGCATGCCATGTAATGCTCTGTGGTGAGTGGTACAAGCTCACCAACATGCCTACTTATTGTTGTTCCTGCCATGTATAAATCTGTCATATCATTTGCCATGTTTACATGTGTGCCATTATATCTTCTGATCCTTTTTCGCACATGGTCAGTAAAGGACTTTTGTTCTATGCAATTAGTACGTTCATGCCATGCTCTAGTTTGACATGATAGCTTGCTGAAACATGTTGTTTGATAGCTCTAAACATTGCAACCTGATGTTATTTCTGCAAAGTCTGAGACTGTTATTATTTGCAATCTTGCCATGTCTTTTGAGCATGTACTAGTATTTTCTGGAGATAGCTCAGTGTTTATATTTTTTCATGCTTTACCTGTACATCACGTCCATGCCTTTTGTTTTTATGTTAGGGTGCTGTAGCATATTGTTTTGATGCTTGTAATATGCACGGTTGCTTTATTCCGGACAGATTGTTGCTATAACTTGTTTCATGTGTATGTGTTGAACCATTGCTCCGTTTTGAGTGTGCTCTATATGAAACTTGCTTGATTTTGCATGTAGTTTAATATTATCATGTTGCATCCTTGTTTTGAGGTGTTTGCGTGATGTTTGGATGCATTTTGTATCAATGCCATGCTTATCTTGTTTTGCTCATATCTTCTAGGCCGTAGTCTTAATCTAATGAACTTTATATGTAACTTGACTAGAATTTCGTGTAGATCATCATGGTGCATCTTAACTTGCTGTTTAACAACTTGAACATAAGGTTTATTCAGATCTGGACCAATTTCGAAATTTGCATATGAGGACCCTCTGGAATTGTTATATGTTGTTCCGGCCTCATTTAAACTTGCTTTGATGTGTTGCTCTTGTTTGCATCATCTCTTGCCATGAGTAGCTTCATGTAGCTTTGTCATGCATCATTCTTGTTGTGCATCATGCCTTGTTCATGTGTGGTGTGTTTACCATGTTGTGTGCTTCTTCTCGATAGTTCCTGCTTTCGCTATGATCGTGAGGATTCGCTCGCTCACGCTTGGTTCGACTTCGTGGCTTCATCTTCTTCATGGACTTGTCCTTCTTCCTAGCGGGATTTCAGGCAAGATGACCGTCACCTTGGATCTCATTACTATCATTGCTATGCTAGTTGCTTCGTTCTATCGCTATGCTGCGTTACCTACCACTTGCTTCAAGCCTTCCAAATTGCCATGAACCTCTAACCTTTGTCACCCTTCCTAGCAAACCGTTGTTTGGCTATGTTACCGCTTGGCTCAGCCCCTCTTATAGCGTTGGTAGTTGCAGGTGAAGTTGAAGATTGCTCCATATTGGATTATGTTTATGTTGGGATATCACAATATCTCTTATATTATTAATGCATCTATATACTTGGTAAAGGGTGGAAGGCTCGGCCTTATGCCTGGTGTTTTGTTCCACTCTTACCGCCCTAGTTTCCGTCATATCGGTATTATGTTCCCGGATTTTGCGTCCCTAACACGGTTGGGTGATTTATGGGATCCCCTTGACAGTTCGCTTTGAATAAAACTCTTCCAAAGAAGGCCCAACATTGGTTTTACCATTTACCTCACCTAGCCCTTTTTCCCTTGGGAGTCGCTCTCAAGGGTCATCTTCATTTTAGCCCCCTGTGCCAATGCTTGTCTAAGTGTTGGTCCAAACTAGAGCCACTTGCAGCGCCACCTCGGGAAACTTGAGGGCTGGTTCTAGTTATGCGTCTTGCTCATCCGGTCGTGGCACGAGACGAGATCTGTGGCTACTATCGGGGATGTCGGCACGCCGGGAGGTCTTGCTGGTCTTGTTTTATTCTTTGTCGAAATGTCTTGTAGCCGGATTCCGAGACTGATCGGGTCTTCCGGGAGAAGGAATATCCTTCGTTGATCGCGAGAGCTTATCATGGGCTAAGTTGGGACACCCTGCAGGTATAAACTTTTCGAGAGCCGTGCCCGGTTATGTGGCAGATGGGAATTTGTTAATATCCGGTTGTAGTAAACTTGAAGTAAACTCTTCTAAAATACACCAACCGTGCGTAATCGCGTGAGTGTCTCTTTTCGGGGTTGATCGAGAGGGGAACACGGTTTCTGGGTTATGTCTGGCGTAAGTAGGAGTTCGGATCACTTACTGATCATTACTAGTTGATGACCGTTCCTTTGTTTCTCTTCTCGCTCTCATTTGCGTATGTTAGCCACCATATATGCTTAGCCGTTGCTGCAACCTCACCACTTTACCCCTTTCTTTCCCATTAAGCTTTGCTAGTCTTGATACCAATGGTAATGGGATTGCTGAGTCCTCGTGGCTCACAGATTACTACAACAACAGTTGCAGGTACAGGTTGTGCGATGATCATGATGTGAGAGCGATGTTTATGTTGTGTTGGAGTTCTTCTTCTTCTACGTCGATCAAGGGATAGGTTCCAGGTCGGCAGCCTGGGCTAGCAGGGTGGATATTGTTTGAGTTTCTGTTTATGATTCATCCGTAGTCGGATGTTGATCTTGTATGTGGTATTGTTGTATTGTTGTATTCATGTGACATTGTATGTTATGTATGTATCCCCATCTATTATGTAATGTTGATGTAATGATATCCACCTTGCAAAAGCGTCTTCAAGATGCGCTCCTATCCTTGGTGGGACCTTCGAGTTCCTTTAGGATAGGGTCGCATCTTGGGCGTGACAACGCTCCTTGGTTCTTCTGAACTGTTCTTTGTCTTCGCTCGTCGGTCTTGAAATCTGGTTCAGCAAATTTCTCATCTTCGATCTTCAGGATCGCTGATGTGTATTCGAAGAGTTCACACGTCAAGCATCCGAGAAGCCCCTTAAGTTCCCGACCTTTATCAATGCCTTGTTATTTTTATGCCACACCCCGGGTTTAAAGTTTTTCCCGTGCGACGGTGTCCTCTTGCAGCCGAGTACCAAAGCAGGACCGCATCTGAGGTGTCTCTATGCAGCCGAGCTCCAACGTCGGTCTGCATCTGAGGTGTTATAGATTAACTCAATTTGAAAAAGTTGAAGGGGTTCAAGCTCAATGCGTGAAAAGTCCTATGTGAAGCTAGCCACTCACATTTGAGCTTTATGCTGGTCTGCTTCCAAGGTGGTGCACCACCTCAGCCTTGGGCTCATTTTTTGCGGATATTTTTTCTGAGTGGTGTAGTTTATTCTCTCTCGAGATGTATAACCAGTAGCCCTCAAGGTGTGTGCCGGCCTAAAATTCGAGATGCACTTGAATGATAACATAAAACTGTTGATCTCGGTAGCCCCTGAGACTCAGGTCGATTGACGTAATGGTCTGAGGATCAAGTCCTTGCTCGGTAGTATACTTTTAGGAACGGAAACACGGCGCGCAATAGTTCTCGAGACTCAGACTGGGTGCGTCCGACCAACTAGAGTATCATAATCTCCTCGGAAACCATTTTGCACTTTGATTTTTAATTGAATTGTCAATGCAGTAGCCCACGAGCCATATGTCGGGTGGAAACACCTGATCAGGGGATTGATGTACCCCTTTAATGGCTTTTGAGAAGCGCGAAGCCCAGTAGCCTTCGAGCCTTAATTTGGGCACGGGTGGCCAAATTAAGGACCGACATGCGTTTGACACAAAATTTTGTTACGTTTAACACAGAATTTTCGGCAAGAGAATAAAGATCTCTTAAATAAGCTAGAGCTAATCAAAGCCAAGCTTGCCGAGTCGCAGAAAGAAGTGCCCAATGTCAAGAAATTCACCCAAGAGGCACATGGCAAGTTTAATACTTGACCTATGCTACCAATATGATGATTACCTATGCTCGAGAAGCGTGGACCATGGCTAAGAAGCACTATCGTCTATTGAAGACCGAAGTGCTTGCCAAGGTCAGCCCCAAAGTCTTGATGGGAAGGAAATTAAGGCCAACAAGAATTATGTGAACATCATGCATGCTTTGCTTTCGGCTAACCGAAAATGATTTTCTCCTCGATACCCTTATAGATGGCCTTGAATAAATTTTGTAAACAGTTAATGCTGAATGATGACTTTATGTATCTATGTACTTTTGTCATTTTGAACGCTCATATCCGCAGATTTTATACTCGTTTAACCTGCCATCGGCTTCTACTTCCTCGTCCAGAGGACAAGGAGTGTACCCAACGTCAGCCTGAGTCCTCGGGCAGCGCTTGTAGGGAACAAGGCAATCCGGCCATAAGGTCACAAAAAAATATCCTTGCAGAGAGTTATGTTATATTCCTATTTAACACAAGTCACATCTTCAGTGAAAAATAGTTCCTCCAAGAGTTCCTTTTCCTAGGGTGTCATGTTAATCACGACGAATTAGTCGATATCCCAATATACTTTCTCGAAGCCTCGACTCCAGAATATCCTCTGTGTAATAGGTACACTCTATCCCCTACGTCAAGCGCCCTTTAAAAAGGACTTGATTTTTCACTTCCTGTGTTGCCGACCAATTATATTCTTTTGACCGCTTTGCTTCGGCTTCACCGATTTGAGCTACTTGCGAGTTGACCCAAAAGTAACAATCACAGAGGTGCTCTCTTTACCCCTTAGACGAATTCGCCGGAAACATAAGCGGTAAGCACATGAGTGAGGCAACCCTGCTTGGCAAAAAATCTCAAGTCAAATTGATGCATAATGTGGCTTTTATAACAATTTGTGGGAAAACATCGCTCATATATCAAATACAAATACTGAGGATATGTTGGGCTCTCCAGGAGTCCCGAGGTGCTCACGCCGAGGTGGCTCAAAGAGCCCCTGGTACAATTTATTGGACTCTTTGTTAGGTTCAAAGTGTTTTATACGAAGAAATCGAGGTAAGTATTGTGCAGTTTTCTTTCAAAGACGACTGGATTGGTTTTCTATAAGTGACATTGGACAAGCCGAGCACCTTTGTGAAAGCAAGCTTTGTGACTTATGGAAAAGTCCTTTGTTTTACATAGGCAACCTTTATCATTAATATTTACGATCGATCGGTCGATTTGCACATGTTTGTGGCGGTCGGTTTCATTTGTACATTGCAGGTTTATGCTATATGTTATTTTGACTCGACCATGACTATTTAAGATGTGTAGTTGGCCAGTTGTCGGCTTCCAGCCCTTAGTACAAACTACTTAGGGTGTTCCCTTTCTGATTGTAACCCTTAGCCGATGTCTCGGTGCCCGGAGGTGGTTATATCAGTTGGAAAACTAGGCAATCAGACTTTTAGCGCTAAAATATACACTTAGTCGTAGGAGCATTAGGTGAGTGGCAACTTAATATCCCCGAGTATATGTCGAGTCTTTAGATCAGACGAGGTCGAACCACCTAAAATTCGTCTTTTTCGAAAAATAAAAGCACTTCGTTTTATACGATAGGCACTATAGGCTATATATAGTTTAACACCACCTACGGTTCGCCAACCGATTTACGTGTATTGTGACAGTCAACTTCCGATTTTATCCATCTGAGGTATTGACCGGTTAAATCATAAGTAACAATCACAATGGTTCTCCCGTTACACCCTTAGCCGAACAAAGCGGAAACATAAGGGGTAAATACAGGAGCCGGGCAACCCAACTATTGACCAAAGACACAAGTCGAGAACAATGCATATAAGTGCGAAATACCGAGGGCATTTTGCCGAGGACTCCATGGAGTATCTTAGCTTTTAGCGGGTTTGGCTCTTGTCGCAACCCCCCGTTAGTATTACCGATGATTTAAAGGCGTATGGCGTTGTATTGCGAGAGTTATGCTCGAAAAACCAAAAAACTTACGTAAAAGATTTATCTCTAAATTAAATCAAGTTATTTTTGTGCTAATCCAAATTTGGTCTTAAAACTAATTGCATGTTTCCGTCGTGCTTTAACATGACACATCGGATCTCTAGACTTCAATTGGGTCAGCCTTCAGCTTCAACCTCATTTTTTCGAGGACCGAGTGCTTCTCAGGCTAGTATAGCGAACTAAACTTGAGCATTTTTAGAGAGAAACCAAGCTATCCAACTATTTGACCGTACACTTGAGTCGAAAAAGGAGTAACAGAAAAAGACTTTGTAATGACTAAGAAGAAAAGTACTTAAAAACTACACATATAAGTTTATGAGAACTAGTTAACTTGGGTAGAGTAGGCGTTTTTAACAAACTATGTTTTTAACAATCAATGTTTTGCTTTTCACAAATATAATGCTTGGTTGAACTGAACAATTTTAAAAAAAAAATTGAGCAGGAAAGCGACTTAGCTGGTTAATGTGCTCCAGGCGTTGATTATCACTAGTAGAATATGACCCATTTATCCCGGTTACAGAGGCCCTTTAACCCCGGTTCTGGAACCGGGACTAAAGGGTCGGGACTAAAGCCCAAAACCTTTAGTCCCGGTTCGCTTATGAACCGGGACAGAAGGGGCTCCACGTGGCCGCTGCGGGGTGCCCAGGCAGAAGGACCTTTAGTCCCGGTTGGTAACACTAACTGGGACCAAAAGGCATTCACGCATCAGCATCTGGCAGGAGGTGGGGGGTTTTTTTGAAAGGGGGTGGGGGGTTTAGGGGTTTTGGAGGGTTAATTTAGGGGTTTCATATTATGTTAGCTAGCTAATAGAGAGAAGTGACCTCTCTTTATCTCCGTGCGTGGTTGACGCTAGCTACTATACATATATAGAGAACTCCACACGATAGCTAGTAAGCAAATGAAGGAACCATTAATTACACATGATCTTCATGAACATATACATAGAGAAGTGACCTCTCTTTCTCCGAGAGATTGGTCGAACAACAAGTTTTCATATATATATCCGACGCTACTAGCTACAAATATACAATATAACATCTCTCACAATCCCTAACATCTAAAGTCTAAATCAATTTTCACATGGTATTCTCCCTTCTCATTGATGACATGGTCAAGAAAGAATCCCGCCAATTCCTCTTGAATTGCTCGTATGCAATCATGTGGTAGGAGTTCATCCCGCGTCTGCCACATCTAATTTAAAGAAGGGGCTCAATACATATATATGAGTCAAACTCAACACAAATGATGGTAATAAAATAAAAGTATTATTGTTTACATACTTCAAATTGTTGCTTAGAATAGCCCTGCCGCCGAGAGGTCGCGTTGTAGATGAACTAGCAAACATAGTATCCACAAATATCATTCCCGGCTTCCTGCCACAAGCACTTTACGAGAAATAGAGTTCAATCAAACTGATAATCAAGCATGATAAATGGTATCGATGAAACTAGAATCAATGGGAGATGCGCGGAAGTAGGTAGTAGTACTTACTCTCGAGTGTGTAAATCACAACTCCCTCGGCAGTCCCGGAACAATTCTAGTGAACTCTTTCCAAACTCTGCCAGACAAAGAAAATAATTACTTGATATCAGGAAATGAAAAAAGTTGCCGATATGGTGCGATAATGATCGATTGAACCTACTTCTGGAGCATTGCAGTCATGTCCGCATAGTCCTGGGGATCTTTTCGTCTCGAGTCTAAGACGGTTACTACTCACCGGTCAAGCTTAATCTCTAGCAGAATAAAGTGGAACCTGCGCATGCATGCATAACTCATCAATTACATTACTATAACCTCGAGTAATAAGGAAAACCGAATATGCACAAGATAGTAACACTCACAGGAAGTTGTAAGGAAAGAGTATTTTCTCTTTGTTTTGGTTTCAAAGCAACGATTGTAGCAAGTTGTCCTCGTTATCTGTGACTCAGTTTTTAACCGTCCATTCATGTATGATATTTGGGTTAATGAACCCAATTTCATATATTTGTGCTTTTCTATGCTCAACGATCTTCAATATGCATAATATAGTGATGATAATTATATATTCATGCAATGAAAAGGGCTGAGATATATATAGAGACTTAATTACAGAAGTAATAACACAGACAGTAGCAAGTCACGAGTTGTTTGTCGAGGGATAATTGATTGTATAACTGGAATAACTCCACAAATTCAACATGCAACAACTCAGTTCCAACGAGGTAGTGCTCCGGTTTAATTCTCAGCATCAAACTATCCTTCCCAGACTCGCTGCGGGTTTTCATGTACCATGCATGCAATTTTCGCATCATCGTTGTTAGAGGAGGATGATCAGGTTTGACGAGAGGCTGCCCGTACTGGTAATCAACAGGATTGGTACCCGGCACCATCCTCGGATGATTAGCGACGATATCGCTAGACACCTTGAGCGGGGGGCACGATTGGTTCACCTGTTCGCCGAGATGGGGATTTTTTCCCCACTTCTCCGTTCTGCTAACCTTGCATCACTGGAAGTACTTCCCGACCGCTTCGCATCTTTATATGTCTTTTTAAGATAGTGGACCTAGTTGGAATCCGGCAGAGGCAATGGTGGTCGCTTCAGGGCATCGATAGTGCGCTTCACTTTCACCGGATCTAGCGTCTCCTTCGGAGGTGGAGGTTTCTTTGCAAAAAAGTCCCTCACTTCGGCAGCACAGATCTCCTTGTTTTCCTTCTCGGTCCTCTCATATGGTAACTTTTTCGGAGCCTTGAGAGATGGACCGTATCTGAATTGCTTCACGCCTCTGCTTGTACTGCTAGCCGCCAGAGCGGCGGCGTCTCTCTTCCGCCATTGCTGACGAGGCGGAGAAGGAGGCGGAGTGCTCTGACGTGCCGGAGGAGCCGGAGCAGCGGCGTCTGTCTCCCGCTGTTGCTGACGAGGCGGAGAAGGAGGCGGAGTGCTCCAATGTGCAGGAGGAGGCGGAGGAGGAGGCGGAGTGCCCTCACGCGTCGGAGTAGGCGTAGAAGGAGGCGGAGTGCCCGGATCACTCACTGGAGGAGGAGGAGGCGGAGTGCCCTGACCCGCCGGAGGAGGAGGAGGAGGAGGAGGCATCCAGTTTGGAAGCTTGATGTACTCCTTCCTCAAAGCATAAACCAGCTGATTATCCCCTTCACCTGTAGGGTGGTCAAGCTCCAGCTCCTCAAATCCCTCCATTATTTGATCCACCGTCACACCAATATGGCCATGTGGAATCGGACGACAGTGAAAAGTTCCGTCAGCTAGGTGAAAATGTCCACTTTCCTTCCCAACAAGAGATGTCTCCATGTAATCAAAGCATGGACAACTGCCGCCAACTCAAGATCATGAGTGGGGTAGTTCTTTTCGTTGGGCTTCAACTGGCGAGAGGTATAAGCCACAACTCTCTTCTCTTGCATTAACACAGCAAGAGACCTTGAAGAGAAGCATCACAGAAAACTTGAATGGCTTGGATTCATCGGAGGAGTCAAGAGGCAGGAGCTGTGAGTTTCTCTTTGAGAGTATTGAAAGCAACGTCACACTCAGAAGACCAGACATACTTCACATGCTTCTGGAGGAGGTTGGAAAGAGGCTTTGCAATCTTGGAGAAGTTCTCAACGAATCTTCGGCAATAGCTTGCAAGACCAAGAAAGCTGCGGAGCTGCTTGACATTCTGAGGAGGTTCCCAATTCACAATTGCGGACACCTTCTCGGGATTAACTGTGATGCCCTTTGGCGGAGATGATATGACCAAGATAAAGCACTTCGTCGAGCCAAAATTCACATTTGGAGAACTTCGCATAGAATTGATACTCTCGAGCTTGTCTAGCACCAATCGCAAATGTTTGGCATGATCCTTCTTATTCTTGGAGAAGACCAAAATATCATCAAGATAGACCAAGACGAATTCATTGGTGTAGGGGTTGAAGATGAAATTCATCATCCGAGAGAAAGTTGGAGGAGCATTGACGAGGCCGAAAGACATGACAAGATATTCATAAGAACCAAAGCTTGTTCTGAATGCTGTCTTGGGAATATCTTGTTCACGAATGCGAATCTGATGATAACCCATACGAAGGTCAAGCTTGGAGAACAACGTAGCACCTTTGAGTTGCTCGAAAAGCTCATTGATGTTGGGAAGTGGATACTTGTTCTTGATTGTCTTCTTATTCAATGGACGGTAATCGGCGCAAAAGTCGGTCCGTGCCATCCTTCTTCTGGACAAAAGAACACCACAACCCCAAGGAGATGAACTCGGTCCGATCAAACCAGACGCTCTTGTTCATCGAGCTGCTTCTTCAATTCCTTCAGCTCATCAGGTCCAAGCTTGTATGGACGCTTGCAAACGGGTTGATGCGGGCTCAAGATCAATAACGAACTCAAGCGGCCGATGAGGAGGCATACCGGAAGCTCTTACGGAAAGACATCTTGGTACTCACAAACGATTTGGAATCGAGAGATGGCATTCAGTTCGCCCTTCTCATTGAGAGAAAACAACCGAATGGTTTCATCACGAAGCGGCATAGATGATCACATCATTAGAAGAGTGAGTCAATTGAATTTCCACGGCAGCACAATCAAGCTGAGCTTTGTCTTGATAAAGCCGATCCATTCCAAGAATAAGATCAATATCCGGTCACCAAGGACAAATGGTTTAGCCAAAAATCTATAATCGCCCATCTTGATAGAAACATCCGGAATCCTTGTGGTAGCCCTCATAGAAGAGGTGGAGAAACAACTCCCAAGGGTTTTTCCAGCATTTCCGAAATGAAATCATGCTTTGCAACAAATGATCTAGACATGAAACAATGCGATGCACCAGTATCAAATAGAACTTTTGCAGGAATATCATTAACTGGAAGATTACCCATAATCACATCAGAAGATTCCTCTGCTTGAGCTGCATTCATCATATTCACCTTGGCAGACTTGGGATTATGCTTGACCACTACATTGCTGGAAGATTTCACAGGAGGAGGCGGAAGGCGCCTTTGGTTGAAGCATTTGTTCGCATAGTGACCTTTCACGACATTTGTTGCAAGTCACCTCGAGAGCGGACGGTGGTAAGGAGCACTTGACCTTGGAGCTTGAGAATTAGACTTGTTACGATAGCTTGGGTTGGGTGGGTGGGAAGATCCACGGCCACCTGAGTTCTTCTCACGATAAGGCCGTGAACGGAGGAGGAGGAAGGTAAAACTTCTGCTTAGCTGCCACTTGAGAGGAAGAAGAAGACTGAACTGCATCCTGATTCTCTTCTTAGAAGCCTCACATTTGAGCTGGGCAGCTTCTTGCTTCAGTGCCATGTTGTAGAAATCATCATACTTAACTGGCTCAAAAAGCACAAGAGCTAATTGCAGATCTTCTCTCAGACCACCTCTGAATTGATAGATCATACTCTTTTCATCAGGCACGTCTTGCTTAGAAAAACGAGCGAGCTTCTGGAACTGGATATTGTATTGATAGACAGACATGTTGCCCTGCTTGAGATTGCGGAACTCCTCACGCTTGCTCTCAACAACACTTTTCGGAATGTGATGAGCTCTGAAATCACGGCGGAACTCATCCTGTAATGACACGACCTCCTCTGGAATTTTTGTATTCTTTGGTACCACTCGGCAGCTTGATCCTTGAGTTGAAGCGATGCAAACTTGACAAAGTCCTCGGTGCGACATTGCTACAATCAAAATGCTTGCAGATGTCCACAAGCCAATCGTCGGCGTCGTGGCCTCGACACGTAAACCTGAAAGACTTGACTGATTAGCGAGGAACCGACCGAGAGTAGCAAAGTGCGGCTGATTGTTGCCTTGACCTTGATTTCCTTGATTGCCTTGCCCCTGATGCGTTCTTGCAAGAGCTGCAAAATCATCGAGCATTGGCATTGGTGGCTGCCATGATAGCTTGCTGTGCCTCTGGAGGCGGAGGTGGAGGTGGAGGGTATTGGTCCCCATCATTGCGATCCGGATTAGAGCCGTTGGCGGAGCCATCTGAAGAGGGTGACATCCGTTAGTCCTTTGATAGACAAATTGATAAGTAGAATCAACGGATAGAAATTGCAACATATAGTCTTCACAATAAGCATTCGAACAAGAATGAACGAATGAATTCCAAAGTTAATCATCACACGTCCATTAAGGTGAGAAGCCACTTAGATAAAGATATGGAAACAACATCTGTCTTAGAAACAAATCGAATATCACAACTGAAAACAAAAGATTGGCTTCTAGAATGAGCGGAACAAACACACGATAGAGATTTACGCCCAAAGTGTTCGTGGTGGGGCCCACACGGACCTGACGTATAGCGGCCGTCATGAATGACAAACAAGACGTCCCGAATCAGCATAGCCAAGGATTCTTTAAGGCGTCTCACGACCACTTTAAATCGACCGTGAGCAGGCGGACCACTAGACGTTGAACCCCAATCTCAAATCATACATACATCGGAAAGATATCCTATAAGCTACTAGAATTCCCACCTATAAACTCCCGAAACTTTCTGGTTATGCAATCTGGTGTTGGGGATACAGGGACACAAAATATATCACCCAAACTAACAATACCTAGATCCAAATTTGTATCCATCCGTCAACACATAACAAAGAAATCCTCGGAAATCGTGTACCTCGACCTTGAAAAACATCCGTTATACAAGTCATGGCAATAATCCACTTTTCGCCTCGATCGGGCTATCGGGGTTATCTCACCAACAACTGCACAAAAGAGATTTCGATGTCGGCAAAACTCAGGTATTCCAGAGCTGCAACAATAAAATTGTGACGACAACACCTCGGAGCTCAACTCCCGGGACACCGCCACAACCCCTAAATGTCGAGGCACCAAGAACAATGTTCTCGTCACAAAACCATCGGAACGATTCCAAGATACCCACGTGATCCTAAAAAAATTTAGTGAAATTTGAGGAGAGAAGAGTCAAAACACTACGTCGGGATACCTCACGGAGGCGGCGAAGGGACTGTGAAGTAAAAAGAATCCTACTCTCCGATATATATAATCCTAAGACTCAAAACATTTTTCCATTCTAGACTCAACAACGCCAGCAAACAATCAAGTAGGGGGCTCCTAAGTCGGGGAAGGCTCTGATTACCAACTTAGCGCCCCAATGCGGCTATATCTCCCACGAGTCGAGGCACGACTTAGAGGCATAACCGCATTGAAAGCAATGTCGCAAGTGAGGTAATCTTCACACAACCCATGTAATAAATAAGGGAAAGAGGTACATAGTTGGCTTACAATGCCACTTCACACAGTACATAAATAAACATCCATCATTCGTAGTACACTCAAGGTCCGACTACGGAACCAAAATAAAAGAAGATACCCCAAATGCTACACAGATCCCCGATCGTCCCCAACTGGGCACCACTATCGATCATCGAGGAAAAGACACATAGTAACGACCACGTTCCTCGTCGAACTCCCACTTGAGTTCGGTTGAGTCACCTGCACTGGCATCGTCGGCACCTGCAACTGTTTTGAAAGTAACTGTGAGTCACAGGGACTCAACAATCTCACACCCGCGAGATCAAGACTATTTAAGCTTATAGGAAGGACAGAGTAGTACAGTGGAGCTGCAGCAAGCGACTAGCATATATGGTGGCTACCGCAAAAAAGAGAGCGAGAAGAGGAGCAAAGCACGGTCGTGAAGCTAGTAGCGATCAAGAAGTGATCTGAACTACTTACGTCAGACATAACTCCAACACCGTGTTCACTTCCCGGACTCCGCCGAGAAGAGACCATCACGGTTACACACGCTGATGGATGTGTTTTTTTATTTGAGGTCAACCGGGTTTTCTACAACCGGACATTAACAAATTCCCATCTGCCTCATAACGCGGGCACGGCTTTCGAAAGATATTACCTGCAGGGGTGTCCCAACTTAGCCCATTATAAGCTCTCACGGTCAACGAAGGATATTCCTTCTACCGGGAAGACCCGATCAATCTCGGAATCCCGGACTACAAGACATTTCGACAGCAATAAAACAAGACCAGCAACGCCGCCCGATTGTGCCGACAAATCCCGATAGGAGCTGCACATATCTCGTTCTCAGGGCACACCGGATAAGCTAAGCGTACAGGAACCGACGTAATCCAAGTTGCTAAGGAATGGTCCCGCACGGTGCTCTAGTTTGGACCAACGCTTGAAGGAGCACCGCCCGGGGTTTAAAATAAGATGACCCTCGGGCTCGCGAAACCCGGGGAAAAGGCTTAGGTGGCAAATAGTAAAACCAAAGTTGGGCCTTGCTAGGCGAGTCTTATTCAAAGCGAACTGTCAAGGGGGTCCCATAAATCACCCAACCGTGTAAGGAACGCATAAAATCAAGGAACATAACACCGGTATGGCGGAAACTAGGGTGGCAAGAGTGGAACAAAACACGGGCATAAGGCCGAGCCTTCCACCCTTTACCAAGTATATAGATGTATTAATTATAGCAGATATATATTGTGATATCCCCAACAAGTAAACATGTTCGATCAGAACAACATCTCCATGATCCAACAAGGAACAAGCTTCAACTTCACGCAACTAGCAACGCTATAAGAGAAATTTGAGCAAAGCGGTAACATAGCCAATCAGCGGTTTGCTAGGAAAGGATGGTTAGGGCTGACATGGCAATATGGGTGGCATGGCATAGCAAGTGGTAGGCATCGCAGCATAGGCATAGAAAAAGAGCGAGCATCTAGCATAGCAAAGATAGAAGTGATTTCGAGGGTATGGTCATCTTGCCTGCAATGTTCTCAGAGTTGTCGAAAGCTTGATCCTCGTAAGCGTTCTCAACAGGTTCCTCATTCACGTACTCATCTCCCGGATCTACCCAAAGCAACAACACAAACAAAGGAACCCCAATAAATCACGGTGCAATGCACAATCAACATGATGCAAAACATGGCATGATATGCGGGATGTGATTTGCAATGCGTATGTGCGCTCCGAAAGGAAAATGATGAACCAGGCATCAACTTGGCAAACCAAGTATGCCACTGTAAAGATGAGATGATTTCGGTTGAAATCGATATAAAGATCACCGGAATCGGATGCACGGTTTGGAAATGACAAGCAAAACAAGAATGGCACAAATCTGCCATTAACAGCATGATGCCACTTAGCAAGCAACAATAAATTAAGCTACTGCACCCAAACGTATCAACAAAGTATATGGCAGTGATCTACACAAGATGCTTGACAAAAGATGAGCACTGAGCTTCGGCTAAATCACATCATAACAGGTTCAAACAAGCATGGCAAAAGTGCACAAAATATCAGGCTGGACATGGCAAAAACAGCATCAGGTTGCAATGTTCAGAGCAACAAAACTACATGCTACAGGAACTTAAAGTAGCAAAATAAGGCATGGCACGAATCTACTCAAAGCATAGAACAAAAGTCCCTTACTGACCATAAGCCAAAAAGGATCCGAAAATATAGTAACACCCATGTCAATATTGAAAGTTTCGTTAACAGATTCAGCAACATGGCATGTCAAAAACTGATAACAAGTAGGCATGTTCACAAGCTCAATGCACTCACTACAGAGCATTATATGATAAACTAAGCATACATACATCAAAAAGACATGTTATAGAAGACATACATGGCAAGAACAATAACATAGCATACATGGATCAACCACAACAACCTTGGCAAAATTGAATATGTAAACAATCTGCCAGGAAACATTTTATAGAAAAAGTAGAGCTCGATTGACTCAAGCTATGGTACTCCATAATTTCAAACAAGGACATGGATGCATAGAGCAAGACATGTTTAACAAAACATCCTTACTGAAGTATCTTAAAATATGCATGGATCTCTCGGTAGCATCAAGTTAACATGGCATCAAAATATCAGCTAAACAGGGCTGAAAACAGCAACATCAGGACACCTACTTTGCATGCTTGTGCTAGTCACCACATAGATCAAAAAAATACATGGAATACACCCCTGGAAATATGGCATGGCATATAACAAAACACATGTAGGACTCAAATTCATAGGGTGCACACATCAATCATGGCAAAAATAACAAAAGTGCAAGTTCTGTTAAGAAACAGAAACTAACTTCACATAGCACGCTTCCAACAGCATTTCGGGCATCAAGATGAGCTCCAAAGAAAATGATGCAATGAGATGAAATGATCTACTCTTCGAGGCGAACATTTTGACATATTATACGCGCAAAATGGAGCTATGATGACAGAGTTATAGCAAGAAGAAAATGACACAAAATAACAATGATATAAAAGACTTAGTAGAAAAAAAAATAAGGGGGAGAGAGGTCAACGGGATCGGATGGATCTGGATCGGGCCGATCCGATCCGATCGGCGACGGGGCCGACCGGAGGAGGGAGGCGGCGCCGGGAAGGCGACAGCGGCGGCGGCGCAGGCGGGCGGGATCCGAGCCGGCGGCGACCGGGCGCGACCGGGCTGGCGAGCCTGCCACGGGCGAGGCGGCGGGCGCCATGGGCGGCGGCTCGCCCGGGCGGCGGCGCCGAGGCCGAGGCGGCGGGAGGCGATGGGCCGGAGGGCGGGCCGGGCTCAGCGGGCCGGCGGCGGAGGCGGGCGGCCGGGTGCCACGTGGCGGCTCCGTTTCTTGGCCGGGCGGCGGCGGACGTGTCCGGCCCGAATCGGACACGTCCGGCGGCGGGGAGAGGAGCGGCGCTAGGGTTAGGGGGGAATTGATCCGAGATTTTCGGGGGAGGTGTTTAAATAGGCATAGAGGGAGATAGGAGAGTCCAAATGAGGTGTAGTTTTCGCCCACACGATCGTGATCGAACGACGAAGAGCATGGAAGTGACTTAGATGGGTTATTGGCTGTTTTGTAGGGGTGTTGGGCTGCAACTTAAAAGAGGCCTTTGCGAGAGTGCGGTTAACCGTTGGAGTACCAAACGAGCTCCAAATGACCCGAAACTTGACCGGTGGTCTACGGGTGGTATACCAAGGCCACTAGACAAACCTCGGTCCATTTCGAGAAGGTTTAGTACCCGCTTTACGAAAAAAAACGTAAAAGGGGCCGCCGGGGGAGATGGGAGTGTCGGATTGCAAAACGGACAACGGGGAAAATGCTCGGAATCATGAGACGAACACGTATGCAAATGCGATGCAAATGATCACATGATATGAAATGCATGACATGGAAAAAAAATGCAAAATGAAGAAAAACCCAACCACGGAGGGAATATCATATCACAATGCCGAAAATGGCAAGAGTTGGAGTTACAAATATGGAAAGTTACATCCGGGGTGTTACACATCGATAGTGCGCTTCACTTTCACCGGATCTAGCGTCTCCTTCGGAGGTGGAGGTTTCTTTGCAAAAAAGTCCCTCACTTCGGCAGCACAGATCTCCTTGTTTTCCTTCTCGGTCCTCTCATATGGTAACTTTTTCGGAGCCTTGAGAGATGGACCGTATCTGAATTGCTTCACGCCTCTGCTTGTACTGCTAGCCGCTAGAGCGGTGGCGTCTCTCTTCCGCCATTGCTGACGAGGCGGAGAAGGAGGCGGAGTGCTCTGACGTGCCGGAGGAGCCGGAGCAGCGGCGTCTGTCTCCCGCTGTTGCTGACGAGGCGGAGAAGGAGGCGGAGTGCTCCAATGTGCAGGAGGAGGCGGAGGAGGAGGCGGAGTGCCCTCACGCGTCGGAGTAGGCGTAGAAGGAGGCGGAGTGCCCGGATCACTCACTGGAGGAGGAGGAGGCGGAGTGCCCTGACCCGCCGGAGGAGAAGGAGGAGGAGGAGGCATCCACACTACTAGAAAAACGGCTATAGGTAATATCACTGTTAGTGGCGCACCAGAGATGTGGTGCGCCACTACTATATAGCAGTGGCGCACCACAAATAGGTGCTCCACTAACAGTGACATTACTAGTGGCGCACCAGGTGTGGGGTGCGCCACTACTATTTTTTTGAACAGTAACCAGCCATACCCAGGCTTACCAGTGGCGCACCAGGACAAGGTGCGCCACTACTATTTTTGATAGTAGTGGCGCACCTTGCCCTGGTGCGCCACTACTATTTTGAACAGTAGCCAGCCATGCCCAGGATTACCAGTGGCGCACCTGGCCGTGGTGCGCCACTACTATTTTTGATAGTAGTGGCGCACGTTGCCCGGGTGCGCCACTGGTAAGGCTGGGCGTGGTGGTCCAAAAAAAAAACATAGCAGTGGCGCACCCTTCACTGGTGCGCCACTAGTATTCCTGGCTACTAGTGGCGTACTAGTGAAGGGGTGCGCCACTGGTAACCTGGGAGCGATAGCTATAATTAGGCAGCCACACCTACCACACACTCACTTTCCCTCCACCAAAACAGATTTGGTCTTCTTGCTCCTCCTCCTCACCTCATTTGCACCATAGATTCACCCAAATTAAGTGGTTAAATTTCCTTTTTTGATAGGTAAGTAAGGGAAAGCTTTCTTTATGTTCTAGATCTACTTTTCTCTCCGTCTCCAACAACGTACACACTTTTTATGGCCTAGAGATCTCACGTATGTTTGTGGTGTTGCATATGTTTGTGTTTGCAGGTACCGGTATTTGAAATGCGATAGTTGCCAATATTTTGCTGGAATGTTGATTCATTTCCGTTTCGGCGAGAATTTGGCACTATATGCATTCTTTAGTCCTATTTTTAGGCAAAGTCATGCCAAATTTTTTTTGTTCTAAAATATCATTTTGCTCTACCCAGCGACCATTATGGTCCGCACGATGACCGAAGGCATCGTAAATAGGTTTTGAGCTCCGCGAAGGCCGAGATGCTTCAAAAGAACGAGACGGAGATAAGATGTCCGTGTCGAAGATGCAAGTGAAGAGCCTTATTGCGGACCCGGATTCCGGCAGGTGCGGGACCACTTGCTCTTGCGTGGTTTCATGGATGGCTATTGGTGGCAAGGTGATGAAGATGACTATGAAGTCATCCATGGGGGCCGCAAGCGAGAAAAAGGAAGGGCAGCAAGACAATAGCGGCGGTAGGCGAGAAGACGAAGAATCTCCAGGACATGATCACGAAGTAGATGCAGTACACAGTCATCATGTAGAAGATGCCGGGCATGATGATGAGGAAGATCAAGACGAAGGGCATGATCATGAAGATGAAGATGCCGGAGCATATGACGATGGACCGTCGATGGGCTGGGTGCAGGACCCTCATATTCCAGAGCTGCTTCTCAAGCAGACGGATAACGCAAAGAGCTGCCGCCCGAGAGAAAAGCCAAGCTGGGTCAACTGGAGATGACGGTTACTCCATTGTATGAAGGATGCAGGCCGAGGATACCCGCTTTGAAAGTAACGCTCATGGCTCGGAGATGAAGGTAAAACACAAAATGACGGACGCATGCTTCGACGAGAACATGTCATTACGCACGAACGTCTTCGAAGGGGAACAAGTGCCCGACCAGTTTGGAGGAGGCGAAGAAAATCGTGTGTCCTCTGGATTTACCGCGACGTGAAATACCATGTCTGCATGAACAATTGCATCATTTATCGGGGCGAGCACGCGGAGTCTACCATATGTCCGGTGTGCGGCGTCACTCGATACAAGAAGAGGAAGAAAGCTCCTCGAAAAGTGGTGTGGTACTTTCCGATCACTCCTCGTCTGCAGCGGTATTTCGCGGATCCTAAGGTAGCAAAGCTCCTGCGTTGCACGCGGATAGGGAGGAGAAGAAGCGAGAAGATGACGCAAATGATCCGGAGATAGATAAAAAGACAAGATGCTTTGAGTCACCCTAAGGATGCGAGCGGTGGCAAGCGTTGAATTTTGAATACCAGAATTTGGGAAGGATCCAAGGAACATCGTGCTCGGCGCGAGCACCGATGGAGTCAATCCGTTTGGCAGCCGTGAGAAGCACACATAGCACCTGGCCTGTGTTTGTGTGGATGTACAACCTTCCCCTGGTTGTGCATGAAGAGGAAGTACATTCACATGAGTATGCTAATTGAAGGGCGAAACAACCAGGAACGACATCAATCAGTATCTGGGGCTGCTGAAGGAGGAGCTAGACACGCTGTGGAAAAACGCCAGCCAATACGTGGACGCCGCAGAGAAAGAATATTTCCCTATGAGAGCCGCCTGCTCACGACGGTGCACGACTATCTCGATTACGGATATCTCGCGGCGGGTAGTCCATGGATTTTACGGATGCGCACGGTGCATGGATGACACAACGTATCGCCAGCTAGATAGAGATCCCGGGTCTTCAAAAACCGTGTTCATGGGACATCGAAGGTGGCTTCGCGACGATGACTCATGGAGAAAACGCAAGGATCTGTTCGATGGTGAAACCAAACCCCGAAGGCCCCCACGTACGAGGAGTGGCGAGGAAATAGGCGAGCTGTTGAAAAATTGGAAAGAGTGCCCACCGTCGAAAGAAGCGAAAGGCACCAGAGTCGCTGCTGAAGGTATGGAAAACGAGGTCTGTTTTTTGGGACTTGCCGTACTGGAAGATCCTCCGTGTGCCTCACAGCCTTGATGTCATGCATATCACGAAGAACGTGTGCGAGAGTCTGCTTGGTACCCTGCTCAACATGCCAGAGAGGACCAAAGATGGGCCGAAAGCAAGGGCAGACTTGCAAAAAATGGGCATCAGGGAGGAGCTCTGGCGCCCTAATGATGATGATGATGATGATGATGATGATGAGGCGAAGGACACGGAAAGTCATCGCAAAGGCAAAAGGCCAAGAAGATCGAATATGACTACCCTCCGCGTGCTTCACTCTAAGTCGGAAGGAGATCGAGCAGTTTTCACCTGCCTCGTGGGAGTAAAACTTCCTTACGGTTACGCGGGAAGATAAGCAGATACCTAGACTCAGCCAGCGAAGTTCAGCGGGATGAAGTCTCACGGCTATCACGTCTTGATGACGCAGATACTTCCGGTTGCAATCCGGTGGGATCATGGACGCCAAGACGTCCGTGACACGCTATTTGGCCTATGCAACTTTTTCGACGTCATCTCTCGGAAGTCGGTTGGCGTGAGGCAACTCGAAGGCTACAGGAAGAGATCGTGGTGATACTATGCGAGCTTGAGATGTACTTCCGCCCGCATTCTTGACGTTATGGTGCATCTGCTGGTCCATATAGTGGAGGATATCATCCAACTCGGGCCGACGTTCCTGCACAGCATGATGCCGTTCGAAAGGATGAATGGTGTCATCAAAGGATACGTTCGCAACATGTCACGTCCGAGAGGAAGCATAGCCAGGGCTTTCGATCAAGAGTGCATCTCGTCTTGCATTTAATTATCTAGTCATCGAGAACCCCGTTGGTCTGCCCGTCAACAGGCACCTCGGCAGGCTCGCTGGATGGGGTCACCGCGAGGGTCGCCGCGAAATGCATGTCGACTTCATGGGTCGACTCGCCGACTTTGAAAGAGAAAACCTAGTCGCGCTACAACACATAGACGTGGTCGATCCTTGGGTGGTAGAGCACAAAATCTTTATTGAGAAGACGTACAATGACCGAGGCCAACAGAGGACGGAGGGAGCTATAATCAAAGAGCATAACTCATGTTTCACGCGTTGGTTCAAGGAGAAGCTTCAGCATTACCCTTTACATGAGGATTCTTCCGCGGAAGAAAAACTCATATTCGCCTTGTCACAGTGGCCGAGCACAACCTCGATGACCTATGAGGCGTCACGATATCAACGGCTACACATTCTACACCGAGGAAAAGGACATGAAGAGCGATTATCGAACTCCGCGGTAACGATGGAATCCTACACCGGTAACGACAAGGACAGATACTACGGAAGGATCGAGGAGATCTGGGAGCTGAGCTACGCTGGAGAGAAGGTCCCGATGTTCCGTGTCAGATGGGCCAAGAGCGTCCTAAAAGAAGACCGGTATTTCACCACCATGGTTATACCCGAAGCCAAATCCAAGACACATGGTATAAACGTCACCTTGAAAAATGAGCCATGGGTACTGGCTTCCAAAGTGGACCAATGCTTCTTCATTACCGACCCGCCAAAGCCCGGTCGTGTTGTCGTGAGGAGAGGCAAAAGGAACATCATCGGAATGGATGGAGTCGCCAATGAGCAAGACTTTGACAAGTACGGCGACCGAAGATGGAAGATGACGGACGATGAAGTACCATACACCACAAGAAGAAGCAGGACCACCCTACCTAAAGGACGTCCGCTCAAGAGAAGATCAATTCAAGGGGTTCCGGGGCTAAATTATTCAACCGCGAGGAAGAAGGGCAAGAAGATTGTGAAAAGATAGCTAAGATTGAATCACGACGTGTCGGCCGCGTGTGTGTGTGTGTGTCAGTGGCAAGCTCAATTATTACATGCAACTAAATTATTACATGTATCACTTGATTTCAACCATTATTAAAGATCTTTTAAACATTATATTACTTTACATGCAAACTCAATCTTAATTTGACGACTGTTATTTCATGTCAATCTTTGATGACTGTTATTTCATCTCACTTGATTTCAACCATGCCATAGCATTGTAAATGATTCTATATTGTGATTGAGTAAAGGAGATGCATTGTAAAAAATTATACGCCCTACTTTTTAGGAATGGAGGGAGTATTAAAATTGCCATGTGTTTATTTTAAAGTGTTTGGATGTTTATCATAAGGTTAAAATAAAATTTTAAAAATATGCAAAAGTGGGGTTGCTGTGATTCGGACTGGGTGGTTCTGCCCATAACCAACGCGCCAACCACTAGGCCATGTGTGTGGTTCTGCCCATAACCACACACACAATTCTTATGACTTTGATATTGAGCTGTTTATGGCGCATGTCCTCGGTGCGCCATTGATATCGATCTGTTATGGCGCATGTCCCTGGTCCGCCATTGCTAGCTGGCCCTCCCCCTGCTTTCTCTTCTCCCCGCGCCTCCCTCTCCTCCCCCTGCTTTCTCTTCTCCCCGCACCCAAATCCCCCCTCCCCGCCGCCCGCCCCCACCGCCGCCGCACTCCGCCCTCTCCCCCACCGCCGCCGCACTCCGCCCTCGCCCTCTCTCCTTCCCCGCGTGCTGCCGGCCTGGACCGCGGTCCCCGACCTCCTCAAGCGCCCTCCTCGCGACCTCATCCGCCGCTTCTTCCCATCTGGGCGCCCTCCTCCGACGACCTCCTCCGGCGCCCTCTTCAGCGACCTCCTCAGCGCCCTCCTCAAGCGACCTCCTCCGACGCCCTCCTTCGACAGCGTCCTCCGACGCCCTCCTCCGACGACCACCTCCAACGCCCTCCTCCGACGACCTCCTCCGACGCCCTCCTCGTGAGTTCCTTCCTCTCCCTCTCTCTTTCTCTAATCTAACTTCTCTCTGCTGCCAGCTCTGTCGAATTCGAGGGTTCCTGTTCTAGGGTTCATACCTTTTGATGATGCTCGTTCAATTGGGTACTAGCTTAGGGTTCCTAGGGTGTTAATCTAGCTTCTACTTCATTCTAGGGTTCAATTTAATTACTTGTTCGAGCTAATCATCTCGTCTCAAAATTTGTCTCGAACCTAAAGTTCAGTTTACGGACATAAAGTGTTAAGTGGTTCTTGCCATTGTTCTAATTTAATTACTACCTGTTTCTCTTCACCTCCATTTTCTGCTTTCAGTTCAGACTTCCCAGCTGGGTAGTAATCGAGGGTTTAAGAAAGATCGCTTCACCATCGACTTATGGTGGAAGTTGAAGCTGACAATGACAACGCATGCAATGTGCACTCGTAGTTTGGCTTTCAGGCTACCGGCATGACATTGCACATAGAGTGAAACAAAAAGAGCATGACCCAAGTTATTAGTGAGTTTAGAACATAGACATATTAAAGCTTGCAGCTCACTACATGTTCGTATAAAAATCCTGGAAAGAACCAAAGGCACAACGTGCTAAGTGTTCACTTGCGGGCTGATTGTCGTAACTTGATGCAAAACCTCATCTCCATTTCCCGGTCAAGGCAAATGTAATCTTTGACCTATCATGAATTGCCTACAATCTTATGTAATACTTTTCTCTCTTGGATATTTCCATGTTGGTTATGAGTGTCCCGATCAATTGGTCCCGATTGAGATTAATACTCTTATAAACATTTGTATTGATGCCAAATTGTTGTCGTGTTTCCCTTTTCTCTTAGGAACCGGAGGCGTATAGATAGGAACAAGTAAAATAAAAGCAGGTCATCATGCTACCGATGGTTTTGTTGCGGTCGGTTTCATGCTTCATATCGTGAACATGAACATGAATTTCCTTCAAGCCCGGATGAGAACAGCAAAGAGCCAATATTTACTACGTACATACCTCTGAAAGCAGAGTACCCTAACAATAAGTATTATCTTGGTAGAATTTCCTACTGATTGTCAACTTAGTGAACTATACACATCTTGATAGTCATATTTTACGAGAAGAATTGCTACTGCTTTTATCAAAATTCTAGTCAAACCGGTGAGCTATTAGAAGGAAATATACACCGCAATACTCTTTGGTAGGTTTATACTACTGTTGTATTTTCTTTAAATGCAGTTATGCTGTTGGTCCTGTTACACTCTTGTAGGTATATAAGCACTAGTTATATGGCTACCGCCATGTTCCTATACAGGTTCTTATACTACTTTACTTAAATTATTATCATGGTTACGAAAGTACACTTGTTCAAGATTGGACAATAGACTTGCTGCTCTGTTATTATACAGATTCAAACATAGTTTCTGTTCACCAAAAGAGTGATGGGCTTGCTGCTCTGTTGTGCCTATATGTAGGCCTTTTTGTCCATATGAAAGCAGAGGACCATATGGTCTGTGGCCTTTTCATCCATACGAAAGTAGAGGCACATTGTGGTGCTAGTTTGCTGGGTTTTGTCTCCGACCATCGTGTCGTGATGATTTTGCAGTACCCGAGAGGCCCTTGAGTTTGCCGGAATGTCGATTAACTTCCGTTCCGGCAAGTTGGTACTCCATATGTCCTATTTTCAGCAAAGGTCATGCTGAAATTTTCCGTGAATTTTAGCATGACTTTGCTAAAAATAGGACATATGGGGTACTGCGACTAATGCATGGGCAGGGTATCTTAGTACTTAATTAAGTAGGATCAAGAATTAAGTAGGACTAGTTACGAATAGCTTCTATCAACGGCACTCTAAATGATAAAACCGTAGCTTTTAGGATGCCTCGGTGTCGACAAACCCTAAGTGATGAGACCATGATAATTCCTCACAAACCCTAAATGATGAGATCTTGTTCCTTGACAATAACCAACTTTTTGACCAAACTTTTTCCTATTTAGAGCGAACATGGCCGACAACGATGAGGCCGGGCGGTTCGGGCGGCAAGCCATTCAGGAGCTGTCCCAGGAGATGGAGGAATACCCTCACCGCTATGAGGACGCGCGGAAGACACCGATCCCGACTACACAACCCCTAGTGGCGTCGGGGATGACACCTGTGATGGTGCCGCCGGGGATGCCACCATCGATGATGGCAGCGAACGCACGGATGGTAGCCAACCGAAGAGGCAGCGGAAGGACCGGCGCTCAACGTGCTCGGCACCGTCAAGGAGGAATTCTTGAAGTGTCCTCGGTGGGCATCCAACGGCGCCCAAAGAATTAGTCGGTGGAGTACAGCTGGACAACTCGGGTGCATTGTCCGGAGCACCGTCACGATCAACACCGAGAACCTAAGGCATCGTGAACGAGGGAATTTGCGGATCCTCCTCTTCACGGTTGCACGAACGATACAAGTTCCCGGTGACTTCGCAAACACACGCCTCTCAGGGAATAAAGTGAACAGTGCCGCCCTCACGAAGATGAGCACGGCCCTGGCTTCTTGGAGAGCCCGGGTGAAGAAAATGATTGAAAGAGGTGATAGTTATGAGAAGATCAAGGAGAAAAATCCTTCGATCAGCAAAGCTGACTACACGGAGTTCAAGACCAAGTGCGAGAGCAACGCATCCGTGGAATCAAGTCGATTGGGGAAAGAAATGCGGAATTGAACTTAGGGGTCCACAAACTCGGTCCCGGCCGGTTCTGAGTGGCGGAACCTAAATGGGACAAGGAGGACGCGGGCGTGTCGAGCAAGGCCTACCGCCCTCTTCGATAAATACCGCCATGAAAAGCGGACCAGGAACTATATCAGAGCCCGGTACAAGGAGGACCCGGTAACAAAGGAGCTTACCACGGATCCGAAGGTCAAGGCGCTTGAGCTTGTTACAGTAAGGAATACACCCAGCGTAATTAGCTCCATATGGTTGCATTCTAATTAATGAAGCCAAATTTCTAAATGGTTCACGTTCCTTCCGCAGAAGCTGAAAGCGATGAGCGGGGTCTCGAGCTCCCGTGCGCCTTGGGACACCACTTTAAATAGGGCGTTGAATGTAATGAAACGAAGGATAAGTTAACTAAGCCGGCGTCACTGGTCGTGTGGCCGTGAAGGCTTGTCCACGAAATGGTCGGAATACTATAAGATCGGGCGAAGGAGAGAAAGACCAGCTTGGAAAGCCAGGAGGTTAAAGAACTCAAGGCAAAAGTGGCGCAGATTCCTCAGATAGTCGAAGAGCAAGTGCGAGACCAACTGGGAGCGACGATCACCGCCATTATGCCTACCTTGGTTGAGGGGCTGCGGGGGTGGTTTGTGGGCGGCCAACAGGGGCCGCCCCCGATTCCCAGCTTGACGGGCAGCAACTCGCACAACGCGCCGGCAGTGGTGTCTCCGGCGGAGGCGTCATTGGTGTCTCCGGTGCCGGCGCCGGCATTGGAGCTTGATGCACCCGGGTGTGGGAAGAATACGCCGGCCGGCACCTCGGCAGCAAGCGGCCCCTCCGTCACTTGCACGCCTACCGTTGGCGGTGCCTTGACATTAGCCGAGCTCGACGCCATCACGGTAACTAAGCCTCGGCCGATGACTTCATCTCCTTGCCTTTGATTGGGCATCCCTGACGCCCTACATGTTTTCGCAGGGCGCCGCCAACGTTCCATGCACTCTCCTGCACTTCGTGGACGACGAGTTGATCGATGTCGCCAAGGCCAAAATCATTTAACCGGGCAACCGCGTGTTCCACGATAATCCGATGCCACCCACCGTATATAGGGTTCAACTGGTTCGAGTGCTGCGGGGCTGCGACGACTTATTACCTCCGTATCGACCCCCTGGGGCCGACGAAGATGATGTGATGACCGTCAGCGCCTGCTTCAACTGGCCATTGCTTTGGCGAAGAGCGGTCGTTTGGGGCGGGGTCACCACCCCACGAACAACACCGCCCGATCTGCCGGCGCCAAGCCATGGCAAGACCGCCAGAACGCTACCGCCGTCAGTTGATCCGGGCATGCATATGGCACAGGATCCGGACGTCGACGACGGTACATTTGTCAACGTCGATGACTACTTCAACGAACATGGTGGGTACGGTGACGAATTCTTGGCGCCTCCTTCTCAAGAACCCAACCACTGCAAAAGTCGATCGCGATCTAGCTGGTACCGCGGAGAAACCCAATTGTAACAAAGGCCGCCTGCTCGGTTCTCGAGACGCCTCCGGCTGCCGCCTTCACCGAGACTCAAACAGCCGAGGTGGGAAATATTATCAGCCCCACCACACTCAAGAAGGTGGTCTCGAGCGGAACCTCGATCCCATTACATCAGCCAGCCAAAGAAGGGACGGAAAAAGAAAAACTAACAAGGGTGCGAGCCAGCCGGCACCGAAATGCGATCCGTGCTCGGGACGGGCCACCAATACCTAAGGATATCATGAGGGCGATGCATGTGGCGGGTAGGCCGATGCTACCGGCTAATCTGCTCAAGGCTGCAACCGGTGCTATGCGGAGTCTGCATGGCGGTGTTCTTTCTATGGAGAAGCGGCGTCTCTCAGAAAAGACGACTCATACCAGTTTTCGTGGCCAAGGTGCCGAGGGCAAGGGCTTTGTCGATGGCACCATTGGGAGTATGATCGTCCTGCGGTTTGATGACATCTTCGCTATGTTTAACCTTCATCCGCTGCACTACACCTTCATTCGGCTATTTTCGCTCAATATGGAGATGCAGATCATTAGAGACAAGACCGGGACATCGTGATAGTCGACCCCTTCTACATGCGTGCCAAGCACTTGGACAGCGCGGGGACCGCAAATCGCGAGTTCATACCTCGAAAGGCGTCATTATGGCGAACAAAGATAAGGATACCTTCCTCGTGCCTTACTTTCTGAGTAAGTCATCCCCTCACCGCCCGTAACATATGATTTCTTAGATTTCGATCGTTCTTTTTTTCTAACATTCCGTGTTTTGTGCAGTGACACACGTTGCACACTCATCCTCTTAAGCCCGAAATATTCCACGGCCACGTATTTCGACTCGGACCGTCAGTCGAAGAAAGACTACACAAATATCAAGAAAGTTCTTGATGATGCTCTCCCCGGCTACGCCAAATCTGGAGGCACCTTCAGGAAGGAAATGTGTAGGTACGGCAAGCACGTGTTCACCCACGTAACGACGTTCCCCTGCGTTAAGCAGCCGCCTAGCAGTCAGAAGGATGCCTACTACGCCCTCCATCACATGCGAGGCGATCATACGGGACCATAATCACCTTATGCTACCAAAGGGTCTCCAAGATTGGGCCGCACGCTTGTCGGCAATCCAGGACATGGACATCGGACAAGAATTCTTTCGCATCCATCGGAGTTTGCGGAAATCATCTGTCAAGATGTCCTTCGTACCTCGGGCAGTTCCACCTCAAATATCAACCGTCCAACAGGGAAATAGAAACAACGCCATTTAATGCAGGCTGACAACTACCGCACATTCATGACGCCGACGGATGACGGCGGCTTCATCCACGCTCCGGTCCCTGAGTCGAGTCGAAGAAAGTATTGATGGTATATAGTTCTGAAATGTCGATTAGCTCGTGTTGTAATTAAACTTTAATGAACTTGTATGTCTCTTTAGTTTGGAGAGTCGTTCAACTTATATGTAATCGATGCTATTTATTAGTAGGACCATGAACCGTGCTATTAATGTGTTGCTTTTCTCTTCCGATCCTTTTGTTGCATACTTATATATTATCTGTGAATTGCTACTAACGTTTTGTTTGTCTAGTGCATAGAGATGCCGTCGTATGTCGTGGGTACAAGGGTAGGGTTTCGGAGTCTATGACGATTTGGGAGGAGTGTCGGAGACAGGTTCACCGCTTCAGCGGTAACAGTTACAAAGGGTACACCACTAGGGCGGAGGCGGAAGCTAGAATCTGGCGCTATCTAGAGGAGAGAGGAGGGAGCGGAGGAGGAACCGGATGAAGACTAGTTTCATCGCGATGATGCTCATCGTGACCGCAGCTCTCTTCTATGTGATGGTAGTTTAGATGATATCAACTTTGTAATGTGACGACAAACTCGCTACTCGGTCTCGAGACCTAAACTTGTCTAATATTTGAACTTTGTTCGCTATTTCGAATTCGGAGACTAATGTGATGATTTGTATTATGTGCTGTTTATATTCTGTGATGTATTGTATTTTGTAACCTGTGCAAATACCAGAAATGCAGAAAAAAATTCCTAGAATTAATAGTAGTGGCGCACCATATTGCACATTAGTGGCGCACCCGATTAAATAACGATGGCGCACTCCATATGGATATCGATGGCGCATCGGTAGGGACCCTGCTGCAATACCGATGGCGCACCATCTTGCACATTAGTGGCGCGCAATTAAATAACGATGGCGCACCCAAATGAATATCGATGGCGCACCGTATGAATATCGATGGCGCACCCTTATGAATATCGATGGCGCACCCATATGATTACCGATGGCGCACTATGTGGAATACCAATGGCGCACAAGGTGCGCCAACGTTATTTGGATTAACGATGGCGCATCGGAGGTGCGCCATTAGTATTCCTTATTAGTGGCGTGGTATTAGTGGCCCACCCATGGTGCGCCACTAATGGCAATATTGGGTGCGCCACTAATAGCCTTTTTTCTAGTAGTGCCAGTTTGGAAGCTTGATGTACTCCTTCCTCAAAGCATAAACCAGCTGATTATCCCCTTCACCTGTAGGGTGGTCAAGCTCCAGCTCCTCAAATCCCTCCATTATTTGATCCACCGTCACACCAATATGGCCATGTGGAATCGGACGACAGTGAAAAGTTTCGTCAGCTTGAGGAGGTGCAACAGGATCGACAGCCGCCTTCGAAGTCAGGTTCTGCCATTTCGTCATAAGCTCGCAATGTTGAGCCTCCGTGATAGTATCCACGGGGTAGCGAGGAGCCGTGAAATCGGGCCCAACGAGCTTCGTGGAAGCCTGAGATGGTGGGGTAGCTTCGTGCCGCTGAGATGGTTGGCCGGCAGCTGCAAGTTCCTCTAGCTTTGTTATTCTTAATTTGAGCTTCTGCATTTTGCTCACCTCCGCTTTCCTCTTTCTCTCTCAGTTTCTGTAACCACCGCTGCCGGGAAACCCAACCACCCACGGAATGGAGCCTGGTGAGCCTCGTGTTATTCATCCAGGGTGCTCAGGATTCCCGAGGGCCTTAGTCAGCTCGTCCTTCTCTTTGTCGGGAATGAATGTCCCTACCTGCGGTACGACGATATATTCCTGAAGCTTCGTGATGGGTATTGCTAGTTGCTCGTCCGTCCAACGACACTCCCGTGTTTCTGGGTCCAAAGTTCCCCCAACCCCGAAGAACCAAGTCCTTGAATGGTCTGGCCAGTTCAATGTTGCCGGTTCGACCCCTTTAGCAAGCAGGTCTTGCTCAGCTTTGTCCCGCAGCGGTCGGGCTTTGTAGTAGCCACCTGACCCCGTGAGATGGTGATACTTCTTCTTTGCAGCATTTTTCTTGTTTGTCTCTGATCTTTTCTTACCCTTATCCGATTTCTTGTAGGCCAAAAATGCGGGCCATCGGTCTCTTATCTTCTCCTATCGGCCTTTGAATTCTGGAGTCTTCCCTTTGTACACAAACTTTGTGTTCAACTCTTTCTTCTAGTTCCTGAATAGATTTGCCATCTTCTTAAGAGAAAACACCTTGATCTTGGCTCTATAACTGGCTTATTCAGATCCTCCTCTCGCGAAGGGTGAAATTTTCCTTCAGCAAGGTCCAAAGATCATCTTTCTGTCTATCCTGGACATAAGAAACTTCAAGGTCGTCCTTACTCTTATTCCATTGCTGGATACTGATCGGGATGCTGTCCCTAACAATAGCTCCGCACTGAGCAACAAATGTGTCCTTGGTCCGCTTGGGTTCAATCAGCTGACCACCGTTCGCGTTTTCTTCAATCGTGAACCTTTCATCCTGGCGCAACCTTTTCTTCGGGCCTCGTCTCGTTACGGAAGTTTGGCTCGATCTGGAGGGCTATAAAAGAGAAGGAAGCGTTAGTATATGTACTTACGAAAACAATTAATGTATCAATTATTTTCAGCATAGGCTTAATTAATATATATACCTCGCCGGACTTTGCAATAGCTCCCTCCCCCATCCGGTCACTAGAGCTGTCATGATGGTCTCCTTCTTCCTCCGACATTCGGTCACCGGAGCCGTCATGATCATGTCCTTCCCCCTCCATTGTTCGATGACCGGAGTCGTCATCCTCTCCTTCCTGACCATCGATGTCTTTGAGAAACGACAAGACATCACGCCCGTCACGGATTATATCCCCCAACAACTCTTCTTGTTCCAAGTCTCTTTGATCCATAGTTTCTGCAAATATTACAACATGGCAATATGCAAACATGAGAGATGGATATATTTTTAAGCAATTTGAGAGCATGAAAAGAACAAGATACAGTAGGATAACATTGCAAACAAGGGCATGGATGGATAGAGCATACCATGGTCTTCAAAACATGATTAATGAACATCTCCAAAATATGCATAGATTTGATGGTAGCATCAAGTAAACATGGCATCATAATATAACAGATTCAGACTTAGCAGAATTTACTAATTCTCTAAAAACAACAAACAATGAGTAGACCACTTTGCAAGCTTGTGCTAGTCACCACAAGGCGTATCATAAGAAATGGATCACATCATTGCAAAGATGACATGATTATGCTCCTAAAACATGTAGGCATGTTGCTCAAAAGAAAATCACACAAAATGCTATGAAAAAGACAAAATGCTATGAAGAGCAGAACATTTTGACATATTACACACTCCAAGTTTTCACACACACACACACACACACACACACACATATATATATATATAGGTAAATTATGTGGGGCACCTAGGTGCCTGGGCACATAGACCCATTACGGCAAGTCATATCCATTAGTGCATGTTATACAATCCACGTAATAATAGCTTTCCATATTCTGTTTGCATGCATTATTATCATAATGGTCTACGATTGCTTTCCAAAAAATTGTATTCTATTTATTTGCTAGTAATAGTTCCTTTCCAAAACAAAATTGTATCGTGTTTCTTCTATACTAATGCATGCTAGTGTCGGTTCTACAAAAAGTTTGATGTGTCTACGTATATACACAAGATATATTTAATTTCAAGGTATCTGACCTTTTAAGAAAAAATAAGGCTGGTCTGAAATTTTTAACGACTAATTTATCTATATAATTTAATGTGACCAAATAATATATGCAGTACGAGCCTTTCCTACTATTTCAATGGTCAACAAAAATATAATACGTCGTCCTAGTTATCTTTCTTACTTTTAGGTATGTAGAAAGCATGTGCGTACCGAGAACCAATAGTTTTGCTCGTACATATACCTAAGATATTGTACCCATATACTTTTTTTAATAAGGTGAATCATGTTGTATAATTGTTACTCAACAGGTATTGGGTGCCTGTATTTTGGGTGTGTCATATATACACATAATATGTATGATACCCGATATATCGTATGACTAATGTATGATACCCCATATATCATATGACTAATGTATGGTACCCATGGTTTCATATACCCAACGATGGTAAGAGTACAACAGACCTCCTATTCGGTATACGTTGGGTATACCTATGGTATCATATACCCAATGTACTGTATCCCTAATGTCCACAAAAAATATGTATACTCATTGGGTATATCTATATACCTATTGAGTATACCAATGCTATCGTATAACCAATGGATGTTCTTGTGTATTTTTTTAAATGATTTAATTTTCATGGTATCTAACATTTAAAGAAAATTAAGGTTGTCTTGCACTTTTTGACAATTAATTTCCTATACAATTAACGTGGACAAATAATATAATATATCATCCTAGTTATTTTTGTGTGTTTTAGGTTTGTAAAAAACATGTTGATGCCGACAGCCAATTTTTTCATTCGTACATATACCTAAGATACCGTATCCATATACTTTTTCTAGTACACTTATATTCCTTGGAGATGTACACAAAACTGATAAACTTTTGCATGGGGATATACCAGAAAATGACAGACCCTTTGCTAATACATGTATACTCGTTCAAGACATACCTATAAATGATACTGGGGACATACCCAAAAAATGTATACCCCAAGAATATAAATAAATGTGACATACTCGGAAATTATATACCCAAAATCCATATACTCGCATGTGATGTACCCTAGATTAAGTACGAACTATCGGTCGAGAATACATCAAAGGTAGGTATATACCCAAAACATTAGTACGTGCATAAGGACGCACATGCACGCCCCTTAAAAATACTAAGTTTGTACGTATATACCTTCATAGGAGTTTCCGTTATACTTCCAATGAAATAAATTAAGAAGAAATAGCATTTATCACTTGCCTATTCAATGCATGTTATTAATACACCTAAATCATACATTTATTGGTACTTGCCAATTACTTCCATAAAGCATATATGGAAGCCGCTTAATATACTCGCATCCATTACTATCGACATGCATGTGTATAAGATCCGACGGTCACGAGGTAAGGAGCCTGGGCACCTAGGTGTCCCAAACTGTTACGCGTAACAGAATATTATTCTGTTACCCTTTTTGAACTGACGGTTTCAGGTGGTTGTACTGATGTTTTTGAAGCGGTTGAACTGATGCTTTCAGTTGTGTTTAACAGATCGTCTTATTTAGTTCAAAAACTTTTTGTAATTTTTTTGTCGGAACCGGGCGTGTAATATATCGTTGGAAAGCTCTTAACAACCATATTTCATGTATATTGAATGTTTTTGCAAAATCATTATGGTTTAAGAGCAGTTTTGAAAAAACCGTTTTTTTCAAAACCGAAAACATGAATCGTATTTTTGACTCAATTTTCAAACGGTTTGTCGGAATTGAGCAAATAAGATGGCGTTGGAAAGCTGGTGAAAATACGCATCTTCCATATATGTATTGTTTTTTATAATTCTATATGATTTAAAATTAATTTGAAAAACGGTGAAATTCTGGGTGAAACGTATTTTCACGATTTTTTGCAAACGGTTTGTCGGATTGACGCAAATGATACGGCGTTGGAAAGCTATGGAAAATGCGCAACATTTTCGTATTGAAATGTTTTTCTAATTCCTTACAATTTAAAAAAGAATTCAAATATGGTCAAATTTGATTTTGAACGTGATTTTTTAAAAGTTTGTCCAAATGGGGCAAATAATATACCGTTGGATAGCTATCGAAAATTAGTCATGTTGAACGTTTTCTCATATTTGCAGCCGTTGAAGAGTAATTTGGATTACGGTGAGACCCAGCATGGGGTTTTTCCTTTAAAAAAATAGAGTACTAAATCTTGATATATTTGTGTGTTTGTCTTGAGGTATTTTTCACGATAGTTTGAATGGTTCCAAAAAAGTACTTGAACGGATGTTTATATGATTTTGTACTGAGCGTGTTTCCACATACTAGACTTTACTTTGTATTTATTTAAAAAGTGTTCAATACGGCAAGACACATCCTGTTGTTTTCCCGTCTGATAAACAAAGTATTTGTACTGATATATGTGTGTGTTTATACTAAGCTATTTTTCACACTCCGGAATGTTCAGGGGGTTGATCACTTGAACTTGTAGAAATGTAACTTTTAGGTTTAGTTTAAAATGTGTTTCGACGTGTCATCATCACCGAACTTGCATGGTTTATATACTTGAATTGGCTGAATTTTCTTCTCCAAGAAATGTTTTTGTGTTTTGTGATAGTAACCATTGATGCAACAATCCATACCGAATTTGATATGCCCTTTGAACTGATTCTAAAATATATACCGAACTGTTGGACATATGCACATGAAAACAATTACATAATCATCCACGGGTTGTACATGTTTTTAGATGCGTCGGTTGGACTGATCTCCTTCTCCCATCTGGATGGATAAATTGTAGAACTTGCACGTCGACATCACAAACTCACACTTTGGACGGATCTCCTTCCATCTGGACTGACAGTTGCAGAACTTCCATCAGGCAACTCACGAAACAAGCACGAATACAGCGATATCAACGAGAAATCGTGAGGGGAGCCTTGATCGCATGGTGGATGAACTTGCACAAAAACAACATGGAAAATCTTATGTAATTGGACTTACAACAGGCAAGTAGATGAAATGAACAGAATACAAATACCCGTTGTACTATACACAAATAACATGGAAACACAGATGAAATCGAACTTATGATTGAAGCTACTTCGTAAGTTGTACTGATCAGTACTTTGTAAAAAAAATTCTGAACTTGTCATATCCTCGAGTTTGAACTGATGTAAATACTTTTTGCCAAATTGCTCCAGGTTTCTGTATGGTACGCACACCACCTTGATGAGCCAATGTACAAGTTCATATCACTTGAACAACGATCACTTGAACTAATTGGAGAATAATATGCGAGCTTATAGCATTTGATCACTTGAACTTATAGCAATAGAAATAAGAAATGTGTACGGCCTCTGACCTGTGGAAATTATAAGAAATTTGTAAATACTAGTACTGCAACCAACATTTATAAATACTAGTGAACTTGAACTTATGGTCTCTGGAGATCTGAACTGATTGTGTTACAAGCATACGCACAAAAATATTTAGAAGAAAATGGCTACATCTCTGATGCAAACTTAATTTTAGTAGCAAATGTTTCATCTTTTGACACATCAAAACCACTAGCTACAATTTTTTGGCTTCCAATTTTTGAACTGAGCAAAATTATGATTTTTTTTGCTCCCAACCTCCTGCACATATATTTTCGAACTGATATTTTTCTTTCATTGATCTGATCTAATTTTTGTATTTCAATTGTTGTAAAATATGTAGTTGAACTTATAGATTTCCATTTGTAATTTTTGCTCTTATAAATATCCTGTGTGTTTGTTGACGCACTAAAAACAGAATAGATACTAAACTTAACGGAAACAACAATACTTCCTACTTGTCCCAAGACACTCTTTGAACGTGTGGCGGCATGCACCAGTGAAGGCAAAAGCTCGTACGTGAAGGAGCATGGCAGGAGGTGCTCGGACAGATAAGGGAGGAATAGTTGGACTGATGTGAGCCCCATACTTGGATGAGGACAGGAGGAAGTAGTCCGTGTGGGCGGCTGGGGCTGCCTGTAGAACAGAGCTTCTTTTTTCTTGCAATCCGTCCAACCTCCCTCATGCTGCAGTACAGAGAGAAACAAATTAAGAAGTAGCAATCATATCATCATAGACAAAAGAACTTGCAGCTGCTGCTATGTGTACGGATTGCATGTTTTTATTCTCCTCATTGCCTGCATCATGTACTTCACCCTTAGCCTTCTTGGTATCCTTTGTGCTAGTTCAGTAGCCGCTCGCCGTGCACACCTGCTCGATGGGAATTTACACAAACTGTTTGGAATTAGGAATTGAACTTTAGTAAAATTAGAAACTAAACTGAAAAAGAATTAAAAATTGAAGGAAAATAAAATAAGAAACTGAGTGACCTAAAATAAGAATGAACTGAACTAAAATTGGAAATTGAACTGAGTAAAAATTAAGATGTTGTCGATGTAAGAAGGGCTTCTCTTTTGCAGGTAGCTTATGCGCCGTCGGCTAGCTTTGGTTGTAAGCGGCAGTGTGGTTTACACCTACCTGCTAAGGATGACCAAACACTATATTTGTGAGTTCTAGAAATCGGGAGGAAATCATCTCCCATAAAAGAAAGAAACAAAAATGTTGAGACTTGGTTTTCAGTTCACACCACTTAAGCTAGCCGTACTGAAGTACTTGTGTTCCTCTCACTCACATATACTACATGTTGATGCTTGCCATCTCGTTCGTTACATACTACATAGGCAGAGGCTACGCGTACTGTGGTCAAATCAAATAATATAAGACTCTATATGTATCAGACCTGGCTGAGGATGCTGCTGGTCTTCTTGTCTTCGTTAGTGAAGAGGCAGTCCTCTGTAGTACGCACGCAACAAATTAAAATAAGAAATGAAACTAAACTGAACTAAAAATAAGCTAAAAATTTCAATCAATTCGATATTCATTAGCTACAAATTAAAATAAGAGTCCTTGGTACAAGGAATCAGCTACAAATTTCAATCAATTCGATATTCATCAGTACCAGTATCTATTTCAGTTTGGAGTAGCTACCTGCCATGTGATTTTATCAGTACTAGCACGGCTGGAAAAGTCCAGAACTGTAGCAGCTGTCACTGAACTTGCATATTTGTTTTCTTTGAGCTTATTTAGGTGATATATCAAATTTCATAGGCATTTAGACAAGAACCTATAGAGCATCATTTGTTTTTTACACAGAAGCATCATGAGATTGAATGATAGCAGCATCAACACAAGATTCTCCTCTTTTTTTGTACAGGATGCTTCAAAAAAAAAACAAGCACATAGGCGTAGCTAAAAGCACACAGATAGTAGTGTTACTTACAGGAAGATATTCCTCTTCTCTATGTCTTTTCCAAGAGCATCAAGTTGTTCTCCCGTCGGTATAGGCGCGTACTGACGGCTCAGATCATAGTTCGTCTCTCCAAACATAGGAACATAACTACAGGGTAAGCATGCCTCGTATTAGGACTCGAGAATGCACATGATACTAGCAAAGAAAAAACATAGCATTGCAGATACTGGCGTGGAATGAAGTTGCTGGACAGACCGGTAAGACCAATGTATTCATCCTACCACTATTTTCTGTCCTCCTAGCTGAAGGTAGTTGGTGTAGACCACCCCGACTGAAACCTTGTTCGCATTTCACCATCCATGACGTGGCTGCTACTCCTACACTGCCTCTGCCAATTTTTTGATTAACTCCCATTTGAAGAAACATGTTTTAACAATATTTTTCCCACCAAAACTGTGAAGAAATGCTACCTAGTTTTCACATATATTTGCTAGAACAAGTTAAGAAGTACAAGTACACATGCACAGAATTAGATTTAGGTTTGCTAGCAAAATAATTAGTACACATAGCTCCCACTTGAGAAGTATAAGTGCAAACCGAGTCACCTGTGCCGAAGCTATCTAACATATTCCCAAACATGGTTCAAGCATGTTTTAGTGCAACAAAATAAGAGAATGGATCAAAAGCTGGAACCTAGAACTGTACTTACGTTGCGGTGAACAGGAGATATTATTATACATTGATTGTATGTTGAATCTCTAGTTCCCGATCTTTTATGAACTAACAGCACACAACACATCACTCTGTCTATATGTCCCTGCTGAACTTGTGTTGGAGTATAACATGTTCTGACACCAACACACAATGTGTAAGGAGTAGCTCTATTCTTTTCCGTGTGAATGTTTAAGAGGAAAATCAACCTTGCATTGCAGGAGAGAAGAGAAGTCTATGGGCGCAGGGAGACGATGGTGTCCGTTCCCCTCCGGCACCGACATCCAGCAGGGAGCCTCAAACAGTAAATTTGTTCACCTGCACAATAGTTGTTTTAAAAGTTTGTTTAGGTAAAAATACATGGTTCAGCATGAAGGATTTTTAGCTATGCTACCTTTTGTAGCTAACTCTCACAGGATTAAACAAAGTAGAGTATGACAGGGGATCAGCGAGAAGTAGGTGTTCTTTTGTACTTGAACTGTCCATCGGAAGATGGAAATGATTGTACTAGCACAGGACAATTCGCATGTACACTAGTAGCACACATGCACTGATGCGTACACACTAGTACTAGCACGGGGGATGATGAACTCGAACTGTCCAACAGAACACGTTCTTGAGAGAGAGACAGAGAGAAACTGTGGCATGGGAGGCTCACCAGGAAGGGGAGGAGATGGAGTGGGGCACGTCAGGGTAGCCAGAAGCACCGCCGCTGCCGGAGGCTAACGTCGTTGGATCCATTGGCGCCGCCGCTGCCGGATGACCGTGGTCGTGTGGCAACTATCGTGTGGCGCGGAGCTGCTCGCCGGAGGGAGCATCGGGCGCGCTAATAGAGTTGCTGGAGGGGGAGGGCAGGTGAGGGGGGCGGCGCTAGAGTTATCCCAGCGGCGGAGGTGTTCGCCATGGCCGCAGGAGGCGGCGACCTCCATGACCTCGACGTCGCGCCGCGGGGATCCGCAGACAGGGTAGCGGTGGGGGTGCGGCAGGGGCCACGGCCACGCACGAGGTAAGGCACGCCGGCGGCGATGGCGTGCCGCTTGGCCGAAGGAAGAAGGAGGAGCGGGGGAAGCGGCGCGCTTGGCCGGAGAAGGGGGAAGGGGGGCAGGGGCAGGGGCGCGCTTGGCCGGAGGAGGAAGGAGGACCGGGGGTGGCGACGAGCTTGGCCGGAGGAGGAAGGAGGCCCAGGGCGGTGGCAAGCTTGGCCGGAGGAGGAAGGAGGCCCGGGCGGCGGCACGCTGGTGGGAGCGGGCTCGGGCGGCGGCGGGATGCAGGAGTGGATCGGGGTCCTGGTGAAAGACGATGGGGGTGTGGGAACTTCGGTCAGTTACCAGATTCGCGTCGATCGATCTATATAGGGCTCAGGGTAACAGAATAATATTCTGTTACTAGTAACAGAATAGTCCAATTATATATATATATCATCATCATCATCATCATTTTGCATATCATCATCATCCGATTTGGGGTGGCCTCGAGAGTTTGTCGGGTAGGGGCGGGATGGGGTAGGAGATCGACAACGCTTTTTTTCTAGCTAGGGTTTGGGTGGCCTCGAGAGATCATCATGATGAAGTAACCACATTGGTCATTTGGTCACCCAACTCCTCATTTTGTTATTTTGTTATTTTGTTATTTGGTTATTTGGTTGTTTTAGTATGCTATTAAAGTTTCTAACAAAAAAAAATTCTTTGTGAAAATTCTTTTTGCTATTAATGTTTTTAACAAAAAGTACTTTGATAATTTTAGTTGCATAAGTTTTATAAAAATTTAATTTAAAAAAATACTAGAGGTTTATAAAATCTTTTTAGTTGATTCATTTTGCTATTAGAGTTTTATAAAAGTTTTTTAGTTGATTCTTTTGCTATTGAAGAATATTATAGTTTTGTTTTAGTTGATTATTTTTAGTTCATTCTTTTTGCTATTAGAGTTTCATAAAAGTTTTCTAGTTCATTCATTTTGCTATTAGTTCATCTTTGAGCTAAATGACCCTGAAATTGAAAAGAACTTTAAATGGACTCTGAAAAGGATCAAAGTTGGCATGGTATCATCATTTCACCCACATAGCATGTTCAAAAAAGTTGAGAGGGTTACGACAAAAATTGGATGCACTTCCTGAACAAAATGGACAATCTCTTTCGAAGTATTAGGGTTTGGGATGAAAACTCATTTGTTACAAAGGGATTTCATTTTTTTGAACTTATTTGAACTCCAGATTTTTTGTGTATTCAAAATGCACCATTCAAAGACACATCATCAATTTTCAACCCTTTCTGACTTCATTTGGTATTTTTCATACACTTACTGATTTTTTGAGCTAAATGACCCTGAAATTGAAAAGCACTACAAATGAACTCTGAAAAGGTTGAAAGTTGACATGGTATCATCATTTCACCCATATAACATGTTCTAAAAAGTTGAGAGGGTTACGACAAAAACTGGATGCACTTCGTGTACAAAATGGACAATCTCTTTCGAAGTATTACGGTCTCGGAGCGCGATAAAATCATGATTTTTTACATGGTGTGGGCACATGTGATATAGGACGGATGGTAATTTTCATAAGTTTTGGTGATGCAGAAGTATCTGAACAGTTCCCTCTAAGAAGATTTACCTATTTTTTGAGCTAAATGACCCTGAAATTGGAAAGCACTACAAATGAGGTCTGAAAAGGTTGAAAGTTGGCATGGTATCATCATTTCACCCACATAGCATGTGCTAAAATGTTGAGAGGGTTACAGCAAAAGCTGGACGCACTTCGTCTAAAGAGCTTTGTGAAGTTTGTAAAGATGATTAGGTTTCTTGGGATTAACAAAGCCGGGGGGTTGTTTAACATAAACTTCCTCCTCAATTTCACCATTGAGAAAAGCACTTTTAATGTCCATTTGGTATAAAGTGATATCATGGTGATTGTCATAAGCTAGTAAGATGCGAATGGACTCAAGTCTAGCAACGGGGGCATATGTCTCACCATAGTCCATACCTTCGATTTGAGTGTAGCCTTGAGCGACAAGATGGGCCTTGTTGCGTCCAACTTGTCCATTTTCATCTTTCTTATTTTGGAACACCCACTTGGTTCCAATGACATTTTGATCATCGTTGGGCTTCTCAACCAATGTCCATACTTGATTTCTCTCAAAGTTGTGTAGCTCTTCGTGCATAGCATTTATCCAATCCGGATCCTCAAGAGCTTCTTAAACCTTCATAGGTTCAACATTAGAAATGAATGAGTAATGTTCACAAAAGTTAGACAAACGAGATTTAGAGTGAGTGATTCTACTAGTTTGAATGTCGTTGAAGATTTGTTCAACGGGGTGACCTCTTGAGATTCTGGCTCTAACTCGTGAGAGCTTTTGCTTGGGTTGGGGTGGAACATCCTCATCATGATCTCAACACATGAATATGTGGTTCTCCCTCAGAAAATGAATGGTGGAAGTGTAGGTGCGTCGATGGCTTTCTTGCAGATGAAGAGGGGGTGGATGGGTATATATAGCCTCCACACAAAAATCCAACCATTACACACATTTGACCCAAATCTATGAGACAGAATAGAAGAACTCGGTGGTACCAAAAGGTTCAAACAATGTTAGGAATCTTAGTGGGACCGACTGGAACAACTCGATGAGACTGATGTGCTAGGGCTTATGGCAAACTCCATCTTGGTTGGACCAACTGCGTCAACTCGGTGAGACCAAAGTGAACAAAGGGTACACAGAGAGTCTGTGAAGCCAACTCGTTGAGACCGATTGCATGAACTCGATGAGACCGAAATAAATGCAACTGACCATAGAGCGCTGGCAAGGCCATCTCGGTGAGACCGAGATCCTATCGGTCGGACCGAACTGTTAGGGTTTCTAGCAGGGGATATGTCATATGAACTCGGTAGGTCGGGTCAGAACGATCGGTGTGGCCAAGTTGGAGTTTACGGTTTTGACATATTTGGATGGAGAGAGTGGTGAGGGTTCAGGAGCAATATCACTGAGCACTTGAGCATGTAATCATTAAGCAACACCTCATCCCCTTTTAATAGTATTGGCTTTCCTATGGACTCAATGTGATCTTGGATCACTAAAACATAAATGAAGAGTCTTTAGCTTTTGCCAATCTTTGTCCTTAGCATTTGAAGGGTTCCACATCCTCCTGTCCAGGCCACTCCATTGTTGAACTTATCAGAAATATACTAGATAAAGTTGTTAGTCCAACAAGGGATATGTTGGCATTAATTAGCAAAATCATCTAGGGAGCACTTGTGCTTTCAAAGCCTCCTATAGAAACCATCATGACCAAGGAAACTACGAATACCTTTAATATCTTTAGGAAATGGCATTTTCTCAATTGTATCAACTTTAGCTTTATCCACCTCAATACCTCGTTCAAAAATTTTATGCCCCAAGACAATGACTTCATTAACTTCTCCCAATTCAAGACAAGATTAGTTTGTTCACATCTCTGCAAAACTCGACTAAGGTTGCTTAAGCAATCATCAAAAGAAGTTCCGCAAATGGAAAAATCATCTATGAAAACCTCAATAATCTTTTCACAAAAATCAGAGAATATAACAGTCATACATCTTTGAAAGGTAGAAGGTGCATTACTTAAACCAAAGGGCATACATCCATACGAATAGGTTCCAAAAGGGCAAGTAAATGTGGTTTTATCTTGATCAGGTTGTGAAACATGTATTTGAGAAAAAACCAGAATATCCATCAAGACAGCAAAAGTGTGTGTGCTTAGATAATATTTATTGCATTTGATCAATGGAAGGCAAAGGGTAATGATATTTTCTAGTTGCTTCATTTAATTTTGTAAAATCAATTGCCATTCTGTAGCCAGTAACAATTCTTTGTGGGATAAGTTCATTTTTATAATTAGGAACAACAGTAATACCTCCCTTCTTAGAGACACAATGAACAAGAATTACCCATCCACTATTAGCTATGGGATAGATTATACCTGCCTCCAAAAGCTTTAATACTTCAGTTCTTACCACTTCTTTCATCTTAGGATTCAATCATCGTTGGTGATCAACAACGGGTTTAGCATCGGGTTCCATATTAATCTTGTGCTGACAGAGAGTGGGACTAATGACCTTAAGATCATCGAGAGTATATCCAATAGCAGCATGGTGCTTCCTTATAATTTTTAATAATATTTCATCTTGATATTCTAAAAGGTTATCACTAATAATAACAAGATATATCTTTTTCTCATCAAGATAAGCATATTTCAAGGTGTCAGGTAATTACTTTAATTCAAACACAGGATCACCTTTAGGTGGAGGAGGTCCTCCTAGAGTTCCAATAGGCAAATTGTGTTTAAGGAGAGGTCGTTGTTCAAAGAATATTTTATCTATTTTAGTTCTTTCACCCAAGTGCATATCATTTTCATGATCGAGCAAATATTATTCTAGTGGAATCAGTAGGAGGCATGCCAATAGAAACAAGACCAATTATTTTATCTTTGCTAGGTAATTCTTTATCCTGAGGTTATCTACGGAATTTAGAGAAATTAAACTCATGAGACTCATCACCAAAACTAACACTCACAGTTTGTTTTTCACAATCTATCTTATCATTGGCAGTGTTAAAGAAAGCTCTACCAAAGATAATGGGACAAAAGTCATCTTGTGGGGAACCAAGAACAAGAAAATCAGTAGGATATTTTATTTTCCCACACAAGACTTAAACATCTCTAACAATCCCAAGTGGTGTGATGGTATCTCTATTAGCAATTTTAATAGTAACATTTATGTATTCTATTTCAGCGGGTGCTATGTCATTATATTTTCTTGGTATAAAGTGACAGGAATAACACTCACACTAGCACATAAATCACATAAACCGTGATAGCAATGATCTCCTATTTTAACTGAGACAACATGCGTGCCAACCACAGGTCCATGTTTATCTTTTTCATCGGGTTTGGCGATTCTAGCAGCTTCACCACAAAAGTAAATAACATGCCCATCTATATTTTCAACCAAGAGATCTTTAACCATAGCAACACTAGCTTCCACTTTAATTTGCTCAGGGGTTTTTGGTGCTTTAATATTACTTTTGCACCACATCTGATACCTTAGCATGTTCCTTTATCCTAACAGGGAAAGGTGGTTTTTCAATATAAGCAGTAGGCACAACTGGATCAACATTGTAAATGATAGTTTCATCTTTAACTATGAGCATTTCTTCAATTTATTCTTTAATAGGTGGATGATATTTAAACAACTTATCCTTATGGAGATCAACATGAGTAGCAAATGATTCACAGAAAGAGGATACTATCTTAGAGTCAAGTCCATATTTAGTGCTAAACTTGTTAAAAGCATCGGTATTCATAAAAGATTTAACACAATCAAACTCAAGCTTAATACCTCACTCTTTACCTTCGTCAAGTTCCCTATCTCCAGAGTTGCATTTAATTCTTTCCAAAAGATATCACCGAATTCAATAGTTTTCTTTATAAAAGAACCAGTACAAGAAGTATCGAGCATGGATTGATCATCACGAGAAAGCCGGGCATAAAAATTCTGAATAATAATTTCTCTCGAGAGATCATGATTGGGGCATGAATATATCATTGACTTAAGCCTCCCCCAAGCTAGAGCGATACTTTCTCCTTCACGAGGCCAAAAATTATATATATAACTCCGATCACGATGAACTAGATGCATAGGATTTTTTTGGTGAAGTTCCAATTTCAATCGATGCCAGTTCCAAGACCCAACATCATCGCTTAGCCAATACCATGTCAATGATTTCCCTTAAAAGATAAAGAGAAAACCTTCTTATTAACTTCATCTCCGGGTAAACCTGCAAGCTTAAATAATCCAAAATTTTCATCCACATGTATAAGATGCATATCAGGATGTTGAGTTCCGTCTCCTGCATAAGGATTAGCTAGCAGTTGTTCTATCATACCCAAAGGAATTTCATAACCAATATTTTCAGTAGGTCCAGTAGGTTGAGCGGAAACTAATTGTGCTTCCGGTCGAGGTGAACATACCCGGAACAAACTCCTCAAAGGATTGTTTTCCATAGTGACAAGCGACAATAAATTTCAGCACATAATATAAATTTTCCTTACCGAATTCCACTTCCCAAGAGCGCTTCACTCTGTGGCAACGGCGCCAGAAAAGAGTCTTGATGACCCACAAGTATAGGGGATCAATCGTAGTCCTTTCGATAAGTAAGAGTGCAAACCCAACGAGGAGCAGAAGGAAATGAAAAGCGGTTTTCAGCAAGGTAATGTCTGCAAGCACTGCAATTATCTGTAATAGGTATTTTCATCACAAGATAATTTGTAATGAGCAAGTAATGGTAACAGTAAATAAGGTGTAGAAAGGTAGCCCAATCCTTTTGTGGGAAAGGACAGGCCAAAACGGTCGCTTATAATAAGCAAAGCATTCTTGAGGGCACACGGGAATTCCATCTAGCCACTTTCATCATGTTGGTTTGATTCGTGTTCGCTACTTTGATAATTATATGTGGGTGGACCGGTGCTTGGGTGTTGTTCTTAATTGAACAAACCTCTGACTTATGATTAACCCCCTCTCAAGCATCCACAACTATGAGAAAAGTATTTAGATAAAACCTAACCATAGCATTAAACATATGGACACTACTGCAGGGTGCTGCTAACGCGACACTACAATCAGAGACCATTCGACGAAACTGTGTGCAATGCCATAATTGCAGACGGTGGTGTAAAAAACCGTCAAAAAAGGTGCAAAACGTTTGTGATGAAGGATGCATCAAACACAATTCAGATTTTAGTTGCGTGTGTGATTAGGGGCATACGATTGATCTGTACGAACTGTCTACGATGTGACAGAACAATAGAAATGGGCAGCCAGATCATGGTGTCTGCGATATAGGACATACAGTTCACTCCGATGAACCGTTTGCAATGATTGAGGTGAACAAAAACGATTCGCCGTAACAAGATGTGTGCGATACCCGGCAAACAGGCCGGTAATCAGAATTGTGTGCGATCATTATAGACAGCCCATACGGTCTTTTTTTGTGAATCGTGAGCTCGTCAGGACACACAGTTCAATAAACCAACCCGTGGGCGATAATGTAGAAGATATCTGTCGAATACATATTACTAACCCTCTGCGATGAGATTGACAGGATAAACAAAGATATATACAGTCTGCTTAATTTAGTCCTTCTTGTTGTTGTTGTTGTTGTTGTTGTTGTTGGATGGCCCGACAACATCGTCTTGGCGAGGACGCTTCTTGCCGCTGACCATGACTTTTCATCGCCGTCGTCATCGTCGTTGCTGTCGTTGTCCTCCTCCTCCTGATTCGACCATTCCTCCTCCTCATCATCGTCGTCCTCTTCTTCGTCCTCCGACGGCTCGTCGTCCATCTGGTTGTCGTCGATCTGACAACTCCGGAGGCAGCGTCCCTTCCACGAACCGGATATAATCGAGGTCTGGGCTCGACACCGGACTCATGGAAGACGAGCGGGATGATTACGATGTTGACCTATCATCAGGTGCTAGACTGCTGGTCGAACTGTCGTCCTTGCTATCGCTCGACATGGCTGCAGAGTGTGTGCCAGTGTGTAGCGCGGCCTGCCAGGGACGATGAAGATGGTGGACACTTAAGAGGGGTATACAGAGAAGAGGAACTTCCATTTGAAGCGGTTTTTTTTTGCGCGGGGGGGGGGGGGGGGATTTAAGCAGGGGTTTACGTATTATCTAACCGGTAATATTATCAACCGCAATTATTTGTACCCAGTCGCTCCAAATCCCTGTAAGTGCAGTGCCCCTTAGTGATTTTGGTGTATTGAAGACTTATAGGTTAAGGGACTAATGCATTTGTGAGTGTACACATGTCTATAAGTTTATGAGGAGTTTGATATTCTGAGAGAAAGTCGACCCTAAAAATGAATATCTTCGTTGAAGATTTTGGTATTCCTGAAGACTTTCATGAAGACTTTGAAAGTGAAGAAATTGGTGTGTCCGTGAAGAGTTGATATTCATGCGAGGAATATGAAGCTTGAAGACTTTCGTTTTCATAGTTTTGTTTTTCTCTTTCTTGAGTCATAGGAAACACCATACTGTTAAAGGGGGTCGAGGAAATACTAAGGAAAAATTTCCAAGTGATGCTCAACTCAAAATCCTACACCTACCAACCCCTTCGAGTGAAGCCTTTGGAAATCTCATACAACTCAGTCAATTTCTTCAAAGGATGTGAGAGACGAAGTTCTTCCGTCATCGAGGAATTTGTTCTAACCGAGGAGTTAGGAATTCGCCATGATCGGATTGCCTACAGTGAGGAACATGATAGCCCTGAGGAATTTGAGAGTCAAATTTCCGACCGTTGCTGTGCCGCGCGCCAGCTGTCCCAAAATATCTTATCCACCTAACGGTCATATCAGACAAGGGCATTTATGTCTTATCATGTCGGGCTACTCCCTAGGCTATAAATAGCCGCCCCCTACAACCACTGGCTGGTTGGCTGCTCCGAGAGAAACTAACACTTGTCATTTGAGAGCACCCCATCCTCCGAGGACTTTGAGCGAAAATCATCAAGTGAGGAAAAACCCAAACCCAAACACCTACAAACCCAAAGTGATTGAGCATCACTGAAGAGATTGATCCTGCGTGGATCCGACGCTTTGAAGACTGTGCTTCTTCCAGACGGTTAGGCGTCATGGTCTAGAGCATCCAAGAGGAATTGTGGATCGCCGAGTGACCAAGTCTGTGAAGGTTTGGAAGTCGCCTGAAGACTTACCACGAGTGATTGGGCCGAGGTCTGTGTGACCTTAGTTCAAGTAGAATCTGGTGAGGACTTGGTGTCTTGAGCTGCGTGCTTTCGGCGGGTGTCCGGACTGTGTGTCTTCGAGTTTAAATACTCAGCCGCTCAACCAGACGTACAATCGAGGCAGGAGTTGGAACTAGTCTACCAAATCATTGTCTTCACCAACCTTACTTGGTTCTATTTCCTCAACTCTTTCATTTCCTCATTCTTGTGTTGTGTGATTGTTCATATCTGTGTTTGAAGACTTTGTTGAAGACTTTCTCAATTTCCTCAGTTCAATTTCTTGATCTGTTTGTCTTCATCTTGTGTTATCCTGTGATTATGCTTTACGTACTCTGTGCTGTCTTCATTTCATCATGATGACTATATACGTATCTGTTATGCTTACTTACGAGTACTTATTCCGCTGCAAGTAGTTCTTCGCTAAGGAATTTCATCACCGGCAAATTCCTCAGTGAAGAATTCATAAAAATCGCCTATTCACCCCCCCTTTATTCGATATAACGCACTTTCAATTGGTATCAGAGCGAGGTACTCCCTTGTTCTGTGTGATTTTGGTTTAACCACCTGGAGTTTTAGTTATGTCGACTGCAGGATTGAGGAACGTTTCCTGCCCCATCTTTGACGGTCATGAGTATCCTCGATGGAAGGCCATGATGAAAAAGCGACTCATGGCTATGTACAGCGAACTGTGGACCGTCACCGAGATCGGTCTTCCGATCTATGCAAGATGGCCGAGGCTGATGACATTTGCAAGTATACTCTACTTAACCTCACAGCGAAGGATGTCATCTGCTCAAGTCTGTCCCGAAATCAGTTCAGGAACGTCATGCATCTCAATCACGCGAAGCTAATCTGGGACCGTCTCTCTAAGGTCTATGATGGACATCTTACTCGTCATGATCCTTGGTTTGAGGATTACAAGGAATCTCTCAAAGAGATGACATTCGAACCAGAATCATCATCGTCCAACCCCGGCCTTATGGCAAACAGCGCTAAGGTAACCGAATGCTACCTATCCGAGTCTAGTGATGATGAATCTGGTGATGAATTTAGACCTAGCTATGTTAAACTTGCTTCCCTTGCCACTAAACAACAAAGAGCTTTGGAAAAAGTTCAATACATGCTAAATAAGAGCGATGATATGTTGGGTGAAGAAATGGATCAGTCAAAAGCCTTGGCTGAAAGTCTTCAGGGACTCCATTCCAAGTTTGACGACCTTCAAGGTCATCATAACGTCTCTTATCTGATCACGAGAAGCTTTCTCTTGAACTTCTTCAAAGAAAGCAAGATCTTGAGAAGCTAAGAGTGAGTTATGAAGATCTTCAGAAGGAGCGTGATTCATTACTTGCTCAACAAATCAGCGCTTCTCGGGAAGAATTTGTTCCTCCATGCTTAAAGTGCATTGAACGTGAATCTGCTAATTCTTCACAGAATGTTCAAATGCTTCAACTGTTACAAATTCTTCACCTGTCTCTGCTATCACTAATTCCTCATCGAGGACATTGCTAGTATCACTAACGATGAAATTTGAAGGAATTGTACATGATGAGCATGTACAAAAGCCTCAAAGGGCATCAGATTCTTTGTGATGTGCCCAAAAGCGGATCCTCAACAGAAACCCTAGGAAAGAGGGTATTGCCTTTGAGAGGAAACTCAATCTTGATGGAACATATTGAAAGCTTTGAAAGCGGTACCCCAAAACCTCATGGGTTGCCGCAAAGGGACCTCCAGTTGATCCATCTAACTTATCTGGCTTTACATGTGAATCTCCTCATTCTTCTAATGAGTCATTTGACTCCAACTATAAACTGTTCAAAAATCAGAATGGTGAAGTATTTGCTAGATATGTTGGCACTAACTACAGGAGCAGTTCTCCTATGAAGAAAATCTGGGTTCCCAAGAAGTGCCTTGAAAGTCTTCAGGTGAATGTCCTCATGACACCACCTATGAAGGACAGGAACCCCAGATCCAATTCCTCATATGGACCTAATTCTTCACATGGATCAAATTCCTCAAATGGATCAAAGTCCTCATATGATCATCATCGTGCTAACCCTATACATTTTGCAGGCAGAGCTAAGGGCTATGAATATGCATTATTCTTCAAATCATTATGTTCATAAGTCCTCGAAGAATTTCTACGCTTATTCATATGCTTACCCTAACCCCTCTTATGTGAAACGAAGTGGACTAGCTTCTATGCCACCTTTCTCATATGGTGCTCGCAGAGTGATGAATTCTTTGCCACCCCTTCAGATGTGGGTGGTGAAGAAAAAGAACTAACTTCTTCTGCAGGGTGAGGTCTCTAGACGTGCTTTAATGTCTGAAGAATTTGCTGGGGGCCTGACAAATATGCCTGAAAGGACGCAGGCGAATCACGATGAAATGAACTTTCATTTCTCACGTTGTCACACTGTTTATCTGTGCTATTGCTTAATGAAATTGGACTGATGAATTTGACGTCATATTCTTCACTGATGAAGTATATGAGTTCGTAAGATGCACTAATTCATCTGCAGGATGATCAGCCCAAAGCAAACGAGTGGGTCCTCGATAGTGGATGTACAAATCACATGACGGGTGACAAGAATCTATTGATGGATGCTCCTTTATCACCATCACATCTGAAGCATATCATCTTCGCTGACAAAGGCAAAAGTCAGGTATTGGGTCTAGGTAAGGTTGCGATCTCAAAGGATTGACATATGGACAAAGTCATGCTTGTTGAGTCCTTAGGATACAACCTCATATGCATCTCAATGCTTTGTGATCTTGATATGGTTGTTGTCTTTGGCAAGTATCGTTGTGTTGTGATCATGGAAGCTGACCATTCCAAAGTCTTCGAAGGCTTTAGGAGAGGAGATCTGTATATTGTTGATTTCTCTACAGGACCACAACCAGCCGTGTGCTTACTTGCAAAAGCTTCAGAAGGCTGGCTATGGCATCGACGACTTGGTCACGCTGGCATGAGGAATCTGCACACGCTTGCGAAGAAGAAGCATGTCATTGGCATTGAGAATGTCAAATTCCTCAAGGATCACTTATGCGGAGCTTGTGAAGCTGGAAAGATGACAAAGGCCAAGCATCCAAATGAAGACTATCATGACCACTACTCGTCCATTTGAATTGCTTCACATGGATCTCTTTGGTCCTAATCATTATTCTGCTGTTTCAAATGATGCATCTCTATATGGCTTTGTTATTGTTGATGACTATTCTCGTTACACATGGGTACACATTGTCACTTACAAACATGAAGTGCAGGAAATCTTCAAACGGTTTTCCTCGAGGGCTTCAACCAACTTTGGTGTGAAGATCAAGCACATCAGAACTGACAATGGGACCGAGTTCAAGAATTCCGGTCTTGATGGCTATCTTGATGAACTTGGTATTACTCATGAGTTATCTGCTCCTTACACTCCTCAGCAGAATGGCGTCGTGGAGCGCAAGAACAGAACCCTCGCTGAAATGGCTCGTACTATGCTTGATGAATACAAGACGCCTCGTCGTTTCTGGATTGAGGAAATCGATACTGCATGCCACGTCATCAATCGGGTATATCTTCACAAATTCTTCAAGAAGACTGCCTATGAACTCCTCACTGACAAGAAACCCAATAGAGCACCTACCCTCTATGATAGATGAACCAGCACCTGAGGATTCTATCAAGTTCAAGGCTACTGAAGATGTCATTAAATCAAGAATCTCTTGAAGAATTCATTCCAGCGTGAAGAAAATCGAGTGATGCACTGATGAAAATGCTTTGAAGAAAATGGTGCTGAAGAAAATGCTGATCGAATTCCTCGACGACAACCAGCTCATCCTTGCATTGCAAAAGAAGTGCAAGTGGAAAAGATCATCGATGACATTCGAGCACCAGGTCCTCTCACACGCTCAAAAGCTTCACATTTATCTAACTTTTGTGGGCACTATGCTTTTGTCTC